>OY796849.1:20933164-22148164 GCA_963680765.1 Agrochola lychnidis
GGTTATTGAGATATTAACGTATAAAAATCGGCATTTTTATCAACGACCTGCCACTAGACATCAAAAACATTTAACCCATTTCCGGGTGACCTAGAAAGTTGAAAAGAGATTTCCCGAAAGCAGGCCCATGGTATGATACTGTGTCAAAGCTTATTTATCAAAAATTATGTCGTATTTTTTTCAAGTCGTTTTATCAAAATTTATTTCTTCTAGCATTAGAGAACCTAATAAATATTTATTTTGTTGATACTTAAAGAACTACATCCGCCATTCAATCCTAACCTGAATGTTGCCAGATGACAGACTATTCCAATAAAATAATTTGTAATCGATTGAAAATATCGATACTAACCCACATGGAGTAGGTGGAGTATCCACTACACGAGTATGTTTTAAATGCTATTTATTATACTCAAATACTGTAAAATTATGATTTTACAATAAATAAAATATTATATGGTCTGAATATACTCAACAACTTAAAAGTGTTTCGAGGCAGTAATGTTATTTTATAAACTACCAGTGATCAGAGTAAGTAGATTGATTTGAGGTCAATGAACTGGCACGTATATTAGTATGGATACGCCTCCGGGATTCCGGGATTTTGAAATTATTAAGATTTTTTAAGGAATTTCAAATGTTGTAATGTGTAGAATAAAGAATACATCAATATGAATAAGAAATGTTCAACCCTTTTGCTGTCTGTTTAATAGTATATAGGTGATCGGACTGCAAGAAAAGGATAGATATACTATAAAACAATATAATATATTTTAAATATTTATCTATCGCATTCTATAAATTTCTAATGTAGTAGTTTAAAAATCCTTACTTTAACAATATTTGATTCAATCCCGTAAGTACCAAAATGAAATCCCGGAAAAAAGGCTTATCCATGTTATGATTTCTATGACTATTCATGATGCGAGTACGTAAAATCAATCTACCTACTCCGATCACTGATAATCACCCAATCGATTTCGTCAATCGATTACCAAAATAATTAAACCTGGTAACACTGACACCATGCATAATGTCAAACTGTCAAAAAAAATCTGTCAGATCAATGGCATTGTTGGCTGTTTGTTTTACGTTGATTTGAATTTATTTTTCCGTATTTACTTTATACTTATATTACGTTACGATTTAATGCTGTCAATTTAAATTGAAGCCAGAGGAACTATTGCTTATCTTTCCATGGCCCTGGGTAAGTTTATTATGTTCTCTAAATATTTATAAACACCGTCGTATTGTATAACCTCATTGATTTTACAAGCCTATTAGTAGAAGGCCTATGTTCAGTCAGGGGTACGTCGCGCGTCGTCAGCTGTAAATGTCTATAGTATGATGTAATTATATAGCATAAGTAAATACACTGATTTTTTTTACCTTTTTCAGGTATGACGATGACATGTGTTATTGCAAGACTTGACATTATTGATTATATTATCTACAACTCTATCCCAAGTATTACTTGCTCAGGAAAATCTAAGCATATTATGTTATGTATGTGGCATGTCAATTGCAAGTCACAGAAGTCATCAGGTTAGTGTTTTTAAAATGGCAGAATTACTATGAGTGATATAATTATTATACAAAAGTAAATAAACAACAATAAGAGTATTTTCTTACTTTCTAGGTTAGGTATACATTTGGATAAAGTTTGTCATGCTTACTGAGAGAGGCTGCTACCAGAGATGTTTATAGGCAAGCAAGTGATGATAAAAACAGAGCCACCCTAGAGTGTAGAAGATTTACCCATAATAGATCAAAACAATAATCTGGTTAGGGCCAGAATCAAATCGTGACATGTGAGCAGCAGGACTTAGTGTACATAATTATTGATAAGTGAGCAAAATAGGACAAATCGTTTAAGAGATCATCATTGCTTATTACTGTTTTGTGGGAAAGCGTACACCTACCACCTACCGTACCTACCTTATGTGAATGAAGCTGAAGCCGTTTTAAATTCTATGATAAATAAAATGTTTTTAGTATATAGGTATTGTTGTGTTATTTGTTAAAGTAAACCTTCCTATAGAAGCACTGAAAATGCTGCTGCCAATGAGATTATTCATCTTTAATTAAGAGAGTTGGCTAAAATAATGTTTATGCCATTAAATCTTTCATATTTAGCGCGCAAGATTATTAATTTACCTTTATAAAATTCAAGTCTGTAAATGCGATAATCGCCATTTTGATGACAGTCGAGGTCGAGGCTAAAAAACATAAAAATTGGGGATTGCGAACATCCAAACTCCACCATAAGGACAGCGACTATTACAACATTTAATTATTTGACGAATTCATCCATTTTTCAAGTTAAATAAGTAGTAGTAATGAAGTTTTTGATATCAAAAGTCGAAGATTCGCGCCAATCGTGCGTGTTTACATTTTAACTTTTCACAATTAACACACATACACATATCTGATACGACTTTAAATGTGACAAATGTGATTAAAAATATTATAAGTAACTAGAAAATGCCCAGATCTTTACTTATTATACGAACACATGTTCAATAACACGTAATATTCATTACTACTACTCAATTTGTGTTAAAAATCGTCGATCATTGTTTTTTTTTTTATTTTAATGATGTGCGAAAACGATTATGCCAAACGTTTTTTTTTTTTTTTCAATTTTGATTGTCTCGATTAATTTATAATTATGTCGAATGTCTGAAATCTATACTTGAAAATTAAAATAAAATTGTTTTAAGCATTAAATACAATAAACATTGTTTGAAATAATTATTTATACTTTTCTAGTGTTTAATCGTTTTTAGAACATTCAATATAAAACGAGTCAACACATAGAACGAGGATAGATACTTACCTCATTTATTGAATTTCGCGCCGAATTGTTTCTATTTATTTGAATTTAAATTCGGAACGTTGTTCAAAATTAATTTTAATTTTTTGGACAATTATTTACTGTGGATTTTATTTTTGATACTTTCTGATATAGAATGCCTAGTATACATTTTTTAGGTAGGCTTAAGAAAATTTTGTTTGGGAATGATGTTAAATTAATTATATAAATTAGGTAGGTATTCCGCAAACACTTTTAAATGACGTCTATATTTTTAAATTGAAACTTTTATTACATCGTCTCAAACTTTTACGTCTGTGTGTTGCATGTCGCGTGTCGGTCGGCCGCGGAGTAGGGATAAAGTGAAAGGCGATCGTCAGAGCAGCCAAGGCCAATATGGCGGCGCCTATAGTTCGCAGCAGCTGACCGTGTAAAGTTTCACTTTTACCGTGGTTTCATAAAACCAACAATCATTTTTTTTTATTTGTATGAGTTTGATAGTATTTGTTTTTAATAGGATAATCTTACTCGAGTAATAGAAATTGTTTATTTTTGAGGTAGTTTCAAAACGAAATTTTAAAAAAACTGCCCAAGTGTATGTCGGACTACGCACAGTGAAGGGTTCCGTAATTGGGATGAATATTTACGCATAAACATTGCATAGTATCAATTTTATCGACTGCAAAAATAAGTTTGTATTTCTCGAAAAAACTATAACAAACAAAGTTAATTCTGCGGTTGTAACCGAAAATAAACTGTATCTCAAAAATTATTGATTTCAAAAGCAAAGTCACTTAGAAACATCTTAACATTTTAATTATGAGATCCAACAATACACGCTTTATATGCATAGATTTTTTTCATCTCTCGGTTATAATGTAAGTATGGAGAATGCCACCCCCACTATTATGTTTATCGTAATTTCACTACACCATTGTTTAACGGTGCAAAAAATACACCTTTTTCAAAATTTTCATCGATAGAGTGTAAATAGTCTCCATGTTAAATGACTGTATGACATCCGGACGCACGGACAGACGAACTTGACGAAATTAAGAGGTCCGTTTTTTTACGGATATTGATTATCAAGTTTACATTTGGCATGAAATTGATGTACAATATTATTATTATTTGGAATAGCCGCCATCTTAAAATCCAGAATGTCCATCTAATTCGATATCAGCACTATCTCCCGAAAACTATGAAAATGACAGTCATGACGACAAATTTTCAAATGGGGTTAAAAACTGCCACTTGCTCACTTCAGATGGCGCTGATCTCCAGCGTCTTATAATTTGACAGCTAACTATACATTTTTGATTCGAATGCCAAAAGTTGATGTAAATTCCTGAATTTCATGACTGAATTCAAAACACCCCGTCGAGTCAACTGATGTGTCACGTGTCAAAATCTTGGTCCCTAATGTTAGGCGGCAGTGAATTCATTTCATTCATTCTCTGATCTCGAAAAACGTTGTTACAAACGTCAGGTTGGTATGTTCAAGGTAGTTGGTAGGTTGGTACTATGCTCGAGACGTTTTTGAATTGATAGATCGTATGACTATTGTGTTAGGGACTATTGTCGTTTAATTATTTATATAAACTTACGAATAGTTAAGTCCATAGTGAGGTCAAAATGTAAATCCAAGGGGCGGCTGCAACGGCGGCGGTGATCTCTCGCGTCCGGCCCTGGTTCAGGCCATGGTACGGAGCGAGAGGAAATGGCAGGCCGTCACCTCCTTCTACGAAGCGGTAATGCTCGCGAAGGAGGAGGCGGAACGCGTGAGGTAGAGGCAAAGTTCGCACCCTCACGCCCCTAACCGCTGCAGGAGGAGACGCCCGGGGCGGGAATCGCGAGCCGATTTCCGGCCACCGTAGGCGCGGGCTTGCGAACGGTGAGCAATGGGTAGCTCGCCGTCCGATAAGGACCAAGCCCGGGTCGACGGCGCGTTGTGTTCCACGCGCGCCTCAAAGAGATGTCAGCAGAAATGACGGGATCCGCTAGGGCCAATGCCTGCCGGGGGTTCGCAGAAAACCGATAGGGACATCGTGGCCCCCGGCAACAGGGCAACCGAAGGAACACGGGTGGGTTTTAGTCAGTAAGAGTCTGATACGCCCTCCCGCTCCGCCCAGAGCGGGATAAGATACTTAAAAAAAAAAAAGGGGCGGCTGCAAAAATTAAATAATTAAATCATACGTGAGAAGGAACTTTGTTCCTGACGGGGTCAAAGTCAAATCATTAATTTCAAATAGGCCCATGTATGGCACTCTTGAACGTCAAAAATTACAAAATAATAAAATTGATTCTATTCGCCCCTTCCAAAAGGTAGTTTTCGTATGGAGAAGAATGGGCAAGAAACTCCACCGTTACTCTTTTAAAATGTTTTACAATTGTTTGTATATGTACGTACATTTGTTAAATAATAATTATATGTGAAGACGGTGCACCTAGAATAAAATTACTATACCACAATAGGTAAAAAGAATTAAAAATGAAACAACGACAGATAATTTAATATGTGATAGATACATGGTGCTCACATATTTACAAACATTGTAAAAGTAGACGATTTTCCTAAAATTTTACAATTAATAAGTCAGTGTGTGAGGAAGTAATCACAGAATGTAAAATCAATGTCATAAAACACAAAGTAATAAATTTTACAATTAAATTAGCAAACAGTTTGATTTTGTCTTGATTCTAAATTGTCCTATGGAGCAGGACCAGCATGTTTCCAAGCACTCTTATCTTGGATATAATCCTCTAATTTGTAATATGCTTGTGTCAAACCCTCGGGCTTCGTGAGGGTCTGGGGGTGGTGCTCGCTCACCTTGCGAGCTGGTAAAGGTTGAACAGTGATAGGTCACGCGCACCCTCGGGCTTCGTGAGGGTCACAATGACACTATCAGGACGGTTCCCTACGTCTGCTCGGGCTGAATTCAAAAATGAAACATCGGGTACCAAAAACCACTGTTTACTGAACCTTAGTTGGTATACACAATAAAATGTACAAATTTGAACCTTATTAATTAATTATATCTCTAATCAGTGGAGAATCTCGACACCGCGATCTAGCTTTTGGACTCAAATAAAAAGCGCCATCTATTGGTCCCGCTCATAACTAAATTTACAACACCAAATTAACTCATAGTTAATTAGTACATCTGAGGTGAATACAGTTGGAATGCGACATTGATTTGCGGGCGATATTTTTACTGACCGGTAGATGGCTGCACATTCCGCCCACCAAGGACATTTTGTGAACATTATGTCCTTCAAGCTATTAAGTTAAAATTTACACTAGAATTAATCTCACTAAACACATCACAAGTGAGGTTACAAGATAAATATTTTATTGAAGACATCTCTTAAAAATAGCTTATTTTCTACATACACACATTCACACGCATGCGCAAATTATCAATATTAAGTTCTGACTGAACAACTTGTTTAAGTGACAGGCAAGACACACAGTTTCGACGTTGGTCGTTTAAACTTTGAACCGTTGCTATACAGTGTGACTACTCGTGTTAAATTATCCAGCCCCGGATGTTTTTCAACCACCCTGCCAAGTAGCCACCGACAAGGAGGCATGTTATCCTCTTTAATTAAAACTATGTCTCCTAAGTTCGGTTTGGGAGTTTGCGTAGACCACTTATACCGATGGAGCAGTGTGGTTAGGTATTCTGATGACCAGCGTCTCCAAAACTGTTGCAGCATTTGTTGAACTAAATGCCACCGCTTTAGACTGGATATGTTAGTGTCTTCGTAATTCCTATCTGGTGCGTTTATAATCGGTTCACCAATAAGGAAATGCCCTGGTGTTAATGCATCACAACTGTTGGAATCCGTTACCCTACAAAGCGGCCGTGAATTTAAGCATGCCTCTACTTGACTTAAAAGAGTGGACATTTCTTCGTAAGTTAAAGTAGAATTGCCTATTACCCTGTGCAAATGCCTCTTGCATGATTTTATTCCAGCTTCCCACAGACCGCCAAAGTTCGGAGAATGTGGTGGAATGTAATGCCATGTTGTTCCCTCAGCAGCTAGAGCTGCTGCAATTTCCCTATTTAAGGTTGAATTTTCAGAGCGAAACATTGCATCTAACTCTTTGGAAGCACCCTGAAAATTGGTACCATTGTCACTCCATACACCCTTACAGTGACCTCGTCTGGCCACAAACCTTTTAAATGCGGCAATAAACCCCTCTGTGGTTAGATCGCTTACGACTTCGATATGGACAGCCTTTGTGGCCATACACACAAATAAACATATATACCCCTTGTATGCGTGATGACCCCGACCCTTAGACGTCCTTAGCTTTATAGGACCCGCGTAGTCTACCCCACTGTTTTTAAACGGCCTGCTTGGTGTAACCCGCGCAGGTGGCAATTGACCCATTAACTGAGGTTTGGTTGCCGCTGCATACCTGATACAAGTTACACATTTCCTTACATGTGCTGTTACTAACCGCTTGGCTCCTAGGATGTAGTATTTCGTACTCAAATAGTTGAGCATAAGTTGGGGACCTCCATGAAGACTTCTGTTATGTGCATCTGATATTAAGAGATTGGTAAAGTGATCGTTACTGGGAATCAATATTGGATGTTTACGGTTGTGATCGAGATCTGAACGTTCCAATCTACCGCCCACCCTCAAGATCTGTTTTGAATCCAGGTAAGGATTTAAGGACTTTAAGACCTTGTCTTTACAATTTTCCCCTTTTTCCAGGTTACTGATCGCCGTTTCGAATCCTTTGCATTGGATAACCCTGATGCATGTCTCTAACGCTAATTCGAGCTCTTCTGCTGTAATATAGCTGAGCTTTTTCCTCGTAGCCTTCGGTTTTCTTAGTTCGAGAAACCGCCTCACGTAAGCTACTATTCGCAACAATTTGTCAAGGGATGAATATTTATCCCAAAAAAAACTTTCAGTATTCACTGATACGTGTACCCTCTTCTCCTCCAGTTCAGTTGAAACTGATTTGCGTTTACCCGTTGCAATTACCGTGTCTTTGAGGAACTCGGGACCTTCTAACCACAATTTGAACTGTATGAACTCTGAGGCGTACATACCCCGTGATGCGCAGTCAGCAGGATTGTTTTTTGATGTGACATGATTCCATTGGTGTGGTTCACTTGTGCTTAAAATTTCTGATACGCGATTAGCGACAAAGGTTTTCCACTTGTTGGGGTGACTGTTTAACCAAGCTAGTACAATTTCTGAATCTGTCCAAAAGTGCAAGTCAGATTTATTAATTCCCATGACTAACGATATTTCAGATACGAGTTTTGCTAACAGTACTGCCCCGCACAGCTCTAACCGAGGAATTGAGACAGTTTTTATAGGTGCAACGTTGGTTTTAGCAGTGACAAGAGTGACTGATACTCCACCATTAGCATCGACTACCCGAGCATACACAACCGCGGCGTATGCTGATTTGGACGCATCACAAAATCCATGCAAGTCGATGCGTTTGTCACCGTGCTTCATCTTCAACCATCGAGGTACTGAAAACTCTGCTAAACTTTGCAACTGATGTCGGTAAGTAATCCATTCCTCTTTTATTTCAATAGGAATTTCTTCATCCCATCCTATTCCCGAAGTCCATAATGCTTGTATTTGCATTTTTGCTTTCACAATGACTGGCGCGACCCACCCTAAGGGGTCGAATAATCTTGCAATGTCAGACAACATTTTTCTTTTGGTTACAGGTTCTTCTACTGGATGCAGCTGAATTGAATACTGGAAGGTGTCGGAGCTTCGATTCCAGGTAAGTCCTAGTGTTTTTAATATTTCATCTTGCTTGATCCAAATTCCCTGTTCCGCACGATCCATCTCCTTATTTTTCCCATCTATAATTTTCGCCAGAAGCTCATTGCTGTTACTCGACCATTTTTGTAACTCAAACCCTGCTTTGGCGAGCATCTCTTCCATTTGTGTACAAATTTCTATTCCTTCTTCTACTGTTTCACAACCTGTCATAAGATCATCTACGTAAAAATCTTTTAGTGTTTTTTCAGCTGCAAGAGGATAATCCTTTCCTTCATCGTATGCTACTTGTTGCATAGCTCGAACAGCCAAGAATGGTGCAGCCGCAGTGCCAAAGGTGACTGTCTGAAGCTGGTAATCCTTTAATTCAGAGTCCTTGTTATCTCTCCATAAGATACGTTGAAAATCCTGATGTTTATCTGCTACGCGTACTTGTCGATACATCTTGACTACATCTGATACCATGCAAATAGGATGTCTTCTCCAACGCATCAACAAGTGCCGCAAGTCAGGTTGCAGACTTGGTCCAACCATCAGGTCATCGTTGAGCGAAATGCCGGTTTTTCCCTTGCAAGATGCGTCGAATACTACACGCACCTTGGTTGTATCTTTATCATTTCTAATTACTGCGTGATGAGGTAAATATACAGCTTCGTTTGCATGATCATCCGGTTTGCTTACCAGCCTCATATGCCCCAGTTCGAGATACTCGTTGATTACCTCTGCATATTTAACCCCCAGTTCCTCATTCCGGCGTAGCTTAGATTCCAGAGCATGAAACCTCCTGATTGCTACGTCTCTTGTTTTTCCATATTTACAGCCTGGATCTTCAGTTCGGAATGGCAGGTTCACAACGTAACGTCCATTATCGTCTCTTGTAGTTGTGGCAGTGAATATCTCCTCACATTTGGTTTCTGCTTCGGTGAGTATATGTTTCTTGTTTTCCTCTGGTGCTTTCTCTAATTCCCAGAATCTTTTCAGAATCTCATCACCACCTACGAGGGCGTGCATCACTGTGAAGTCAGAAGACTTATGGCCAGCAGAAGCTATCGTTCCTGATAGAATCCACCCCAGAGAAGTACACTGTGCCACCGCGCTGCAACCTGAAGCTTTCTTAAACCCGTTTTGTAAAACCTTGCCGTAAATTTCTGCTCCTAACAATAGATCAACTTTATCCGGTTTGTGATATTTGGGATCCGCTAACGGTATGTCTTGGAATTGTACCCAATCTAAATGTGCTGTTTCCCTACTAGGCAATAAAGATGTAAGTGATTTTAGAACATATGCATTTACTACCAATTCCACAGACGGATCAACCCTTGACTGTATTTTAACTTTAACAACCGAATTCAACTCTAATTTGTGGTTGACATCTATACCGACTATCGAACCCTTAGCTGATGTTTTCTTTAATCCTAAAGTTTGAACAATGTTTTCCGTAACAAATGATGCTTGAGAGCCTTGATCTAACAAAGCCCTAACCGTGAACATAGACCCGTTTTTCGATACAGCCTTCACTAAAGCTGTGGCTAATAAGACTTGGTTATTAGCTGTACCCTTGGAAAAACAAGCAACTATTTCTTGATTTTCTGCTTCAACCGTATGAGTGCTCTTCTCCCCTACCGATTCCTGCTCACTTTTAGAATGTAATAAAGTGTGGTGTTTACGTTGACAGACTCGACAAGTGACTGTGCACTTACAAAACCTGGCAGAGTGGTTACCCCCCAGACAATTGAAGCATAAGTGGTTTTCCTGTACGAACTTACGCCGAGCGTCCACATCTTTACCCATGAACTGTTTGCAAGTCCCTATCTTGTGATCATCATTACACACCGGACAACTCGAAGATACTGTGTGAAATACCCTTGCTTTAGTTGTATTTACATTTTTATTTTGATTAGACTTAGGTTCTAAAAATTCAAATGCTCTATATCTACTGGTTAAAAAGTCTTTAAATTGCTCAAATGTTGGTAGCTTATCTGACTCAAAGTTTGAGGCCACCTTTAACTCCCATTCTTTGCGACTGTCCGAATCTAATTTTAGTGTGAGGATATGAATGATTAATATGTCTCTAATTGCTGTGTCATTTAATTCTAAATTAATGAGTGCATTTAAGCAATCAGATGTGGTATCCATTAGATCCTTTAAACCACTAGCTGATTCATTGGTTATGTTTCTTTGACTAAATAACCGTTTCAAAATCCAATGTGAAAGATATTTTTTATTGTTGTAACGCGATTCCAATTGAGCCCAACACTTATCATAATTTAAATCGGATATTGGAATGTGCCGCAAAAGTTGCTCGGCCTCACCTGTAAGGTAGCCTTTTAAATAATGAAGTTTCTGCACTTTATCTATTTTATCGTTTTTGTGAACTAAAGAAACAAATAAATCTCTGAATGTGATCCATTCAGTGTATTTCCCAGAAAACGTTGGGATTGATATTTTAGGCAATTTGATAGGCATGTTTCTACTTTCTGAATTTGATGACGACCCGGCAATTGGAGAGACATCACTACTACTCTTGAATTTGTTTAAAACAGTTTTTAGTTCGCATTTAAAATCTAAATATAATTCCTCGGTGTTGAAGTAAACTTCGTTAATAGTATAAGGCGACTTTGTTACCTCAATAGATTCACAATCTTTAATCATCTGTGTATATGTCAAGCCAAATTGAGCCCACAGCTCTTCAACGTTTTCTAACCTGGCTTCTACGTGTTGTTTGGTAATCCTATCTTTGGGTGATTTCTTAAAGTTACTTTTAGCTCTCGACAATCGAGCATACAGATCATCCTGTACCTTGACGAACATTTGTAATTGAGACATTTTTTACTAATTAATTTTAATTCAATAACAAGTTGAAAATATTTCTTAAAGAAATTATTCTAAGTCTATGTAGACAACTCAATTATTATAAGGTAGGTCGAAAATATTTTTGAAGAAAATATTCTAAGTCGATGTACACAATCAAATTTTTATAAGAGTTAAACTAAGTTAAACTTTTAAAAGTTCAAAATATTTTTGAAGAAAATATTCTAAGTTGAAGTTAACAAACAAATTTTTCTAAGTCTCAAACCTTTCTAAAAATTTTACAAGTCTAAAATATTTTTGAAGAAAATATTCTAAGTCGAAGTAAACAAACAATTTTTCCTAAGTCTCAAACTTTGCGAAAATTTTTACAAGTCCAAATTATTTTTGAAGAAAATTTTCTAAGTCGATGTAAACAAACGAATTTTTCTATGTGTTTGGGACTTTACAATTTAAATAAAAATCGGGCATAGGTTCCCCGTCTTAACACAAATTGCCATAAATCTAACTAAGTCTAAGATTACGTTACACAAACACTAAGTTAATTTGCACCTTGAAATTAAGATCACTTTTGCTTGGCAGGAATGAATTTGAAAAGTACTCACGGTTTTCACTTGTAACACTTAGCTCTTTACGACTATAGTCGTCTGCAGCGCTTCCTTGTTGCTGTTGACTCCGAGTCCGGTCGCTGCTCGACCGCCTTGACACCGGAACAACTCCACTTGATTTGGGCACGTTCGGGCTGATGCTATCCTTAGTCACAGTAGGCTTAGCATCTGATGCTTGATGAACTGGTTCCACCTTTGA
This sequence comes from Agrochola lychnidis, assembly GCA_963680765.1. Lineage (NCBI taxonomy): Eukaryota > Metazoa > Arthropoda > Insecta > Lepidoptera > Noctuidae > Agrochola > Agrochola lychnidis. Next base: position 20,945,367 of record OY796849.1, read on the forward strand.
GACTAACTCATCATCATTATCCGGCTCGAAGGACCATGTCAAACCCTCGGGCTTCGTGAGGGTCTGGGGGTGGTGCTCGCTCACCTTGCGAGCTGGTAAAGGTTGAACAGTGATAGGTCACGCGCACCCTCGGGCTTCGTGAGGGTCACAATGACACTATCAGGACGGTTCCCTACGTCTGCTCGGGCTGAATTCAAAAATGAAACATCGGGTACCAAAAACCACTGTTTACTGAACCTTAGTTGGTATACACAATAAAATGTACAAATTTGAACCTTATTAATTAATTATATCTCTAATCAGTGGAGAATCTCGACACCGCGATCTAGCTTTTGGACTCAAATAAAAAGCGCCATCTATTGGTCCCGCTCATAACTAAATTTACAACACCAAATTAACTCATAGTTAATTAGTACATCTGAGGTGAATACAGTTGGAATGCGACATTGATTTGCGGGCGATATTTTTACTGACCGGTAGATGGCTGCACAGCTTGTTTACAAAGTGTATTTTTAATATGAGTTTTAAATTTTCTTTCATTTAATTGCAAAATGTCACAAGGTATTTTGTTGTAACATTTAACACAGTACCCCATAAAAGATGTATGTACTTAAGATAATCTAAAAAATGGTTGATCTAGTTTATCTTTATTTCTAGTATTAAAATTATGTCTATCACTTATTTTATTAAAGAGATGTGGATTTTTCCTTACATACATAATATTTTCATAAATGAATTGGCAAGGTACCGTCATAATATTAATCCTTTTAAAAAGTTTCCTGAGAGATTCGCGGCGACGTAGATTATAAATGGCTCTGATAGCTCTCTTTTGCAAAATAAAGATGGATTCAATGTCAGCAGCCCGACCCCACAGTAAAATACCATACGACATAAGGCTCCCCGACTGTACACGTTTTTTTTAATAATAATACTTGCCGCGCCGGCTCAGCGATCTGACATCATTGCGGAAAATTGTAACAATTGTTACGAAAGAAATACCTACATTCTTACACAATATTGCTACGCATATTTACAAAAAGAATCTAATAGATCACGTTTGATTGACGAATAATAATAATTTCTTTACAAAAAGTAATGATATCCCATCAAAAACATAAATGTGAAAATGGGAGCCAAATTCCATAAATATGGTTGTCGACTTCGCCGACAAAAGAATTGAAATCTAAATGGGTGCCAAGTTCTGTAGATAATCCTGAAATTTATTTATAAGAACATGCAACTTTCTAAAATAAAATTAAAACACAAATTCTTGTTTTTTCTGCTATAACAATGTTTGCTATTTAAAAATATAACTTCTTAAATTTGAACAGTCGAATTATTTACAGAAAGCACTTAGGATAAATTGAAGCTCAAGATTTGACTTGGCTAGTTTTTACCAGCAAGCTGAAATTTTAGAGAAAGAAGATATTTTGACCTTACAGTTACAATAAGAAACAGTAACTTGCGCATAACATAAAGAACAAATATATAAATACGCCTAGGTAGACAGTCAAAGCTGGAAACAGTTACAATAAGAAACAGTAACTTGCGCATAACATAAAGAACAAAAATATGAATATTTTACTTTATTTATTTGGCTCACCAACAATTAAGTACACCGATACAAAGATATGAGATACATGCAATAAACTTATAGACTAGTGTACAAATTTCTTACAGATAAGCACATCATGAATTACTTATTTGATGCTGAGTGCCTACTTAAAATTAAATAATAATAATTAAATATGCCTAGGTAGACAGTCAAAGCTGTAAACTCGATAAAAAAATAGCGTCCAACTGTTAGCCGCTTAATGCACGCACACTAAAAAAGTAAAATTACAGCACAATGACGTGGCGCGAGTGTAAGACGTAGCTGTAATGCACACCAGCATAAAAAAGTTACCCTGTTTGTTTTAGTTCTTTTGCACCGCGACACTGTAGACAAATATAAAGATGATAAATTGATTAGCCAAATATAAGATAACTTGTATGTAAAAACTAGCCAAGTCAAATCTTGAGCTTCAATTTATCCTAAGTGCTTTGTGTAAATAATTCGACTGTTCAAATTTAAGAAGTTATATTTTTAAATAGCAAACATTGTTATAGCAGAAAAAACAAGAATTTGTGTTTTAATTTTATTTTAGAAAGTTGCATGTTCTTATAAATAAATTTCAGGATTATCTACAGAACTTGGCACCCATTTAGATTTCAATTCTTTTGTCGGCGAAGTCGACAACCATATTTATGGAATTTGGCTCCCATTTTCACATTTATGTTTTTGATGGGATCATTATTACTATATTATCTTCTCTGAAAAATGCATAACAAAAGAACCGTACCAAGGTTTTACTGACATAGGCTTATCAGGAATTCCAATAAGAAGCCTACTGAGACACCCAATAATAATAGTAAGAGCCTTATGTTACAGGTTGTTTGACAGATCATTATTATTTTCTACGTTATTGCATTTTTTTTTCTCCTACTCCATACATATAGCGTATATTGTGGTCATTTTATGTCGCCGTATACTTTATAATATTCAGGTGCCGCCACTTCGCGTCCACGTCGGTGATATGCAGTGGGTGACTACCCTAACACGCCCATTACTGAGATTACGATAATACCCACCTACATGATAATCTACACCGATACTAAACAGTGAATCAATACAGTTTAATAATAATTATACACTCGTAAGCAACCTTATCTTTAGTAATAAAAAAATTATGTGATGATTGGATATGGATATTTTTAGTCCAGTGATAGAAAATTCCCAGAAATTATGAGATGTGTTGTTTTACCTTAAGCGCTATTTATGATTCTGGTCCAAATGTCATGATTTTATTAAGGTAAAATACTTTCGATCATCGGTTTAGTGAATAGCACTTTTGCCTTGTAACAATGATAGCACCTATAAATAAAAGAAAATGGCTGTACCTAGTCACTTGGCTGATCAAGCCGTAGTAGCCGTAGTTACAAACCAGTACCCTAATTGCGTAACTTATTTTTGTAAACAATTTCGCCTAATTTGTTTCATTTTGACATTTCAACAACATTCATTGCGTTATTTACGTTGATGAGCAGTTTTTTTTCAAACTTATGAAGCAATAGATTAGCAATCTGTTTCAAATCGAAACAAATTGTGATTGTGTTGTATTACGCAATCAGGGTACTGGTCTTCAAAGTTCAAAGCTACAATTCCGTCAATACTTAATTCACGAAATAGATATTAGTAGGTATTTATCAACAACTAAACATGCATGTTTTGGCAGTGGTGACGTCTTCATAGAAATCTGAACGCAGCATCCGTTTATGTCCACACACCAAATTTGTATTCTATTCATTCGATCATCAATATCATTGTTTGTCGTGAAGGGTGGGCGTTTTGGGGGACTGTCTTATGTAATTTTGATGTTTGAAAAGTGCTGATTCTCAGCCTAGTTTGAATAAATGACTTTTGAATTTTGAATTTTATAAACAGTGCATTTAGTAGTAGAATGCAATACAGGTTACAAAGTTAGATCTGGACCTGTATATATAGACTGATGTTCTAAAATCTAAAGCTTTGGTTTTCTAGGAAAGCGGTTCCGTCATCATTCCTGCCCTTATCACACAGGAATGATGATAGAATAGAGACAGGAATAGTCATTACACTGTAAGGACTATTCTTGCTTGCAGCGCTCGGCTGCCATAGTAACGTTTAACAACGAAAAAAAGGGTCGTGTGCACGGGATTTTGTTTTCAAAGTGGTTAGATATGTGTTACTCCGATGGTAACATCACCACTATTCTCCTGCCCATAACCCAATTTATTTGCAGTCGGCGCAATATTATTTTTCTTCCATACTGCTTTAAAAGTTGTCATTTCGATAGTCCCCCCTTTCTAGCCATATCATCTTTCACACAGTCCATCCATCGTTTCTTTCATCTGCCCCTACTCGTATACCTATCCAAATTCATACTCAATACTTTCCTGACGATCTTTTCCTCATTACTCCGCATGCCCATACCATGACATCAAGGGGTCAAAAAACGCTTTGTATTTGGACATTTATTGTGTGACCGTTGTCCACTTTCTTAGGGAACCAAAACTTTACAAAATAATCTGTCTTGATAGTGTAATGTACACAATAATCAATTCTATTCTATTGATTTGTAAAAATGTCACATGATAGTTATGTAATATACTTTACTCAAAAATGCATGTAATGTGGTCATTATTTTGACAACCTTGTTTGAGTAAAGTCGACCTGTTGCCGTTCTGTTTCAAGGAGCGGCCGGCAAAGTTTTGCTGGTCGCTCTAACAGGCCGGCAAAACCGGCCGCTATTTTGACGTTTCAACGTTTTAAAAAATCAAATGCAAAAAGATTTTATTTAAAACACGGCTGTTTGTATTTATAGAGATAGGTACAAAAAGATTTTATTCCATATTTGGCTGTATAGTTCCAAATACATACATACATACATAAACTCACGCCTTCTTCCCATGGGGGTAGGCAGAAACTACAGAACGCCACCTGCTACGATCCTTACATAGTCCTTTTGCCTCGTTTACGTTCATACATCTGGTCATACACGCACGCCGGTTGCGAGTACTACGCACCTGGCCTTTCTGAAGAACATCACCAATAAGGTCAGTATATGTCCTCCTAGGGCGTCCCCGCCCGGCCTTTCCCTTTACATCAGCCTTGTAAATACATTTTGTTAGTCGCCTTTCATTCATTCTCTCAACATGCCCAAACCATCTCAGCATACCCTTTTCAATTTTTGTCACTACATCTTCTTTTAAATCACACCGCTGTCTTATCACATCATTCCTCAGCCTATCATTCATAGTCAGGCCACACATGCTTCGCAAGGAACGCATTTCCACAGCATTTATTCTACTTTCATGTTGTTTTTGCCACACCCAACATTCACTACCATACATAAGCGTGGGCACCAGCACACCATTGTGAACAGCCAGTCGAGCCTTTTTAGACATCGACTGGTTGGTCACAATCGCATGTATAGCACCATTCACTTTGTTTCCCGCGTTTACTCTCTTTTCCACATCTCCATCAATCTTCCCATCCCTTGTAAACAGACTCCCCAAATATATAAACTCACTTACTTGCTCCACACTCTTATCATTTATTTTCACATCACACACCGATACATCCTCTCCTCTTTCAAACACCATGACCTTCGTCTTATTCACATTTATATTCATCCCTTTCCTCTTATATGCTTCACCCATCACAGTCACCATGTCTTGCAACTGTTCTGCTGATGATGCAAGTAGAACTTGATCATCTGCGTAGATAAGGCATTTGACAGGCAACTCATTCATCCTCAATCCGCACTCACCCTCTTTCAAATCTATCAGACAACTATCCATGTACAAGTTGAACAGCCACGGTGACGCTACACAACCCTGTCTAACACCCCTCGAGATGCAGAACCAGTTCGTGTATGCCCCATTTATCCTAACACAAGCACTGGAATCCTTGTATAAAGATTTCAGTGCCCGTACCAAGCGCCAGTCCACACCGTACTTGGATAGTGTCGACCACAGTTCTTCCCTCCACACACTATCATAGGCCTTCTCCAAATCAATGAAAGCACAATAGACGTTCTTGTGCTTTGCTAGATGTTTTTCGGTTATGCACCTTAGGGAGAAGATCTGATCCATACAGCCCATTCCCTCTCTAAATCCTGCCTGTACATCCCATATTTTCTCATCTGTCACTTTTATCACTCTATTTATCAAAACCTTCGCATACAGTTTGCCGACAACGCTCAAAAGACTAATGCCGCGGTAGTTTTTACACTCCTGCTGAGAGCCTTTTCCCTTATATAGTGGTACGATTACAGCCTTGCACCAATCATCCGGCACACGGCCATATCTCCAACACATATTAAAGATTCGGCACAACAGGCTTGCTACCACCCCATCACCGCCCTTCAGCATTTCAGCAGACACTCTGTCGTACCCTGCAGCTTTCCCAACTTTCATCCCTTTCAGCGCTCTTATAATCTCATCTATTTCTATCGCATTTTCGTCATCTACATCTGAGTTTGGGTCTTCAAAACTGGCGTCTGCCCAGTTACCCACTCCTTGCACACTATCCTGACAACTAAATAAACTTTCAAAGTATCCCTTCCAACGTTCCAAGACCTTACATTCTTCGCTTAGTAAACATCCATCTTCTGCTCTTATAATATTCATACTCGATGTTTCTGTTACTCCGCGAGCCAATCTTACCTGTTTCCAGAACAGCTTAACATTGACCCTGAAGTTATCAGAGAACTTCCTGTTATACTTTTCTTCCTTTTCATCCTTCTTAATTTTTACCATCTCTTTCACTTTAATTTTCATTTCGGAGTATTTCTTCTTCACTCTTTCCAAATCATCTGAATCATCTGTTACATTCGTTGTCCCATTCATCCTATTTTGGGCCTTACAGGCTAAAACATTAAGCCAGGCCTCTTTTTTCTTCCTCACAACCTCTTTTACTTCACCATCTACCCAAGAATCATTCGTTCTACTACCACATTTTCTCTTCGCCAGACCACATACTTTTGTGGCTACATGCACCATACTACTTTTCACTATATCCCATACTTCTTCTAGACTGTAATCATTAGCATCATCAAATATTTTATCCGTCTTCACTTTCACTTCCATCTTATATTCCTCTTTTACTTTCAATTCTTGCAGTCTTTCTACTTTTATTCTTTCTAGAGCAGTCACAGGAACTCGAACTCGGTGCCGCCAATGCCTGAACAGACCATCCATCCGACACATAACCAGATAATGATCAGTCCCTACATTAACACCCCGATATACTCTAGTGTCTGTGACTTTACTCTTTAATCTTCCATCAACAATCACAAAGTCGATCATACTTCTACTGTCTTGCCTTTCCCACGTATACCTGTGAACCTTTCTATGATTAAACATAGTGTTCATAACAGACAGATTCCTCTCTACACATATCTCTAGCAAATTGATCCCATTCTCATTCACTCTTTCATCGCCAAATGCACCTAACACTTTTTCATACCCATTCCTCTTCACACCAACCCAACCATTAAAGTCTCCAAGCATAACAATCTTCTCGTTTGACCTACATCCATTCACTAAATCCCTTACACTGCCCCAAAATTCGTCCCGCTCCGAAGGTGAGCTTCCCATATCGGGTGCATAAACGCACAAAATAAAAATAGAGTTTAGGCCCACCTTGGTTCTTACCCATAGAATCCTGGGACTCACACAAACATAATCTTTCACACATTTCATCATCCGCTCGGACAGGACCACCCCCACACCCTGACTGGCCCTATGTGTCTCTTGAACACCGGACCAAATTGCGGTCAGAGTACCGTGTTTGGATATGTCCACTCCCTTTCTTTTCGTCTCATTCACACATAACATATCTATCCTTTTATTCTTCACCAACTCACACACCTCATCCATCTTATCTTTTATACCTCCCTGCACATTCAGCGTAGCTAAGCGACATTCCGCCGCTCGCTTTTCGCCCCGTGGAAACAACTGACGTGGTGTGTGGCGAGCATCACCGCCGCCTCCGAGTTGATTATTATTTGTATTACTCATTTAGTTCCCACGAAAAGCAGAGGAAAAAATCTGTCAACACTCTACAGAGCCCCGCATGTAGAGGTAAGGCTTGTTAGTGCCTGGGGGCGCCCGATCCCAGACAACAGGCACGCTCGCGACTAGGCCCCCCCTAGCCATGCAGCTCTCGGCACGGCAACCTTAGCTTGGGTGTGTGTTGTTCCTACCACACAGCAGGAAACAATAAAATGCCCCAGCTGTTCCCTTAGTCGCTTTTTACGACATCCACGGGATGAGATGGAATGGTTCTATTCTACTGCCCGGAGACCACACGGGTAACTGCCCGGAGACCACACGGGTACTGCCCGTTCCAAATACCATTGTTAAAAAAAAAACAAAGAAGTAACAAAAGCGCGGTTCAACGAAGTCGGTGTTGAATTTTAGTAACTGTACTTTTCATAATTATCATTTTAATTAAATTTCTAGTTAATTAATATATATTTTATTGAAATTACTTGCTGGTTTTATTTAGATTAGGTACTTGCATTTTTGAGTAAAGCACTATACAGCCTTGGCCCACTATGACTGCTTCGCTGGTCACGCTATGATTGCCTCGAGCTAGCCTAGCTACGCTCTAGGCCTTCCAGCTTGGCCATCATTGCAGCCCTTGCTGTCCTCGCTGTAAAGGCCTCGACCTACGGCCTCGGCCTTTATCTCAGCTCGTCCATCAAGTGCTGCACGCAGACCGCGCTGTGTCGGCCTGGAGCTGCGCTACGCTGCGCTGTCGGCCATCATCAGCGTGCCCAGCAAAGTAGTCATTATAGACCGCGGCAGTAATGTACTAGTATTGTAATTTATTTTGTTTTGTTTTACAGTGTCCTTACAGGGTGCATGTATGAAACTTTTAAATTTTATTTCAACCTCTGTAGAACATGTTTGGATTAAACTGATTTTATTTGAACATTTGTAAGCTACTTTGGATTAAATGAATATCTCGTGGACTATGCGTTTGAGCAAGACATCTTATTGTGTACCATATTCGGTCATAAGTTATAACCCACATAGCAACACGTCTCATATATACATCCAGTTAAATATTATTCCTTTATTAAGCTAATATTAATAATGTTCTTTAAAAACTTGTAGACATATGCACGTGAGTACGTGACGTAATTTGTTGTCTTCAGGTTACTTTATCGCAAAATTATCTTATTAATTATTGATAGAAATAATTCCGGTAGTCATTAATTGAGCGTAATTTCCCAGTCGTTATCGTCGTAAGTTATCCTCTTTAGCCATTATAAGTCGTCTAGCTTAGTTCAATACCAACATTGAGTAGGTACGCAAAAAAAAACTTGATTCCTTGAAAAAACATAATGATTCGTTCTATATTAATAACAGTTTATTAGTTGTTTAGGTGTACATCGCTCGTCAAAAAACTGCTGGATATTGACTATTTTCTATTTTTAGTTTGTTTTTTTTTTTTTTATAAAGACTCACATCACGTTGCTCAGGCGTTTGAAATGAAATTATTTTATTTTCTGTAAAATGGTTCGTACAAACACTTTTACACGTCAATAATATTTAAAAAAACTAGATGAGCTCGGCGGTTCCTATCTGACTACTCTGAGAAGAAAGGCCGAAACAAACTCAGAGGTCACAGTCTCTTTTAAAGTTTAGACATCTTGGTCAGATCATCTGAAGACCATAGATTGGTGTCTGAAATCATCTTTTGAGGAAAGAACCACACAGATTGAGTGGAGTGGAGTGGTGTGGCCTCTCCCTCTCATCTTTTTCTTCTACCTTTGTCCTATTTTGACTTTGAATCGGCGCAAAATGTATTATGATTTTCCATCGACATGAGAGTGAATTACCACGTTATTACGTGGTAGCCAACTGGGAAACCACGTTATCATTCACTCCCTTTTCATTCATATCATCTCTTACAATCCATCCATCTGTTCTTAGGTCTCCCACTTCTTGTCCATCCATTAACATTTATATTCATCACTCTCTCAGTCATTCCTTCTAATTAGTTGGGATAAATATCGGCGAAGAATAGACGATCTTCAGGACTGTTTCCCAGGACACTATAGTACACGAAATTAGTTCTTCAGTGGCTGTTTATCAAGAAATCAAGAAAAGGATAGTAAATGCGTTGAAACGAGTAAATGTAAAGGTTAGAACGGAATAGATATAATATTTAACATGTATCCGTTCGACACTCTAGTGTCCGCGAAACAAGCGATGGCTTTTTCCACATGAACACTATAATATCCAGAAATCATTTCAGCGGTTATTATACAAAAATAGTAATTGATAAATTTTGAAAAAAATGAGTTTTGAGTTTGAGTTTTCTGTCAGCACTTTAGAACAGATCTGTCAGCACTTTGTTTCTATTTCTACTGCCATTGTTTACAAGTTGCTTTTTGTAAAATCGATGTTTAAATAATGAAGTTCTTGATATGAAAAAGACGGGTGTTGTGTAACGAATTATATTGTCAACAAATTATTAGTAGGTATACCTAAGACTGAGCAGACATACACCTTTTAATTCACGCTTATCTAAATGTTTTCACAAAAAGTAATTTATCATAATTTTAATGATATTACACACTTAGTATCTACTTAATAAGATTAATTTGGTAAGATTGTCAAAAACTTGGAAAATCCGACTGATGATTGGGATTTTCCGGGTTTGTTATAGCTAGATTATTATTTGGTTGCGGCTGTAACTCTTGTTTTTTCATCTGGAATTTCTCAGTAGTAACCCGGAGTCTGGATTTGTGCCCAGTTGATGTCAATAGGCTCGCCCCCTGATACATGGCTCTTAAACATATAACTTGCGAAATGTGGGTGTACTATAGGTGCATCTCTGCGTAACCCCTCGGAGATTCCAGTCGTGATGTTATGTTATGTTATGTGATGTTATTTATATAAAGGTTAGGAACGATCTTACAAATAAGTTGACTTTCGTTCCTTCGTCTTTTTGTAGTTTATTCGTACTTTTCTAATAACGGATGGATATGTCAGGAAACTTTCTATGATACCGAGATTAAAAAGGACCTTTTTGTTTATTTGGGACAGCTCATACATATAAAGTTTCATCATAATAATCATCATAATGTTCCCACTGCTGGGACATGGGCCTCCGCTCTTCGAGAGGGAGTGGGCTGTAATTCACCACGCGGGCCCTGTGCGGGTAGATGTCACATGTCTTCGAATTTTTGGTTTTAGGACATGCTGGTTTCCTCACGATGTTTTCCTTCACCGTTTTGAGAGCCAGTGGTGATGAAATTATTTACACAAAGTAAAGCGCCAGCCTGGGTTCGAACCCCCGACCTGCAACTCGTAAGTCGGTGCCGTTACCACTTGCCCACCATTGTGCAACATATTTTTAGCTTAATGTAAAGTTTGTTACCTACTCGTTAATAAGTTATGAGTTTATGACGAATAGAAAAGAATGGTCTTTGAGTCGTCTCTAATAAAAGATCTCCGAAGCAATTTTTTTTATAGTCTGATCACAGCACCTTATTTGTAGTTCCAAAGGTGCATATTCTTCAAAATACTGAAATTGAAAACAATATTACAATAAATTAAAAATACTTATTAAAATAGAAAAACTTTTTTTTTTTTTATATTTACACCAAATAGCAATAATACTAAAATTTAATCAAGTTTTTCTTACACATTGTTATTAGGCTCGCCCTCTATTACATGGGACTTAAACATAACTGGCGAAATGTGGGTGTACTTTAGGTACAGCTCTGTCTAACCCTTCAAGCATTACAGGTGTGATGTTATGTTTTTCTTAAACAATGAAAGCTGAAAACTCTTAGACAAACTTTGTCTGACACTGAACACTAATCGTGAGCTCCTTATGTTCAGAGTTGAACTCCACGATTGCCTACTGGCAAATGCTTGCACTGACTGGACAGGTCCACTCAAATCTGTGTGGTTCTTTCTTCAAAAGACCATTTCAGACACTAATCTACATGGTCCTCATATGACCTGACCAAGATTATTTCTAGACTAAAGAGACTGTGACCTCTGAGTTAGTTTCGGCCTTTCTTCTCAGAGTAGTCAGATAGGAAACGCCGAACTCATCAGCTTATTTTTTTATATGACGTGTTAAAAGTGATTCCGATATCCTATTTACAGAATAAACAATTTCATTTAATTTAATTTCAAGAACCATTTATACACTCATTGATTCACAACAAAAACAAAACTGCAGAATGTCAGATATGAATGAAATCGAGAAATTAATTAATTAAATAGAACAGCTGTTAATAGTCAAACCACTTCCACGGTCTTCAAACACTAATCTAAATGGTCTTCATAAAATCTGACCAAGATTATGTCTGGATTTTAAAAGAGACTGCGACCTTTGAGTTTGTTTCGGCCTTTCTTCCCAGAGTGTCAACTCTAACATCAACCTCATCTAGTTAATATGATTGACATGAAGTGAAGTCTTTGTACTAATCTATTTACAGAAATAAAATCATTTATCATTCATCATGTACTCAAGGAATTGAATTTTCTAATATTTCTATCTTACTTATGATTTTTTACTCCATTCAGAATAACGTTAGATAAAATAAACATGAAATAACTATATCTAGCTATTACGTTATATTATTAGACAAGGTATTTTCTTCATGAATTTTAAATAGACAAATGCCGTCAGTATTTATCTATTATTTTTTATGTAAACTGTAAACTGAAATCATTGCTTTGTATTTATCGTGAAATAACGAAATAGCGTTAGATGAATAACGTTATAGGTTACTGTCATCTTGCATACAGTAAGCATAGTTACCTATGTGCGACAGCTGCGCACAAGACAAGCCTACGTGCGGCTGAAATCGGAACTAATCATATGTCGCCGTCTTGTCGTTTATGTAAGGTCAGCATTATTTAATTAATTAATATTAATATAAGATTAATATTATTAAGATTAATTTATTAATATTTTACAGAATTAAGTACATCAGCAACACCATTCACGGGCAGACTTATCTTGCGCGCAGTCTACAACGTTATAATGGTGCGTGGCAAAAACCAGAACTAACACCGTTATTTTGTTAATGTCAAAATACACAATAACAGTGACAATTTCACAAACGTTAACCAACAACTACTCATTTCGATGTCATTCAGGCGCCAAATAATCCTTGTAGCACTCTACATATTTAATTTTGTAACATCAACCATCACTGTCCGGCGCGGGCGCATCAATGGCACGAACACCACGAAACACTAAAAAGATTACAAATCAGTGGTATATGCAGATTATCTGATAATAATGATGATAATGCTTTGTTAGTCTAGTGGTCGCGAGCACGGCTGTCGAGTCTGGGTTCTCTGCTCGGGTCAGGCGAGTTATTGGGTTTTTATAGGACTTTTTTTTCCGTGTCCTTCTTTCTTTCTGTTTCTTCTTTCTTTCTGCTTTCGTTCTCTATAGCAACATTCTAGAATCATACAGTCAGAGTAAAAAAAATAAAATAATTCAGATAACAATAGATCCATACATTTTACCAAAATTAAAAATTAAAATTAGAATAATAAACACAATCCAATTAAAAATTTAAATTAGAATAATAAACACAATCCAATTAAAAATTTAAATTAGAATAATAAACACAATCCAATTAAAAATTTAAATTAGAATAATAAATACAATTCAATTAAAAATTAACATAATAATAACAATTCAATTAAAAAATTAAAATTAACATAATAAATACAATTCAATTAAAAATAAAATTAACATAATAAATAACAACAACACGCCAGTACTACAGGGTTAGGCAGAGGTGTACCTATTGTACACCCACATTTCGCCAGTTATGTTTAAGTTCCATGCAATAGGGGGCGAGCCCGTTGCCCACCGGGCACAAATCCGGGCTCCAGGCTGCTTATGAGAAATTCCACATGGAAAAACCCAATCACACTTCACCCGACCCGGGAATCGAACCCAGGACCTCTTGCTCAATACTAGCGCTAGCAACGAGCCTAACTTGCCCCTCCAAAATGTGTCGAGCTTTTAGGTAAAGGGAAATGCAAATGATTATAACTTATAATTTTCCTTATCAATAGGAAAAAGTAGCTGAAATAATTAATTTCTGGGTTGAGATAAAACCATTTAAATGAATGAACGATAATCGATAATATGATAAGAGTATCTAAACTGCACGTGACCGTGATAGTTATGCGTCATCCTTAAATACCACTCATAATGAAATAATTGCATGAACTAGAGGGCCATGGGGTCCGGGTGTCCACTTGGGTATTTTGACACATCTCCAAACGGTAGGTCAACTCTTCACGTGACCAGAGGGCTGGCCTATTTTTTTGCCAAAGAATCAGCATTGCCATACAACGTGGTAAGGCTACCAGCCTTTTGGGAACTTTTTCTGTTGACAGCGACGCGGACGATTTTTTTTAATGACCTATGATTCTTCCCCTCGGTACATGAAATATTGTATAAAACATTCCATGTTTGCCTGATCCTACGGAAAATATTGGCGTGATGTTACAGTTTTGTGTTATGAGATACTAGCTGCTCCCCGCGGTTTCACCCGCATAAGTCTCGATGCCGTAGGAATATCGGGATAAAAGTATACTATGTCCTAACCCAGATTAAGGTCTACAAATATACCAAATTTCATCTAAATCCATTTAGCCGTTTTAGCGTGAAAGCGTAACAAATAAACAAACTCACTTTTGCATTTATATATATACGTATAGTTAGGATTACACTATCATAGATCTATGATCGTAGATCCGTAATAAATGACAATGTAATAGGTTTTTGACATAAGAAAAATTTGTGAGCTTCGGTGTAATATATTTATATTTCTTATTTTTCATAAAGGATAATAAATATGATTCTATATTATGACACTAGATATTATAATAGTGTAATTTCTGATTACAAAAATTATAGGGCTAAGTGCATATATATGATTTAAAATGCACATAAGAAATTACTGGAACTTAAATGTAAAGGGGTTTCTATGGGAGATAAGCCTATTAATAAAACGAAGATACTGTACGTTTAATCGATATCTGCTTGTAATCGTTTAATTACCAAACAAACAAAAATGACTCACTTTTAAACATGTTATTATTTACAAGCTGGATGCCAGAAGGGATTTCCCAGCGGCAACTTCTCAGGAGCCTTTGGGGATGAGTTTCCAAAAAACGACGATATAACTAATTTGTACTTATAGACAGAAATCTAAGTACCAACAAAATTTAAAATTCAAAAGTCATTTATTCAAACTAGGCTGAGAATCAGCACTTTTCGAACGTCAAAATTACATAAGACAGTCCCCCAAAACGCCCACCCTTCACCACTTTCTAGTGCTTTAGCTGGGAAGAAGAAGTGGCGCAACAAACTCCCCAGCAGCACAGCTGTCTGTTCAGTTAGAAAAAAAAAAAAATTATATTATGCAAAATAATTTACATTACGCAACTTCCACGTTTCTAACTTCAAGAATGACGAACTTCCTATTCAGATTATCCCCTATTACATTACGGAGGGATAAAAAAAATCCTATTTTAAATCTTTAGTGCCTCCTCCTTAGTGCTCACCTTTGTTTTATAAGGAACTCTTGTGTAAAAAATCCGGCTTAGACTCTGCGGTTTAGGCTGTGCGTTGTCTGTCAGTGAATTAATGAACTAATTTAGGATTTTTATTGTTATCACTATTACTTTTGAATGACAGCTAAGGCAAAGAAGTTACAAAAAAAAAAGATAAGTACCTCCCTTTATGTTAAGGTTAAATTCGGGGCAAGGCAACACATCGTTACATATATAAAAAGTGTAACATGAATAACATTTTAAACAGCTGATATTATCGAAATGAGAAAAACCGGCCAAGTGCGTGTCGGACCATGCAAATTCAAATTCAAATTCATTTATTAATTTTGTGAACATAGGGTAAAAGATTATACAGCTGTTACAAATAAATATCGGTCCATACTACGTCCCGCCAGAAGGTAAAAAGGGTAATGGTTCCGTAGTTGGGATGAATTTATCCCAAAAACAAACTTTGTAGTTCAAAAATATGTTCTCCCATACGGAATGTATGGGAAAACATGTTTTTGCAACTGCAAAGTTAAGTTGGTCGATTATTACTCGTTAACTTGTAGAGCCTACTTAGCTGTGATAGTTTTCCTTTTAATTTCGTTACATAAACTACTGCTGTGATTTTTTTCACACATCCAAAACTAACCATTTAGCTGGCAGGGGGGGGGACACTTGACACTAACAAAAATTAGCACTTTCAAGCTTAATATTTCGCAAACGGATCCTTGAATCCAAAAATGGTTTTCACAAACTTTCAATGTTTTTAAAGGAACTTTCCAATGATATCCCACACTGTACGACGATAGTCTGTACACTCCGTGCAAGCGTACGAATGATAGTTCTGTACACTTGTGATGATGGAAACCCGGGAATGATAAATTAAACCGCCCGTGTTGAGTGTGGTAAAATCACTGATTTATTTTACTTAGCCAGTTTACTAAATGATCGCGCGTATGCAAACGCTGATGCAGCTTGACCTACTTAATGTTACGAAATGTGCGGGTTCACCGTACACACACCATGGGTTAAAAAGTAACAACAGCTGCACGGATCGATCGATCAGGTTAAGCTACGCTTGCCGCGGTTGGTCTGTGGATGGGTAACCATCTTTACATACCAAGACCCCTCCGTGCCTCGGAAAGCACGTTAAGCCGTTGGTTCCGGCTGTCATTTGTAGATCTTTGACAGTCGTTACGGGTAGTTAGAAGCCCAAAAAGTCTGACAACCAGTCTTACCAAGGGGTATCGTGTTACCTAGTAACTAGGTTGTGGAGGTCAGATAGGCAGTCGCTCCATGTAAAATACTGGTATTCAGCTGCATCCGGTTAGACTGGAAGCCGACCCCAACATAGTTGGGAAAAGGCTAAGCAGATGATCACGCTGTCGGCGTAATTAATATGGATACCTACGCCAAATTACAGCTTTCTAGTACTAAGGGTCTCGGAGCTAGACCGCGGACAGACAGACAGACAGACAGACGGACATGACGAAACTATAAGGGTTCCTTGTTTACTACGGAACCCTAAAAATTAACAAGTTTTTGAATTAATTTATAACGCCGACGATTGATGTCGGGACGTTGTATATATGCTAGTCGCACGGTAAAGTCTGCTTGAGAAGATTTTGCGTGACGTCAGTGTGATGCGTAATTTGCACGTGGTGATGTAGATGGCGCCACAAATTTATTCAGCGTTTGTCAAAAAAAGGGGTAATTAAAAGGGTGTCCACATAATTTGCTTAAGATACCATTCCTATCTTCCACGACAACTCCATCTGGTCTCTATTCATCGCAAGATTCAAGGACAAAGTACCAACAAGAAAATCCAGAAAGAGAAAGAAGGTCTACGCAAGAGGCTAATTGTTTTCCCCGTTGTATAAGGTTAGTGACAAACCTGCCGAAATTACGTGATGGAAGTTCAGAGTGCTCCAGCAATGCGTTTTAAATTAAGTACCAGTATTAAATCAGTTCAGTCATTAAATCCTATGAAATAGGGAGAGTCTATTATCATCAACCGGGCATAAATCCAGACCTCAGGCTACTACTGAAGTCCGAAAGGGAGATCGTGAAGGAACACGGATGGGTTTTAGTCAGTAAGAGTGTGACACGCCGTCCCGCTCCGCCCAGAACAGGAGAAGTTATTTGATAATTACCCACCCAAAAAAAAAAGGCTTGTTACTACTGAGAACTTCCTGATGGAAAAATCGAACTTAAAAAAAAGAAAGAAAAAATACACATTAAATGCCCGACTTGGGAATTGAACCTAGAATCTCATGCTCAGCAGTAGTGCAGCTTGCAACCAGAGTATAGGAATTACGACGCGTAATTTTATACATGTTATGTAAAAAACTCCAAAGCGTACATTTCTGCATCAAGTTACGCGACGTAATTTTCGCCTGTTGTATACACTTATATCAACGTATCTTAATTCCGATCAATCCGAAGACTTCCTCGATACGAATAGATTTAAGATAAAGTTTTAAATTGGGTATTTGTAAAAGATTAATTAAAGTATCGGCAGTGTTTGGTTTTTTGCACTTTGATAACGCTATTATGACCAAAATATTCACGTTATCTCACTTGGTCTTCCCCAAAAATATCTTAAGGGCAGTTAGTTAAGGCTTGATTCACAGTTGACTATTTCTGCTTACGCACGCAAACACGAAACGCAAAACAAAAATTACCGTTAGCTGACCGGTGTGTGAACTGATTTGATGACCGGTCCTTCTTACCGTTTCTATCCTGCGGGAACGACAAATTGTAGATGCTAGATGCTCACCATTTTAGTTTCTAGATAATATTATGTGTTTTTGTTTTGATTACTTGTTCGTGCATACAAACACTGACATCCGATGAAGTCCACCCATTATAAATTATACTATTAAACTGCCTCTGGCAATTCAGGTCGATACGTGAAAGTAAATGTTGGAGTTCAGTTTAACGCTCGCGTGTCCCGCTACGCCTCTTGGATCTCTTAAAAAGCACAAGAAATTATTTATATTTAAATGTTTTTTTAAAAAAATGGTTGTTTTAGTTTTTTTATTCTACACACACTTAGCCTTTGCCCTGCAATGGGAAAATACAGGCTAGATTAGAAGCCATTTTCATGTTACTTAATTCTGTGACGTGGTATTACATATTTTACCTTTTCTTATATATTAAAATATTGTAAAACGAGATTTTTTGTAAGGATATTTTTGCCAATTTTATTTACATTTTGAAATGCAACTCTCCTTTGTGAATAAATGACTGTCAAAAGTGCTTATTAATGATCATTATAATTTGGGCCAATCCAATGACTAAAATGTAGATAAATTATTTTAAGCATCGGCAAAATATTTAGTATTTTAACGCTCAGATAACGCTATTACGACCAACATATTTATGTAATCTCACTCTGTATTGTCAACAGTGTGTGTGTATAAGACAACTAGGTAAGGGTTTGTTCACAAGTGTGTTTTTAATGTAAAAAGAGAATGTACGATTAAGGTCCGGTAATTAATTGAAGGTAGAAAACTAAGAAATAAATCTTTTACCATTCTGTTCTATTGTAAACGAAAAATAAGCACACGACCATTTTCTAGTTTTTCGGTCATATTTGGCATACTTCTCGTCATTTCGCACTTTTTATACCTTCAATATTCCATTTGAGGTTATTGATTACCTGAAGTGTGATAGTATTTTTTTCGAGCAATAAAGTAATTACTCAGCTACCTATTATAGTAGACTGGCAGCTGACTTCAACTTTGGAAAAGATTATGCACACGAAACAATACAAAAAAAAAATATATATATATATGTCGGAGATGGTTTTTTAATTACTATTGTGGGTAGTCAACAGAGTTTGGTATGATTTGTTTTTCTTATTATTCATTTATGTGATTTTTACTATCAACTATTGTCTAATAAATCGGACATAATTTATTAAGTACTCTGTGTACTCGCTAATTGATTTTGGCTACTTATTTCGATAATTGTAACGAATGGTTTTGTTCAAAACAATTAATGACATGCTACTTTAATTTTTAAATGATTTACGTTGTCAATTCACTATTGTTTATTTACGACAATTAGTATTGTATTATTTGATTACTTTATAATGTAAGTCTTATTAGATTTACCACATTTTAGTGTTTTGTATCAAGTAAACACGTGACGCACTATCGCGCGTCATCGGACAGAGTTGTCGTAGTGGGATTGCAAAGTGGGGGCATCGTCTTATAAAAGAGCGTGCACTCTGTAGGCGAGTCAGTTGATCCATAGTATTGGAGTTGATCCATAGTATTGGAGTTGATCCATAGTATTGGAGTCGATCCATAGTATTGGAGTCGTCAGTCGATCTTCGGATGCGAATCTATAAAGAGCCCCTGCTCCCGACAAAACTGTCGGTTTACCTGGTACAGCACTGCTGTATATTCACATAGCTGTATTGGCTTGCTGATAGCGAGTAATACACTTTGTCATTGTCATTGGGTGGCTTGGCCACTATACGAACTATAAGACCTTAAAAGTCTGTTCGATTATTACTACCTATTTACCTACTTTATCTTGTTACTAATTACCCTTTGTGTATTGTGTTTTACCTTATTATAGTGTAACTAGTACCTACTATAATAAATACCCTGTAATTGTTTATACACTCTTGTTTATCCCAATAAAATGGGAACTCCAAACCCTGACGAAATACCTCTCGGCACTCCTGATCCTACATATATAATTCGCCTTTATTAATAATTTACAATCGTTAATCTTACGCGGCAACACAAAAAAGGGTTATCATTTATTCATTCTTTTTAATCTTCACTAGATTATCGTTACATATGTTGTTCAATACTATCGTTTTAAATTGGTATAAAAGCCATAGCTATTATTGGCACTATCACACTTTTTTGAAGACTGTAAAGATGCGTGTGATTGCTCTGTTGGCCCTTTGCGTCGCTGCTGTGGCATGTTGGTAGACTTTAGTAAACTGAATTGTACTGTGTGCCCGAGTTCACAGGGTTTGCACTTATCATTTCAAGAATTTCACCATTTATAAGTAAATCTATATTTAGTTTCATTCATCACCTAAAATAAAAGTATAATGTCGAAGCTTCGAAGCTCAAGAAACAATTTTTATGATTGTGCTATTGGCACCTTTATTATTGAATCGTATTTAACAAGTTTGTTCTTTGCAGCAGTCCCAGCTAATCCCCAGAGGATAGTGGGTGGTTCGATCACCACGATTGGTCAGTACCCCACCATGGCCGCTTGCCTCTACTCAAGTAACCTGGTCAACTATTGGCAGTCGTGTGGTGGTACGATTCTCAACAATAGATCTGTTCTAACGGCTGCTCACTGCACCTTGTAAGTATATGTACTGGTTATGATGATTATACGGTATTTAAAATTGGTGGGGCGACATACAAAGCTTTCATAGTGCCTTCTGATAAAAAAACTCGGTAACTCAACATTGCATGGGTAAGTCTAATCAGCCTATGTGGTTCCCACTGCTGGGAAATAGGCCCCCTCACTCTGGGTCGTAATCGACTACGCGGGCCCAGTGCGGGTTGTTGGATGTCACATGTCTTCGAATTTTTGGTTCTAAGATATGCCGCCGGTTTACACACGATGTTTACTTTCGCCGTTTTGAGAGCAGTGGTAATGAAATAATTTACACAAAGCAAAGTGCTAGGTTCGAATCTACGACTTACAAGTCGTAAGACATGGACGACGTTTTACACTGGGTCAACATTGGTCAACATATTTTGACACAAACTTTCTTTCTTTTTTACAGTGGTCATGCCGCTAATAGATGGCGCTTCCGAGTAGGCTCGTCCTGGGCCAATAGCGGCGGTGTTGTTCACAACGTACAATCTATCATCAACCATCCTAACTACAACCGCAACACATTTGACAATGACATCGCTATCTTGCGATCGGCCACTGTCATTGCACACAACAACAATGTCCGTCCCGTTTCCATCGCTGGTGCCAATTACTTCTTAGCCGATAACCAGGTCGTCTGGGCTGCAGGATGGGGCTTGACTTCTGTAAGTTTATTTATTACCTCATTGATTTTCAATAAAATATCTTTTTACAATTTTCTTAATTTTCTTGAAATTCATTTTTTTTATTTTACAGGAGGGTGGATCTGCTTCTGAACAACTGCGTCACGTTCAGATCTATTCAATCAACCAGGCTACTCGCAGAAGCCGTTACCCTACTCTTACCGATAACATGCTGTGTTCCGGTGTCCTCAACATTGGCGGTCGTGACCAGTGCACACAGGACTCCGGCGGTCCCCTCTACCACAATGGTATCCAAGTCGGTGTGTGCTCCTTCGGTACTGGATGTGCTAGGCCACAGTTCCCTGGTGTCAACGCTCGTGTCTCTCGCTACACGGCTTGGATTGGATCTAACGCATAAGAAGTGATTTTTATGAAATATACTGCTAGAAAAATTATCATGTTTTCGTTTTTAACCATTTTAGTGTATAATATTTTTATTCTGAATCAATTCATATGCTACTATTAAAAACTGTGTAAGTAGGTATTTTATTTTTGAAGAGAGTGACTTATTTTTAAAAGTTTTTATTCAACTTGCAATGTTTGTATGTTAGTTAGTTAAGTTAATTTGTTTAGGGCGAATGTTGCAAGCTAAATTAAAGCCACTTCCTCTTACCCTACGGAGTTGACATTTTACATATTGGTTCATGATAAGCATGACCTGATTACCATTCAGGATTGGCTCCAGACGAGGAAACTCCTCAACGGTCAACAAACACGAAATTTTATATACGCTTTAATTATGATAGTCCGTTCTAGAGTCCTCTATGATCTGACTGCAGCAGCCAAGATTGGCTTATGACGAAGCAACTCCTCAACGGTTAACGGTACAAACATAAAATTTTATATACGCTTTAATTATGATAGTCAGTTCTAAATTCCAAAATGATCTGGCTGCTGCATAGTATATTTCTATGGGCTGCTGCATCCAAGATTAGCTTCAGACGAGGAAACTCCTGAACGGTCAACTGTACAAACACGAAATTTTATATGCGCTTTAAATGTGATAGTCCGTTTTAAATTCCATCATAATCTGGCTGCTGCAACCAGGATTGGCTTCAGACGAGGAACTCCTCAACGGTCAACAGTACAAACACGTTTTTTTTTTATGGATATGTATTGAAAGCGCTATTTTACTTAATGGTGTTCAGGGTCTGATGATGCAGCTGGAAGATGGCCATAGGAACTACTAAAAAAACGAGATAGTACCATCGAGTTTGGACTCGTTGGCTTTGTCTTGATAAGTACCTTACAAGTGAAGGTGATAAAACAGATATTTTATCAAATTGTACTGCTAAAAACTTAGATTATATACTATATAATCTACGGAAAAAAGTACAAACTAAATTACAATTAAAATCCTTTTTTTAAACCAGCTTTTATTGAACTAAAAAGTACAAAATAAAACTTACGTAAACAGAGAACTTTCATATTTTCTTAAAAACTTGAGGCTTACCTTAAAGTGTAAAAAGGACTTTTAAGAAAATATTAAAGTTCTCTGTTTACTTACTAATATCCTATACTATTAAACGAGCAATATTTGTATATATATTTGTTTGCTTGTATATAGATTTCTACTCAAGTTCTCGAAATCGGCTCTAACGATTTCGATGAAAGTTGCAATATAGGGGTTTACGGGGCGAAAAATCGATCTAGTTAGGTCTCATATCTGGGAAAATTAGATTTCTCCGTATTTTAATTTCACCCGAGCAGAGCTCGGTCGACCAAAGTTTAGAACAAGTTATTGAATAATGACATGACATTATTGACATTAGAATAATGATCATGGCAGCATGGAATTAGTAAGTACCTACTATCATGGCAGTATGGAATTAGTAGGTACTATCCTATTCTATAAAATGAGCATTCTCTGTTTTTACTAGAGCAGAGCTCGGTCGCCCAAGTACTGTTATTATAAATAAATAAGACTCTCTTTCGAAGAGAGAAGGCCTGTGTCCCAGCAGTGGGAACAGACATTATAGGCTAACAAAAGTCCACTTCCCTATGATTTCTACTGGACTAAAGCATGTACTAGCAGGATTGCGGTGGTATAATTCTTAATAGCAGGTCTATTTTCACAGCTGCTCAATGTGGAGCATATTGAGCATACTTTTGATCGCATGTTTTGACAAAATTCAAATGACTAGAAAACAAGTGAAACAAAATATCATTAATCAACGTATAATTACGGTAACTATACTTTCACAGTGGTGACGCAGTCGGCAGATGGCGTTTTCGCGTTGACTCTCCTTGTGTTAAGAGTGGTGGTTTTGTTCACAACGTGGACCAGATCATCCTCCACCCATTATACAACCCAATTACTATGAATAGTGGCATCTTTATCTTGCGCTCTGCCTCCATCACCATCTTTAACAACAATGTCCGCGCCACTTTCATCGTTGGCCCCAACTACAATATCGCTGAGAACCAAAACATCTAGGCTGCAGGATGGCGTGAGACTTTTGTCAGTTTACTGATAATTATTATAGTAGGTACTCGTGTTTAATTGAAAGTCTTTCGGTGGCTGGCGCAAACGTTGGCTCTGAGTAGCTTCGTCACGTCCAGGTTGTGACAATCAACCAGTATACCTGCAGTAACAAGTACGGTGCCCATGACGTTCTTAAATCTTCAGCAATATTTTGTGTTCCGGCTGGCCAAATGATAGTCGTGACATGTGTACTTTTGACTGCGGCGGTCCTCTGTACCACAATGGTGTCAGATCTTTCGGTATCGGATGTGGTCAAGCTGAATTCTCTGATGTCAATACTCGCATGTCCAAATACACGTCTTGGATCTCGACTAACGCATAAAAAGTATATATAATTTGTTTAAATAAATTTTATTGTTAACAATAAAGACGGTTACGATAATAGTGACGCATATTACCTCAACTTGTTTTTTTTTTGTGTTTTTTCTTTGCGTCATGTTTACCGCAAATAAATGTATTTTTTTTCTTTCTTTCATTTTAAATGTCGAGCTTAATAAATGTAAAAATTGTTGGACTTTTTATGTATTGCGACGACTTCTATTAGTTTTCAAACTGGTTGCTAATTTAATTGTATTTCTTTTTTATCAATGATTTTATATTCTGTGATTGCTTGAACTAACACACAAACTTTTTTTTTTATTTCTGCGCATTATTTGAGAAAAGTACTATACAAGCCTTGGCCACAAACAAGGCATTGATGGACTCACATATGTGTGCCTCGATTGTTGGTAATAAATGTTTATAACTCTCTGTAAACGCAATCCAATGTACCTTAGCGTAGAAGTAGTAGTAGTATCTTTACATAGTCTGCTTAGCGAACTTTGTAAACATTATATCAATTTATATATATCATAAGTCATCTGTAATTGCCCAGAAGCTCAGAAGAATACCTATTGTGATCATGTGTACTGCTCAGAAGAATACCTATTGGGATCATGTGTTTATCATGTGATCATCATCAACATATAATCTTCAACAAACGGAGGCCCGTTTGTTCAAGATTATATATATGTATTAAAATCTTACAAGTTCTTTTCTTTTATGCCCATAATCCATCATCAATTTCACCTCCATCACGACCGTCTATCTATTTAGAAGATAAAAATATTTAGAAACATTAAATGTATTTTTGGTTTTAAACATTATAATGTTTTTTTATTAAATATGAGTATTTCTATAAATATACTTACCTGCACTGGGCTGTTTGGTGGATTATCTTACCCTATATTGGAGAATAGGCCGGAGTCCCAACATAGGCTGAGTTTGTTACGTAATGTTATTTCACAACTTGAACTTCAACACATTTAATGAATTAAACGATTTGACCCTGTAATTATAAATTATATTTAAAAAATGTAATCGTATTACTCCCACTGCAAGGCGAAGGCCCTTTCTCATACAGAGAAGGGTTGGCGATTTCAGATTTACATTAATAATATCGAACAGCACAACATACGCATGCTCAGTGAGGAAACCTGGACT
Organism: Agrochola lychnidis; assembly: GCA_963680765.1. Taxonomy (NCBI): domain Eukaryota; kingdom Metazoa; phylum Arthropoda; class Insecta; order Lepidoptera; family Noctuidae; genus Agrochola; species Agrochola lychnidis. The sequence continues at coordinate 20,970,543 of OY796849.1, forward strand.
ACCTAAATTTTATCACGATAAAACGTCGTGAGAGAACCTGTTCCTGTTCCTCACTATGTTTTCCTTCACCGATGTCAATGATATGCAAGATAAACTTAAAGTACTATACGAATTGAAAAAATCACATTGATACTTTCCCGGATTTAAACCCACAATTTACCTCGTGTATAAAAGGCGCGGCATTAATCACTGCCATTATTACGGCATTGAATATTTAATTTTCACTATTATCATCAATCATCATTTTAGCCGAAAGAAGTCCACTTCTGGATATAGGCCTCCCCCAAGTGCCGCCACTTTGACCGGTTCCGTGCTTCCCGCATCCAGTGGATTCCTGCGGCTCTTCACTATATTGTTACCAAAATGCCACTTTGATAAACGAAGTTTTCAGAAAAAGTTAATAGTATTATTAGTTAGTTTAGTTTAATAAAATAAATAAATGTACGTCCTCGGGATGCTTACATCAAGCAGTGGGGCGTCTTTCGGCAGAAATTGTGATGAGATGATGATAAAAATTCAATTATTTATCAAAACGCTAGGTGAACTGACTGAAGTAAACAAATTCTATGTTCTAAAATAAGAGTTATTGAACGGGCATGTTGTTATTCGTCTGTATTTGCACTAGTGTCGGTACCAACTAGCGAATAATTGCGAAAACTTTATCGTGAAGAATTAGGGTTTTTTCTGGGTTTTTTGTATGAAAACCCCTGGAACATTAGATAATTGGATTCTTTATTGGATTGATGTCGATAAAAATGATAAAGGCTAATATTTACATACATGCATGTGTTATCGTAAATGTAAGGAAGTTTTCATACTGGTTGTAATTTCTTATCCCGAGTTACATCCATATGTTACGAGTGTGTGAGTGATACTTGTTTTAAACATGTCGTGAATAAAACATTGTATTGTCGTTGTTTCAGACATGTATTGTTGACTATTCTGTTCACCTTTTTAACATCTGTTTCAAGTTTTGTAAACAACTAGTCGTTACAACTTGTATAAGATATAAACGATAAACGCAAACAGTACGCACAACATGCAGAATAGATACATTTTTATACCTTGTTGTAAACGCGGAGTTACCAACAGATCAAACTTGGATTTCTTGTTGTTTAACCTATCAAGCCTCGACTTATATGCATTACAATTATTAATTATCTATTGTCGCGCAACTCCCGAGGAGCTGACGCGATTAGTAAGAAAAGACCTTCGAACCAAACCAAACCATATCCTAGGATTACACAAAATAAATTTAAAAAACACTCATAATTATCTTGTAAAAGCTGCATATTCTGTGAGTATGTACTTGAAAGAGCTTTCGTTTTTTTATTATTAAAATTCTATTCATTCTGTAAACATCTTTAGATTGGAAATGGAACTGAACATTTTAATCTATTCGCGTTGATAATTTGATGGTAATCCCGAATATATGCTATAAATACTATACATTTATATCGAGGGACTACACTAACTTGTCACCGAGTAAATTAACAACATGCGTTTCCTTGCTTTACTAGCCCTTTGCTTCGCGGCTGTCGCAGGTACATAATGTTCTTTGTTTTAAATATTCATCAATTAAGCCAATGTTTTTTGTAACATGCATTTTCTATCTAATTGCTTTGTTAATGTTACTCTTGAAACAATTAAATTTTTGAAAAGCACTTTAAAAGAAGAAAGTAATAAACTCTATTTTTCTTTCTAGCCGTTCCCTCCAATCCCCAAAGGATTGTAGGTGGTTCTGTCACTACTATTGGGCAGTACCCTACTATAGCTGCTCTCCTATACACATGGAACTGGAGTGCGTACTGGCAGAATTGCGGTGGTACCATCCTCAACAACAGGTCCATCCTCAGCGCTGCTCACTGCACCATGTAAGTATTGTTTTACTACAATAGCAATTTGCTTAAATTCTAATGTGATGACCGGTTTAACTATTCTTTCATTACTTTCCTTTTACAGTGGTGACGCAGCTGGTAGATGGCGTATTCGTGTTGGCTCCACTTGGGCTAACAGCGGTGGTGTTGTTCACAACGTAAATCAAATCATCATCCACCCATCATACAACGCAAGAACTGAGGATAATGACATCTGTATTTTACGTTCCGCCTCCAACTTCGCTTTCAACAACAATGTCGTTGCCGCTTCCATCGCTGGCGCCAACTACAACCTCGGTGACAACCAAGTCGTCTGGGCTGCAGGATGGGGTGACACTTTCGTAAGTTTATTGTTCATCTGGAAATCGTCTTGTTTCTGTTTTGTTTGTTCGAAGATTGATATTTGAATGTTTCTGTTTTGCAGGCTGGTTCAAACGCTGGCTCTGAGCAACTTCGTCACGTCCAAATCTGGACCGTCAACCAAAACACTTGCGCACAACGTTATGCTACTGTAGGTGACACCATCACCGCCAACATGTTGTGTGCCGGATGGCTCGACGTCGGTGGTCGCGACCAGTGCCAGGGTGACTCCGGCGGTCCTCTTTACCACAACGGTGTTGTCGTTGGTGTCTGTTCCTGGGGTAGGGGATGCGCTCAGGCTTTCTTCCCCGGTGTCAACGCTCGTGTTTCCCGCTACACCGCTTGGGTCCAATCCAACGCATAAGAAGAGAATAAATTATTGAAATAAGCAATTAATGTTTTAATTTCTGTCAATTTCACACATACAAAAACATTTTGCTTTTATTGCGTTTGATTACAATAGATTTAGAAAGGTCTATATTAGAATTTAAATACATCCCTATCAAAATTATGTTCATTATACAAATTCGTTAAAAACTACGTCTTATTTAACTTTATGGTGTAAAGTCAAATAAGATTGATTGTATGATCCTAGCGAGTGTTTTTTAAGAAAATAATATTATAGCATGATTATAGACACTGGTCCACCTTAAGTAAAACAGGACTACCGAAGCTAAGGGCAGATGAAGTATTTCGCAGCCTCATATTTTAAAGGAAATAATATTATAGCATGATTATAGTCACCACCTTAAGTAAAATAAGACTACCCAGGCTAAGGGCAGACGAAGTATTTCGTTGCTTCATATGTGGACCAAAGTTGTATTAAGTATATAATCTACCATGGGCAGATGCGAGGCAAAAGGCGAGAGTATTAAGTGAAAGATTTTAGTTTAAAACACAAAAAAGAATAAACTGCGAGAAACAAAGACAGAATGTCAAGGCATGGGGCGATATGCAAAAGGCATAGGTGAGTATATATGGGCGGTACATGAGTTTTTTTATTGCAAACGCTTTAAAAAAAAATCTTCTTCGTTGTTTTGTATGAACTACTTACTATTAAAACAGTTCAATAATGGACATTAGTTCTTGAAGAACACAAGCTATCTTTTTTTATTCAAAATACTTTTCGAATCAAAAACTTTTCCTTCCTCAGCCGTCCCCACCATTCCTCAGAGGAGCGTCACCACGATCTATCAATACCCGACCAAGGCTACCTCCTGTACACTTCGGGATTTCGCAAAGCACGCACTGGCAGGATGGCGGTGGTATTATTCTATACTATCCTTACAGCTGCTCAATGTGGAGCATATTAAGTAATTTTTATCACATGTACAATTTGTGTTTCAAATTACTAAAAAACAACTATACAAAATGTCATTAATCTACGTAGGTATAATTACTGTCCTTTAATAGTGGTGACGCAGTCGGCAGATGGCGTTTCCGCGTTGACTCTCCTTGTGTTAAGAGCGGTGGTTTTATTCACAACGTGGACTAGATCATCCTCCACCCATTATATAACCTAATTACAATTAATAGTGGCATCTCTATCTTGCGCTCTGCCTCCATCACCATCTTTGACAACAATGTCCGCGCCACTTTCATCGTTGGCCCCAACTACAATCTCGCTGAAAACCAAAACATCTGGGCTGCAGGATAGCGTGCCAATTTTGTTAGTTTACTGATAATTATTATAGTAGTCGAGTTTAATTGAAAGTCTTTCGCTGGCTGGCGCAAACGGTGGCTCGCATGTAATAGTCGCGACATGTGCACTTTTGACTGTGGAGGTCTTCCGAACCATAATAATGTCGTTATTGGTGTCAGATCTTACGGTATTGGATGCAGTGTCAATACTCGCGTGTCCAACTACACGTCTTATATCTCAACTAACGCATAAAAAGTATAATTTATTTAAATAAACAACCTAACTAAAACTATTAGCAAACTAAATGTGCTCACGGTCTGTTGAATGAAATCTCCAAACGACTGGATGACACTTCACGTGAACCAAAGGCTGGCTGTTACCTTTTAACATTGCTAAACAACGTGGTAATGCCGCCAGTCTCTTGGGTACATTTCCAGTCGACAGCGATGCGGAGGAATTTTTGGACGCCATGTTTTAGTTTGCTATTAGTTTTAGTTAGGTTAGGATATTATATTTTTAGTTTTGTTGTATGGAAAATTTATTCATCAATAATTATATGTCATTTAGCCAATGCTCCTGCTAAGAAGAAAACCTATTGTGATCGTGTGTGCCTCCGTTTGTTCAAGATTATATCTATTAAAATCTTACAAGTTCTTTTCTTTTATGCCCATAATCCATCATCGACTTCGCCTCCGCCCACATTTTCTCGATTGGCCGTCAATGCCCTTGTTGCAGGCCGCGACAGTAATGTACTTACTATTGTTAATGTAACTATATTTAGAAGAAATATTCTATTTTGAGGAAAATAGACTACAAGGAACATTTTTAATCGGTTTCTCAAAAACAGTCAACTAGCCTATTTAGAAGATAAAAATATTTATAAACATTACATGTATTTTTGGTTTTAAAATGTTCATAGAATGACAAACATTATAATGTTTTTTGTATCAAATATGAGTATTTCTATAAATATACTTACTTGCACTGGGCTGTTTGGTGGATTATCATACCCTATATTAGAGAATAGGCCGGAGTCCCAACATAGGCTGGGTTTGTTACGTAATGTTATTCACAACTTGAACTTCAACACATTTAATGAATTAAACGACTTAACCCTGAAATTATTAATTATATTAAAAAAAATGTCATCGTATTACTCCCATTGCAAGGCGAAGACTCTTTGGGTACGCCACAATTGCGGCGATAAGACCCCTCTTTGAGGAGTGGCTTGAGAGGCGCCACGGCGTTCTTATCTTCCGCCTGACGCAGGTCCTTACCGGACACGGCTGCTTCAGGAGGTTCCTGTTCAGGATAAGGCGGGAGGCAACACCCGGGTGTCACCATTGTGTGGATCGCCCGGAGGACACTGTGGAGCATACGGTGGAGGTCTACCCGGCTTGGGCGGAGCATTGCCGTGTCCTCGTAGAGGCAATCGCTGGCGGTGATCTCTCGCGTCCGGCCCTGGTTCAGGCCATGGTACGGAGCGAGAGGAAATGGCAGGCCGTCACCTCCTTCTGCGAAACGGTAATGCTCGCGAAGGAGGAGACGGAACTCGTGAGGGAGAGGCAAACTTCGCGCCCTCACGCACCTAACCGCCGCAGGAGGAAACGCCCTGGGCGTCGGGAATCAAGAGCCGATTTCCGGCCACCGTAAGCGCGGGCTTGCGGACGGTGCGCAATGGGTAGCTTGCCGTCCGATAAGGACCAGGCTCGGGTCGACGGCGCGTTTGTGTTCCACGCGCGCCTCAAAGAGATGTCAGCAGAATTGAAGGGGTCCACTAGGACCGATGCCTGCTAGGGGGTGCGAAGAAAACCGAAAGAGAAATCGTGGCTCCCAGCAACAGGGCAATCTGACATGCCTTCCCGTTCCGCCCAGAGCGGGAGAAGTTATTTGATAATTTACCACCCAAAAAAAAAATGACGAGGGCCCTTTCTCATAAAGAGGAGGGTTGGCGATTTCAGACTTACATTAATAACATCGAACACTGCAACAAAGAAAAAAGCAAGAGAAAGTAAGAAAACTACCTATATTTTCACACGATAAAACATCATGAGAAAATCTGTAAATGTAGTCGAGGTTTCCTCACTATGTTTTCCTTCACCGATATCAATGATATGCAAGATAAACTGAAAGTACTATACGAATTGAAAAAATCACATTGATACTTTCCCGGATTTAAACCCACAATTTACCTCGTGCATAAATGGCGCGGCATTAATCACTGGGCCATTACGGCATTTAATTAAATAATTTTCACTATCATCATCATTTTAGCCGAAAGAAGTCCACTGCTGGACATAGGCCTCCCCCAAGCGCCGCCACTTTGACCGGTTCCGTGCTTCCCGCATCCAGCGGATTCCTGCGGCTCTTCATTATGTTGTTACCAAAATGCCACTTCGGTAAACGAAGTTTTCAGAAAAAGCAATAATAGTTAGTTTAGTTTAATAAAATAAATAAATATACGTCCTCGGGAGGCTTACATCAAGCAGTGGGGCGTCTTTCGGCAGAAATTGTGATTAGATGATAATAAAAATTCAATTATTTGTCAAAACGCTAGGTAAACTGACTGAAGTAAACAAATTCTATGTTCTAAAATAAGAGTTATTGAACGGGCATGTCGTTATTCGTCTGTATTTGCACTAGTGTCGGTACCAACTAGCGAATAATTGCGAAAACTTTATCGTGAAGAATTAGGGTTTTTTCTGGGTTTTTTTATGAAAACCCCTGGAACATTAGATAATTGGATTCTTTATTGGATTGATGACGATAAAAATGATAAAGGCTAATATTTACATACATGCATGTGTTATCGTAAATGTAAGGAAGTTTTCATACTGGTTGTAATTTCTTATCCCGAGTTACATCCATAATTATGTTACGAGTGTGTGAGTGATACTTGTTTTCAACATGTCGTGAATAAAACATTGTATGGCCTTTTTTCAGACATGTATTGTTGACTATTCTGTTCACCTTTTTAACATCTGTTTCAAGTTTTGTAAACAACTAGTCGTTACAACTTGTATAAGATGTAAACGATAAACGCAAACAGTACGCACAACATGTAGAATAGGTACATTTTTATACCTTGTTGCAAACGCAGATTTAGCAACAGATCTAATTTCTTGGATTCCTTTTTGTTTAACCTATCAAGCCTCGACTTATATGAGTTACAATTATTCATTATCTATTGTCGCGCAACCCCCAAGGAGCTGACGTGATTAGTAAGAAAAGACCTTCGAACCAAACCAAACCATATCCTAGGATTACGCAAAATAAATTTAAAAAACACTCATAATTATCTTGTGAAAGCTGCATATTCTGTGAGTACATACTTGAAAGAGCTTTCGTTTTTTCATTATTAAAATTCTACTCATTCTGTAAACATCTTTAGATTGGAAATGGAACTGAACATTTTAATCTCTACGCGTTGATAATTTGATGGTAATCCCGAATATATGCTATAAATACTATACATTTATATAGAGTTACTACACTAACTTGTCACCGAGTAAATTAACAACATGCGTTTCCTTGCTTTACTAGCCCTTTGCTTCGCGGCTGTCGCAGGTACATAATGTTCTTTGTTTTAAATATTCATCAATAAAGCCAATGTTTTTTGTAACATGCGTTTTCTATCAAATTGCTTTGTTAATGTTACTCTTGAAACAATTAAATTTTTGAAAAGCACTTTAAAAGAAGAAAGTAATAAACTCTATTTTTCTTTCTAGCTGTTCCCTCCAATCCCCAAAGGATTGTAGGTGGTTCTGTCACTACTATTGGGCAGTACCCTACCATAGCTGCTCTCCTATACACATGGAACTGGAGTGCGTACTGGCAGAATTGCGGTGGTACCATCCTCAACAACAGGTCCATCCTCAGCGCTGCTCACTGCACCATGTAAGTATTGTTTTACTACAATAGCAATTTGCTTAAATTCTAATGTGATGACCGGTTTAACTATTCTTTCATTACTTTCCTTTTACAGTGGTGACGCAGCTGGTAGATGGCGTATTCGTGTTGGGTCCACTTGGGCTAACAGCGGTGGTGTTGTTCACAACGTAAATCAAATCATCATCCACCCATCATACAACGCAAGAACTGAGGATAATGACATCTGTATTTTACGTTCCGCCTCCAACTTCGCTTTCAACAACAATGTCGTTGCCGCTTCCATCGCTGGCGCCAACTACAACCTCGGTGACAACCAAGTCGTCTGGGCTGCAGGATGGGGTGACACTTTCGTAAGTTTATTGTTCATCTGGAAATCGTCTTGTTTCTGTTTTGTTTGTTCGAAGATTGATATTTGAATGTTTCTGTTTTGCAGGCTGGTTCAAACGCTGGCTCTGAGCAACTTCGTCACGTCCAAATCTGGACCGTCAACCAAAACACTTGCGCACAACGTTATGCTACTGTAGGTGACACCATCACCGCCAACATGTTGTGTGCCGGATGGCTCGACGTCGGTGGTCGCGACCAGTGCCAGGGTGACTCCGGCGGTCCTCTTTACCACAACGGTGTTGTCGTTGGTGTCTGTTCCTGGGGTAGGGGATGCGCTCAGGCTTTCTTCCCCGGTGTCAACGCTCGTGTTTCCCGCTACACCGCTTGGGTCCAATCCAACGCATAAGAAGAGAATAAATTATTGAAATAAGCAATTAATGTTTTAATTTCTGTCAATTTCACACATACAAAAACATTTTGCTTTTATTGCGTTTGATTACAATAGATTTAGAAAGGTCTATATTAGAATTTAAATACATCCCTATCAAAATTATGTTCATTATACAAATTCGTTAAAAACTACGTCTTATTTAACTTTATGGTGTAAAGTCAAATAAGATTGATTGTATGATCCTAGCGAGTGTTTTTAAGAAAATAATATTATAGCATGATTATAGACACTGGTCCACCTTAAGTAAAACAGGACTACCGAAGCTAAGGGCAGATGAAGTATTTCGCTGCCTCATATTTTAAAGGAAATAATATTATAGCATGATTATAGTCACCACCTTAAGTAAAATAAGACTACCCAGGCTAAGGGCAGACGAAGTATTTCGTTGCTTCATATGTGGACCAAAGTTGTAATAAGTATATAATCTACCATGGGCAGATGCGAGGCAAAAGGCGAGAGTATTAAGTGAAAGATTTTAGTTTAAAACACAAAAAAGAATAAACTGCGAGAAACAAAGACAGAATGTCAAGGCATGGGGCGATATGCAAAAGGCATAGGTGAGTATATATGGGCGGTACATGAGTCTTTTTATTGCAAACGTTTTAAAAAAAAATCTTCTTCGTTGTTTTGTATGAACTACTTACTATTAAAACAGTTCAATAATGGAAATTAGTTCTTGAAGAACACAAGCTATCTTTTTTTATTCAAAATACTTTTCGAATCAAAAACTTTTCCTTCCTCAGCCGTCCCCACCATTCCTCAGAGGAGCGTCACCACGATCTATCAATACCCGACCAAGGCTACCTCCTGTACACTTCGGGATTTCGCAAAGCACGCACTGGCAGGATGGCGGTGGTATTATTCTATACTATCCTTACAGCTGCTCAATGTGGAGCATATTAAGTAATTTTTATCACATGTACAATTTGTGTTTCAAATTACTAAAAAACAACTATACAAAATGTCATTAATCTACGTACTCGTAGGTATAATTACTGTCCTTTAATAGTGGTGACGCAGTCGGCAGATGGCGTTTCCGCGTTGACTCTCCTTGTGTTAAGAGCGGTGGTTTTATTCACAACGTGGACTAGATCATCCTCCACCCATTATATAACCTAATTACAATGAATAGTGGCATCTCTATCTTGCGCTCTGCCTCCATCACCATCTTTGACAACAATGTCCGCGCCACTTTCATCGTTGGCCCCAACTACAATCTCGCTGAAAACCAAAACATCTGGGCTGCAGGATAGCGTGCCAATTTTGTTAGTTTACTGATAATTATTATAGTAGTCGAGTTTAATTAAAAGTCTTTCGCTGGCTGGCGCAAACGGTGGCTCGCATGTAATAGTCGCGACATGTGCACTTTTGACTGTGGAGGTCTTCCGTACCATAATAATGTCGTTATTGGTGTCAGATCTTACGGTATTGGATGCAGTGTCAATACTCGCGTGTCCAACTACACGTCTTATATCTCAACTAACGCATAAAAAGTATAATTTATTTAAATAAACAACCTAACTAAAACTATGAGCAAACTAAATGTGCTCACGGTCTGTTGAATGAAATCTCCAAACGACTGGTTGACACTTCACGTGAACCAAAGGCTGGCTGTTACCTTTTAACATTGCTAAACAACGTGGTAATGCCGCCAGTCTCTTGGGTACATTTCCAGTCGACAGCGATGCGGAGGAATTTTTGGACGCCATATTTTAGTTTGCTATTAGTTTTAGTTAGGTTAGGATATTATATTTTTAGTTTTGTTGAATGGAAAATTTATTCATCAATAATTATATGTCATTTGTGATTGGCTCCTGCTAAGAAGAAAACCTATTGTGATCGTGTGTGCCTCCGTTTGTTCAAGATTATATCTATTAAAATCTTACAAGTTCTTTTCTTTTATGCCCATAATCCATCATCGACTTCGCCTCCGCCCACATTTTCTCGATTGGCCGTCAATGCCCTTGTTGCAGGCCGCGACAGTAATGTACTTACTATTGTTAATATAACTATATTTAGAAGAAATATTCTATTTTGAGGAAAATAGACTACAAGGAACATTTTTAATCGGTTTCTCAAAAACAGTCAACTAGCCTATTTAGAAGATAAAAATATTTATAAACATTACATGTATTTTTGGTTTTAAAATGTTCATAGAATGACAAACATTATAATGTTTTTTGTATCAAATATGAGTATTTCTATAAATATACTTACTTGCACTGGGCTGTTTGGTGGATTATCATACCCTATATTAGAGAATAGGCCGGAGTCCCAACATAGGCTGGGTTTGTTACGTAATGTTATTCACAACTTGAACTTCAACACATTTAATGAATTAAACGACTTAACCCTGAAATTATTAATTATATTAAAAAAAATGTCATCGTATTACTCCCATTGCAAGGCGAAGACTCTTTGGGTACGCCACAATTGCGGCGATAAGACCCCTCTTTGAGGAGTGGCTTGAGAGGCGCCAAGGCGTTCTTATCTTCCGCCTGACGCAGGTCCTTACCGGACACGGCTGCTTCAGGAGGTTCCTGTTCAGGATAAGGCGGGAGGCAACACCCGGGTGTCACCATTGTGTGGATCGCCCGGAGGACACGGTGGAGCATACGGTGGAGGTCTACCCGGCTTGGGCGGAGCATTGCCGTGTCCTCGTAGAGGCGATCGGTGGCGGTGATCTCTCGCGTCCGGCCCTGGTTCAGGCCATGGTACGGAGCGAGAGGAAATGGCAGGCCGTCACCTCCTTCTGCGAAACGGTAATGCTCGCGAAGGAGGAGACGGAACTCGTGAGGGAGAGGCAAACTTCGCGCCCTCACGCACCTAACCGCCGCAGGAGGAAACGCCCTGGGCGTCGGGAATCAAGAGCCGATTTCCGGCAACCGTAAGCGCGGGCTTGCGGACGGTGCGCAATGGGTAGCTTGCCGTCCGATAAGGACCAGGCCCGGGTCGACGGCGCGTTTGTGTTCCACGCGCGCCTCAAAGAGATGTCAGCAGAATTGAAGGGTGCGAAGAAAACCGAAAGAGAAATCGTGGCTCCCAGCAACAGGGCAATCGAAGAAACACGGGTGGGTTTTAGTCAGTAAGAGTCTGACATGCCTTCCCGTTCCGCCCAGAGCGGGAGAAGTTATTTGATAATTTATAACCCAAAAAAAAAAAATGACGAGGGCCCTTTCTCATAAAGAGAAGGGTTGGCGATTTCAGACTTACATTAATAACATCGAACACTGCAACAAAGAAAAAAGCAAGAGAAAGTAAGAAAACTACCTATATTTTCACACGATAAAACATCATGAGAAAATCTGTAAATGTAGTCGAGGTTTCCTCACTATGTTTTCCTTCACCGATGTCAATGATATGCAAGATTAACTGAAAGTACTATACGAATTGAAAAAGTCACATTGATACTTTCCCGGATTAAACCCACAATTTACCTCGTGCATAAAAGGCACGGCATTAATCACTGAGCTATTACGGCATTTAATTAAATAATTTTCACTATCATCATCATCATTTTAGCCGAAAGAAGTGCACTGCTGGACATAGGCCTCCCTCAGATGCCGCCACTTTGACCGGTTCCGTGCTTCCTGCATCCAGCGGATTCCTGCGGCTCTTCACTATATTGTTACCAAAATGCCACTTCGATAAACGAAAATTTCAGAAAAAGTTAATAGTATTATTAGTTAGTTTAGTTTAATAAAATAAATAAATGTACGTCCTCGGGAGGCTTACATCAAGCAGTGGGCGTCTTTCGGCAGAAATTGTGATGAGATTATAATAAAATTCAATTATTTATCAAAACGCTAGGTAAACTGACTGAAGTAAACAAATTCTATGTTCTAAAATAAGAGTTATTGAACGGGCATGTCGTTATTCGTCTGTATTTGCACTAGTATCGGTACCAACTAGCGAATAATTGCGAAAACTTTATCGTGAAGAATTAGGGTTTTTCTGGGTTTTTTGTATGAAAACCCCAGGAACAATAGATAATTGGACTCTTTATTGTATTGATGACGATAAAAATGATAAAGGCTAATATTTACATACATGCATGTGTTATCGTAAATATAAGGAAGTTTTCATACTGGTTGTAATTTCTTATCCCGAGTTACATCCATATGTTACGAGTGTGTGAGTGATACTTGTTTTCAACATGTCGTGAATAAAACATTGTATTGTCGTTGTTTCAGACATGTATTGTTGACTATTCTGTTCACCTTTTTAACATCTGTTTCAAGTTTTGTAAACAACTAGTTGTTACAACTTGTATAAGATGTAAACGATAAACGCAAACAGTACGCACAACATGTAGAATAGGTACATTTTTATACCTTGTTGCAAACGCGGAGTTACCAACAGATCAAACTTGGATTTCTTGTTGTTTAACCTATTAAGCCTCGACTTATATGAATTACAATTATTAATTATCTATTGTCGCGCAACCCCCGAGGAGCTGACGCGATTAGTAAGAAAAGACCTTCGAACCAAACCAAACCATATCCAAGGATTACGCAAAATAAATTTAAAAAACACTCATAATTATCTTGTAAAAGCTGCATATTCTGTGAGAATGTACTTGAAAGAGCTTGCGTTTTTTAATTATTAAAATTCTACTCATTCTGTTAACATCTTTACATTGGAAATGGAACTGAACATTTTAATCTCTACGCGTTGATAATTTGATGGTAATCCCGAATATATGCTATAAATACTATACATTTATATCGAGGGACTACACTAACTTGTCACCGAGTAAATTAACAACATGCGTTTCCTTGCTTTACTAGCCCTTTGCTTCGCGGCTGTCGCAGGTACGTAATGTTCTTTGTTTAAAATATTTATCAATTAAGCTAATGTTTTTTGTAATATGCATTTTCTATCAAATTGCTTTGTACTAATGTTACTCTTGAAAAAATTAAATTTTTGAAAGAGCACATTAAAAGAAGAAAGTAATAAACTCAATTTTTCTTTCTAGCCGTTCCCTCCAATCCCCAAAGGATTGTAGGTGGTTCTGTCACCACTATTGGGCAGTACCCTTCCATAGCTGCTCTCCTATACACATGGAACTGGAGTGCGTACTGGCAGAATTGCGGTGGTACCATCCTCAACAACAGATCCATCCTCAGCGCTGCTCACTGCACCATGTAAGTATTGTTTTATTTCAATAGCAATTTTCTTAAATTCTAATGTGATGACCGGTTTAACTATCATTACTTTCCTTTTACAGTGGTGACGCAGCTGGTAGATGGCGTATCCGTGTTGGCTCCACTTGGGCTAACAGCGGTGGTGTTGTTCACAACGTAAATCAGATCATCATCCACCCATCATACAACCCAAGAACTGAAGATAATGATATCTGTATTTTACGTTCCGCCTCCAACTTCGCTTTCAACAACAATGTCCGCGCCGCTTCCATCGCTGGCGCCAACTACAACCTCGGTGACAACCAAGTCGTATATGCTGCAGGATGGGGTGACACTTTCGTAAGTTTATTGTTTATCTGGAAATCGTCTTGTTTCTGTTATGTTTGTTCAAAGATTGATATTTGAATGTTTCTGTTTTGCAGGCTGGTTCAAACGCTGGCTCTGAGCAACTGCGTCACGTCCAAATCTGGACCGTCAACCAAAACACTTGCGCACAACGTTATGCTACTGTAGGTGACACCATCACCGCCAACATGTTGTGTGCCGGATGGCTCGACGTCGGTGGTCGCGACCAGTGCCAGGGTGACTCCGGCGGTCCTCTGTACCACAACGGTGTTGTCGTTGGTGTCTGTTCCTGGGGTAGGGGATGCGCTCAGGCTTTCTTCCCCGGTGTCAACGCTCGTGTTTCCCGCTACACCGCTTGGGTCCAATCCAATGCATAAGAAGAGAATAAATTATTGAAAGAAGCAATTAATGTTTTAATTTCTGTCAATTTCACACATACAAAAACATTTTGCTTTTATTGCGTTTGATTACAATAGATTTAGAAAGGTCTATATTAGAATTTAAATACATCCGTATCAAAATTATGTTCATTATAAAAGTTCGTTAAAAACCACGTCTTATTTAACTTTATGGTGTAAAGTCAAATAAGATTGACTGTATGATCCTAGCGAGTGTTTTTTAAGAAAATAATATTATAGCATGATTATAGACACTGGTCCACCTTAAGTAAAACAGGACTACCGAAGCTAAGGGCAGATGAAGTATTTCGCTGCCTCATATTTTAAAGGAAATAATATTATAGCATGATTCTAGTCACCACCTTAAGTAAAATAAGACTACCCAGGCTAAGGGCAGACGAAGTATTTTGTTGTTTCATAAGTGGACCAAAGTTGTAATAAGTACATAATCTACCATGGGCAGATGCGAGGTAAAAGGCGAGTGTATGTTCTATGTTATGTGGTTTGGTTTCCGACTTTCCGCACTTTAGTCCCTCAGGTGGACCATTGTGCGTGGGCCATGGTGGCCGTTGGTGATAATTACAACCAGCCCACCTCCCTCCAGAAGTTAATTAAATCTCCTGGTCTGTTCAGAATATCTGTGTAAGATCTGGATGACCCGAGGGTTTCTGTTCTAATCTGGGTGACGTCTGTGCATTCAAAAAGCACGTGCGCGAAGGTTTCCTCAGCCTCCCTGCACGCCCTGCACAGAGGACTGTTCGTTATGCCTATTGTTTGGAAGTGTTTATTTAGCGAGCAATGTCCCGCGATGGTCCCCATCACCAGACGCAATAAACGCAAAGAGGCAGGCGCGTCCTGTTCAGGCGTAATAAATGCCTGGTTTGCGCAGCAGATGGCATAGCTTCCTTGGACTGCTTGCAGCCCGGTGTCAAGGTCCACCAGTTCTCCGCTTGTGTGTGGGTGAACTCCTGTAGCCACCTACGTATTTGGTTGAAGGGGATTGGAACGATAGGCTCGGGTCCACAGACTTCCGTGCTAGATCCTCTTCTAGCAAGTTCGTCAGCTGCGTCGTTACCTAGCGATCCGCTGTGTTCTTTTATCCATTGCAGTGTCACCGTGTTGCGTCTAGATACCGTTACATGTTCTAGTGCATTGTGACAGTTTAGTGTTAACTTCGTGGTAATATACTTTTTCCGTAAGGATTGGAGAACTGAGGTGCTGTCGGAGAGTATACGTATGTGGGTGTCCGTAACTTTCTTGGTTTCTATGGCGTGGGCCGCTTGTATAATGCTCACACACTCCGCCTAATAGACGGTGTTGAACATTCTCAGCGGGCGGGATATATTTATGTTGAGGTCGTGTGAGAAAACTCCGACTCCGGTACCAGAGTCTCTTTCTTCTTTCGGGCGAGTGTATTAAGAGAGACATATTAGTGTTTCGTCTCCATGCTGAACAAAGCTTTCAAAACGTGGTCTTGGCTGGACTTTAGAATCATGCTTTTTTGATGACAAAAATAGACACTCTGGAAGTAAATAAAAAACACTTGTTTTTTTTTCCGAAAATTCCGTCTGATATCCCAAATTATCTATCATGTTTACTTTAATTTTTATTTTTTACATTCGTCCTTGACATATTTATCCTATTATTTGACATTATATACCTACGATTTAATTTCAACTCTTTAAGGCTCGTACAGACCACGCGACACGGGTCGCGTCCGCGATATCGCGCTGGTCTGTACGAGTCTTTATTAGTGACTTTTGTGGACATGATAATTATTCAGATTTATTATAGTTGTAATAGCAATCATGTAATTGCGTTTTTATTAAAATAGGTTTTTACTTTTATTAATTTATTTATCTTTTGTATAGATTCTTTTCTATTTTGTGAATGTGAGAACGCTGTAGACTGTAGACCTATACCCTAATTGCGTAACTTATTTTCGTAAATAATTTTTCTTCATTTGTTTCATTTTGACGTTATTTACGTTGCTGAGCAGATTTTTATTTCCAACTTATGAAGCAATGGATTAGCAATCTGTTTAAAATCGAAACAAATTGTGATTGTGTTGCATTACGCAATTAGGGTATTGTTGACCATTTTCTATTTTGTTAAGTACCTGGTACTTATTGAAAGACCTACACTGTCCTCCCATACCTAGTAACACTGTTATTTGAAAGTATTGTAAAAGCCAATTATTTTTAAAAGAGGAACCGTGGAGTTTTTTGCCGGCTCTTCTCCATTGGAAACGATCAATTGGAACCGTGCACCTAGCTTCTGACGTTTCAAAAGTGCCCATGTAGGTTTATGTGAAATGAAATATTTTGAATTTTGTATTTTGAATGGATAAATGAAATATTTTAAATAGGTTTCATTTCAGAAGAAAAATAATAATTAATAAGATTTGAGTACTTAAATAGTAACCTGTGAAATACGTTCCAAACTCCATGGTTTTTAGGGTTTCGTAGTCAACAAGGAACCCTTATAGTTTCGCTATGTCCGTCTATCTCTCTGTCTGTCTGTCCACGGTCTAGCTCCGAGACTTAGTACTAGAAAGTTTTAATTTGGCGTGGATTTAGATATTAATCATGCCGACAAAGTGGTAAAATAAAATTATGAAAAATATTTTTTTTAGGGTACCTCCCCTACACGTAAAGTGGGGATGTTTTTTTTTTCTATCCCTTGGTGTGGAGTATCGTTGGAAATATCTTTCAAAAATATTGTGAGTGTGTTAAAACTATTTTTGAATTCAGAGATCCGTTTGCGAAATATTAAGCTTTAAAGTGAATTTTTTTTGGAAAGGGGCCAGTTCCCACTTCGTTGGAAGACGAGGAAACTGGTCCTCATCAGGAAGCCGGGGCAGCGGACTCTTCGTCCGCTTATCGGCCCATTGTGCTACTCGATGAGGTGGGCAAGCTCTTTGAAAGAGTCATTGCAGACCGCCTCGTTGGGCAGCTGGTGCGGGTGGGGCCGGATTTGGCGGAGAGCCGGTCAGTTTCCGCAGGGAGCGCTCTACGGTGGACGCAATCATGCGCATGCGGGCCCTCACGACGGGGGATGCTGTGGCCCGGGGTGGGGTCGTCTTGGCGGTGTTTCTAGACATCGCCAATGCCTTCAACACCCTGCCCTGGAGTTGCATCAGGGAGGCACTCCAGTATCACCGGATGCCGACTTGCCTCTGTCGTGTGGTCGAGGCCTATCTGACGGACAGGGCCGACATCTACCGCGGTCACCAGGGAGAGTGGAACCGGCAAGAGATGTCGTGCGGTGTCCCACAGGGCTCGGTCCTGGGGCCGCATCTGTAGGACATCGGATACGACTGGGTGCTGCGCGCCGACCTCCCTAGCAGCGTCAACGTCGTTTGTTACGCTGACGACACGTTGATCCTGGCGCAGGGGAGTTCGTACCAGGCGGCGGCCGACTTAGCGACACGCGGAGTTGCGAAAATCGTTGACAGGATTCGGCAGCTGGGACTCGAGGTGGTCCTGCACAAGTCCGAGGCCATGGGTTTTCACGGTCACGCTTAACTCACAGGTCAAAGTCTTGACAGACTGTCTTTGAAATTACGTCATAATTATGTCGGTAATAAAAAACAAATATATATTATACATTAGTCAGTGACTTAGATGTTAAAAGTTTTTTATTTAGTCGATAAAGGGACTTAATAAAAAAAAAACGTAAGTAATCAGTAGTTTTTTTATTTTTTATTAGGTAGTTGCCTTTTAAGTTTCAAATTAAGTTTACAATAAAGATAGATAAAAAAGAGACAGCGATAGAAAATATATTTTAATGAAAGTATGTGACTCTTAATAATAACTGTCTGGTTTACCCTGTAAGGCAGTACCTAAAAATACATTACTTACGAATTACTTTTTAATCACACTGTAGGGAAAAAGCTTCTTCTCATTCAGAGAAAGCACGAGCATTTTTGCAAACAGAATAACGTCACTGCCCTCACCGTTGGATTACAATTTTTGAGCCTAGATATAAAATTATGATATTTAGAAAATTTTCTTTTTTAGGTTTGGAATGTTTTTGTACCAAAATTTTAGAAGAAAATATGGCACCACTGTTTTTATTAACTTGATCATTGTCTTATGGGTATAATTTGTTTAAATACTTAAATCAGGGCTAGCGAGAGCTTAGACGTTAGCCGAGATCCAAGCGGTGTAGCTGGACACGCGAGTGTTGACACCGGGGAATTCAGGTTGACCACATCCAATACCGAAAGATCTGACACCAACAACAACATTGTTGTGGTACAGAGGACCACCGGTGTCAAACGTGCACTGGTCGCGACCACCGCTGGGCCAGCCGGAGCACAACATGTTGGCGGTGATAGTGACACCACGGACAGCGTAGTTGTTTCTGCAAGTGTTCTGGTTGATAGTCACAACCTGGACGTGACGTAGTTGCTCAGAACCATAGTTTGAAAGAGCCTGTAAAATATTCAAATATGAGTTTTATACATAGACGGAACAGATTTTCAATTAAACAAAAATACTATAATATTTGTAAGTAAACTTACAAAAGTGTCACCCCATCCAGCAGCCCAGACGGCTTGGTTGTCATTGAGTATGTAGTTGGCGCCAGCGATGGAAGCGCGTTGGACATTGTTGTTAAAGATGATGTTGCTTGCAGAGCGGAAGATGGCGATGTCATTTACCATAGTATTAGAGTTGTATGATGGGTGAATGATTCTCTGGTTCACGTTGTGAACAACACCGCCACTGTGAGCCCAAGTGGAACCGACACGGATACGCCATTGGTTGACGGTGTCACCACTGTTAAAGAAATGAGATTATTATTATTTAAATTGTCATTCTATTTATTTGTCATTTAGCACATCCAATAAGAAAGTACTTACGCTCCACATTGAGCGGCTGTGAGGATGGAACGATTGTTGATGATGATACCACCACAAGTCAGATAATAGTACATCCAGTTGCTAGGTGTGTATATGAGGCCGGCTATGGTGGGGTACCGATCAATTGTGGTGACGGAACCTCCCACAATCCGCTGGGGATTAGCGGTGACGGCTAAAATAAGGTAAACATTTATAAAGGATTTTGAAAACGAAGTTTAAAATGCTGATCAGTAAATTATTTGAAAATGAAAATAAAAATAATAAAATAGTTAAAGATTCAAATACAAGGATTCTGTTGCCTGAGGACATACCTGAAACAGCCGCGAAGCAAAGGGCCAACACAGCGAGGATATGCATGTTGTTAGTAACTCGCAGACAAGTGAAGTATCTTGTCAAAAGTGTGTGGTATTTATATCAAATCAGAACGACTGTAAAATTATCACGTGAATAGATTAAACATTATTTGTTTTCCTCTTTTACAATTTGTTATATCATTTTCCTGTAATTGTTTTTGTAACGACTTGAAATAATTGAAATATAAATAATTTTGTTAATAATAATGTAAGTCAGTTTCAAATCATTGTGATAAAAGTTAAATGTTAAACAAACCAGAAAAAATGTAATTATCTGTAATGTATCGAAAAGTCGCTTTTTGAGCGATAGGAAGCATCGAAAAAATTGTTTTGCCTCCTTTGTGCAACTGTTTTTATTGTTACACTCCTGCTAGTACACAGAACCTATTTAATTTACATACCATTGTATAGATAATTTAATGGAAATTAATAATATACTTTTCGAAAATTTGTTTAATGCAGCAGAAACGAAAAAAGAACATCAAAATAGTTTTAAAAACATTCCCGACAGTCAATGTATGAAACCTGAAAACATTGTAGCTTGCGAGAAAATCAATTATTTGAGTAATTTTTTTTTATAGATTCAATTCAGTTATAGGAGGAACCCTATCGAAAATAGCTCTTTTATTCAGTTTAATTATAATTAAAACAAAACTAATAAAATAACTAAATCTATAAATTTTCAAATTTGACCCCCTTCCGTTGCATAGCAACTAACAAAGCAAACCTAAATAGTCTTTGACAGTACTTAAAGATTGCGAGGTGAGAAATTTAACCCATATTGATGGGTAAAAAAGTAGTCGAAACTTACTTCATGAAAAGTCGTATAAATATTTTTTTGTTAATGAATGAGCGTTATGAGACGTGCAAAAATGAAAAAAACAGTCTTAGCCGACAGACAGACGGGCAGACGGATGAACAACGAAGTATTCCTTCAAAGGTTTCGTTTTTCCTTTTGAGGTACGGAACCCTAAAAATACAAAAACTTTGTGGAAATACCAGAGTGTGTGTGAGTAACCGGAAAAAAAAATTAAAAGATATGTGAGAGTTTATGTGAGAGGTTGGTTGACTGAGTGTGGTGCGAGCAGGGTTGATTGTATTTGTAAGCAGCAGAGGGGATGATTGATTTGTCACCACTTTTCTTTACAGAACTTGATCCTTACCAGCAAGCCGCACTGTCGCTGGGAACAATAATACAGATTTATAATTTTTTGCATCATCGAGGGTAGATGATGCAAACATATCAACCCTGTTACAGGTGGACAGGGGGTCCACCTAAACGATATGCAAGTTATCACAATCTAAAAATAGATTTGTGTTTTTGGGCCTTTTCATGTCTACTTCATTTATGAATTCCGGGAAGCAATAGATAATTATAATTCTTGTCTTTATCGGATGGATGATAAAAATAAAAACGAATGTATCTATTCTGTTATCGTTAATGTAAAGGAGTTTACATACTGGATTCATATACTGGTTGATCATAACGACAGTTGTAATGAATACGTGTTTTGTCTTTTGTATAAATTGTGGTTTTGTGTTGCTTGTTTTGCCCCCGGCTGGGCAAAGGTTTTGTCGATAGCTTTCAAGATGTCATGGTATCTGTTTTACTTTTACCATCCTTTTTTTTCAAATACCAGCCTTGAGTTTACAATGTAGGTAATAATTAACAAAAAATACACTTATTGCAGAGCTGCAGTGTGAATTTGAATGAACAAAAATAATATTATTACTACATTAGTCACTATTTCTTATCAAAATTCTACTCAATGTGTAAACCTCTTAAGATTTGGAATAGAGGAAAATTTAAAATAAATGTGATTCGCGTGATAATTTGATAGTGAATCTGCTGCGATATAAATACCATTAATTGACAACGATGTGCTACACTTGTCCGCGAGTTATTCACAAAATGCATATCCTCGCTGTTTTGGCCGTTTGCTTCGCTGCTGTTGCAGGTATGTCCTCACTAAACTGAATCCTTGTATTTAAATTTTTGACTATTCGGAATGTTGAATATTTGTTTTGTTTCTTGGTCAGTATTTTTAACTTGGTCTTCAAAATTCTCTATAACATTTATCTTCTTTTAGCCGTCCCCGCCAATCCCCAGAGGATTGTTGGGGGTACTGTCACCACCATTGACCGGTACCCTACTATGGCTGCTCTCTTATACTCACCTAACTTAAGTGCGTACTGGCAGAACTGCGGTGGTATCATCATTAACAATCGGGCCATCCTTACAGCCGCTCAATGTGGAGCGTAAGTACTTTCTTATCGCAAATAAAATTTCTTAATTGACATAAAAATAAACAGACAAGTAAAATAATACTTAAGTACATTCCTTTTACAGTGGTGACGCAGTTGGTAGATGGCGTATCCGTGTCGGCTCCACTTGGGCTAACAGCGGTGGTGTTATACACAACGTGAACCAGATTATCGTTCACCCATCATACAACTTTAATACCAGGGTCAATGACATCGCCATTTTGCGCTCTGCCACCAACTTTATCTTTAACAACAATGTCCAACGCGCATCCATTGCTGGCGCCAACTACGTACTCAATGACAACCAAGCCGTCTGGGCTACTGGATGGGGAGACACTTTCGTAAGTTGATTAGTGATGATTATTTTAGGATTTGTGTTCAATTGAAAATCTTTTCTTACTGTTTTTTACTGTTTCAAAGCTAATATTTGAATGTTTTTGTTTCGCAGGCTGGCTCATTTTTTGGGTCTGAGCAGCTACGTCACGTCCAGGTTGTGACTATCAACCAGAACACTTGCAGAAACAACTATGCTGTCCGCGGTGTTGCTATCACCGCTAACATGTTGTGTTCTGGCTGGTCCGGAGGTGGTCGCGACCAGTGCACGTTTGACGAAGGTGGTCCTCTGTACCACAACGGCAACGTTGTTGGTATCAGATCTTTCGGTATTGGATGTGGTCAACCTGAATTCCCCAGTGTCAACACTCGCGTGTCCAGCTACACAGCTTGGATCTCGGCTAACGTCTAGGATCTCGCTAGCTCTGATTTAAATAAACCGTAAACATAAGGCAATTAAAGAGTTAATAATAACAGTGGTGCCACATTTTCTTCTCAAGTTTTGGTACAAATCAACATTTCAAACCTAAAAAAGAAAATTGTTCTAATTAAGATTATAATTTTGTATCTAGCTTATAAATCAGTGGCTTTATTCTATTTGAACAATATGTTGATGCTGAGCGTGAAATTCATTAAAGTTATGTATTGTAAAACATAATTAATTTGCTTAGATTGTAGGTACAACAAATAAGTTGTAACATAAACATATGTGTGTGTTGATAAAATAGGTTTATGTTATTACGTTACTCTTTTCTCTCATTAAAATATGCTAATTTATTAAACAATTTTGTATTTTATTTAGGTACCTAATTTGTATTTTAAAACAAAAATGTACTAAAATACGTCCTTTGTTCTGACAAAGGATGATATCTCACCTGTACACACTTTCAATCACAAGCCGATGGATGTTGAAGGAAATTGCTAATCCACTGCTTCATAATGTTTGAAGAATTCGTCTGCTCGACAGCGTAAACCACGCAATGATTGTGCAATAGTTTGTATAATGTTAATTATTCTATTAATTTATTACGTACGACAATTTTAACCACTTTCTGTCCCCTCCAATAAGACTTGAATGAACCCGCCTTTCAATCATACGTAAGATCAGTATCCACCAAAATTACAAAGAAATAGTGGCAAAAATATAAAAAGTATAATTTTTGCTTACAAGTGATCTTGCGTAAAAACAATCTAGACCCCTCCTATGTAAAAAAAACAAGACTTGTTAAAACTCCTCCCCCCTCAAATCGTCTTACGTAATAAATGAACAACCTTAAATATTAACCTTAAACTTCATGTACACACGGCTTCATATCAAGCTATACTTTTTCAGTATAAGCTGACCTCTCATTGTACGGAAATCCTATGCAATGCGAGATAAGCTTATACTGAAAATGTATAGCTTGATATGGAGCCATGTGTATGTAACGAAAATCTACATCTTAGTAAAAGTGGAGAGAGACAATTATATAACTAGAAATAGGGACCAGTTAGTTCAACCAGGTTTCAGACTGGCTATGTAGACTCAAATTTTATGGGGTACTGTGTATGTTACAATATACCTCCTCATATACTCCAAAAGGGAAAGGCCGGGCGGGGACGCCCTAGGAGGACATATCGACGGTTGAAAGGCTAATTGATCTAAGCGACATTTTGTAAAACTTGCAGGAGGATGAATTGGTTGTTTTTTTTAATCATAATAAGATCTTATTATGATTGATTGATTTAAGTAAATAAAAGTCTATCAAATAGTTGCTTTTTTATGAATAAAAAAAAATCTATTATCCGTCCAGGAGGACGAATCATAAAACTTGCAGGAGCAAGTTATACAAAATGTCGCTTAGATCAATTAGCCTTTCAACCGTCGAATTATACTGACCTTATTGGTGATGTTCTTTAGAAAGGCCAGGTGCGTAGTACTCGCAACCGGCGTGCGTGTATGACCAGATGTATAAACGAGGCAAAAAGAGTATGTAAGGATCGTAGCAGATGGCGTTCTGTAGTTTCTGCCTACCCCAATGGGAAGAAGGCGTGAGTTTATGTATGTATGTATGTATACTCCGACCGAATGAAACGATATTTAAATGTTGTGTAAACCGCACACTATGCGGCCATATTATACGTTGGGGATTACATCGCTGATAAAAATGCTTGGCTCAACGCTGGCTCTGCTCTACAAAGGCGCATAAACTAATTGATTAGCATTTGAAAATACTGTTGGAGCTGCTGAAGATTTAAAAAGTATCTTAGGATAGTTTAACCGAAAATATCTCATATCTCAAAGCTATTGTGTTGTATTAAACAGCAAAGTTACCTAGGAACACCATAATGTATTTAATTTTGGGATACAACAATACTCCACAAGCGTTATGTCCACTAACTTATAATTTGTCCTCTCTCGGTTACATGTATGGGGAGAGCCACCCCTAAAGGATGATCCCAGTAAACGTATGGAATCTGGTACACACGGCTACACATCAAGCTACAATGCGAGATAGCATAAACTGGGAATCATCATCATCAATCATCATCAGCCTATAGCAGTCCACTGCTGGACATAGGCCTCTCCAATTGCACGCCATTCAGCTCGATTCTCGGCAACTCTCATCCAGCTGCTACCAGCCACCCTTCGAAGATCGTCACTCCACCTAGCCTGAGGGCGTCCTACCTTACGTTTGCCAATTCGCGGTCTCCACTCAAGAACACGTATACCCCAACGGTCATCGGTTCTACGGCTGATATGGCCGGCCCACTGCCACTTCAGCTTGCTAATTCTGTGAGCTATGTCGATAACTTTGGTTCTCTGCCGGATCACTTCGTTCCGGATTCGATCCCTCAGAGAGACTCCAAGCATAGCCCGCTCCATGGCTCGCTGAGCAACCTTAAATTTATGGATCAGCCGTACCGTGAGTGTCCACGTTTCGGCTCCGTAAGTCATAACAGGCAGGACGCACTGATTGAAGACCTTCGTCTTTAGGCTCTGTGGAATACGCGACGAGAAGACTCGACGAAGTTTCCCAAACGCTGCCCAGCCCAGCTGAATTCTTCTGTTAGCCTCCCTCTCAAAGTTGTTCTTACCAAACTGCAGAGTTTGCCCGAGGTAAACGTATTCTCGAACAACCTCGAGAGCACCGCCATTGACAGCAATCGGCCCCGGAGTGACGTGTTCGTTGAACATAACCTGGGTTTTGTCCAAGTTCATCCGGAGACCAATGCGCACAGAAGAATTAACTAGGCCGTCCAGCATCTGCTGCAAGTCATGCAGCGATTCGGCCAGTATGACGATGTCATCTGCAAATCTCAAGTGTGAGATGTATTCGCCGTTGATGTTAATGCCACGCCCTTCCCAGTTCAGCGTCTTAAACACATCCTCCAATGCGTTAGAGAACAATTTTGGGGATATGACATCCCCTTGTCTCACCCCTCGACGCAGGGGGATATGTTCAGTACGCTGATCCTGAATTTGGACGGTCATTGTCGCGTTGTCATACAAACATCTCAGCTCTTGGATGTATCGCCAGTCGACTTGGCATCGCTGCAGAGACTCCAAAACAGACCAAGTCTCGACAGAGTCAAAAGCCTTCTCATAGTCCACAAACGCAAGACACAGGGGCCGATTATACTCATCGGACTTCTGTATAATTTGCCGCACTGTGTGAATGTGGTCTATGGTGCTGTATCCTCCTCGAAACCCAGCCTGCTCCGGTGGCTGAAACTCGTCGAGTCTTCTCGCTAGACGATTCGTAACGACTCTTGAAAACAACTTATATACGTGGCTAAGGAGCGAAATGGGTCTGTAATTCTTCAAAAGAGTCTTGTCACCTTTCTTAAAGAAGAGAACGACCACAATCTCTCGCCACGCTTCTGGAGTTCTCCCAGAGAACAGGACAGAGTTGAAGAGCTCCCGAAGCTCTTTCAGTACAGGACTTCCTCCAGCTTTCAGGAGCTCGGTCGTAATCCCGTCCTCACCAGGGGCTTTTCCATTTTTAAGCTGTTTAAGAGCCGCCTCGATTTCGTCTTGGCTGACTTCTGGCAGGTCTTCCGTGAAATGGCGGGTTAAGGTGGCTCTGGAATCCTCATTTTCGGGATCAGGTCGAGATGCGTGCGATGCGTACAACTGGCCGTAGAAGTTTTCTACTTCCAAAAGGATCTCCGGCTTCGAAACGACGATATCCCCACTGGGTTTGGTCAACTTCGTCAGGTGGCTCCTCCCGAGTGACTGGACGAACACCTTCGACCCCCGATTTTGCTCAATCGCTTTCTCTATAGAGCGCGTATTGGAGCGTCGGAGGTCGCGTCGTACCAGTGTTCTTATGTTGTTGTTGAGTGCCCGTTGTTCTGACGAAGTGATAGGTGGATTTTCACGTCGTTCCGTCATAAGCTCCAGAGTCTCCTTTGAAAGTTTTGACTTCTTGCCCGTACGCCACATTTTACAAAAACGCGTGCCTTCCTCCCTGAGGATTTCCGCCACTTGGTCGAGTGCCTGGTCAACGTCCTTTGTGGTTTCCACGGCAGCAAATCGGTTCTCCAAGTTTGATTGGAACGCTTCATATCCCAGCATGGTTTGGAGCATGTTTGGACGGAGCCTAGACCTCATCAAACGAGTTCGCTCGAGCTTAAAGTTGATATTCAGAGAGCCTCGGACAAGTCTGTGATCACTGCCGGTGTTGAACCTGTTGATCACCGAGACGTCCCTGAATATATGCTTCTTATCCGCTATGATGAAGTCTATCTCATTTTTCGTCATAGTATCGGGGCTTCGCCACGTCCACTTCCTTTGGAGCTGTTTCTTAAAGAAGGAGTTCATCATGAAAAGCCCCTCCTACTCTAGGAAGTTGACAAGCATTTGCCCCCTATGATTTCTGCTGCCAAACCCATAAGATCCTACTACCGATTCACTGCAATTCTGTACTCCCACTTTAGCATTAAAATCCCCCATGAGAACATTGTAGTGGGCCCTAGTGGTGGAATGCAAGGCCTTGGAGATATCCTCAAACATTTCCTCCACTTCGTCATCCGAGTGTGCCGAGGTCGGTGCGTAAACCTGAATAACCTTGAGGCTATACCTCTCGGTTAACTTCACTACAAGGTACGCTACCCTGTTCGAGACACTGGAGACTTCTACAACGTTGTCACAAAGGGATTTGTTTACCAGGAACCCGACTCCGCCTTGGGATAGTTGGTCTCCCTCTCGAAAATACAAAAGGTGGCCCGATTCAAGGGTTATTGTGTCCTCTCCTTCTCTTCGGACTTCACTTAAGCCAAGAATATGCCACTATATTTTTCCGAGCTCTTCTTCTAGCTGCACTAGGTGTTCGTCGAGCCGTAACGTGCGTCCGTTGTACGTTGCCAAGGTCAGTTGGGTTTGGCGGCCATTCGTAACCCGGGGATTCTTCGCACCCCCTACCTTACCGTTACCGTGATTGCCGCCAAAATCAGGAATAGCAAGGCGGCCGGGAACTGGAGGCCGTGGTTGAATTTGACTTGCCATTTGGAGGGTTTGCCCATAATCGCCACGCTGGGCATGCGGGTTGGCGATCGCAGATCGCAGCTTCTCGCACTAGTGACGCTGCTGCCCGTCACTAGTCTGCACCATTTAGCTGCGAAATTTTATTTAGAATGGTTATACCGCCATTTGTCGGTTGTCAGAGCCTCGTTAGTTATTCAGCAGGGTGCACCACGAGCAGGTGAGGTTGACTTGGGGCACTGAGATGGTAGTGTGCCCCCCTTACACCCCCAAACTGGGAATGTATATTCCCAATTTATGCTATCTCGCATTGTATAGGATTTCCGTACAATGCGAGATCAGCTTATACTGAAAATGTATAGCTTGATGTGTAGCCGTGTGTACCTCCCGCTCCAATAGGAATAAATTATATACCTAAATCATTAGAAAGGTATTAAAATTTAGAACAAGAATTCCAATGGACCCTTGTCTTGATTTCTTTTCCGATCGGAGTAATACAGGGCGGACTTTTGAGACGCGGCAGTAAGGATGCTACCTTAACTGTAGTAACTATAGAAAAACGTTTTAGAAGATTGTCCTTAACTTCTTGAGTGATTGTTGTCCACAGATTTTGGAAAAATGGTACAGTCAGCTAGAAAAAAGTTAATTCTCACATTTTCTGTTTATGATGTCAATTGATGCAATTTCGTATAAAGATTCAAAGACTTTGGATCAACTGAGGTCTAACCTCAGATGATGATTACTAGCTTTTATTTGGTACCAATAATGTTGTTTTTTTTTAAACCTACCCCTCCCTTTTTGTATTTGCAGATACAATATACAAATATTATGTAGCCTATGTAACTTCCACAATTAAGACGAATCTAATGACACCTCAGATGTTAAAATTTATCAAGCCGTTTAGGCTACACAGCGTGCCAAAGAAATAGACATACATACATTACATACATACATCCCTCTTTCTGGGGCAGTCGGGTAAAAATACGTCATAATTATGTCGGTAATTAAAAAAATATATATATTATACATTGGTCAGTAACTGAGATGTTAAAAGTTATTTATTTCGTGGATAAAGGGAGATACTAAAAAAAAAACCGGCCAAGTGCGTGTCGGACCACGCACAATGAAGGGTTCCGTAGTTGGGATGAATTAATCCCAAAAACAAACTTAACTTTGTTGTTGAAAAATATGTTCTCCCATACGGAATGTATGGAAAAACATGTTTTTGCAACTGCAAAGTTAAGTTGGTCGATTATTACTCGTTAACTTGTAGAGCCTACTTAGCTGTGATAGTTTTCCTTTTAATTTCATTATATAAACTACTGTTGTGATTTTTTTCACACCCCGAAACCAACCATTTAGCCGGCAAGGGGGGGGACACTTGACTCTAATAAAAATTAGCACTTTAAAGCTTAATATTTCGCAAACGGATCCCTGAATGCAAAAATGGTTTTCACAAACTCACAATGTTTTTAAAGGACCTTTCCAATGATACCCCTCACCATGGGATAAAAAAATAAAACATCACCACTTTACGTGTATGGGAGGTACCCTAAAAAAAATGTTTTTCATAATTTCGTTTTACCACTTTGTCGGCGTAATTTATATGTATATCTATGTCAAATTACAGCTTTCTAGTACTAAGGGTCTCGGAGCTAGACCGCGGACAGACAGACAGACAGACAGACAGACGGACATGACGAAACTATAAGGGTTCCTTGTTTAATCAGTAGTTTTTTTATTTCTCACTAGATAGTTGCCTTTTATTTAAGTATCAAATTAAGTTTATAATAAAGATAGATAGAAAAAAGATAGCCATAGAAAATATATTTTAATGAAAGTATGTTACTTTTAATAATAACAATAACTGTCTGGTTTAACCTGTAAGGCAGGACATTACTTACAAATTACTTTTTTTTGTCTCCCAACAGAGGGACTGAGTGAGCTTTTGGGCTAAAAATCGGGAGGTCCCGCCAGAATAGGGACGTCTGGCAACGCTGTATACAGTTAACCGCACATCCTTCGTAACAATTTGACATTGATTTTTGTTGTTAGACGTTCGCTTCACCGAAACACTTTTTGTGACAATTACTTGACGTAAATAAATAAAATTATATATAAAAATAAAAAACCAAATGGTGATACATTAAAACAATTCAATGAGAATTACATATGTATTTATTTATATTAATATTTCTTTAAAAACGAATGTAAAACTTATTAAAACATATTTATAATACCGCCCTATTTTTGTCACTCTAGGGCAAAAGCTTCTTATTCAGAGAAGGCACGAGCATTTTTGCAAACAGAATTACGCAACTGCCCTCACCGTTCGATTGCAATTTATGAGCCTAGATATAAAATTATGATCTTAATTTAGACAATTTTCTTTTTTAGGTTTGAATATTGATTTTGTACCAAAATAAAAAAAATATAAAAATATGTCACTACTGTTTTTATTAACTTGATCATTGTCCAATGTTAACAATTTGTCTAAATATTTAAATCAGAGCTACCGAGAGCCTAGACGTTAGCCGAGATCCAAGCGGTGTAGCTGGACACGCGAGTGTTGACACCGGGGAATTCAGGTTGACCACATCCAATACCGAAAGATCTGACACCAACAACAACATTGTTGTGGTACAGAGGACCACCGGTGTCAAACGTGCACTGGTCGCGACCACCGCTGGGCCAGCCGGAGCACAACATGTTAGCGGTGATAGCAACACCGCGGATAGCGTAGTTGTTTCTGCAAGTGTTCTGGTTGATAGTGACAACCTGGACGTGACGTAGTTGCTCAGAACCAAAGTTTGAAAGAGCCTGTGAAACATAAAAATATTAGTTTTATACATAGACAGAACAGATTTTCAATTAAACACAAATAATGTAATATTTGTAAGTAAACTTACAAAAGTGTCACCCCATCCAGCAGCCCAGACGGCTTGGTTGTCATTGAGTATGTAGTTGGCGCCAGCGATGGAAGCGCGTTGGACGTTGTTGTTAAAGATGATGTTGGTTGCAGAGCGCAAGATGGCGATGTCATTTACCATAGTATTAGAGTTGTATAATGGGTGAATGATTCTCTGGTTCACGTTGTGAACAACACCGCCACTGTGAGCCCAAGTGGAACCGACACGGATACGCCATTGGTTGACAGTGTCACCACTGTTGAAGAAATGAGATTATTATTACTTAAATTGTCATTCTATTTACTTTTCATTTAGCACATCCAATAAGAAAGTACTTACGCTCCACATTGAGCGGCTGTGAGGATGGAGCGATTGTTGATGATGATACCACCACAAGTCAGATAGTTCGAGATCCAGTTGTTAGGTGTATATATGAGGCCGGCTATGGTGGGGTACCGGTCAATTGTGGTGATGGAACCTCCCACAATCCGCTGGGGATTAGCGGTGACGGCTAAAATAAGGTAAATACTTATTAAGGATTTTGAACACGAAGCTTAAAATGCTGATCAAGTTTCGTTATTTATAAATAGAGTAACTCAGTCAAAACAGTAAATTATTTGAAAATAAAAATAAAAATAACAAACACGTTCAAAATTTAAATTGTTAAAGATTCAAATATAAGGATTCTGTTGACTGAGGACATACCTGCAACAGCCGTGAAGCAAAGGGCCAACACAGCCAGGATATGCATGTTGTTAGTAACTCGCAGACAAGTGAAGTATCTTGTCAAAAGTGTGTGGTATTTATATCAAATCAGAACGACTATAAAATTATCACGTGAATAGATTAAACATTATTTTATTTGTTTTCCTCTTTTATAATTTGTTATATCATTTTTTAAATAATTTTGTTAATACTAATGTAAGTCAGTTTCAAATCATTGTGACAAAAGTTAAATGTCAAACAAACCAGAAAAAATGTAATTATCTGTAATGTATCGAAAAGTCGCTTTTTGAGCGATAGGAAGCATCGAAAAAATTTTACCCATATTGATGGGTAAAAAAGCAGTCAAAACATACTTCATGAAAAGTCGTTTAAATATTCTTCTGTTTTTGTATGAGCGTTATGAGGCGCGTAAAAATGAGAAAAAGGGTCTTGACCGACAGACAGACGGGCAGACGGACGAACAACGAAGTGTTCCTTCAAGGGTTTCGTTTTTCCTTTTGTGGTACGGAACCCTAAAAATACAAAAAGTTTGTGGAAATACCAGAGTGTGTGTGGTGAGTAACCGGCAAAAAATTATAAAAGAGATGTGAGAGTTTATGTGAGAGTTTGGTTGACTGAGTGTGGTGCGAGCAGGGTTGATTGTATCCATAAGCAGCAGAGGGGATGATTGATTTGTCACCACTTTTCTTTACAGAACTTGATCCTTACCAGCGAGCCACACTGTTGCTGGGAACAATAATTCAGATTGATAATTTTACCCAACATAACAACCCTGTTACAGGTTGACAGGGGGTCCACCAAAACGATATGCAAGTTATCACAATCTAAAAATAGATTTGTGTTTTTGGGCCTTTTCTCCCGGAATTCATAAATGAATTACACATGGTAATTCATTTATGAATTCCGGGAGGTAACAGATAATTATAATTCTTGTCTTTATCGGATGGATGATAAAAATAAAAACGAATGTATCTATTCTGTTATCGTTAATACAAAGGAGTTTACATACTGGATTCATATACTGACTGGTTCATCATAGCGACAGTTGTAATGAATACGTGTTTTGTCTTTTGTGTAAATTGTGGTTTTGTGTTGCTTGTTTTGCCCCCGGCTGGGCAAAGGTTTTGTCGATAGCTTTCAAGATGTTGTCATGGTATCTGTTTTACTTATACCGTCCTTTTTTTCAGATACCAGCCTTGAGTTTACAATGTAGGTAATAATTAACAAAAAATACACTTGTTGAAGAGCTGCAGTGTGAATTGAATGAACAAAAATAACATAATTACTACATTAGTCACTATTTCTTATCAAAATTCTACTCAATGTGTAAACCTCTTAAGATTTGGAATAGAGGAAAATTTAAAATAAATGTGATTCGCGTGATAATTTGATAGTGAATCTGCTTCGATATAAATACCATTAATTGACAACGATGTGTTACACTTGTCCGCGAGTTATTCACAACATGCATATCCTCACTGTTTTGGCTATTTGCTTCGCTGCTGTTGCAGGTATGTCCTCACTAAACTGAATCCTTGTATTTAAATTTTTGACTATTCGGATTGTTGAATATTTCTTTTGTTTCTTGGTCAGTATTTTTAACTTGGTCTTCAAAATTCTCTATAAACATTTATCTTCTTTTAGCCGTCCCCGCCAATCCCCAGAGGATTGTTGGGGGTACTGTCACC
This sequence comes from Agrochola lychnidis, assembly GCA_963680765.1. Lineage (NCBI taxonomy): Eukaryota > Metazoa > Arthropoda > Insecta > Lepidoptera > Noctuidae > Agrochola > Agrochola lychnidis. The sequence goes on from OY796849.1 coordinate 21,003,589, forward strand.
ACCATTGACCGGTACCCTACTATGGCTGCTCTCTTATACTCACCTAACTTAAGTGCGTACTGGCAGAACTGCGGTGGTATCATCATTAACAATCGGGCCATCCTCACAGCCGCTCAATGTGGAGCGTAAGTACTTTCTTATCGCAAATAAAATTTCTTAATTGACATAAAAATAAACAGACAAGTAAAATAATACTTAAGTACATTCCTTTTACAGTGGTGACGCAGTTGGTAGATGGCGTATCCGTGTCGGCTCCACTTGGGCCAACAGCGGTGGTGTTATACACAACGTGAACCAGATTATCGTTCACCCATCATACAACTCTAATACCAGGGTCAATGACATCGCCATCTTGCGCTCTGCCACCAACTTTATCTTTAACAACAACGTCCAACGCGCATCCATCGCTGGCGCCAACTACGTACTCAATGACAACCAAGCCGTCTGGGCTACTGGATGGGGAGACACTTTCGTAAGTTGTTTAGTGATGATTATTTTAGGATTTGTGTTCAATTGAAAATCTTTTCTTACTGTTTTTTACTGTTTCAAAGCTAATATTTGAATGTTTCTGTTTCATAGGCTGGTTCATTTATTGGGTCTGAGCAGCTACGTCACGTCCAGGTTGTGACTATCAACCAGAACACTTGCAGAAACAACTACGCTGTCCGCGGTGTTGCTATCACCGCCAACATGTTGTGCTCCGGCTGGTCCGGAGGTGGTCGCGACCAATGCACGTTTGACGAAGGTGGTCCTCTGTACCACAACGGCAACGTTGTTGGTATCAGATCTTTCGGTATTGGATGTGGTCAACCTGAATTCCCCAGTGTCAACACTCGCGTGTCCAGCTACACCGCTTGGATCTCGGCTAACGTCTAGGCTCTTGCTAGCTGTGTATTTAAATAAACTGCGTTAACATAGAATAACGACCAAGTTAATAAAAACAGTAATTGCCATATTTTCTTCAAATTTTTTAGTATAAATCAAGATTATAAACCTAAAAAAGAAAATTGTCAAAATTAAGATTGTAACATTATATCTAGATATAAAATTGCAATCCGACGGTGAGGCAGTGGTGTTATTCTGTTTGCAAAATATGCTCGTGCCTTCTTTGTATGCGAAGAGGCTTTTGCCCTACAATGGGGTATTATAGATATGTTGTACTGTATAAGTCTTGCATTCATTTTTAAGGAAATATTGAGTCTTTTATTTAATAAGTTTGATTGTATAGATGTTGTAAGTAAGTTACCTTATTTCTCTCATTAAATTATTTTGATGTATCACCATTTGGTTTTATTTGTTCATAAAAAAAAAAAAAATATTTACGTCAAGTAATTGTAAAAAAAAATATGTATCCCCTTGACTGTCACGAGCTCTCCTGGAGATCGATAATAATTAAAATTCTATTGTGTCTCATGACAGTTGGGCTCATATAGATCCTCACCACAAGTTCTTTTATTTGAAATGTCACACGGTACAGTCTGCAAGTTTATTTTTTCCAATTTGCCACCGAATAGTGACCCATATTCAAAATTTATTTATTTACCAATAATTAATACAAAACCGAATACATTTGCTTTAGTATTATCACGAGTAGTCAACCAAGTGAGGATCTCAATCTAAGAATACACACATGTGGAGATACCAATAATAGATACTCAAGTAACTCAGACTAAATATCTAGGCGTGATAGTCGATCAGTGGTTATTCTGGAATCCACATCTAGAACAGGTCTTAAATAGGGTTAGGGATCTTTAAAACACTTCGACATGTTGTTCCAAAGAACTAGTAAACGAGACCCCCTAGGAAATGTTCTTAATGAGATCTACATGACTTTGTTTTATTCCATCCCTATTTGGGGAGTTGCAGTGAAAACTCATTTTATAGACGTGGAGCGATCCCAACGAGCTGTGATAAAGATAGTGTACTATAAAAATAAAAAGACATCCTTCTGATATCTTATATAAAATGAGTGATCTAGTTTTCGTAAGAAAACTGTACATTATCCAAATAGTCTTAAAAAACATAAAACCCTGCCATGTGATCCAAACTTACTACGGAAAAAGGAGGACCGACATTGTTGCACAAATTCCCAAGACTAAAACCATGTTTGCTTGTAGGCACTTTAATAAACGGTCTGCTCAATTGTACAACAAAATAATCAGCCTTATTTACTCATGCACTAATTTCATACATACACTGTCACACTTCAAACATACACTCTCTCATACACTTTCGCATAGACTCTCGCATACACTCTCGAATACACTCTCTCATTCACTCTTACAGACACTCTCACGTACAGACACTCTACGCACAGGTATTCACACTCGAATCACACTCTCACTAACATACTTGTTTTTATTTGATATTTTAAGTACCTACGGATTCCCGTGACCCAAGGGCTGACTATTACCTTGGCCAGAGGCTAAGCATTGCCATACAACGTGGTAATGCCGCCAGTCTCTTGGATACATTGGGAATTTTTCGACGTCATATTTTAGTTTACTAATAGTTTTAGTTAGGTTAGGATTTCATATTTTTAGTTTTGTCAAATAGAAAATGTATTAATCAATAATTATGTATAAATTAAGTTAAATCAAATTAAATAAAACCCCTACGGATTTCAGAAATTTCACAAAATTTCGTTTCGCAGAAAATGTTTCATATAATATTTCGTCTTTGTATTTTTATTTCGAATATCATTTTTTTAAAGACTATTTATTTTAATGAAACATGTTTCACAGAAACACAATTCAATGAATTTTATAATCAATTTTTTTTAATTAACATACTTATCAAACAGTAGATTTTATTTTTAACGAATATTGTTTGTTCGGTGTGTTTTTCCATGGTATTTTATTTAAACGAAAATGTAAAAATAGACGTTACGCTATCCATAATTTTATAAGGGTACATAATTACAACGTCGAAAATTAAGTGTCGAATTAAAGCCTAATGAGGCTGAGGCTTAAAACATCGTAAGGAAACCGGTACCTATGTAAAATATCGTGAGGAAACCGGTATGTCCTAGAACCGAAAATTCGAAGACATGTGACATCTACCAACCCGCACTGGGCCCGCGTGGTGGATTACGGCCCACTCCCTCTCACAGAGAGGAGGCCTGTGTCCTAGTAGTGGGAACATTTATAGGCTGATGATGATGATGATGATGAGGCTTAGGCTGCAAGAGCAAGCGAAGCGAGTTCGTGGTTATTTTTTTAAACCACACAGAAATGGTAGCCCTGCCTATCGGGGCTCCGTCGACTACGCTGACTGAAAAATAAATATACCCTATAAAATTATAAAATACTATGAACTATTGACTATTGAATATTTGTCAAAGGTATGATTTGAAACGTTTGGAAACTGCCACTTGATAAAATGTTTTTCTTGGTAATGAGTTTTATATTAACTAAACAATATGAGGATTAAGAATATTTGATTTGAATATCGAAACGTAACTCATTATCTGTTACGATGCCTCAGTGAGGTGGATAACAATTAAAATTCTATTGTGTCTCGTTAATGACAGTTGAAAGGATAAATTTTTATTTGTAACAAAAATCAATGATTTCACTTAATGGAAAGATTATAAATTTCCTTACTTTAAAATATTTATTAAAATACCTTTGTTATGTATTCGTCTTGGAACAACCTACCCTCTCACTAGTCGTGTCGGGCGTTACGTAGCTGCCCCACAATTTTAACTATTGCAGCTATCATCGTTTAACATTTTTGTTTGTGTATGTATTTTGCTTTTTGTTTCCAATAAACGATTTTATTATTTACATTCATTCATTTTTTTTTACATATTAAATACATTTTTAAATATTTTTATAAATATCATTAAAAAAACATTTATTATTATTTATTCTGCGTATTTTTCTATGAAATGATAAAATGAGAAAAAAATTATGTGAAACTAAATTCTATGAAAATGAAAGCTATAAAACAACGTACAACTAGATTAAGATTATGCTATTATGCTGTACTATGGAAGAGCGGAGTCTCCTAGCACAGGCATTGTTTGCTCAAAAGGAGGCTCCAAACACGAAACTCTTTTTTGTAAACTAAAGCACAAATAAAAACATTTTATTTATTTATTTTTTCATATGTCTTTGATACATCTCGGGACCCTGGGGTCTCGGACCTTTGGAAGGCGTACGAGGGGCCGAAGCCAACTCGCAGAGGCTCGTTAGACATTTTTAATGAAATGAGGCACCAACCGACGATTATCCCTGTCCGCACTACGTAAGTGCATCCAAGGACAACCCCCGGTTGGTGTAGGACTATTGCAGGATATGGAAACAAAGATATTGGGTTATGGGTTTGGATGGCTAAAGTGAACTGGTTATCTAGGACTATGGAAAGACTATGGCCCCTGCCTTATCAATGTTTTTTATAAAATACACAGATATTTTTTTATAAAATATACAGATAATTATTTATTTTTACGTTACACGTCCGTGTCTAGGTTTTTTTTTTGGTTCGGCAACTCGTCGCTGACCTTTGGGGTCACGACTACTTAACCGGGCTATCCTGTGGCTGCCATAACCTACTACACTTAAAGCCTCCAGCTCCCTCATAAACTAAACTTATATACTAGACGAGCGCTCGTTAAGAGGGCCCTTCCCGATCCATCTATCGGCAACGCAAGCATGATCGAAAAGCATGTTGTTTCATCTAGCGCAAGTGAAAACTGCTAGCAAGCAAGTGAGAACGCGATAACATTGTACGAAAAATAGTGTGCGGAAACTTGTATCAGGAAATACGTTTTTTTGAGTAAGCTTTACTAGTTTGTAAAATAAATGTTTGTCCTTTAGAATCTCCATTACATGTGCGAGGTTTCTATGCAGATGTTTTCTTTACTTTTACAATTTATGAGTACATTATGAACGGCCAAAGTTCAGGTCAAAATTGTGCCTAAATGCAGATTTTCGGAGGCTTGTACTGAATTTATTTCTCGAAATTTTAATTTTTTGGTTTCATAGAAACCTAGAAATAGTGCACAAGACATCTATTAGTTTAAAAATTTCAAAGAAAGATGTGTTACGACGCCATAATGACGTACGAGCGTTTGTATGAAAAGTATGACGGGTTGGCCGTTCTTAAGGGCACCCCCTGTGGGGTACAAACCTCTGCTTAGGGCGTCGCTGGGGGGAGGACAGTAAGATGGGACGGGTTGGATCAAATGTGGATAATTATTATTAAACGGGGAACGGGCTCAACTTCAACGCGGGCTGGCGCATCGTTGTCGAGCAAGGGTTTGGGGAGTATCATTTACTCATGGTCGCGGTCGCGGAGGCCTCATCGGTGAGGTCGGAATACCGGATGTTTGTATCTGTGCACTGTACTGGTGGCCTTATAGCTCTCCTGGAGGAGGGTTGGGGGTCGGTGAGAATATGTCTCGGACGGCAGTTTTGACTTATTCTACTTGGGATATAACTGGCGGCCACGACAAGCAGAGGATTGCGATGTTTGGCTGCAGAATCAAAGAAATGCTTGGAATTGCGTTTTAGAAACTGATGGACAGTGGGGAGATCGTGGTCGAGATGGAGGTTCTCGTTCCTAACGAACCAGGGGGAGCCGGTAGCCTTACGAAGGAACCGGTTTTGGAGGCACTGCATTCTATGGATGTGATGGGGTTTTGCGTGTGCAAAGGTGGCATCCGCGTAGGTCATGATTGGTCGAATGCACGTTGTATAGATGCGCAATTTGCACTTTAGTGACAATTTGCTACATGCATTCAGGACAGAATGAAGTCTACCAATAGCGAAAGCGGCTCGCGAGCGAGCCTGCTTTATGTGCTCTGCGAAGATGAGATGGTCGTCGAGAACAACACCTAGATATTTGGCTCGTTTCTCCCAAGGGATCCGCTTGCCGAACATGGTGATTCGTCGGGGAAGGGGATATTTATGTCTTATACGCGGTCTCAAAAAGAGAACTGCTTGGCTTTTGTCGGAATTTATTTCGATCCGCCTCTTTCTAAACCAGGCGCCGAGATTATCCACTACGGTTTGGAGAATGCAGGCTATGTTATCAGCTTTTTTCTTTAAAGTAAATGGTCGTATCGTTTGCGAACAGAGCCAACTGCGCCTTTCTACTCTTAGGGATGTCACTGGTGAATAGCGTAAATATGAGGGGGGTGAGCACGGAGCTCTGAGGGTCTCCTGCACGAATAGGACGGGTCCGTATCTAGGCACAGAAATTCATAATATGTATATCACATTTAAAATTAAATTGGTCCAGTAGTTTCGGAGCCAAACAGACACACGAGTGATCTTATAAGGGTTTCGTTTTTTTCACTCGGACATACGGAACCCTAAAAATAAAATAAAATTGGTCTTTGAGGGAGGATCTTAAGACCTAAACAATTAAGATTTCTACACTGGATTTCGTAAAAACCGCAGTGTCTGAGGGATAAAAAAGTGCTCATACAAAGGATATTTTTTTTTTTACAGCGGAATCTAAAAAAAATGTTATTGGTTTTAAATTAACAATGTTAATGAAAATCCAAACGTGAATTAAAAAATTGTCATTAACTTTATCGTTAATTTGTTCACAATTATTCTAATCTAGGTAACGTTTCTAAGTTTTAGTATAGATTAAAAATGATAAATTGATAATAACATCACACTAATGCCAAATAATCTTTTCAAGTAGTAGATAATCAACCAGCTTTGATATAAAAACCCTTCACTTACAACGATTTACAATCACTCGTCGACGAGTAACTAACAGTATGCGTTTCCTTGCTCTACTAGCCCTTTGCTTCGCGGCCGTCGCAGGTATGTTCTTAAGAAATCTTGTTTTTTTTTTTGTTAAAAATCGTTGGAAACTTCTATCAATTTCTTACATTTTTATTGGAAAAATGCATGTTTGATTATTTGTACTTAAATTTTTGTTGTAACATTTCAACTAATGATAAATGGATCATCATTTTAATTGAATTTTCTTCTTTCTAGCCGTCCCTTCCAATCCCCAGAGGATTGTGGGCGGTTCGGTCACCACCATTGATCGGTACCCCACCATCGCCTCTCTCCTGTACACATGGAACTGGAGCGCATACTGGCAGGCGTGCGGTGGTTCCATCCTCAACAACAGGTCCATCCTCACTGCTGCTCACTGCACGATTGGTGACGCAGCCGGCAGATGGCGTATCCGTATTGGCTCCACTTGGGCTAACAGCGGTGGTGTTGTTCACAACGTGAACCAGATCATCAACCATCCATCATACAACGGCAACACTTTGAATAATGACATCTCCATCTTGCGCTCCGCCTCTACCTTCTCTTTCAACAACAATGTCCGCGCTGCTTCCATCGCTGGCGCCAACTACAACCTCGGTGACAACCAAGCCGTCTGGGCTGCAGGATGGGGTACAACTTCCGTAAGTTTATTGATGATTCCTCACGTGTTCAATATTTCCTATTTTGTGTGATTGGAGATTAATATTTGCATATGTCCATTTTGCAGGCTGGTGGCTCAGCCTCTGAGCAGCTCCGTCACGTCGAGCTTAGGGTTATCAACCAGAACACTTGCAGAAACAACTATGCTACCCGTGGTATCGCTATCACCGACAACATGTTGTGCTCCGGCTGGTCCGGCGGTGGTCGTGACCAGTGCCAGGGTGACTCCGGCGGTCCTCTCTACCACAATGGTGTCGTTGTTGGTGTCTGCTCTTTCGGTATTGGCTGCGCTCAGGCTAACTTCCCCGGTGTCAACGCTCGTGTTTCCCGCTACACCGCTTGGATCAATTCCAACGCATAAGAAGTGACTTGTTAGCAGTGTGCTTAGGGTTATGTTTTTCTAATAAATAAACTGTAAACCCAGGCAATGTTTTAATTTTCGTTACTTCCATAATAATTTAAAACTTTCATTTAGTTTTAGAAAACAAAATCAGATACAACATAATCACTAGTATCTGGGCGACCGAGCTCTGCTTTGGTGAAAATAGAGAATGCTTATTTAATAGTATAGGAATGTTCATACTAATCCATGTATGGTAATTACTTATTCCATGCTGCCATGATAGTAGGTAGGTACTTACCAATTCCATGCTGCCATGATAGTAGGTACTTACTAATTCCATGCTGTCATGTCATTATTCTAATGTCATATTTCTCATGTCATTATTCTAATGTCATTATTCTTATATTTATTATTATATTTCTTATAACATCTTATTCTAAACTTTGGACGAGCGAGCAATGCTTGGGGAATTGGGAGAATGTATTTATGTATATCTTTATATTTAAATAAATATTTGTTGCTCAATTCTCGCTATTGCACCTACCACTGTTTGATCTGCATCACCCAAAGGTTGACTGGTAGAAAATGCTTGTGGCATTAAGTCCGCCTCTGTACATTTGTGTGTTTGAAGTATTAAATAAATAAATTACATAATATAATCCCACGGCATTATACAGCACAATACAACAATACACAAACTAAAAAGTGATAAATATATCTATAAAATACAAAAAATAGACAAAAACATAGTATAAACACAAGAAATAACAAAATTAACAAACAAAATAACACTTGTATAATAATTAAACTGCATCAAGAGAAAAAAAATCTTTCACATTCACGATACACATCTATCCATTTCCAAGTAAACAAGTCACATTCTGGGGTTGATTTCCGAAGAGTATTGAGCATAGTAAGGACTCGAACGAGGGGCGAGTTAGCTCGCGACACTGTGCGTGCTGACGGTACGGCTAGCAGAACTCATCATATTCTGACAAATGGCATGCCCAGGACTCGTTCAGGACTTCTAAATATGACTTCACAGTTAATTCTCAAAACAACATAAAACATTCATCGCAGAGAATACCACCAGGGCCTTACTAAAATAATAAAAACCGGCCAAGTGCGTGTCGCACCACGCACAATGATGGGTGCCGTAGATGGGATGAATTTGTCCCAAAAACAAACTAAACTTTGTAATTGAAAAATATGTTCTCCTATACGGAATGTATGGGAAAACATGTTTTTGCAACTGCAAAGTTAAGTTGGTCGATTATTACTTGTTAACTTGTAGAGCCTACTTAGCTGTGAGAGTTTTCCTTTTAATTTCGTTATATAAACTACTGCTGTGATTTTTTTCACACATCCAAAACCAACCATTTAGCTGGCAGGGGGGACACTTTACTCTAACAAAAATTAGCACTTTAAAGCTTAAAATTTCGCAAACGGATCCCTGAATCCAAAAATGGTTTTCACAAACTCACAATGTTTTTAAGGACCTTTCCAATGACATCCCACAACATGGGTTAAAAAAAACATCACCACTTTACGTGTAGGAGAGGTACCCTAAAGAAAAATATTTTTCATAATTTTGTTTTACCACTTTGTCGGCGTAATTAATATGTATACCTATGCCAAATTACAGCTTTCTAGTACTAAGGGTCTCGGAGCTAGACCGCGGACAGACAGACAGACAAACATACAGACAGACAGACAGACCGACAGACAGACCGACAGACAGACAGACAGACGGACATGACGAAACTATAAGGGTTCCTTGTTTACTACGGAACCCTAAAAACGTGTGTATGCACTTCTGAACAGGTTGCTATTATTTCCAAATCAACCAATGCATCAATTATCGTATTCAAGGAAGTTTCCTTGAATTGGTACAATAAAACTGAAAAAGAATCGTCTTCTTCTTATTTTCGTGTAGTTAGTGACTAAACTGGGGTCAGAGTTTTGTTTTTTGGGTGGGAAATTATCAAATAACTTCTCCCGCTCTGGGCGGAGCGAGAGGGAGTGTCAGATTCCTACTGACTAAAACCCACCCGTGTTCCTTCAGTTGGCTGTATGTTGCGAGTGGTCATGCACGGTATGAATGGTATCTCTTTCGGTCTTTCCCGCGACTCAGGCAAATTGTTATAACGCCTAATTAGTGCATTTTGCATTTAGTGTCCTTTTAGGGTTCCGTACCTCAAAAGGAAAAAACGGAACCCTTATAGGATCACTCGTGTGTCTGTCTGTCTGTCCGTCTGTCACAGCCAATTTACTCCGAATCTAATAGACCGATTAAGTTGAAATTTGGTACACATATGTATTTTTGTGACCCAAACACGAATATGTAACGTAAATAAATACATTTTGAATGTAGGGGTCACTTTTGGGGGCAAACAAGAAAATTTAAAATAAAAGTTATTTTAACAGTACCGTGTGACATATCAAATGAAAGGACTTATTGCGAAGAACTTAAATATATTTTTTATATAATTTTAAAATAAACATTTTTAAAGATATTTAAGAAATTCAATGAAAGTTGACCATTCCCCCCCCCTTACCTCCGAAACTACTGGACTAAAAATTTTCAAAAAAATACATAGTATGGCTCTTTACTCATAGATTACAGGAAAACCTATAAGAAGTCTATGGTCTTCAAATAACACGGTAAATCTCTCAATATTGTGCGTACAAACTTACATTTCGTCGCTCGGCATCCAATAGGCTCTTTAGCTACTATAATATCAATATCAAAAGTGTTTGACAGTCTGCTTAATACACAAATAAATAAAACTGTAAATGTTCATGACAACCAATTCGGGTTTCGGCGTGGTTTGTCAACAGAAAGTGCAGTGTTGTGTCTTAAGCATACTGTCACATGCTATACTTATACACAGCGTGGGACGCCGATTTATGCTAGCTTCCTCGACTTATTCAAGACTTTTTATCTGGTTGCTTATGACGTATTGTGGAGAAAGATGGAGAAGGATAGGTTGCCAATGGAGCTTAAAAACATTTTTAAATATTGGTACCTATGGTAACCAGATCAATACTGTACGATGGGCTGGAATTTTTTCCAGGCCATACAGGTTGAAATGCGGGGTGAGGCAGGATTGGCGAGCTCAGCAGCACCAGAGTGGGTTGCTATACAGTGTGATTCTTCATAATGTGCACATATCGAAATGAGGGAATCTATGCTTAATTTCAACGACAGAAAAAATATTTTAAAAATCTAAATATTTTTTTATAAACTGTGTAACTTTTAAACTGAATTAGCTATCGCGATGAAACAAACTCCATAATGATTGGAAGTAAGTAGGCGTCCACATAAAATTAAAATTGAGAAAAAAAACTATCCTCAAAATTGAAAATAAACATGTTTTTTTAGTAAAAATCTGTAATTTTTTCATCAATTTTTACAATAATTGTAAAATTTATAAATAAGATGCCCAAGAGAATAAAAAAAAAAAAAAAAAAAAAAAATTTTGACCATTTTTTCCGTCGATAAAATTAAGCATAGATTCCCTCATTTCGATATGTGCACATTATGAAGACTCACACTGTATAGAAGGTATTTGTGTAAATAATATTAGCTTTGCAGACGATATGGTGCTTCTGAGCGCCAGCCAGTATCCCATAGACAAAAACTGTTAGTCGCAAAACTTTCTGAGTGACCTGGTAAAATAAGCTAAAATTCATAAGTTTACTAACACAATGAGTCCTTGTTACTTGAATAAAGAAAAATATCTGGATGAAATTTTTTTTTTTGAATGATGTTTTCTAAAAATGAAACCTAGCTAGATCGATTCATCGCTCCCGAAACCCCCATACTAAATTTCATAAAAATTCTTGGAGCCGTTTCAGAGATTCAGGTTATATAATATATACATATATATACAAGAATTACTCGTTTAAAGGTGTTAGATTTTTATTATTATTATATTAATACCGCGAATGTGAAATTTTTAACGAAAATCAGATTTCATTCTACACGTTCAAATAAGTGATCCTGCAATTAAAAAAAAAATGTAAAAAATTACACATTCGCGGTATTGGATGCCGAGCGACTATTTGCAGTTGGAATAAATGTTAAGTTTGTTCTTGGGATAAATAAATTCATCTCAACTACGGAACCCTTCATTGTGCGTAGTCCGACACGCACTTGGCCGGTTTTTTTTTTTGTTCCGGGGTGGAAAATCTTCATGGATGTCCTCCGCTCTGGGGCGGGCGAAGGGGTCTGTCAGACTCCTACTGACTAAAAACCACCCCGGTGTTCCCTTCCCACACTTGGACCAGGGATCATGAGATCTAGTGCGCCTTCCATGATCCCTAACTGGTCCGCTTTTGCGGGCCACTTCATGCCCGCGGTGGGAGTGAGGTATGAGACTCCCCCCGCGACGTCAAATAGGGGCGCGCGTGGAACACTACGCGCCGCCACCTCGGGTCCTGCTGGATGGGGGGCGGCGGACGTCCCCGAGTCCGCCGTCCCTCCGGATCTCTTTACGGGGGCTGGAAGAGGGCGTTGTCCGCCTTCCGCCGACGCCCAGTCCGCCTGCTATGGATCAGAAGAGTGGTCTCAATCTCCCTCTCTCTTTCCGCAGCCTCCTTCTGCGAAACTACAGTTTCACAGAAGGAGATCACCGCATCCCACGACTCGTCACTCCTGACCATCGGACGAGCGACAGCCGGCAGCGCCAGGTCGGCTCCGACTTCAAACGGCTAAAACGGCTGAACGGATTTGGATGAAATTTTGAACATGGGTAGACTATAACCTGGAGAAGGAGATAGAATACTTTTTATCTCGATATTAACACGGAATCGAGACTTATGCGCGTGAATCCGCTGGGCGCAGCTAGTACTAGTAAACACTCCAAATGATTTGTGTCCAGCCAGTCTGTCAGGTAGGTAGAAAACTACCAACGTTATTTGTCACTTGGAGCAGAATTAAATACAGGTGGGTAAAAGTTTACTTTTCTATTATGTATACTTATTATTTTGACAAGCTCAAAATTATTTTATAAGTTTGCACTGAAGTGTTACTTCAGTACATACTTATAAAAATAATTTTCCATCCATTCCATTTTCCAGGAATCTCTTACTTAGTAAACAAGTATCTTCTTCCCTCGTGCGAAAAACGAGTAAAGAACAAAAAATGAGAGACCACGAAAATAGTTTGAGCCTTTTTTTTCCTTAAATTTTAATTAAACAGAAATGACTCATTATTCAATATTTTTAAATCTTTACCTGTTAGGTCAGATAAACCGTGATAAAAATACCACTTAGTGTAAAAGAGATACTACACACTACTACTATTTGCGTAAGAGAATTATTTACGTAAAACCCTTATGTTTTGTTAGTTTTCTTAAACATAAAATGTTAGAAAACCAAAGAAGAATTTTGAATCTCAGAATGGAGTCAAAATTTTGGACAAGAAATAATAGACAGTTTTTGTCAGAATTGCTCACAGATATTGATATCAACATGGTTAAAATCATAACTGAAGGGCTACTGTTATTACTATTAAAAAAAAAAAAACGTGTGGCACTCGGGGTCTGCAGCGGTAAAGCTATTGCATAGCATTTGTAACCTCTATACTTCTTATTTGTCAACGCTACATTTGGGATGATGACGTGATGACATAAAACAAAATTATGTTCCCATGACAACATCACGTTTTACATGGTAGGCGGAGTGGGGGGTGTTAGGTTTTATTTTCGTTACGAAATTTCTTGATTCGGTCGTCGCGCACAAAGCCCGCGATAAAAGCTATGCAATAGCTTAAAAACCTAGCCGAGAGGGAATCGGGCTCACATTATATTCCCAACCAAACTACTCTGCGCAGACTGTCGAACGGTCGCTGGCCTGTTGTAACAAAGCTTTGCGCCTAATTAATAAAACAGCGTCAGCTCCTAAACAATATATTGTTAGCATTTTTGATATATTTAAGGACTACTTGTATTTTTGTAGTAATATTTATCATCCTTTATTTTATACATATTTTACATTTCAATGTGCGTGTTCGCGTGATTTAGATAGTGTATTGACTAACCTATCATTCGCCAACACTTCACTCTAACGTTCATTCGTTCATTCACTCGGGCGCTAAAAGAGTTGCACACGCGAACACGGGCATTCTAGTTTGGTCTCTAGTCGAGGAAGGATTGTGATTTGAAGTGTGTGTGAATAAAAGTGTTTATCCTGAAGAACTGTATTCTCATTTTCTGACCTTTTAAAGGTCAGAAGTGGGATAACACCAGAACGCGTAACAGTTTTGGTGATAACTTAACGCCCACTTAAAAAGGTAATCTTTTGTTATTCGTTTTAAACTGTAACTGCTAATAAGCGAAATTCATTTTTATTGTAATGAGGTAGAATTGTAATACTAAAATGCCATTTAATAAGCAAATTTAAGCGTTGTGTCTTATCTGAGCATTTAAAAAAAAAAAAAAAAGGATAATATGGGATAAAATACGGTTTTTAGAAAATCTATAATCTTCTAATAGAATTTAAATATTAAAGAAGTTCATAAACGGAGTTTTTCGTTAAAATTGAATTTGTATGAAAGAATTAGAATGTGCATGATGATATTTTATTTTGAACTATTACATTTCAATTCATTTCGACCCTTTTATTTATTCTAGTAAAACATTTTTTTTCAATCAACCTACATTCAGTTTTCCTTTTTGTATTTTTTTTGTACATTCATATTATTACTTCCACGTTTGTGGTTTTTTTTTAATTCTATATTTTTACAATAATATTAATCCTGGTTATTAATCAAACATTAGATGTTTTTTCATGGAATAACGTTTACTTGTTTTTACTTTTGTAAGTTGTTGAACGTTTACTTGTTTTTTGTGTTTATATTTGGTTTCAGCTACGTAAGAAACATGCCGAGTCGTCGATCGCGAAAACGCGTAAGAGACTCTAAGTCTAACAACGCCTCCAGCAGTGAGCCGGAGCCACCCCCAGAGAGTCGCCGTCGTCGCAGATCACGGCGCAAGCGCTCTAGGCAAGAAAAGAGTACAAGGCGCCGTTCTCGAACACCTGAATTAGTCGAGGACTCAGCAGAACAACTGCGTGCTGGGACCAGCAGTCAGCATAGCAATAGTCAACCAAGCGCACCAGCTGTTCCTGATCATACTACATCACCATTAGCAAGTAACCAATGTACTGTTTTAGACTCTAGTTTCGCAGATGTATTTAGAGAGCTAGTTAAATCAATTCGCACGGACGGCAGTTCAGAACGTTATCCGAATATGAACGTTGTACCTGAATTCGACCCAACTAAGCGAAATCAGAGTATTGATGTTTGGATTACTAAAGTTAACGAATGTGCGAATATTTATAATTGGTCAGAACGACAAATAACTCATTACGCGTTACCGAAATTAGTTGGGCTAGCTCAAAAGTGGTATCAAGGCTTACCTAGTTTATTATTTACATGGACAGAGTGGCAACAAAAATTGCGTTTAGCATTCCCTTGTGATGACAACTATGGTCGATTGCTGACAGAGATGCTCGCCTGTAAAGCACGTTTTGGGGATAATTTAGAAGAGTATTACTACGAAAAGATGGTTCTAATAAATAGATGTAATATTTCTGGTAAAAATGCCATTGATTGTTTATTATTCGGTATTGATGACAGATCGGTTAGAACTAGTGCAGAAGCAGTTCAGTTTAATGAACCGGATAAATTATTAGTTTATCTTCGTAATGTTAGAACCACTAAAAGTAATGGTAAGTCTTATGTGACTTCGCAGCCGGGCCCTTCTGACAGCAAACGATTTAAACTATTTAAAGATAATACGGATGGAGACAATACGGATAAAGTAGCAAAATGTTATAATTGTGGAGTAGAAGGTCACTCTTACTATAAATGCAAACACCCAATTAAAAGATGCGAACACTGTCATAAAGTAGGACACTTGATATCCAGCTGTTCCACTAAACGTGAGTCCGAAAATAATAAGACTGTCTTAAATATTTGAAAGAAACAAGTTAATCTTGCAAAAGTTAATGGACAGACTTCGAAGTGTTTGTTGATTTTGGCAGTCAAATTACAATGCTTAGAGAATCAGATGCGAAAATTTTAAATATAACTGTTGTCTTACAGTGATTTACCGTTTTTGATAGGATTCGAAAATTCTTTGATTTTATCGTTTATTGTAGATATAGGAATATTCGATTTAGATGTATGGATAGTCCCTGATCATTTTCTTGTATTATTGCTGAGAGGTCAAACTTTTACTTATAGAACAAAACCATGTACATACAGGGTGACTTGTAATTTGACGTATTCCTTCTAGAACGTGATAGTTTCACCCATTTGCAACAATTAAGCACTCTATAAAGTCTAGACAATTTATCTGATTCGAGAAAAACCAAATTTTAAGTTTTTAGAAAATTGCCCAGAATTCGTTACTAAATACCACTTTTCTCTAAATTCTCAAATTGAATGGCCCTCAATTAGATGTAAACAGGATACATATTAAAATAGAGAAAATAAGGGAAAAGATTTAAAAAAAAAAAGTAGACTGAGCACTCTAAATATCATATTCATATCACATTGTTAACTCTAAATAATAATTATTATTATTCCACATATGTCGATTATTGAAGGGAGGAATACATTATATTATTTAGAGTTACATTATTTAATTATTTTGCGGTGGTTTAAATGAAAAATGAATGAATTATTAAAGGCAAAACATTGAATAAGCCTATATGCGTAGAACTTTGCTAGTGAGACGGTCACCATAGCAGGCTAGTGATGTGGCTGTGTACTCGGAGTCATCATTTATAACGGCGAACTTTTGTTCAAACCTAGACTACATTCTCTGCCCGTTCGATATTATGCCTTGTATTTTGTATTTCGTTCAAGTAGAAAAGAAGTCTAATCGACAGGAGAAAGTAGGGAGTTAGTCCATACTTTTTCTGAGCTTCGTGGTCCATAAAGCATTGTACAGGTTTTTGATAACGACAGATATAAAATACAGGATACACCGTGAGGGTAATAGAAAGTTACTGGTGTGTTTTCTGTTTATAAAATTGATTAGTGCCTTTAATATAAACAATGACAGGGATAGTGATTCAGTCTCGGAAAATGATGAGGATAGTGAATTACTCTTTTAATTGGGTGATAATAGAAAAACGAATTACGTTAGAAGATAATTTAAAACTGATTATTATTATACAATAAGCGTAAAAAAAAAGAGTATTTTATTCAAATAAAATTAAAGTATGTACATTAATTAGAATTTCAGATTACTTGAGTAGAGAATATTTATTTATTTATTTATTAATAGGTTAACTAACAATTGTTTACACATTTCATGTCTATTAAAAGTACACAATATACATTTATTAGTGCAACAATTAATTAAAGGCTAACACCACATGCACTATATATTTGGACATCATATTTTACATTTATATTACTGCAATTAATTGATAATATTGGCTGATTTAAAATAATGTAAAAACAAAGCATACTTCTAGCAATACAACACAAAAGTAAAGAATCGAATTAAATTATAATTTTAAATAAAAATAAAAAAATATTATAGATTGGTAACAGAGTGGAGATAAATAAATAAAAATAAACTATGATTAAATATTAGGTTTACATTAGATAATAAATTAAAAGGTAATTAAAAATTAAATTACTATGAATTAAATAACGTTAAATAAATATGAATTTCATGGAAGAATACATAATAATAATTTAACCTGTAACATGCAGGGTCCACACAGAAAGGCATTTAGTTGTTGTTATGGATATGAAGAGGCCATAATAGCTTACCTACCTACCTTAACTTATAAATTTATTTAGTTGGTGTGTCGTGGACATGAAGAGGTCACTGTATGCCAGACTTATCGTACATATGTAAATTATACTTGCAACCATAGTTTTGTCGCTGGTGTGTTGTGGACATGAAGGGGCCACAGCATGCTTGAGTTGCGGTGGATATGTAGAGGCCTCCGTAATTCCTTCAATGCTGGTGGTGCAAGTGTAATTAAGTGAGTAGGTAAATTATGCTTGTAACTAAAGTATTGTCGCTGGCGTGTTGTGGACATGAAGGGGCCACAGCATGCTTGAGTTGCGGTGGATATGTAGAGGCCACCGTAATTCCTTCAATGCTGGTGGTGCAAGTGTAATTAAGTCAGTAGGTAAATTATGCTTGTAACTAAGGTATTGTCGCTGGCGTGTTGTGGACATGAAGGGGCCACAGCATGCTTGAGTTGCGGTGGATATGTAGAGGCCACCGTAATTCCTTCAATGCTGGTGGTGCAAATGTAATTAAGTCAGTTGGTAAATTATGCTTGTAACTAAAGTATTGTCGCTGGTGTGTTGTGGACATGAAGGGGCCACAACATGCTTGAGCTGCTGTGGATATGTAGAGGCCACCGTAGTTCCTTCAATGCTGGTGGTGCAAGTGTAATTAAGTGAGAATTTAATAACAGAACCACAAACCAAATTATAAAAATAGTTTTCTTATGAATCAATTACATTAAAATATTATTTTTCCATTTGGTACCAAATGCATGATAAAATAAGTCTATTTAGCGAATAAGTATAGTTAGTGATGAAGGCCGATAATCGTTCTAAGACTTTGATTATTAAACATTAAGCTACATTTGGTCATTGAAATCAGTCATTCCACGGGACGTGTAAGTGTCAGGAAATCGGCCTTTCCTGACACTTACACGTCCCGTGGAATGACTGAATGACTGATATTGATATCAACATGGTTAAAATCATAACTGAAGGGCTACTGTTATTACTATTAAAAAAAAAAAACGTGTGGCACTCGGGGTCTGCAGCGGTAAAGCTATTGCATAGCATTTGTAACCTCTATACTTCTTATTTGTCAACGCTACATTTGGGATGATGACGTGATGACATAAAACAAAATTATGTTCCCATGACAACATCACGTTTTACATGGTAGGCGGAGTGGGGGGTGTTAGGTTTTATTTTCGTTACGAAATTTCTTGATTCGGTCGTCGCGCACAAAGCCCGCGATAAAAGCTATGCAATAGCTTAAAAACCTAGCCGAGAGGGAATCGGGCTCACATTATATTCCCAACCAAACTACTCTGCGCAGACTGTCGAACGGTCGCTGGCCTGTTGTAACAAAGCTTTGCGCCTAATTAATAAAACAGCGTCAGCTCCTAAACAATATATTGTTAGCATTTTTGATATATTTAAGGACTACTTGTATTTTTGTAGTAATATTTATCATCCTTTATTTTATACATATTTTACATTTCAATGTGCGTGTTCGCGTGATTTAGATAGTGTATTGACTAACCTATCATTCGCCAACACTTCACTCTAACGTTCATTCGTTCATTCACTCGGGCGCTAAAAGAGTTGCACACGCGAACACGGGCATTCTAGTTTGGTCTCTAGTCGAGGAAGGATTGTGATTTGAAGTGTGTGTGAATAAAAGTGTTTATCCTGAAGAACTGTATTCTCATTTTCTGACCTTTTAAAATATCTAAATGACATAGTGTCAAGAAAAAATATCTGCACTATTATGATGCAGCTAACTTACTAGTGTTAGGTTTCAATTTATTAATACGTAATTGTTAGATATTTTACTGGCAACACCCAAAGATTCGATGTGTCAAAAGTAGCGCGGGAACTTCCTTCTGGGTTGGGCGCTCGTGACGGTAAGACGTGCTTAGCGGCTGTGTCGGTAAAAAGATTATAATAAGAACCATCCTGCTCTAAAATAACTAATTTAATTCCAAATATAATTATTTAACCTCAAAATGGATACTAATACTCAAATTAATCTTAAAGTCGCTACCCCAATATCATAATCTAAAACTGTATAATAAAACTACAAATTCACAATATTTCAGGGATAAGGAAAATAATATGCCACACCAAGATATTTTGTCTGTCATTTATATTTCTTTGCCAACATCAAATTCAATATTCTACACCATACCATCACATCTCCTATTCCCCACATAATATCACAATTCAATCCGTGTTCTAATATTTACCATGAAACTAACAGGTTACCTTAATTTACAGTAGATTTACAATCAATACCATGCCAATCTACCTTTTTACCGACACAGCCACCAAGTACATCTTACCGTCACGTATTTTGACACCCTTTATAATAACTTTATAAAATCAAAATGTTTGTTTAAGAAACCTAGGAGTTGCGGGCCACGGTAAGTTTTGCTATATCTTCAAGGCCCTTATGCCAAATATAAAAAAACGAATACTTCAAAAAGTCCTTTTAAATTACACCAAACACGATGCGTTGCTTAAAACTTATTTGGTTTATGAACAAAAAAAATGGTCGTTGTTGGCGATCTTAATGCACGTCACCGAACAATTAAAATTCCAACATTGCATACATTTCGTAAAAACCTGTATCTGTCGGACAAAAAGCGATCTCAGAAAGGTTCTGTTTTAAATTTAAAATGTTAATAATCATCCAAATGTGAATTTAAAACATGTCTGTGCACGTCTTTAAGTTTTGGTATTAAATATTAGATTAAAATTTATTAAATTGATAATAGTATAACACTAAGCTATTTAATCTTTTCATGTAAGTAGTAAGTAGTTTATTCAATCAGCTTTGATATAAATACTGTTCACTTATAACGATATACAATCACTCGTCGACGAGTAACTAATAGTATGCGTATCTTTGCTCTGCTAGCCCTTTGCTTCGCGGCCGTCGCAGGTATGAGAAATATTTTATTTTAAATTTTTGTTAAGGTAACATCCGGATCTTCAATAATTTTTTTATTGATTGTACTTATTTTTTGTTGTAACATTTCAATTAATGATAAACGGAACTTAAACAGCATTTCAATTGAATAATTTGAATGTTATTTTTTCTAGCCATCCCTTCCAATCCCCAGAGGATTGTGGGTGGTTCGGTCACCACTATTGATCAGTACCCAACCATCTCCGCTCTCCTATTCTCGTGGAACTTCATCACGTACAGGCAGGGGTGCGGTGGTACCATCCTTAACAACAGGTCCATCCTCACCGCTGCTCACTGCCCATACGGTGACGCAGTCAGCAGATGGCGTATCCGTGTGGGCTCCTCTTGGGCTAACAGCGGTGGTGTTGTTCACAACGTGGGCCAAGTTTTCATCCACCCATCATACGACGACCACACTTTGGACAATGATATCGCCGTCTTGCGCTCCGCCTCCACCTTCTCTCTAAACAACAATGTCCGCGCTGCTCCCATCGCTGGTGCCAACTACAACCTCGGTGACAACCAAGTCGTATATGCTGCAGGATGGGGCGCAACTTCCGTAAGTTTTTTGATGGTCCCTCCCGCGTTAAAAAAAAACAATATTTCCTGTTTTGTTTGATCGGAGAATAATATTTGCATTTTTTCATTTTGCAGGTTGGTGGCTACGGCTCTGAGCAGTTGCGTCACGTCCAAATCTGGACCGTCAACCAAAACACTTGCGCACAACGTTATGCCACTGTAGGTGACACCATCACCGCCAACATGTTGTGTTCCGGCTGGCTCGACGTCGGTGGTCGCGACCAGTGCCAGGGTGACTCCGGCGGTCCTCTCTACCACAACGGTGTTGTTGTTGGTGTCTGTTCCTGGGGTAGGTCATGTGCTTTGGCTTTCTTCCCCGGTGTGAACGCTCGTGTTTCTCGCTACACTGCTTGGATCCAATCCAATGCATAAGAAGTGACTTGCTAGCAGTGTGCTTAGGGTTATATTTTTCTAATAAATAAACTGTAAACCCACGCAATGTTTTAGTTTTCGTTATTTTCATAATACTTTAAAACATCAGTTTAGTTTTAGGAAACCAAATCAGATACATCATTATTACTTTTAAATGTCTTTGACCATATCTCGGGACCCTGGGGTCCCGGACCTCTGGAAGGCGTACGTGGGGCCGAAGCCAACTCGCAGAGGCTCCTTAGACATTTTTGAGTATTGAGGCACCAACCGACGATTATCCCTGTTCGCACTATGCAAGGGCACCCAAGGACAACCCCCGGTTGGTGTAGGACTATTGCAGAATATGGAAACAAAGATATAGGACTATGGGTTTGGGTGGCTAAAGTGGACTGGTTACCTGGAGCTATGGAAGGACTATGGCCCCTGCCTGATCAATGTTTAAATGTACACGGACAAAATGGCAGGGGGTGACTTGCACGCTCATTAATGGGCCCCCGAAAACGGTCGCTAGCACATAGTGTCGTAGCGACAAGGGGGCAACACGTCCTGAGGTACTTATGAGGAGTGGAGAGGTATTCCACGGCTATCAGGACAATCCCGGAAGTACGGTCAAGATCCCTACCAGCATCTTACTGGAATACTTCCTTCTTCCGAGCACGTTTGCTCTTGCGAATCTCCACTCAAGCCGGCCAATTAAGGCAAGAATGAGGCGGGAGCTCTGTTCCTCGTCAGTGTTCACTCCAGCCGGCCAATAAAGGCAAGCCAGAGGTGAGGAACAAATTATTCATTGTTATTATTAAGCATACAAATATTGTTATAATCTGTGATTTTGACCAGTCAATAAATAATAATAGGGACAGTTAAATGCGTTCAATAACATTTTAATGTACCTATTAACAATTTTTTGTATGCTAAACACAGGAAATCTTAAGAATGTAATAGTGGTTTATGAAACTGTTGCTTAATGGGTATTGAAACATGAGTGTGTGTTTAAAAACCGAGCCGTAGCGCGTGGGCGACGTTTTTAATAGTATCACACAAGTGTTTCTAGTTATGTGCAGTTTCATACACTACTTTATCTTTATCTACTCTCATACATTGGGATTGAACCTAATACTTAATAAAATATTAAATTAAAGTTAAAAAAATTAAAAATCCCGCGAAATTCAGTACTATAAAACAAATGAATGGCGTCTGTACCAGCACATCACCGCACATGCGCTGCAGCGGGTGCTGCTGTCCCCCACTTAAACGTATCATTATAAAAATTGATGGAAATTTCTTGGTGATACTCGTATTAACTTTCTGGATTAGCCGAAAAAAAAAAATGTTTTATCTACACCCATGCTATAAAACCTCTATAAAACTTTCTGAAACAATTAGCTTATTGGCAACATTAAAACAGCCAGTGTCATAGTAACCATTATATCATCCAAACGAGTGTTATAATGTTGTACTAAATTTCATTATGCAACTCGTTTCAACGTTCAAACGGGGGACAGCAGCTAGAGATAGCAGCTGTGTTGCTGTAGACGACATTCATACGAATTTCTTTATTCTTGATCTTGAATTACAAACACCCAATGGTTTCAGAAACTTTTATAAAGGATTCATATCATGGGTGTAAAATGAATTTATCTACTCTCATAGCGTAATATTCGAATTATAAACTTCAAAACGAGTTTATATTGACATACTTTATAAACACAACACCGAAATTTAAAAATAGAATCATATTATAACAGTTTTTCTCCAACAAAATAATGCTATAATAGTTATTTATGCAACTGTTGTATAATAAGGGGTATTAAAACACGAATGTGGGTTACATAACATAACATCACGCCTTGTTTCCCCGAAGGGTTGGGCAGAGGTTTCCCTGTAGCAGGTACACCCACATTTCGCCAGTTATGTTTTAAGTCCCATGTAATAGGGGGCGAGCCTATTGCCATCAACCAGGCACAAATCCAGACTCCGGGCTGCTACTGAGAAATTCCAGATAGAAAAACCCAATAACACTTGCCCGACCCGGGAATCGAACCCAGGACCTCATGCTCAGCAGTAGCGCTTGCGACCACTAGACATGAGTGTTTTAATACCTAATTATAACAGTTGCATACAAGACTTTATCTGTCTGAAGGCAATGTAATCAACGAAATTAGTGTTCTGTTTTGTGCGCTTTCCTTTCGGTTTTGCATCATCAGCCGAAAGACAATGTTCGTGTATTGGCAAATCGATTTAAGGTGGCAGGTCTGCTAACCTGCTACTTTTTACAAGGCTGTTTGTCGTTTTTTGGAAGCTATAGGCCGACCGCCATAAGCGGGATCCTCTCGTAGATTTGGCGACGTGTGTCCACTGAGATGATGATGGCATTTTATTGCAACTATTGTTGTCTTTAATAAAATAAACATTGAAAACAAAATAAGTTAAAACTGGAGCGCATACTGGCAGGCGGAGCATATTGGTAAGAGGTCAGCCCGGCTTGGGCGGAGCATCGCTGTGTCCTCATGGAGGCGATCGGCGGCGGTGATCTCTCGCGTCCGGCCCTGGTTCAGGCCATGGTACGGAGCGAGAGGAAATGGCAGGCCATCACCTCTTTCTGTAAAGCGGTAATGCTCGCGAAGGAGAAGGCGGAACGCGTGAGGGAGAGGCAAACTGCCGTAGGAGGAGACGCCCCGGGCGTCGGGAATCGTGAGCCGATTTCCGACCACCGTAGGCGCGGGCTTGTGGATGGTGAGCAATGCATAGCTCGCCATCCGATAAGGACCAGGCCCAAGTCAACGGCACGTTGTGTTCCACGCGCGCCTCAAAGAGATGTCAGCAGAATTGACGGGGTCCGCTGGGGCCGATGCCTGCCGGGGGTGCGAAGAAAACCGATAGTTTTTCTGTGAGAATACATAATTGCTCATTAATATAAGTAAAAATCAATTGCCGCATAATATATGAAACATCATTTCTTGAGAACGGCTCTGACGTGCTTAAATTTGTTTATTAATAAAAAACTGTTTACCAATGTTTTAACTTCGTGGCCTATAAATTACTCTTGAAACGTGAATTTTACCACTTTTGTTTGATAATATTAATTATACAAATACCTTTACTTCACAATCCAGTTGAAATGAAACATTTTAGTTTCCCAAGTTCCAAGAAATACTATCGTGCTCGGTATTTTTGAAATTTAAAAAAAACCGGACAAGTGCGGTTCCGTCTCAAAGCTGTGCCCTTTTTTAACCGACTTCCAAAAAGGAGGAGGTTATATGTTCGTCGCGTTTTTTTTTTTTATTTCCACCCATTTCATTTACATAACAGGTAGTGGTTTTCGAATTTGTGTGGGGTAAGTACCACAGCTAAAAAGTGAAAAATAAAAACTTTTTCAAAAAAAAAACAACCGTCTTCCAAAAAACACTACAAAGAGAAAAATAACTTTAATTTCGGAAGTCGGTGGCAAAAAACGAAAATTCAAAACCAAAGACACCGACTTCCGAAATTAAAGTTATTTTTCTCTTTGTAGTGTTTTTTTGGAAGCCGGTTGTTTTTTTTTTTACTCTCGGCTTCACTCAAGTGACACGGCCTATTTATTAATTACTAGGCTCTTCAACAATGAGTATACTATTGCTTTACAATTTGTACATTGCAAACTTGTGTCTAAGCGCCCCCTTACTTATAGAAAAACACAGCATGCACTACATTATGCGCAGATAATAACAATGAATACATGCATGAGTTTCTAATTCCGGATTAAATGACAAACTTAATTTTGCGGTAAAAAAACTTTTGATAGAGGAGAGTGGACTGACTTGTATGAAATAAAAACTAAAATATGTTACTTCGAGATACGGCCTATAAATCATTTCTGTACTGAAGGACAAACTTAACAATGTATAGGAAAAAAATATTTTCCTATACATTGTTCTACGTAATATTAAAATGCTAGGACAATGATCTAACTGCAAATGTATGGTGTCTGTGAAAATGATTTTGCGATTCGTCGCTTTTGTAGTATTCTAACCTTAGTTGATCTGGAAGAGTCTTTCATGTTCAATGCCTTGTCGGACATTGCTGGGCGAAACATAACTTTCCATATAAGCCACACAAAAGATTTGGAATTGATAAAAAATTGACTTTTTGTTTTTTATTAATATTTTTAGATATGCATTTTTAACTATGTGAAGATAACTAATGTCACCCAACATTGTCCCCCATGGTCTGCTGGATATATTTGAACTTTTTTCCGCGCCGCGCGCCGGTCAAATTTTGTTACTTGTAATTTATTTCTAAAACCAGAATACTGTTTGATATAAGGTAATTTAGCTAGTAAATGATGATAACAAATTGACACTTTCGCATGATCTCAAATATTTTACAAAATAGGAACAATATTATCATAATTAAAATTTAACACGATAAAATCGAATTTGATTTCTATTTTCATGATTTTTTATTTATGTCATCAATAAATCGGACGAAATAGTAAAAATAAATCAATAATGCATTATCCAAAAATTTTGTAAGATAATGAAAGAATATTATCAGAAAAACAGACATAACTTTTCAACACATATATTTTTTGAGTGCTGATGCGATTACTCTGCTCTAGGAGGCCGCGCGGGTCAAGCTGCGTAGAATATTGTCTTGTATTGTTGACCGACGGCTCAGAAAAGACGTTTAAACATAGCTCTGACTGTCGGACATCATTGTCCCTCATGGCCCGAACGGAACATACTGGTGTTGCCCAATAATGCCCGACATGGGCAGAATGGAAATATATCATTTTTCTCAAACATGCATGGAAATATTGTCATTATTTTCGAAAAAAGAACACGCGAAGTATCGAATTTACGGTCAAAGAAAATCAAATCCATTGACGGCGCGTTTTTTTGAATTTTTCCAAATTCAAAAAACGCTCCAGCAATGTTGTATGAAACGGCGTGCTGGAGTTATTAAATACTCTTTGATGGGATCTCTTTTATCATTCTTGGCATACCAAAGTAGGTCTCTTTGCTTAGTACAAATTGCGTTCAAAAAGCTGTAAATGCGTTTGCCTTTCGGCACAGATGATAAATAGAAAATTGGCGGCAAAGCTGAAAATTCGTCTTGATTTGTTATATACATACTATAAATAAATTTAAAATAAGTTCCAACTGTTCAGAGAGTGAAATGGAGATTGATTGTACTCCACCAGATTTAAGATCATATTTTTTTTTTAAATTGGCAATGGAAAACCTGCTTCCGGCGATGTCAAAAGAAAAATACATGAAAGTAGGTATATGAAAATTTTATGATTTGGAAAAACGAGAAAAAAGTGAACATCTTTTCCGAAACAGTATTTTTGGCGTATTTTAATGAGATTGCTAAAACTAAAAAGCAATACATATTATGGGCAATTTATTCCATTTCCATTTTAAAAACGGCATTAACTTGAAAAATTATGGAAATTTAACTATTTTTATTTCCCTGCATTCTTTTGAGAAAAGCACTATATTATTATATGCCTCGGCGGAAATGGCAATTGCCTGTCTCGTATTAATGAGAGTCCTCGCCTGTGGCTCGGCCTTCAAACTCATACTCGACCTGCAATTGCCTATTTCCCGGCCTTTGCAATAATGTACTATTATTCAGTGGCGTTGAACGTGATCCATAGACGAAACTGCATCGTTTGACATCATAAATATAAAACGTGAGAAATGGCGTTTTTCTAGCGAAGTGCACAGTCAGCTAAAAATAACCATGAAACTTGACCCATGTAATGTAATATATTTTATACCACCCCTCTAAAAAGCTTATTTATTCACTGAAAAGAGTGAATAAAAAATTTCAACTCCGTATGATAAGACGAAGTGGTTTTAATTCAGCTTGCAAGATTTGCTAACTAACTAACACACTAACAAAGCAAGTCAATATAAAGCTTGTAAAAAGCACTATTTTGGTGTTTGAATTTAGAACACACCAATATATTCGACCTCCATCTCAATGCTATAGTTTTTCTTTATTAAATGTCTATTTTCGCTTAAATCTTTCTTTTTCTCCTAGTCATAGTATGAAGTATAGTATGCAACTCCTGAATAAAACGGATTTATATCGAGGGCCATGAATCACTCTCTACGGTCGTGATTCAGTCGTTAGAATCCTTCACTTGCTCGTGATTCATCTTTGGCCCTCGCTTTAAATCCATCCTTTATTCAATAATTGAATAATATACTATTTTACCGTTGCCACTCGAAAAAGGGCATTTGTTTCATCTATACTAATCGATAACAGTGAATAAAAAAAACTGGCCAAGTGCGTGTCGGACCACGCACAATGAAGGGTTCCGTAGTTGGGATGAATTAATCCCAAAAACAAAATTAACTTTGTAGTTGAAAAATATGTTCTCCCATGCGGAATGTATGGGAAAACATGTTTTTGCAACTGCAAAGTTAAGTTGGTCGATTATTACTCGTTAACTTGTAGAGCCTACTTAGCTGTGATAGTTTTTGTTTTAATTTCGTTATATAAACTACTGTTGTGATTTTTTTCACACACCCAAAACCAACCATTTAGCCGGCAGGGGGGGGGGACACTTGACTCTAACAAAAATTAGCACTTTAAAGCTTAATATTTCGCAAACGGATCCTTGAATCCAAAAATGGTTTTCACAAACTCATTTTGTAAGACCTTTTCAATGATATCCCACACTATGGGATAAAAAAATAAAAAATAAAACATTACCACTTTACGTGTATCTATGAGTATGTATATATGGAGGTACCCTAAAAAAAAATGTTTTTCATAATTTTATTTTACCACTTTGTCGACGTAATTAAAATATATATCTATGCCAAATTACAGTTTTTTAGTACTAAGGGTCTCGGAGCTAGACCGCGGACAGACAGACAGACAGAAAGACAGACGGACATGACGAAACTATAAGGGTTCCTTGTTTACTATGGAACCCTAAAAACTGTTTTACTCACTGAGTGAATAAAAACATTTTGAATTTGGAACAAGCACGAATTATACGAATTATGTACTAAAATCGGCCAAGTGCGTGTCGGACCACGCACAATGAAGGGTGTTAGTTGGGATGAATTTATCCCAAAAATAAACTTAATATTGTAGTTGAAAAACATGTTCTCCCATACATCGATGTACAGTGGGCTGGGTATCCCAGTTGTATTAAAATTTTAAAACAACTGGGGTACCCAATTGATGCAGCCCACCGTACGTCACGCTCAATTCTCCAACTGCAAATGTAAGTTTGTAACTTCCGATTAATTTTACACTTCCGATTCCAACTTCGGTTTCGATAATTTTGAATCGGAGTTATACCGAAGTTCGAAACGCAGCGATGCACGTAACTAGAGCGCGTGCAAACAAGTTTTAACTCGTCGCCTAGGTAATGTTTGTTTATTTTATACACGCTCGCGCTCGAAGTCTCAGTTTATTGTTTTTTTTTTGTGGATTTTATCGCTAATATTTGACTCATTAAAGAGATTTATTAAAGAGACTGATTAAAGACACTGACTTATATGAATACTAGCGACCCGCCCCGGCTTCGCATGGGTATAAACCGGGTTATTATACATATAAACCTTCCTCTTCAATCACTCTATCTATTAAAAAAACCGCATCAAAATCCGTTGCGTAGTTTTAAAGATTTAAGCATACATAGAGATATAGGGACAGAGAAGCGACTTTGTTTTATACTATGTAGTGATTGTTTCATTAAGCCTTCATTAACACATCTTTCTTCTACTTCCACCTCCGACTCTGGTTCCGGTTCCGATTCAGATAAATGAAACTCCGATTCCGGTTCCAGTAAAACGACTTCCGTAATATCCCTGGTACATAGTACTATTGCTACGCTTTGGAATGGGCAACTAGCTTCAGCTTTCTGAATGATCAACTACTCTGACAATTCAAAAGTGTTAAATTAAATTAATGCTTTGAGCTTGAGTTTGAATGATGAGAATTTTGTGTCGGTGCAAAGGAGGATGCGGCGATCGCAAACGAACAAGAACCGCCACGCCAAAGCTCCTACGGAGCCCAAAGTGAGCCTGCGTGCCCCAAAGCCGACTACACCGGTATACACCTCCCGCCTGCACTGCACTACCAAGCTGGAGGACATCGTGAAGAACATGCGCCAAAAGACGTGGTACACCCTAAGGGTGCAGGTACTTGAGAGGCGCCGCAACGTCAACTTCAAGGCATTCGTGGTGTGAGTGCCGAATTGTTGTCTGCCCCTCGTCTTGGAAGAAGAATTTTGATTGCAAGACGTAGTGATCTGTCGTTTCCGCTAAGTTCTACAGGACAGCACCAAGACAAGCTATTAGTGCAAAGTGAAAAAAAAAAGAGATAAAAAAATGAGTTTTATAAAAAATTGTAGCCCGACTACGGGAAAATAAAAATGATCTAAAAAGTACGAAACAAGCAAATATTTCAGACAAAAATCAAGACAGGTACCTACAAAAATGGTCAAGGTAAAGCCGTTGTCGCATGCCGTTATAATTTTGAAGGTGTTCCTGGCACCCACATGGTATACAGGCATGCGACCACGGCACGATAACGTAAATAGTTAAGAGTAATACAATAGGTCAGTAATTAACCTATTTTAAATTCCAATAGCAGTACATAGTGCTTTGGACGAAACCATAGCGCGATTTATTTCGACGCCAACACCATTTATCGAGTTTCGAAGAAAACATAAATATTTCTTTGTACTTGTTTTTCTTCATAATGGTGAAATTACAAATCTTTACTATTTATTTTTATTAAGATTTGATTAATTGCGCGTTGGTATCATCCTGCGCTATTACTACTACGTAGAGCAGTCTCACTTTTGCTTGATTTTAACAATTTAAATATATTTATTTATTTTGAAAATATGATATTATATACATATTTGTAGTGTGCTCGTTAAAGCATTTCGAGGTTAGATTTTTACGTGTAAAGTCCACCATATTTAATTTCTTGAAAATTTATATAGCCTATGTCACCCAGACCTTTATTACAAATCTATTGATACCTCATTCGTCAAAATCGGTTCAGTGGTTTAGGCACTACGGTGGAACACATGTAAAAGCAAACATACATACATACATACATAGACTGCTAAAATCATAACCCTTCCTTTTCGTTTTGCCGTAGTCGGGTAAAAAGAAAGAATAACTTTTATTTGGCAACAGTGGTAAATCTCTCAATATTATGCATACAAACTTAACATTGTAGTTGAAAATCATGTTCTCCCATCCATTCCAACTGCAAATGTAAGTTTGTATGCATAATATTGAGAGATTTACCATTTTATTATAAGACCAGACTTCTTATAGGTTGTCCTGTAATCTATGAGTAAAGAACCATCCTCTGTTTTTTTTTTAATCTTAGACTCAGTAGTTTCGGAGATAAGGGGGGTTAATGGTTAATTTTCATATATTTTCTATATATACACAACTTGCTTTATTTAAGTATAACTACTCAAACTACTATTTTTAATACTTATCTTAATATTAGGACAATAAAGAAAAAAAAACAGACAGCCTGACTGAAATGGAAATCGCTGTCTGGCATGGTATGTGACTTCTGTATGCCAATTAAAGTCAAAGGCAATGTATACAAAAGGGCAGTAAGATCAGCCCTGCTATATGGATCTGAGTGCTGCCGATGAGAAAGACGGATGAACAGAAAATTCACACCACAGAAATAAAGATGCTACGCTGGTCTGGTGGAGTTTCGAAAATAGATAGAATAAGAAACGAATATATTCGTGGTACTTTTAAAGTTGCAAAAAGACACACGAGAAACTTAGTGAAAACCGCTTGCGCTGGTACGGACATGTGATGAAACGAGATGATGACCATATGACTAAAAGAGTCATGAATATAGAAGACGGAAAGAGAGGCCGTGGACGACCACCAATGAAATGGATACAAATAATAGAAAACGATATGGTGACGAGCAACACAACAAAAGAGACAACCCACAACCATACGGTGTGGCGCAGAAGTACTCTAGGAGGGTTGATCCCAAATAAATTAGGATAGAAACCAGGAGAAAGAACAAAGAAAGTAAAAAAAAAGGAAAGTTGTATAATTATTTGTTACAGAAACACGTGCATACAAAAAGATCAGTTAACGCGAATAATAAAGGAAATTAAAAAAGCAATGCTGTGCTACCCACAACACTGCTGATTTTCAGTGGTCACCCGAAAATGACGCATGAAAAGCAAGTCATAATTAAAGATTTGTACACAAATAGTAAATTTAGTAAAATAAAATAAACAGGACTTAGAATATAACGCAACTATACAACCAATACGATAATGAACGATATAATAATTATCATTTAAATAACATTAATTATATCTGCAGATATCACTGTGCATAAATATGTACCTACCCAAAACTTAGTGTGAACATCCAGTGTTTTGTCTCGCTCCCACCCACCCTTACCTTCGCTTTGCCTGCGCGCGCGCTCATATACATATACCGTATAAAATACAGTTTTAATTCGGATACATTTCCCTACTACGTCTATGAGCGATGAGAACTACGAATAGTATAATTAGTAATCACACAGCACCAATGGTTGTTATTTAATATTTAATCACGCAATATTATTATGTTCTGCATTATATTGATTAATGTAACTGGTTCTGAAGAAATTTGGACGATATAATATACGTACATACATGTATATTATGTTCATACGTATTTATAAAGGAAAGTTAAAGATGTGGATTTTGTGGCTTAACATTTAAAAAGTGCTGATTTTAATCCTTCAAATAAATTTTAAAATTATGATATTGAATTTCATGTTATAGTAAGAATTATTAAAAAAATAACAAGACTTGGTACATCCGAGTTCTGAATTTGCGCATTAACAAATGATAAATTTTAAAACATTATTATTATGTTAGATTAGAAAATTATGATAAAGATGATACGTAATGACATTTATCAATCTTAACTTATGTGTGAAGGAGTATGCATACTTGCTGTTTGTAATTTTAATAAAAATTGGGACACGAGAAAGAGAATGATGATAGAAAACTTTGCCAGCTACTTCGTCCACCATATTCAATATCCGTGCGAACTTCGAAAAATCTAAAGTTCAGCTTACTAAGTCCAAGGGTTTGAACTGGGCGTTGATGAGTGAGTGAGTGAGTGAGTCAGGACTTTTCTTCTTATATCTTAGTTGAGACGTGGTTAATGTATGATGTTTTTAAAGTACCTGTTAATATTTAGATAGCGAATCCATACTGCGATGAGCATTTGAATAGCGTAAAACAAAGGACTCATTGACTCCAAGGTCTATTTTCTTGATTTGAGAGCATTTTATAAAAAGCTGGTTGCAAATTTTATTTTATAATTTCTATTAATCTGTAAACATCTTTATGATGAGTTTGCATGATAACATTAAAGCCTATCTAATCTTTTTGCGAAGTTGTATAATCAATCAGGTTTGATATAAAAACCCTTCACTTACAACGATTTACAATCACTCGTCGACGAGTAACCAACAGTATGCGTTTCCTTGCTCTGCTAGCCCTTTGCTTCGCGGCCGTCGCAGGTATGTTCTTAAGAAATCTTGTATTTTTTTATTTTTGTTAAGAAAACATCAGAATTTTCTATCGATTTCTTTTTTTAATGGAAATTTGCACGTTTTATTGTTTGTACAACATTTTTTGTTAAATTTTTTCAATCATTACATAAAACAAGCTCTCCGCCGCGTCTGTCTGTATGTGATAAACTCAAAAACTACTGAACAGATTTTCAAACGGTTTTCAACAATGGACGGAGTAATTCATGAGGGAAGGTTTAGATAATAATTAATTAAGGTTTTGTGTAAATTAGCTGAAATGTGACGATTTTTGTGGAAGATGTCGGAAAAAGTAACGCCGACTGGGAGCTTTACTGGCGTGAGCCGCGTAAACCGTAAGAGATACATCAAATTTAGTTCTACAGGATTGTACATTTTAAAAAGTTCAATAATTAAAAAATAAGCCGCAATACAATAAGTCTGTCTTTTTAGGTGACCCACAGTAACCACATTTATTTTTCAGAATTTGATAAAAATTTAATTGTTATTTCCGAAACTATTTTGAACGGTGTTATATTAATCTGTAGCCAATAAAATATGACAATTAAATTGGGCATTTAATTTAGAATAAAATCATATCATTTAAATGAATACTTTATAAGATATCACAGATTCAAAATTACGCGTAACAAAATAATTATGGTTGAAGGCGGCGAGCACAGCGCTAGGAGTCAATGACTTTTTCCTCAGCTATTAGGTATTTAATCCCAACAGTACGTTTCCGTGGGATATTTTCCAACATCCACGCGGGCGAAACCGCGGGCAAAAGCTCGTTAATGATAAATGGAACTTAAAACAT
Source organism: Agrochola lychnidis (assembly GCA_963680765.1). Classification (NCBI taxonomy): domain Eukaryota; kingdom Metazoa; phylum Arthropoda; class Insecta; order Lepidoptera; family Noctuidae; genus Agrochola; species Agrochola lychnidis. The sequence goes on from OY796849.1 coordinate 21,037,414, forward strand.
CATTTTAATTGAATTTTCTTCTTTTTAGCCGTCCCTTCCAATCCCCAGAGGATTGTGGGCGGTTCGGTCACCACTATTGATCGGTACCCCACCATCGCCTCTCTCCTGTACACATGGAATTGGAGCGCATACTGGCAGGCGTGCGGTGGTTCCATCCTCAACAACAGGGCCATCCTCACCGCTGCTCACTGCACTATTGGTGACGCAGCCGGCAGATGGCGTATCCGTATTGGCTCTACTTGGGCTAACAGCGGTGGTGTTGTCCACAACGTGAACCAGATCATCAACCATCCACAATACAACGGCAATACTTTTAACAATGACATCGCCGTTTTGCGCTCCGCCTCCACCTTCTCTTTCAACAATAATGTCCGCGCTGCTTCCATCGCTGGCTCTAACTACAACCTCGGTGACAACCAAGCCGTCTGGGCTGCAGGATGGGGTACAACTTCCGTAAGTTTATTGATTATTATTCCCGTGTACTAAAAAGTCAATATTTTCTATTTTGTTTGATCGGAGATTAATTTTTACCTATGTGCTTTTTGCAGGCTGGTGGCTCCTCCTCTGAGCAGCTCCGTCACGTCGAACTTAGGGTTATCAACCAGGCCACTTGCAGAAACAACTACGCTAGCCGCGGTATCACTATCAACGACAACATGTTGTGCTCCGGCTGGGCCGGTGGTGGTCGCGACCAGTGCCAGGGTGACTCCGGCGGTCCCCTCTACCACAACGGTATCGTTGTTGGTGTCTGCTCTTTCGGTATTGGCTGTGCTCAGGCTAACTTCCCCGGTGTCAACGCTCGTGTTTCCCGCTACACCGCTTGGATCCAATCCAACGCATAAGAAGTGACTTGTTAGCAGTGTGCTTAGGGTTATGTTTTTCTTAAAAATAAACTGTAAACCCACGCAATGTTTTAGTTTTCTTTACTTCCATAATAGGTACTTTAAAATGTCAGTTTAGTTTTAGAAAACAAAATCAGATACAACGAAATTTCTATTATTATTTATTGTTAGGATTAGGTATACAAATATTGTAAAAACATAATAGTGATAGTCAAATACATTGAATAACATAACTTCGAATATAAATCTAAATTTATTTATCTGTCTGAAAGCAATGTAATCCACTATATCACATAGTACTCTGTGAGCTTTGCTTTCGGTTTTGCATCATTAGCCAAAAGATAATGCTCGTGTATTTGCAATTCCGTTTAGGGTTAGCAAATATGCTTCTTTTTGCAATGGCAGTTTGTCACTTTTCAGAAGTTACAGGCCGACCTCCAAAAGCGGGACCCTCCCGTAGCTTTGCGAAGCGCAGAGCGGCGGGTGTTCACGGAGATAATGATGATTGTCTTTTAAGCATTTTATTGCAACCACTGTTTTTAAAAAACTGAAAGCAAAATAAGCTAAAACATTACAAAAAGAAATGTACTAGCCTAATTTCGATCCAAAACTGAGTCTCTGGACTGTCCAGTCATCACTCGCCACATTGATAAAATTATCTCATCAAATCAACATGTTTTTTAAGCTGGTCGTAGTGTAGAAACGAATCTTGTCGAGTTTGTAACTGACATAACTCTTGGTTTTGACAAAAGATTAGTAGTAGATGCCATGTACATGAACTTTAGCAGTGCGTTTGATAAAATCGACCATTCTCTGTTACCGTCGAAGTTAGAATACATGGCTCATCATTAAACTGGTTTTCGTCCTATCTGTCCCGTAGATCGCAAATTCTGGTCGTAAACGGTTATGAATCTTACCCACACTACGCTGGCTCAGGAGTTCCTCATGGTTCTCATCTGACACCAGTGCTGTTTTCGCTCTTCAGTAACGACATTACAGATCGAATCCATCACAGTAAATATTAAACGTTTGTCGATGATCTTAAAAAAGAACTGTCAATTCGAATGTAGATGTTACTCTAATTCAAGAGGATTTAGATAGAATTGAGCAATGGCGCCACTTGTACCACATGAAGCTTCACGTACAAAAATATAGCCAAATACGATTTAATAGGAAATGGAATTTAAGTAAAAACCTCTTTTTAAACAAGCTTTTAATGAACTTAAAAGTACCAAATGAAACTTACGTAAACATAGAACTTTAATGTTTTCTTAAAAGTTTGAGACTTATCTTAAAGTATGAGAAGGACATTCACGCCTTAAGCTTTACTTGGTACTTTTTAGTTAATTAAAAGCTTGTTTAAAAAAAAGTTACATTTTATTATATACTTCTTTGCATTACATCATCATCATCACCTGCCTAGCATTTTCCTAACTATGTCGGGGTCAGCTTCCAGTCTAATCGGATGCAGCTGTATACCAGTATTTTACATGGAGCGACTGCCTATCGGACCTCCACAACCCAGTTACTGGGTAATACGATACCCCTTGGTAAGACTTCTTTGCATTACAATTTGTTTTAATATATGTTCTATCACCTTCACTTGAAAGGTATTTGTACAGACAAATTCAACGAACCCAAACATGTATTTACACAAGTCATGGTGTGTAGCCAACCAAGTTGCACTATCCACGTCATGCTATACTTTAGAATGGGCTATCATAATTGAATGCGTATACATCGTGCCTGTGCTGTTGACCATTGAGAAGTTCCCTTTTCTGGAATCAATCCTGGGTGCAGCAGTCAAGTCATGGTGGACTATAGAACCGAACATCATAATTAAATGCGTATATTTTTTTTTTGTCTGTACTGTTGACTGTTGAGGCGTTCCTTCTTCTGGAGCAGCAACCAGATCATGTTGAACTGTAGAACGGGCTGTCATAATTGTATGCGTATTTAAAATTTTGTTACTATGCTGTTGACTGTTTAGGAGTTCCCTCGTCTAGACCCAATCCTGGGTGCAGCACCTAGATCATGGTGCACTTTAGAACAGACTATCATAATTAAAAACGTGTATACAATTTTGTGTCTGTGCTGTTGATCGAGAACTAACGTGTGCCAAAAGAGGTGGGTGCAGTTACTTGAGACGCGTCGCAACGTCAACTTCAAGGCATTTGTGGTGTGAGTACCGAATCGTTGTTCTGCCCCTCGTCTTGGAAGAAGAATTTTGAATGTAGGACGTAGTGATCCGTCGTTTCCATGAACAAGTTCCACAGGACAGCACCAAAACATGCTATTAGTGCAAAGTGAAAAGAAATAAAGAAGAGAACGACTAACATTTATTTGGCAACAGTTCATGAAACAAAAAATACAAATAAAAGTTTAACGTTTTAACAACCACTGTCAGTGCGTGCATCACGACTGTATTTAAAATGTCCAATTCAGTATTAATGCCAAACAGATGCTGTCTGTCGCTTTCGCATGCACAATGAAGGGTTCCGTAGTTGGGATGAATTTATCCCAAGAGCAAACTTAACATTGTAGTTGAAAAACATTTTTTTTTCCTTTCTAAAAAGAACCAAGTTCTTAATAATTAATTACAATCTAGCCTATAAGACTAATAAGCAATTTTAATCTAACTTAATTTTTTACGCAATAATTATTTTAAAAATAAGAATAGTGTTGATTGTACTTTACACAAGTTCGTTCCACTTTCTTAGAGTCTGATATTTTAATATAAACACTTTGTTCATGTGTTATATGTGTCATTGGTACTATTATTTCTACACTTTTTACACTACACTAACTCAAAAGGTTCGCACTATATTTGTTTGGTCTAGCAGCTGAAATGCCTCGATGTTCACATGTCGGTGGAGTCGGTGTTCATGAGCCTCAGCAAATTTTTGGATTATTCTGGTGATGGGTTCCATTTTTAAGTCACGATGGAGGTCGTCATTTCTTATACCTATTACCTTTATTACACCAGTACCTTTACCTGTTACCTTTTACCTTTATTACACCAGTTGAAAAACATGTTCTCCGATACGGAATGTATGGGAGAACGTGTTTTTGCAACAGCAAATGTAAGTTGGTCGATTATTACTCGTTAACTTGTAAAGCCTACTTAGCTGTGATAGTTTTTCTTTTAATTTCGTTATTTATATACTACTGCTGTGAATTTTTTAACATTTCTAAAACCAACCATTTAGCTGGCAGGGGGGGGGACACACATTTGATTCAAACAAAAATTAGTACTTTAAAGCTTAATATTTCGAAAACGGATTCCTGAATCCAAAAATGGTTTTCACAAATATTTTTGAACGACCTTTCCAACGAAATCCTACACTATAGGATAGATGAGAAAGAAAAAATCATCCCCACTTTACGTGTAGCGGAGGTAACAAAATATTTTATTTTAACCACTTTGTCGGCGTGAAATTACAGCTTTCTAGTACTAAGAGTCTCTGAGCTAAGCCGCGGACAGACCGACAGACAGACGGAAATGGCGAAACTACAAGGGTTCCTTGTTTACTACGGAATCCTAAAAAAGAAAAGTAGGTTTATTTGTCACAAAAACACGTGCATACAAAAAAATCAGCTAACGCGAATAAAAAAGGAAATTAAAAAAAGCAATGCTGTGCTACCCACAACACACTGCTGATTTTCAATGGTCACCCAAAAATGACGCACGGAAAGCAAGTCAGAATTAAATTTTTTTGTACACAAATAGCAAATTTAGTAAAATAAAATAAACAGGACTTAGAATATAACGCAACTATATAACCAATACGATAATGAACGATATAATAATTATCATTTAAATAACATTAATTATATCTGCAGGCATCACTGTGCATAAATATGAACCTACCTAAAACTTAGTGTGAATATCCAGTGTTTTGTCTCGCTCCCTCCCACCCTTACCTTCGCTTTGCCTTCGCGCGCGCTCATATACATATACCGTATAAAATACAGTTTTAATTCGGACACATTTCCCTACTAAATCTATGAGCGATGAGAACTACGAATACTATAATCAGTAATCACACAGCACCAATGGTTGTTTTTTAATATTTTAATCATGCAATATTAACAATAAGTAAGTTTATAAGTTCTGCATTATATTGATTAATGTAACTGGTTCTGAAGAAAATTGGACGATATAATAGACATACATGTATAATAATATATATTATGTTCATACGTATTTAAAGGAAAGTTAAAGATGTTGATTTTGGGTTTTAATATTAAAAAAACAGTGCTGATTCTAAGCCTTCAAATAAATTTTAAAATTGTGATATTGAATTTCATGTTATAGTATGTCTAATTGTCAAATCTAACATTTTATGTTAGATTAGATAATTATGATAAAGATGATACGTAATGACATTTATCAATCTTAACTTATGTGTAAAGAAGTATGCATACTTGATGTTTGTAATTTTAATAAATTATGTTTTACTAGCACAGTTTTAGTAAGGGGCTCGTTCGTGGCTAAGAAAAAACAGCCGCACGGGAGGATCAATCAGGATAAGCTACGCTTGCCGCGGTCGTTCCGTGGATGGGTGACCATCTTTACATATCGAGATCTCTCCGTATCTCGGAAAGTTCGTAAGGCCATTGGTCCCGGCTATCATTCGAGGATCTTTGACAGTCGGGTCGTCAGAAGCCCGAAAGTGACAACCAGTCCTACCAAGAGATATCGTATTTCCCAGAAACTGGGTTGTGGAAGGTCAGGTAGGCAGTCGCTCCATGGAAAATATTGGTATAAAGGCGAAGACTTAGTATATGTACATAATATATATAATTTGTTCAGGAACATAAAAGTTTTGTAGTACATGGGGACTTACAAAGTTTACATTATTATTAATTACATGGTGTAGTTACAATTAATTGTTGGGTGAATCGCTGCTCTCCTAGCTAGATCACTGAGTAATCTGTATTTAGGAGAGACAGTTTCGACTCCCAATTTGAGTATCACAAAAAATCGTGTTTTTATGCTTTTTGGAGATTACAATACCAAAATACAAAACGTAAAATCTTACAATTAAAATTAAATAAAACAAAGTAGAATAAGGAGTGTAGATGTGCTGAGTCGAGTGAGTGCGTGTGCGTGTATATGTGTGTGAGAGTGAGTGTGAGTGTGTGTGTGTGTGCATTTGAATAATAGGAAATGAGGTTACCTTTATGTAAGTGACAATAAATACTTTTCAGTCTCGTCGTAGGTTTTCTTCAGCAAAAATGCATTTTGTACTGTCACGAGTTTTCATTTAGCTCTGCGTTCAGTGCTCGGTGTGACAACACGCCGTGTTTGGGTTGGCGACAAGTCAATCGTCATCCTGAGAATGCTTCGTTGAGAGGTGAAACACGTGTCGATTTCTTTCAGGGTTTTTTATGGCTCTTTAGAAATAGCTGAGCGGAACAGGTTACTAAATATATCCACGTCTATTGTATTTTTTGACTAATAGAGAAATATGAAAGAAAAAACCTGATGCACCGATCCCAAATAAATTGGGACACGAGAAAGAGAATGATGATAGAAAACTTTGCCAGCTACTTCGTCCACCATATTCAATATCCGTGCGAACTTCGAAAAATCTAAAGTTCAGCTTATTAAGTCCAAGGGTTAGAACTGGGCGTTGATGAGTGAGTGAGTGAGTGAGTGAGTCAGGACTTTTCTTCTTATATCTTAGTTGAGACGTGGTTAATGTATGATGTTTTTAAAGTACCTGTTAATATTTAGGTAACGAATCCATACTGCGATGAGCATTTGAATAGCGTAAAACAAAGGACTCATTGACTCCAAGGTCTATTTTCTTGATTTGAGAGCATTTTACAAAAAGCTGGTTGCAAATTATATTTTGTATTTCTATTAATCTGTAAACATCTTTATGGTGAGTTTGCATGATAACATTAAAGCCTATCTAATCTTTTTGCGAAGTTGTATAATCAATCAGGTTTGATATAAAAACCCTTCACTTACAACGATTTACAATCACTCGTCGACGAGTAACCAACAGTATGCGTTTCCTTGCTCTGCTAGCCCTTTGCTTCGCGGCCGTCGCAGGTATGTTCTTAAGAAATCTTGTATTTTTTATTTTTGTTAAGAAAACATCAGAATCTTCTATCGATTTCTTTTTATTGGAAATGTTTTATTGTTTGTACAATATTTTTTTGTTAAAATTTTTCATTCAAGCTAAAAACAAGCTCCCCGTCGCGTCTGTCTATTTGTCTGTACGCGATAAACTCAAAAACTACTAAACGGATTTTCAAACGGTTTTCACCAATGGACGGATTAATTCATGAGGGAAGATTTTGATAATAATTCATTAAGGTTTTGTGTAAATTGGCTGAAATATGACGATTATTGTAGAAGACGTCGGAAAAAATCACGCCGACTGGGAGCTTTACTGGCGTGAGCCGCGTAAACCGTAAGAGATACATCAAATTTATGTTCTACAGGATTGTACATCTTAAAAAGTTCAATAAGCAAAAAATAAGCCGCAATACAATAAGTCTGTCTTTTTAGGTGACCCACAGTAACCACATTTATTTTTCAGAATTTGATAAAAATTTAATTGTTATTTCCGAAACTATTTTGAACAGTGTTATATTAATCCGTAGCCAATAAAATATGACAATTAAATTGGGCATTTAATTTAGAATAAAATCATATCATTTAAATGAATACTTTGTAAGATATCACAGATTCAAAATTACGCGTAACAAAATAATTATGGTTGAAGGCGGCGAGCAGAGCGCTAGGAGTCAATGACTTTTCCTCAGCTATTAGGTATTTAATCCCAACAGTACGTTTCCGTGGGATATTTTCCAACATCCACGTGGGCGAAACCGCGGGCAAAAACTCGTTAATGATAAATGGAACTTAAAACATCATTTTAATTGAATTTTCTTCTTTTTAGCCGTCCCTTCCAATCCCCAGAGGATTGTGGGCGGTTCGGTCACCACTATTGATCGGTACCCCACCATCGCCTCTCTCCTGTACACATGGAATTGGAGCGCATACTGGCAGGCGTGCGGTGGTTCCATCCTCAACAACAGGGCCATCCTCACCGCTGCTCACTGCACTATTGGTGACGCAGCCGGCAGATGGCGTATCCGTATTGGCTCCACTTGGGCTAACAGCGGTGGTGTTGTCCACAACGTGAACCAGATCATCAACCATCCACAATACAACGGCAACACTTTTAACAATGACATCGCCGTTTTGCGCTCCGCCTCCACCTTCTCTTTCAACAATAATGTCCGCGCTGCTTCCATCGCTGGCTCTAACTACAACCTCGGTGACAACCAAGCCGTCTGGGCTGCAGGATGGGGTACAACTTCCGTAAGTTTATTGATTATTGTTCCCGTGTACTAAAAAGTCAATATTTTCTATTTTGTTTGATCGGCGATTAATTTTTACCTATGTGCTTTTTCCAGGCTGGTGGCTCCTCCTCTGAGCAGCTCCGACACGTCGAACTTAGGGTTATCAACCAGGCCACTTGCAGAAACAACTACGCTAGCCGCGGTATCACTATCAACGACAACATGTTGTGCTCCGGCTGGGCCGGCGGTGGTCGCGACCAGTGCCAGGGTGACTCCGGCGGTCCCCTCTACCACAATGGTATCGTTGTTGGTGTCTGCTCTTTCGGTATTGGCTGTGCTCAGGCTAACTTCCCCGGTGTCAACGCTCGTGTTTCCCGCTACACCGCTTGGATCCAATCCAACGCATAAGAAGTGACTTGTTAGCAGTGTGCTTAGGGTTATGTTTTTCTTAAAAATAAACTGTAAACCCACGCAATGTTTTAGTTTTCTTTACTTCCATAATAGGTACTTTAAAATGTCAGTTTAGTTTTAGAAAACTAAATCAGATACAACGAAATTTCTATTATTATTTATTGTTAGGATTAGGTATACAAATATTGTAAAAACATAATAGTGATAGTCAAATACATTGAATAACATAACTTCGAATATAAATCTAAATTTATTTATCTGTCTGAAAGCAATGTAATCCACTATATCATGTAGTACTCTGTGAGCTTCGCTTTCGGTTTTGCATCATTAGCCAAAAGATAATGTTCGTGTATTTGCAATTCCATTTAGGGTTAGCAAACAAACATGCTTCTTTTTGCAATCGCAAGATTAGTAGTAGATGCCATGTACATGAACTTTAGCAATGCGTTTGATAAAACAAATGCTGTCTGTCGCTTTCGCATGCACAATGAAGGGTTCCGTAGTTGGGATGAATTTATTCCAAGAGCAAACTTAACACTGTATTTGAAAAACATATTTTTTTTTTCCTTTTTTTAAAAAGAACCAAGTTCTTAATAATTAATTACAATCTAGCCTATAAGACTAATAAGCAATTTTAATCTAACTTAATTTTAAAAAAATTTGAATAGTGTTGATTGTACTTTACACAAGTTCGTTCCACTTTCTTAGAGTCTGATATTTTAATATAAACATTTTGTTCATGTGTTATATGTGTGTCATTGGCACTATTATTTCTACACTTTTTACACTACACTAACTCAAAAGATTTTGTTCGTTTTAGTTTTCGCACTATATTTGTTTGGTCTAGCAGCTGAATTGCCTCGATGTTCACATGTCGGTGGAGTCGGTGTTCATGAGCCTCAGCAAATTTTTGGATTATTCTGGTGACGGGTTCCATTTTTAAGTCACGATGGAAGTCGTCATTTCTTATATACCAGTTGAAAAACATGTTCTCCGATACGGAATGTATGGGAGAACGTGTTTTTGCAACCGCAAATGTAAGTACATTTGCGGTTGCAAAAACACGTTCTCCCATACATTCCGTATTATCGGTCGATTATTACTCGTTAACTTGTAAAGCCTACTTAGCTGTGATAGTTTTTCTTTTAATTTCGTTATTTATATACTACTGCTGTGAATTTTTTAACATTTCTAAAACCAACCATTTAGCTGTCAGGGGGGGGACAAATTTGACTCCAACAAAAATTAGCACATTAAAGCTTAATATTTCGAAAACGGATTCCTGAATCCAAAAATGGTTTTTACAAATATTTTTGAACGACCTTTCCAACAAAATCCTACACTATAGGATAGATGAGAAAGAAAAAATCATCCCCACTTTACGTGTAGGGGAGGTAACAAAATATTTTATTTTAACCACTTTGTCGGCGTGAAATTACAGCTTTCTAGTACTTAGAGTCTCTGAGCTAAGCCGCGGACAGACCGACAGACAGACGCAAATGGCGAAACTACAAGGGTTCCTTGTTTACTACGGAACCCTAAAAAAGAAAAGTAGGTTTATTTGTCACAGAAACACGTGCATACAAAAAAATCAGCTAACGCGAATAAAAAAGGAAATTAAAAAAAGCAATGCTGTGCTACCCACAACACACTGCTGATTTTCAATGGTCACCCAAAAATGACGCACGGAAAGCAAGTCAGAATTAAAAATTTTTGTACACAAATAGCAAATTTAGTAAAATAAAATAAACAGGACTTAGAATATAACGCAACTATACAACCAATACGATAATGAACGATATAATAATTATCATTTAAATAACATTAATTATATCTGCAGGTATCACCGTGCATAAATATGAACCTACCTAAAACTTAGTGTGAATATCCAGTGTTTTGTCTCGCTCCCTCCCACCCTTACCTTCGCTTTGCCTGCGCGCGCGCTCATATACATATACCCTATAAAATACAGTTTTAATTCGGATACATTTCCCTACTACGTCTATGAGCGATAAGAACTACGAATAGTATAATCAGTAATCACACAGCACCAATGGTTGTTTTTAAATATTTTAATCACGCAATATTAATAATAAGTAAGTTTATAAGTTCTGCATTATATTGATTAATGTAACTGGTTCTGAAGAAAATTGGACGATATAATAGACATACATGTATAATAATATATATTATGTTCATACGTATTTAAAGGAAAGTTAAAGATGTGGATTTTGGGTTTTAATATTAAAAAAACAGTGCTGATTCTAAGCCTTCAAATAAATTTTAAAATTGTGATATTGAATTTCATGTTATAGTATGTCTAATTGTCAAATCTAACATTTTATGTTAGATAAGATAATTATGATAAAGATGATACGTAATGACATTTATCAGTCTTAACTTATGTGTAAAGAAGTATGCATACTTGCTGATTGTAATTTTAATAAATTATGTTTTACTAGCACAGTTTTAGTAACGGGCTCGTGGTTAAGAAAAAACAGCCGTACAGGAGGATCGATCAGGATAAGCTACGCTTGCCGCGGTCGATCCGTGGATGGGTGACCATCTTTACATACCAAGGCCTCTCCGTGTCTCGGAAAGTTCGCTAGGCCGTTGGTCCCGGCTATCATTCGAGGATCTTCGACAGTCGTTAGGAGTTGTCAGAAGCCCGAAAGTCTGACAGCCAGTCCTACCAAGGGATATCGTATAACCCAGAAACTGGGTTGTAGAGGTTAGGTAGGCAGTCGCTCCATGGAAAATACTGGCGAATAAATAAAAAAGGCGAAGACTTAGTATATGTATATAATATATAGGTATAATTTATTCAGGAACATAAAGGTTTTGTAGTACATGGGGACTCACAAAATATACATTGTTATTAATTACATGGTGTAGTTACAATTAATTGTTGGGTGAATCGCTGCTCTCCTAGCTAGATCACTGAGTAATCTGTATTTAGGAGAGACAGTTTCGAACTCCCAATTTGAGTATCACAAAAAATCATGTTTTTATGCTTTTTGGAGATACCAAAACACAAAAGATAAAATCTTACAATTAAAATTAAATAAAACAAAGTAGAATGAGGAGTGTAGATGTGCTGAGTCGAGTGAGTGCGTGTGCGTGTATATGTGTATGAGTGTGTGAGAGTGAGAGTGTGTGTGTGCATTTGAATAATAGGAAGTGAGGTTAACTTTATGTAACTGACAATAAATACTTTTCAGTCTCGTCGTAGGTTTAATTCAGCAGAAATGCATTTCCTATTGTCACGAGTGTTCATTTAGCTCTGCGTTCAGTGCTCAGTGTGGTAACACGCCGTGTTCGGGTTCGCGACAAGTCAATCGTCATTCTGAGAATTCTTCGTTGAGAGGTGAAACACGTGTCGATTTCTTTCAGGGTTTTTTATGGCTCTTTAGAAATAGCTGAGTGGAACAGGTTACTAAATATATCCACGTCTATTGTATTTTTTGACTAATAGAGAAATATGAAAGAAAAAACCTGATGCGCCGATCCCAAATAAATTGGGACACGAGAAAGAGAATGATGATAGAAAACTTTGCCAGCTACTTCGTCCACCATATTCAATATCCGTGCGAACTTCGAAAAATCTACATTTCAACTTACTAAGTCCAAGGGTTTGAACTGGGCGTTGATGAGTGAGTGAGTCAGGACTTTTCTTCTTCTATCTTAGTTGAGACGTGGTTAATGTGTGATGTTCTTAAAGTACCTGTTAATATTTAGAAAGCGAATCAACACTGCGATGAGCATTTGAATAGCGTAAAACCAAGGACTCATTGAGTCCAAGGTCTACTTTCTTGATTTGAGAGCATTTTACAAAAAGCTGGTTGCAAATTTTATTTTCTATTTCTATTAATCTGTAAACATCTTTATGATTAGTTTGTATGATAACATTAAAGTCTATCTAATCTTTTTGCGAAGTTGTTTAATCAATTAGGTTTGATATAAAAACCCTTCACTTACAACGATTTACAATCACTCGTCGACGAGTAACTAACAGTATGCGTTTCTTTGCTCTACTAGCCCTTTGCTTCGCGGCCGTCGCAGGTATGTTCTTAAGAAATCTTGTATTTTTTATTTTTGTTAAGAAAACATCAGAATCTTCTATCGATTTCTTTTTTTAATGGAAATTTGCACGTTTTATTGTTTGTACAACATTTTTTGTTAAACTTTTTCAATCATTACATAAAACAAGCTCTCCGCCGCGTCTGTCTGTACGTGATAAACTCAAAAACTACTGAACAGATTTTCAAACGGTTTTCACCAATGGACGGAGTAATTCATGAGGGAAGGTTTAGATAATAATTCATTAGTGTTTGGTGTAAATTAGCTGACATGTGACGATTATTGTAGTAGATGTCGGAAAAAGTAACACCGACTGGGAGCTTTACTGGCGTGAGCCGCGTAAACCGTAAGAGATACATCAAATTTATGTTCTACAGGATTGTACATCTTAAAAAGTTCAATAAGCAAAAAATAAGCCGCAATACAATAAGTCTATCTTTTAAGGTGACCCACAGTAACCACTTTTATTTTTCAGAATTTGATAAAAATTTAATTGTTATTTCCGAAACTATTTTGAACGGTGTTATATTAATCTGTAGCCAATAAAATATGACAATTAAATTGGGCATTTAATTTAGAATAAAATCATACCATTTAAATGAATGCTTTATAAGATATCACAGATTCAAAATTACGCGTAACAAAATAATTATGGTTGAAAGCGGCGAGCACAGCGCTAGGAGTCAATGACTTTTTCCTCAGCTATTAGGTATTTAATCCCAACAGTACGTTTCCGTGGGAGATTTTCCGACATCCACGCGGTCGAAACCGCGGGCAAAAGCTCGTTAGTGATAAATGGAACTTAAAACATAATTTTAACTGAATTTTCTTCTTTCTAGCCGTCCCTTCTAATCCCCAGAGGATTGTGGGCGGTTCGGTCACCACTATTGATCGGTACCCCACCATCGCCTCTCTCCTGTACACATGGAACTGGAGCGCATACTGGCAGGCGTGCGGTGGTTCTATCCTCAACAACAGGTCTATCCTCACCGCTGCTCACTGCACGATTGGTGACGCAGCTGGCAGATGGCGTATCCGTGTTGGCTCCACTTGGGCTAACAGCGGTGGTGTTGTTCACAACGTGAACCAGATCATCAACCATCCATCATACAACGGCAACACTTTGAATAATGACATCTCCATCTTGCGCTCCGCCTCCACCTTCTCTTTCAACAACAATGTCCGCGCTGCTTCCATCGCTGGTGCCAACTACAACCTCGGTGACAACCAAGCCGTCTGGGCTGCAGGATGGGGTACAACTTCCGTAAGTTTATTGATGATTCCTCACGTGTTCAGTATTTCCTGTTTTGTGTGATTGGAGATTAATATTTGCATATGTTCGTTTTGCAGGCTGGTGGCTCAGCCTCTGAGCAGCTCCGTCACGTCGAGCTTAGGGTTATCAACCAGAATACTTGCAGAAACAACTACGCTACTCGTGGTATCGCTATCACCGACAACATGTTGTGCTCCGGCTGGTCCGGCGGTGGTCGTGACCAGTGCCAGGGTGACTCCGGCGGTCCTCTCTACCACAATGGTGTCGTTGTTGGTGTCTGCTCTTTCGGTATTGGCTGTGCTCAGGCTAACTTCCCCGGTGTCAACGCTCGTGTTTCCCGCTACACCGCTTGGATCAATTCCAACGCATAAGAAGTGACTTGTTAGCAGTGTGCTTAGGGTTATGTTTTTCTAATAAATAAACTGTAAACCTACGCAATGTTTTAATTTTCGTTACTTCCGTAATAAATTAAAACTTTCGTTTAGTTTTAGAAAACAAAATCAGATACAACATAATTACTAGTATCTGGGCGACCGAGCTCTGCTTTGGTGAAAATAGACAATGCTTATTTAATAGTATAGGAAAGTTCATACTAATCCATCTATGGTACCTACTTATTCCATGCTGCCATGATAGTAGGTAGGTACTTACTAATTGCATGCTGCCATGTCATTATTCTAATGTCATATTTCTCATGTCATTATTCTAATGTCATTTTTCTCATGTCATTATTCTTATATATCCTATTACAATTTCTTATTACATCTTATTCTTAACTTTGAGCGAGCGAGCTATGCTCGGGGAATTAGGAGTATATATTTATGTATATCTTTATATTTAAATTTATATTTGTTCCTCAATTCTCGTTATTGCGCCTACCACTGTTTGTCTCTGCATCACCCAAAGGTTGACTGGTAGAAAATGCCTGAGGCATTAAGTCCGCCTCTGTACATTTGTGTGCTTGAAGTATTAAATAAATAAATTACATAATATAATTCCAAGGCATTATACAGAACAATACACAAACTAAAAAGTGACACACATACCTACGTAAGTAGGTTAGGTAAAATACAAAAAATAAGCAAAAACATATATAAACACAAGAAATAACAAAATTAACAAACAAAATAACACTTGTAGTAAAATAATCAAGCTGCATCAAGAGAAAAAAAAACCTACATTCAGCTTCTCACAAAAACTTTCACATTCACGACACACATCTATCAATTTCCCAGCAAACAAATCACATTCCGGGGTTGATATCAGAAGAGCATTGAGCATAGTAAGGGCCCGAGCGAGGGGCGAGTTTGCTCGCGAGACTGTGCGTGCTGACGGGACGGCTAGTAGAACACGTCACATTTTGACCAATGGTATGCCTAGGATTCGTTCAGAACTTCTAAATATGACTTCACAGTTAATTCTTAAAACAACATCAAACATTCATCACAGAGAATAGCACCAGGGTCTTACTAAAATAATAAGACGTGTTTATGCACTTCTGAACAGGTTGCTATTATTTCCAAATCAACCAATGCACCAATTATCGTATTGAAGGAAGTGTCCTTGAATTGGTACAATAAAACTGAAAAAGAATCGTCTTCTTCTTCTTTTCATGTAGTTAGTGACTAAACTTACACGGAGTCTTTACTCACCTTTCTTGTATAATACACACACACACCTACACCCACGCCTACACACACACACACACACACACACACACATACACTCACACCTACACACACACACACACCACTCACATACACTAACACACAACATACAATTTTACTCTATTATTACCATACAGTAGAATGACACAGTCCACTTGAGATATAAGTTTTTGTTGATTATTGACCGTAAACTACCTCTTATAATACAGGTATACCCTAGCTTAAGAGGTAGTGAATATTATTCTTGTACAGATTTTGCAACAAACTATAAATGTATTTTCTAAACCAAATATCACACTGTATTTTCAAACTCTGTATGTTTTTGGATAAATAAAGATTTTATTTTTATTTATTTTAAACTGGTGTCAGAGTATTTTAAAGTCACCCATGGGCTCTGACTTGGCTTAAAGAATTGTTATAACGCTTTTTTTTTTGGGTGGGAAATTATCAAATAACTTCTCCCGCTCTGGGCGGAGCGGGAGTGAGTGTCAGACTCCTACTGACTAAAACCCACCCATGTTCCTTCAGTTGCCTGTATGTTGCCAGGGGCCATGCATGGTATCCCTTTCGGTTTTTCCCGTGATCCCGGCAAATTGTTTTAACGCCTAATTAGTGCATTTTGCATTTAGTGTCCTGATCTAAATTCTAACTATTTACACCTAGATAATATCATAAATGCGAAAGTGAGTTTGTTTGTTTGTCTGTTACGCTTTCACGCTAAAACGGCTGAACGGATATGGATGAAATCTGGCACATGCGTAGACCATGACCTGGAAAAGTACATAGAATACTGTTTATACCGATATTAATACGGGATCGAGACTTATGCGCGTGAATCCGCTGGGCGCAGCTAGTACTAATATAAACACTCCAAAAGATTTGTGTCCAGCCAGCATTAAATACAGGCGGGCGTAAGGTTTACTTATCTATAATAGCCGTGGATTATCTCTCCACTCCTCATAAGCACATCAGAACACGTTGCCCCCTTGTCGCTACGACACTGTGCTAGCGACCGTTTTCGGGCGCCCATTATTGAGTATGCAAGTCACCCCCTGCCATTTTCTGTGTGTTTTATATAAAATATTGGTCAGGTAGGGGCTATAGTCTTTTCATAGTTATAAATAACCAGTTCACTTAGCCACCCAAACCCATAATCTAATATCTTTGTTTCCATAGCCTGCAATAGTCCTACACTAACCAGGGGTTGTCCTTGAGCGTACTAACATAGCACGAACAGGGATTATCGTCGGTTGGTACCTCATTTAATTAAAAACGTCTAACGGGGCCTCTGTGAGTAGGCTTCGGCCCCTCGTACGTCTTCCAAAGGTCCGGGACTCCAGGGTCCCGAGATGTATCAAAGACATTTGAAACAAAATCATGTAATACTTTACAAAGTAATCATGTCATTTTGAATATAATTTTCAACAATGTCAACATGTGTATATAAAACTGGTATATTTTGATGATTTTACATAATAATTAAAATGTCAAGTTTTATGGTTTTATCACAACGTTTTAGCCGAGCGAGCAGCTCAATCCCAAGCTTTTTTATGTTCTAAATAATCTGAAATTGTATAGTACCCTTTTTTACAAAGTTTGGTTTTAATATAGATTTTAAATCGTTTAATGGGTAAGTTTCTAATGTCAATGGGAAGTTTGTTGTAAAAGCTTATAAATTGACCCATGAACGAGTTGCCTACTTTGTAGAGACGCAAGCGATGTACAGCTAGGTTGTGTTTATTCCTGATAATTAAACTGTGAATATCGGACATTTTCTTAAAAATTTCATGTTTTTGTTTACATACAAAAAAAATTGTTTTCAAAAAAACTTTTTACAAAAAAAAAACAACCGACCTCCAAAAAAAAACACTACAAAGTGAAAAATAACTTTAATTTCGGAAGTCGGTGTCTTGGGTTTTGTATTTTCGTTTTTTGCCACCGACTTCCGAAATTAAAGTTATTTTTCACTTTGTAGTGTTTTTTTTTGGAGGTCGGTTGTTTTTTTTTTTGTAAAAAGTTTTTATTTTTCACTTTTTAGTTGTGGTACCTACCCCACACACATTCGAATACCACTACCTGCTACCAGTGACAGAAACTTATCATATCATCAACATAATAAGTGGGAAAAAAAAAGTATTTTGTAGCTAACTCAAAAACTATCCAAGCAAAGTTAATAAAATTTATATGGGACCAATTCCAGAGCACACTCTTTCAAACAAAAAAAGAATTTTTAAAATCGGTCCACAATTGACGGAGAAATCAGTGGACATACATAAAAAAAAAAAAAAAAAAACAAACATACGCGACGAACATATAACCTCCTCCTTTTTGGAAGTCGGTTAAAAATACATTGTGAAGCTACAGTCAGAATATTTATTTCTTTGCATTTTTCTTTAAGGGAATCTCTTGGACCTAGGTTGTAAATGGCTCGAACAGCACTTTTCTGTAGAACAAAGATAGTATTAATGTCCGCACAGGTTCCCCAGAGAAGAATTCCATATGACATAGAAAATAACTAAAATAAACAATTCTGGTTGTATCTACGTCAATTATCTGTAGAAAGTTCAGAAGTATGGTAAAATTGTCATAATAACCGGAGGAATAAGTGACTCTCGGCTTCGTTAAGGGTATTTTGACACCCTTTATAATAACTTTATTACAATCAAAATTATTGCTTAAGATACCTAGGAGTTGTGAGCCACGGTAAGTTTAGCTATCTATATCTTCAAGGCCCTTATGCCAAAAATATAAAAAAATCTAATATTTAAAAAAATCCTTTTAAATCATAGTAAACACGATGCGTTACTTAAAACTATTTTGTATTGTTAACAAAAAAAAAAAATGGTTTTGTTGGGCGATCTTAATGCACGTCACCAAACAATTCAAATTCCAATATTACATAGATTTCGTAAAAACTTCAGTGTATGACGGACAAAAAGCAATCTTATAAAGGTTCTGTTTTTTTTTTAAATTTCAGAATCTAAAAATATTTTAAATAAAAAATGTTAATAATAATCCAAATGTGTCACCAACATTATCGTTAATTTGTTCTCAAATATTCTTATCTGTATTCGTTTCTAAGTTTTGCTATAGATTAAAATATGACATTAAAGCC
Source organism: Agrochola lychnidis (assembly GCA_963680765.1). NCBI lineage: Eukaryota > Metazoa > Arthropoda > Insecta > Lepidoptera > Noctuidae > Agrochola > Agrochola lychnidis. The sequence goes on from OY796849.1 coordinate 21,056,131, forward strand.
ATTTAATCTTTTCACGTAGTGTTATAATCAATCAGCTTTGATATAAATACCGTTCACTTACAACGATTTACAATCACTCGTCGACGAGTAACTAACAGTATGCGTTTCCTTGCTCTGCTAGCCCTTTGCTTCGCGGCCGTCGCAGGTATGTTCATAAGAAACATTAAGTTTTTGTTTTGTTTTTTTTTTTACACAGTATTTTACATTTTTGTTAAGAAAATATGAGGATCTTCTATCAATTTTTTTATTTTTTTATTGAATAAAGCATGTTTTATTGTTTGTACTTAATTTTTTGTTGTAACATTTCAATTAATGATAAACGGAACTTAAACAGCATTTCAATTGAATAATTTTGAATGTTTTTTTTTTAGCCGTCCCTTCCAATCCGCAGAGAATTGTGGGTGGTTCGGTCACCACTATTGATCAGTACCCAACCATCACCGCTCTCTTGTTTTCGTGGAACTTGATCACATACAGGCAGGCGTGCGGTGGTACCATCCTTAACAACAGGTCCATCCTTACTGCTGCTCACTGCCCATTCGGTGACGCAGTCAGCAGATGGCGTATCCGTGTGGGCTCCTCTTGGGCTAACAGCGGTGGTGTTGTTCACAACGTGGGCCAAGTTATCATCCACCCATCATACAACAGCCGCACTTTGGACAATGACGTTGCCGTGTTGCGCTCCGCCTCCACCTTCTCTCTAAACAACAATGTCCGCGCTGCTTCCATCGCTGGTGCCAACTACAACCTCGGCGACAACCAAGTCGTATATGCTGCAGGATGGGGCACAACTTCCGTAAGTTTTTTGATGGTCCCTCCCGTGTTAAAAAAAAAAACAATATTTCCTGTTTTGTTTGATCGGAGAATAATATTTGCATTTTTTCATTTTGCAGGCTGGTGGCTCCGCCTCTGAGCAATTGCGTCATGTCCAAATCTGGACCGTTAACCAAAACACTTGCGCACAACGTTATGCCACTGTAGGTGACACCATCACCGCCAACATGTTGTGTTCCGGCTGGCTCGACGTCGGTGGTCGCGACCAGTGCCAGGGTGACTCCGGCGGTCCTCTCTACCACAACGGTGTTGTTGTTGGTGTCTGTTCCTGGGGTAGGTCATGTGCTTTGGCTTTCTTCCCCGGTGTCAACGCTCGTGTTTCCCGCTACACCGCTTGGATTCAATCCAACGCATAAGAAGTGACTTGTTAGCAGTGTGCTTAGGGTTGTGTTTTTCTAATAAATAAACTGTAAACCCAAGCAATGTTTTAGTTTTCGTTACTTCCTCAATACTTTAAAAAAGTCAGTTTAGTTTTAGGAAACAAAATCAGATACAACGTTATTACTACTATTGTTCATTGTTATGATTAAGTACACAAATATTGTTATTATCTGTGATTTTGACCAGTCAATAAATAATAATAGGCCTTTAAATACGTTCAATAACATTTTAATGTACCTATTAACAATTTTTTGTATGCTAAACACTGGAAATCTTAAGAATGTAAATTCATTTTATTTGTCTGAAAGCAATGTAATCAACAAAATTAGTGTTCCGTTTCGTGCGCTTTGCTCTCGTTTTTGCATCATTAGCCGAAAGACAATGTTCTGTCTTTCAGCCATTGTAAAAAGTGACAGGTCTGCTAAAATTGGCACTCATTTCACTTTCACTTTTTACAATGGCTGTTTGTCGCTTTTTGGAAGCTACAGGCCGACCGCCTTATGTGGGACCCTCCCGTAGGTTTGGCGGCGGGTGTCCACTGAGATGATGATGGCATTTTATTGCAACTATTCTCGTCTTTAATAAAATAAACATTCAAAACAAAATAAGCTAAAACTGGAGCGCATACTGGCAGGCCTGTGCGGTGGTACCATCCACAACAGCAGGTCATTATTTTTCTAAGAGAATACGTAATAGCTCATCTGAAAATCAATTGTCGCTTGTATGAAATATCATCACTTGAGAACGGCTCTGACGTGCTCAAATTTGTTTATCTATATCTATACATATAATAAAATCGTAGCGAAGTCAAAACTGTACATTGAATATTTTTGAAAAAAAGTAATTGCTACGAGGTCTAGGATCGATTCTAATGCCGAAAATACATTTTTTAGAATTTTTGTCTGTTTGTCTGTATGTATGTTCCAGCATGGCGCAAATTCTACCAGATAGATTCTGTTAAAATTTTGCATAGATATTCCCTGTGTGTCTGGGCAAATTATAGGGTATAAATTATCACGCTATTCGCTATGGGGGATGAGCAATATTACAGTATATCGTATTTTTATGTTCTAGCATGACGCAAATTCTACTAACTACTACTACTACTACTATTCTAATTTTATTTTGAATTATTATTTCCTAATTTAAATTGAATTGCATGTATTTTAATAATATTTTTTGTGTATGCTTATTTTAAATTATATTCGAACACAATGTGAATTGTTACAGAATAAATGAATTGAATTGGAATTGAATTGAATTGAATTGATAGATTCTGTTCAAATTTTGCATAGGTGTTCCCTATAAGTCTGGTCAAACTGTAGGGTATAAACTATCACGCTATTTACTATGGGGGACGAGCAATATTATATTATGTTCGTAATTTTTGGAAAAAAACGCGCCAAAATTTTAGGATATTGTGATGGTTATCGATTTAACTTTTAGAATGATTATCATCACGCTATGCCTTTATGGAACTGAGCAGTCAATCATGAAATATATAGGAACGGCTATTTAAGATAAACTTCAACGAAGCAATTAACTCAGCGGTTGGACGATTGCTTTGCAAACATGGGGTTGTAAGTTCGATTCCCAACTACGGTTTTTATTTTTCTTTTTTCACATTTTGTTACACGATTTTTTTTTTTGATTATGTCCCTATAATATAATATTAGAATAAAATCGTAGCGAAGTTAAATTTTTTGAAAGAAAGTTATTGCTACGAGGTCTGGGATCGATTCTTATGCGGAAAATATAGTTTTTAGAATGTTTGTCTGTTCCAGTTGTAGGGTATAGACTATCACGCTATTTGCTAAGGGGGATGAGCAATATTACATTATTTTCTTATTTTTCTCTGCAAATTATAAAAGGACGCGCCAAAAGGTTGGGATATTGTAGATAGTCACCGATTTAACTTTTTAAATGATTATAATCAAGCTATACATTTATGGAACTATGCAGTCAATCATGACAATTATATAGGAACGGCTATTTTAGCTAACTTTCAACAAAGCGAATAAGTAAGCGGTTGGACGAATGATTTGAAGTCCTGGTAGTAAGTTCGATTACCATCTGTTTTTTTAAACTATTTTTTTACATTTTGTAAAACGGTTTTTTTTATTAATGTATTAATTCACAAAAAAAAGGAAAACTTCGTAAGCTATGGAAACCTACTACGTCACAAGTACTTTACAGTCACAAAACATTCAAGGTTGTATTCTGATCATTTAAGAGCTAAAGACTGTAGGAATAAAATGATTTTTTACAGATTTTTAGAGCAGATTTGTCCCAGCGATTTTAAAATATGTATGTGTGTGGATCTTCTGGAATCGCTGCTATACTGCTTCCTGGTGACAAAACAGCGCACGCCATGTTTAAGATTCCCATCGATTTAGAGAGCAACGAAACGCCTGTTTGTGGGGTGTCACGCAACAGAACAAGAGATGTGTGCATAGGGATTGCGCTTCATCGTATAGTATGAATGCATTATGGCAAATAGAAAAGCAGTGGAAGCTGTAAACAGAACCCTGGAGGACATCCGCAGGAACCAAGATATGATGGGTGGTGTCACAGTTCTGACAAACAAAGTGAATACTTTGTTGAAAAGGTCGACTCTATGGTCGAGAGTTCATAAACTGCGCTTGACCATCATCATATGAGCTCGGTTTGGCGTGAATTCAAATGCTCAAGAATTCTCCGATGTTCTTCTAAAAGTCGGTGAAGGCACTTTACCAGAGACTCTTGGTAGAGTAGATCCCACTTTAGAAGATCTTATTCGTTCTGATATACGAGGACATCAGTCAAATACCGTACCAAGAGAATTCTTGGGTGTGTGTCCATTTTAACTCCGAAAATGATCAAGCTGCAGCGATCAACCACAGTATTCTCTCACAAATGGAAGGGAGTGAAGTGATATACACCTCCATTCCATTAATGCCACATATTACCCCGTAGAATTTTTCAATTCGCAAATGGCAAGTATCTTTTCCGGTTGTTTATCTGTGTAACGGAAACCGGCTAAAAGTCATGTCTTTACAGAGAAACATCATCGAGACGGAAATTCTAACAGGTTGTGGCGATGACGAGACAGTGTTTATAGCGCGTATACTACTAATTTCCCACCATTACCAGTTTAAGCGCGTGCAGTTCCCTGTGAGCGTATGCTTTGTGATCAACAAGTCACAGGGGCCGACATCGAAGACTGAAGGCTGCGGGTGTCGACTTCAGGACAAGCTGCTTCTCATACGAACAACTGCTATGTCGCTTGCTCCCGAGTCACCATTCCTGACTGTATATTTTGGCTGCTGAGAATAAAACTACAAACGTAGTATACAGGGAAGTTTTATAAAAATGTGGCTATTATTGTAGTAGTATATTGTGATGTTTTACGACTTCCACGCGAACGAAGTCGCGGGCAGAAGCTAGTTAATAAATAAACTGTATACCAATGTTTTAATTTTGTGGCCTATAAATTACTTTTGAAACGTGAATTTTACCATTTTTGTTTGATAATATTAATTATCAAACAAAACCGAGGCGAAGGTGGTGTGACGATCTAGTTATGTTTGCGGGGCCAACATGGCCTGAAATCGCACAAAATAGAGAGATTTGGAAGGAAAAAGGGGAGGCCTTTGCCCAGCAGTGGGACACAATATAAACTAACAAAAAAAAATACAAATAGGCTTTCGAAATATAGAGGAGAGTGGACTGACTTGTATGAAATAAATACTAAAATATGTTACTTCAAGATACGGCCTATAAATCGTTTCTGTATTGAAGGACAAACTTAACTTTGCAGTTGAAAAAAAAAAAATTCCTATACATTGTTCTAAGTAATATTAAAATGCTAGGACAATGATCTAACTGCAAATGTATGGTGTCTGTGAAAACGTTTTTGCGATTCGTTGCTTTTATAGTATTCTAACCTTAGTTGATCTGGAAGAGTCTTTCACGTTCAATGCCTTGTCGGACATTGCTGGGCGATACTTAACTTTCCATACAAGCCACACAAAAGATTTGGAATTGACAAAAAATCGACTTTTTGTTTTTTAACCGATTTCCAAAAAGGAGGAGGTTATATGTTCGTCGTCGCGTATGTTTTTTTTTTTTTTTTAATTAAAGTGAAAAATAACTTCAATTTCGGAAGTCGGTGGCAAAAAACGAAAATACAAAACCCAAGACACCGACTTCCGAAATTAAAGTTATTTTTCACTTTGTGGTGTTTTTTTGGAGGTCGGTTGTTTTTATCAATATTATTAGATATGCATTTTTAACTATGTGAAGATAACGAATGTCACTTAAAATTGCCCATTGGCCCTATGGCATGCTGCATATATTATGATTATTTCCGTTGGAGCGGTCAAGTGGCGTCGGCCAAATTTCGGCTGGTCCTGCTCCACAGCCACTTGGGCTCACTAGTTAAAATTTTAATATTTGGAAGAGTTGCTTTCCCTTTTTTTTTTTAATTTTGTTTTTGACATTACGAACCTAAATGTTTATTTTTTTATCTTACCAAGTAAATAAAAATGCTTGGCTCAATGCTGGTCCTGCTCCACAACCACAACTAATTGATTAACATTTGCAAATACTGTTGGAGCTGCTGAAGATTGTAAGACCATCTTTGCATTGTATAAACTCAATCTCTTTTGTATTATATAATTGCATAGCACACTATGTGAGCACTATGTACTAAAGAGTTACTATTTACCGGGTAATATGTCTTGCATTGACTTGAATGTGCCCTGGCGGCTGTGAGTATGTCATGCTCACTCAAATGTTTCGCTGATGGTGGCGCGTGTGTTGGATCATTTAGCTCCCTTCAAAATGGTTGAGCTGAATGGTGCTAATCCATGCGTCATGTTCGTGAACGGGCGCCGTCAGTTGGGACTGGTTATCTCTTAGCTGCCAGGGCTTATTTTTTTTTTTTTGAATTGTTCTTTTTTATCTTTTTATTACGAACGCTTCTCATGTGCACGTCTTTCTACATTGTTCTCACATGTATAATTTCAACATGAATGATGTAACCAATATTTTGTAACAATTTTTTATTTAAAAGAGTGTCCGTGGAGTTTCTTGCCCGTTCTTCTCCATAGGTACCTACTACGCTTTGGAATGGGCAACTAGCTTCATACCTATTTCTGACTGACCGATTCCTTGACAATTCAAAAGTGCCTGTAAATGGTTTAATTGAAATAAATGATTTGAGTTTGAGTTTGAGTTGATTTTGTTACTTGTAATTTATTTCTAAAACCAGAATACTGTTTGATATAAGTTAATGTACCTAGTAAATTATTATAACAAATTGACACTTTCGCATGATCTCAAATATTAAATTTTAATTGTGATAATATTGTTCCTATTTCATACCTTTTAACACAATAAAACCGAATTCGATTCCTATTTTCATGATTTTTTATTTATATCATCAATTAATCGGATACTAAATTTGAAATAGTAAAAATAAATCAATAATGCATTATACAAAAATTTCGTAAGTTAATGAAAGAATATTATCAGAAAAACAGACATAACTTTTCAACACATACATTTTTTTGAGTGCTGATGCGATTACTCTGCTCTAGGAGGCCGCGCGGGTCATGCTACGTACAATATTGTCTTGTATTGTTGACCGACGCGACGGCGACCGCTCAGAAGAGCCGTTTAAACATAGCTCTGACTATCGAACATCATTGTCCCTCATGGCCCGAACGGAACATACTGGTGTGGCCCAACAATGCCCGACATGACCTGAATGGAAATATATCATTTTATTCCGTGGCGTTGAACGTGTTAAATCCATAGACGAAACTGCATCGCTTGACATCATAAAAATAAAACGTGTGAAATGGCGTTTTTCGAGCGGAGTGTACAGTCAGCTAATAATAACCATGAAATTTGACACATGAAATATATTTCATACCATTCTCCCTCTAAAAAGCTTATTTCAAATTTTTCATCGTGCATCGATCATTCACGATAGCGGCAGCGATTTTTTTGTTTATCTTACTTGAGAAAGAACTTCGTTCCTGACGGAGGTCGGATCACAAACGTTTTTTTTTCTGATTGTGATTAAAAGTAGAGTGTTCCCCTCGGGAGCAACACTATTTTAAGCTCGAGTGACGTACTTTGAATCCCTCGCTGCGCTCTGGATTCAAAGAAATACTCTCACCTTAAAAATAGTTGTTTGCTTCCTTGGCAAACAATCTACTATTGTTTCATCGATAACAGTAAATAAAACTCTCTTTTACTCACTGAGTGAATAAAACATTTTGAATTTGGAACAAGCACGAATTATACGAATTATGTACTAAAATCGGCCAAGTGCGTGTCGGACCACGCACAATGAAGGGTATTAGTTGGGATGAATTTATCCCAAAAACAAACTTAATTGACCGAGCGAGCGTAGCAAGCGAAGCGTCTCTGGATCAGGTCTGGCAAAATATGCTTTCGTGTGTCAGTTTGTACGTACTCGTCTACAGGTCGTATTTTACAACCGATCTGGACGAAATTTGGTGTACAGGTTTGACGAATTTTTTGTAATTTTTAGTAGTCGGGGATTTTTGATTGGAGGGCTACTTCCTCCAAAATAGGGCAAAAAGGGGGGCTACTGGATATCTCCGCCTTATGAGATCCGATTTCGATGGTTTTTTTTTTATGTGAAAGGTTGGTACTCAATGTTGGTCTCAAAAAAAATTGGTAAATATCTGATGAGAATGTTCGGCATGATGAGCAGAATAGCTTCTCAAAATGCATTTTTTTTTTTTTTTTTTTTCTGTTGGGCATCTCACAGCTGGTTCCGAAAACCGTAGCTGTTTAACCGGTCAATCCTGTGGTTGCCTTAAGCTACTACACTCAAAGCCTCCAGCCAGGGCACAAATACTAAGCTAAAAATTTAAGGATGAACGCTCACTAAGGGCACCCCCTGCGGGGTTCGAGCCTCGGCTTAGGGCGTTATCCGGAGGGAGGACATCAAAAGATGGGACGGGCTGGATCAAAAGGTTTTGATCATTATTATTAGTCGGGGAATTTAAAGCTACGTGCACAGCTGCAACAACTGCTGGCACCTCGTTTTCGAGCAAGGGTCGGGGGGGAGTATTATTTACTCGGGGGCGCGGCGGTCGAGATCGCAAAGGACCTCGGCGGCGAGGTCGGTATGACGGGAGGCGTCTGTTTTTGTACACTGTACTTGTTTCCCTATTGCTCTCCTGGAGGAGGGTTATGGGGTCATCGGGATCTACGAGGATATGCCTTGGACGGCGAACATGGCTGATTTTACTCGGGACATAACTGGCGGCCTCGACAACCAGAGGGTTGCGATGTTTGGCCGCGGACTCAAAGAAACGCTTGGAAAGGCGTTTTAGAAACTGATGGATTGTGGGAATCTTTAGGTCGAGGTGGAGTGCCTCGTTCCTGACGAACCAGGGGGAACCTGTGGCCCTACGGAGGAATTTATTTTGCACTGTTTGCATTCTATGGATGTGATGGGGTTTCGCATGAGCGAAGACGGCACCCGCATAGGTCATGATCGGTCGAATGCACGCCGTGTAAACGCGCAATTTGCACCTAAGTGACAATTTGCTACGTGCATTCACCAGATAGAAGAGTCTACCGAGAGCGAAAGAGGCTCGCGAACGAACCATCTTTATGTGCTCTGCGAAAGTCAAATGATGGTCTAGAACGACACCGAGATATTTAGCTCGCTTCTCCCAAGGGATCGGCTTGCCGAACATGGTGATTGGTCGGGGGAGGGGGTTTTTGAGCCTTGAACGCGGCTTCGTAAAGAGAACCGCTTGGCTTTTATCGGGGTTGATTTCTATCCGCCATTTTGTAAACCAAGCTGCCAGTCTATTGACTGCGCGTTGGAGATTTAGGCGAATGATGTCGGGGGATCTAGAGCTGAAGTAGATGGCAGTGTCGTCTGCGAACAGACCCAACTGCGACCTACCGCAACCTTTTGGGATATCGCTCGTGTATAGCGTAAAAATGAGGGGGGACACCACAGAGCCCTGGGGGACACCTGCGCGGATGGGACGGGGAGTGGATAACGCTCCTTCGATACGATAACGGAAGACGCGATTCGATAAAAAGTCTCGTAAGATGAGTACGAGACGATCTGGCACGCCGAGTTGGTACAGCTTGTATATTAAGCCGTTGTGCCAGACTTTATCGAACGCTTTCGCTACGTCGAAGAATACTGCACCGGTCATAGTCCCGCGCTGGAAACCAGCGCTTATGGATTCTACGATGCGGTGGGCCTGATGCACGCTAGAGTGCTCAGTTCGAAAGCCGAACTGTTCGTTGGGGATGAGGCCCTTGGTCTCGGCGAAATCTCTGAGGCGCTTATAAATAAGCCTCTCATAGATTTTTCCGAGAACCTTGAGCAGACTAATGGGACGGTAGCTAGAGGCCTCGGTTTTAGGCTTGCCGGGCTTAGGGATACCGATAACCGTGGCCTCCTTCCATGACTGGGGGAAGATATTGTTGCTTAAGGCACCATTGAAGATGGTGGTCAAAAGCATTATTAGGTGGGCAGGGAATAGTTGGATCACCCTATTGGTGATGCCATCTGAACCGGGGGCTTTGCGGACTTTAAGACCCTTGATGATGTCGTGCACCTCGTCCGGGAGGACGGGGGGCAGTGGACAATCAGGGTCATCGACGGGAGGGAGGGAGGCTCTACGTTCGACTTCGGCGTCGACCTTTTTCAGGTGAGCTTTGTCTACAGGTAGGGAACTGGGAGTGCATTGGGCCTCGAGGCTGTCTGCGAGGCATTCAGCCTTTTCGGCATCGTCAAATGCGATGGATTTATCGGGACGGGTCAGGGGGGGCATGGCTGAGACCTGGGGAGACCTGAGTTTCCTCTGGAGCTCCCAGAAGGCCTGATGGGTGGGCTCAAGTTCGCCGAGTAACTTTCCCCAGCTCGCGTCCCGCAGCTCCGCTATACGTGTCTTTACAGATCTCTGTAAATAGCGCATATGGGCTTTGTTGGCGTTACAGGGAAAGCTATCGTAGGCACGTATGGCCGCGTTCTTCTCAGTCAGTAATGCACGCACGTCGTCCGGCAATTTCCAGCGACGGTCGTCCGTCGCTGGAACTTCCCTTGAACAATCGTTCAGGACGGTTTGTACGTGATTAGTGAGTGAGTCGATCGCGGCCGTGGTGTCGGCGACCGAGTCGAAAAGGTCGGGGATAGAGTCTAATTGAGGGGACGTGTTGGATTTCAGCTGTGTGCTTACTTTCTTCCAGTCCGTGATCCTCTTAGTGATAGGGGGGGCGTTCGGGTCGGAAAGACCTATGCGGGGGTGTAGTCTCATGACTACCGGACGGTGATCAGAGTCTAGCTCTTGTACCGTTTCTATTGAATCTAACTTTAAGTTGACGTTCTTAAGGAGCGCCACGTCTAAGATATCGGGGGCATGATTTGGGTTCATCAGCGAAAAATGGGTGGGAGTCATGGGAGCGATGACGTCAAAGGTCAGAGAGTTTGAGAGGTCGAACAGGTGTTGACCTCTGAGATTGGTTACCGAACTGTTCCAAGAGGGATGTTTGGCATTTAGATCGCCCGCTATAATGAGCGAGTTACTCATAGCGAGTAGAATCGAGAGGTCGTTTGAGAGGCGTTGGTGATGGTAATGCCCCGTGGTGTTACCGGGGGGATTATAGACCGATACGAGAGTGATCGGCTCGTGACCTGACATGCCTAGACGGCAGGCGGAGACTTCTAATACCGAGAGGGGGGGAGGGTCTAGTGGGATGCAGTGAAGCTGCTTTCTATAATAGATCAGGGTGCCACCCTTGTGACATCGCGACCTGTCATTGCGAACTATCCGGTAGTTGGCGAGTGATGGATCACGATGGCAAGGCTTTAGGAAAGTCTCTTGTATTAAGAGAACGTCTATTTGATGATCGCGGAGGAAGAGCCCTATTTCTTCCCTTTGGGATTTTATGCCGTTGGCGTTGAAGTAACCTATTGTTAGGGATCGGGGTTTGAATCTAGCTAAGGCCTCGTTATCCATTGAAAGATTTAGGGGTTTGGGCGAGGGATTCTAGGGCTTGCGTAATGTCCGGATACGCATTATAAATGGATTGAATCCTAATGATATTGCCTTGGGCGGCGACGATGAGTTTTGCCATTTCCTTTGCACGCGGGGAGGCAAAACACGCGAAATTTGATGTGATTATGTTGAACGAGGCAACACCTGACATCTGCTCGGTCGCGGGACCGGCAGTCGGGGGACGCGGAGCTTGGGGAGCAGGCGCGGGTTTAGCGGGGGGCGCGGCGGGCGCGGGGGGCGCAGAGTGCGCGGGGCGCGCGGAGGGCGCGGGTGGCGCGGTGCCACGGAAGCGGGGGTCCCTAAGGTGGGGGGGGAGGAGATGGGGGGGCGGCGGGGGGGGGAAATGACCGTAAGAGGGCACCAAGGCAGGGAAAGACTGCTGGTGGTGGAGATAATTCCACGGACTAGGCCTCTGAGGGCTTAGTCGTTGCGGCATAAGGGCGGAGGGAATCCTATAAGAGGATGAGGAGGGAGTTTCCCTTTGCTGGCGGGCGCCGGAGCGCTTCCCCAGCTTGGGAGAAGAGGCCTTAGGGGCTTTAGAACAACCCCGGTAGTTAGCCGGGTGGCCCTCTTTGCCGCATAAAACGCAGCTAGGAGGTACGGTACATAGGGTACGGTCCTTGGGACGGGGGCAATCGGAAGTGCTATGCTCTCCCAGGCACTTTACGCACCTGGGTGTAGCATGGCAATTCCGCTGTGAGTGGCCGTATAACTGGCACCTGTGGCATTGTCCGACAATGCCACTCTTAATTGGTTTTTCAATTTCGAACCCTGTGAGATGACACAGGGAACGAATTTGGAAAATCGGATGGTAGCCCTCAACGGGCGGACAGATAACGAGGACCATGTCGTAGAGGTCACCGCCTCTGGAGCGGTGCATACGATGGACCTCGTCAACCGGGACGTTCTGCGACTGAAGGTCGGCGAGAATTTCAGAGGGGAGGATTTCCCTAGGGATGCGTTTTATAACAACGCGAACTTGTTTCTCTTCTGGGAGAGAGTAGGTGTGGTATGACACACCTCTCGCTCTCAGTAGACGGGTTAGTTCCCTATAGTCGCGCGACGTAGGGACTAGAACTTTTATACCCTGCTGGGTATTTCGGGCGCTGGTGAAGCTGATCTTTTGATCAGCGCACCATTTCGAGATGTCCGTCCACTTCCCCTTGTCCTGTACGAACAGGGGGGGTGGAGGGGGAATCTTTTTCGCGGGGGGCGCGGGGCAATCCATTGCGGTGGATGATGCGGTCGGGGCGGCGGGGGACGCGGGGGGATCCTTTGCGGAGGATGACGCGGTACGGGGGGCGAGGGGCGCGGGGGAGGCCTTCGCGGAGGACGTAAACGAGATCGGTGGGGCGGTGGAGGGGGAGGGGGAAGCTACGGTAGCGCAAGTCGCGACGGTAGCACGCTGTTTAACCACAGCTGGTTTGATGGTGACGGTGGATGAAGAGGAGTCTGAGTCCTCTATTGCGGCGACCTTACTGGCCTGCGCAGAGGTCTGCTTCCTGTTCTTCCTCTTTCTTCCCTTTCCTTGGACGGCTATGAAGCCGTCGTCGGAGGGGGAGGAAGAGGTAGAGGAAGCAGCGGACTTTGGCTCGTCTTCCTCCTCCGAGCCAGAGGGGTAGGAGGGTTGCTTTGAAGAAGCAGCGGGGGCGTCGGTGTCCATTGACTCCGACGAAGGGGAGGGGGAGGGGGGTCTGGGCGACTCTACAGTCGGAGGGGTGTCAAGAGCGTCGCTGAAAGTAGCGACGCTGACATCTTGGTGGGGGTTCTCGCCCCTTGAGATGCTCAAGAGGTTGGAGAGCTGAGCCTTATATTTCCCGCGGAGGGAAGGCTCTGACTCGAGTATATACTCGAGAAAGAGGGTTAATTGTTTCGAGAGAAGCTCGAGATCAATCACTTTGGTAGCCATAATGGCGGGGGGGGGGGGGGGGGAATGGCCTAACTATGCCTGTCTCCCCGGTGGGAATGCCGGGGATGTGTACAATCCCTCCCTGTCGGGTAAGACAGGGAGGATGAGTGCCTATCGGTGAGCCCTAAGCTTGATTTGGCCCGTTGCCTATCTTAATGTGCAACGGGGTCCTAACCAGTCTAGTGTGAAGGGTATGAAGATACCCGACCACGCTAGGTGAGTTGCTGTGGAGGCAAAACTGTCACCACGTGTTGACTAGGAGATCCCCCAAGGCCAAACACTGGGACCCGGCCAATTCACTGCCTTACCCTGAAGGGGATCGGCGGGTGTGTTGGGTCAACACCCCACTCGGCTTCGTTGGCACCGTATGGTATCCACCGAGTGACCACGAAACTGTGGTTTTGCCCGGAAGGGGCCTAGTGAATTTACAGACCGAGAATCTCTTGTTAAAGAAATAAGATAGCCTTGAAAAAGGCCTTTTTTGTGGATCTATGCCCGATCGATAAACGATCGGAGATCGGATGTAGTCGAGCGACTACGAAAATCGTTACGGAATGCAACGAATATATGACTCAGAGCAATGAGTCATGAACGGGAGAGCGCGCAAGCACACACAACCGTCCGTGACCGGTGCCGAGCGTCAAGTGTTCTCAAAATGCAGTAAATTGCTCACTATTTATTCAAACCTATTAGTTTATTTTTCTAACTGGCCTACAAATATTTTACTTATAATTTTTCTGGTTTTTAGGGTTCTGTAGTCAATAATGAACCGATGTAGTTGCGCCATGTCCATATCTGACTGTCTGTCTGTCTATCCGCGGTTTAGCTCAGAGAATCTTTGTACTAGAAAGCTGTAATTTGGCATGGGTACCTATACATTAAATACGCCGACATAGTGGTAAAATAAAATCATGTTCTTTTTTTCGTCTGTCCCGTTTTGTCGTGTACCAAAACAATTTTTTGATTCAGGGATCCGTTTGCGAAATATTAAACTTTAAAGTGCTAATGTGGGGGGCATTATCCTCCCTGCCAGCTAAATGGTTGTTTTTGGTTATGTGAAAAAAATCATCATCCACGTTCTGCAATACTTAGTCCTGCACCAACCGGGGGTTGTCCTTGGCTGCACTTGCATAGTGCATACAGGGATAATCGTCGGTTGGTGCGTCATTCAATTTAAAATTGGCTAAGGGGCCTCTGCGAGTTGGCTTCGGCTCCTCGTACGCCTTTCAAAAGACCGAGACCCCATGGTCCCGAAATATTAAACATATATAAATAATAATAATATGTATACGTTGTATATATAATTATCACTTGCTTGAAAAACAGTGAAGGAGAAACATCGTGAGGAAACGAATGCCTTTCTCGACAGCATGTGAAGTCAAGTCAGAGGCCTATGGGTGGCTTTAAAACTCTAACACCAGGTTAGTCACTAACCAAACCATAAGAAGAAGTACCTATGTGCCCGTTTCGGATAGGACAGGGTTTTTTTTTACATATTTTATAAAGAATTTAAAAGGAAACATGCAAGCATGCTATTAAGCAGCAGCTATTTAAGTATGCTTTACAAGTTAACGAGAAATAATCGAAACTTACATTTGCAGTTGGAATTTTGGAATGTATGGGAAAATATGTTTTTCAACTACAATGTTATAGTTTGTTTTTGGGATAAATTGATCCCAACTACGGAACTCTTTATTGTGCGTGGTTCACGCTCTTCGCCTTTTAATTTGAATTTGACGTATTGAATGATGTCATGTGGATGTCATATTTTTTTGATAGGAAAAAAGTAGGTCGTCGCCGTCAAATATAAATATTTTCGAAAACTACAAGCTATGTCTGTTCATAGTTTTCTTCCTGCAGGTCTACTCCCTAACCACGAAATCCGAAAATTCGCCCAAAGAAACATGATAGTATCATTATGTTAGGGACTCATTGGATATGTATTGATAAGTGCTTTAACACTAGGTGGTATTCAGTTTCTGATGATGTAGCCGGAAGGTGGCCATAGGAATTCCTCAACCAAGCAAGTTAGAACCATCGTTTTTAGACTCCCTGGACTATGTATTGACAAGTGCTTTTAGACTAGGTGCTATCCAGGTCTATATGAACTCCTCAACTAAACAAGATAGCCCTATTGTGTTTGCGGTCGTTTGTTTTGTCTTGCCAAGTACTGTAGCCCAAGTTGTAGTCCAGGGCCTTATGATGGATCTGGAAGGTCACTATAGGAACTCCTTAAATAGACAAGATAGTCCCGTTGTGTTTAGGTAATTTCTATGTGTTTTGACAATTAAATGAAAATGTTTATTCTATAAATAGGATATCGGAATCACTTTTACACGTCATGTTAAAAAAAAAAAAAACTTAGATGAATGATTGGTCTCGCTGCGCTCGACGCAGCGAGACCAATCATTCATCTAAGATTAAAAATAAGCTAGATGAGTTCGGAGTTTCCTATCTGACTACTCTGAGAAGAATAGCCGAAACAAACTCAGAGGTCGCAGTCTCTTTTAAAGTCCTGACATAATCTTGGTCAGGCCATATGAGGACCATGTAGATTAGTGTCTGAAAAGGTCTTTTGAGTAAAGAACCACACAGATTTGAGTGGACCTGTCCAGTCAGTGCAAGCATTTGTCAGTAATCGTGGAGCTCAACTCAGAACATAAGGAGCTCAACTCGACGAACAATACCAAAGGACATTTGGGTAGGCATAAACTACTCAAAACTGCCAGACCATCACTAAAACTAGCTGAGAAATAAAAATAATATCCACATAGTCCTCACATTCACAATAATTAAAATAATATAATACTTTACAAAGTAAACATGTCATTATGAATATAATTTTCAACAATGTCAATGTGTATATAAAACTGGTATATGTTGATTTTACATAATAATTAAAATATCTAGTTTTATGGTTTTATCACAAAGCTTAGCAGAGCGAGCAGTTCAATCCCAAGCTTTTCTATCTTCTAAATAATCAGAAATTGTATAATACCCTTTTCTACAAAGTTTGGTTTTAATAGATATTTTAAATCGTTTAATGGGTAAGTTTCGAATGTCAATGGGAAGTTTGTTGTAAAAGCGTATACATTGACCCATGAATGAGTTGCCTACTTTGTGGAGACGTGTGCGATGTACAGCAAGGTTGTGTTTGTTCCTGGTATTTAAACTATGAATATCGGACATTTTCTTAAAATTTGATATATTTTTGTGTGCATACAAAAGGTTTTCAAAAATATATTGTGAAGCTGCAGTCAGAATATTTATTTCTTTGAATTTTTCTCTAAGAGAATCTCTTGGACCTAGGTTATAAATAGCTCGAAAGGCCCTTTTCTGTAGAACAAAGATAGTATTAATGTCCGCACAGGTTCCCCAGAGAAGAATCCCATATGACATAATACTATGAAAATAACTAAAATAAAAAATTCTGGCTGTATCCACATCAGTTATCTGTCAAATTTTTTCGACAAGACAAGTAGGTAAGTCTGTCCAAGGTGTAGTTTAGGGTCTGATGATAGTGCCGGAAGGTGGCCACAGGAACACTTCAACTTTACACGGTAGTCCTGTTGTGTTGGACTCCTTGGATTTGTCCAAACAAGTAGGAACCTTACAAGTGAAGGTGATAGAATAGATATTTGATCAAATTCTAATGCTAGAATAAAATGTTTTTTTAAACAAGCCTATAATGAACTAAAAAGTACTAAATAAAACTTACGTAAACAACATCATCTGCCTAGCCTTTTCCCAACCATGTTGGGGTCGGCTTCCAGTCTAACCGGATACAGCTGAATACCAGTATTTTACATGGAGCGACTGCCTATCGGACCTCCACAACTCAGTTACTGGGTAATACAAAACCCCTTGGTAAGACTGGTTGTCAGACTTTCGGGCTTCTGACGACCCGTAACAACTGTCAAAAGATCTACAAATGACAGCCAGGCCTAACGGCTTAACGTGCTTTTCGAGGCACGGAAGGGTCTTGGTATGTAAAGATGGTCACCCATCCACGGACCAACCGCGGCAAGCGTAGCTTAACCTCATAGATCGACCCGTGCGGCTGTCATTACTTAGCCACAAGCCCCTCAAACTTACAAACTTACGTAAACATAGAACTTAAATATTTTCTAAAAGCTTGAAGCGTGAACGTCTTTCTTTCACTTAAAAAGATAAGCCTAAAAGAAAAAGTTTCGTGGGGTTCATATTTTAGCCAATATTGTACATACGCGGCTATTATATTTTTTATTCAATAAATTTTTTTTTATTATATTGTTTTCTAGAAGCCTTATATTTTTGATAAGTTTCGATGTTTTACGTAGAGTTTCTTTATAAAACAAATATTTGCAATTATTTTATGTTTCTTTTTCATAAATAAACTGGGGTCCGCACGCGACTAACAGTGTGATTATTTTGGCGCGACTAGCTAAAGGTTAATCGTTGCAAAAAAGTTTGTGTTCGCGAGGTCTACTGTTCGCAGAACTACTAGTATTATATGTAGTTGAAAAACATGTTCTCCCATACATCGATGTACAGTGGTTTGCATCACTTGCATCAATTGGGTACCCCAGTTGTATTAAAATTTTAATACAACTGGGGTACCCAATTGATGCAGCCCAGCGTACGTTACGCTCAATTCTCCAACTGCAAATGTAAGTTTGTAACTTCCGATTAATTTTACACTTCCGATTCCAACTTTGGTTCCGATAATTTTGTATCGGAGTTATACCGAAGTTCGAAGCGCAGCGATGCACGTAACTAGAGCGCATACAAACAAGTTTTAACTCGTCGCCAGGGTAATGTTTGTTTATTTTCTCGAAGTCTCTGTTTATTGTTTTTTTTTGTGGATTTATCGCTAACATTTAACTCATTAAAGAGACTAATTAAAGAGACTGATTAAAGAGACTAATTAAAGAGACTGATTAAAGACACTGAATTATATTTATATTCTTTCATTAAGCCTTCCCATAACACATCTTTCTTCTACTTCCACCTCCGATTCCGGTTCCGGTTCCGATTACGATCAATCAATCGCTGTCGCACGCACAATTAAGGGTTCCGTAGTTGGGATGAATTGATCCCAAGAATAAACTTAACATTGTAGTTAAAAAACATGTTATCCCATACATTCCAACTGCAAATGTAAGTTTGTACTTACATTATTGAGAGATTTACCATTTTATAGGTAATCTAATCTATGAGTAAAGAACCATCCTATGTATATTTTTTTAAATTTTAGACTGTAGTTTCGGAGATAAGAGGGATTAATGGTTAATTTTCATCTATTTTATATTTATACTGATACACAACTTGCTTTAATTAAGTATAACTACTCAAACTACTATTTTGTATACCAATCTTAATATTAGGACAACAAAGAAAGAAAAAAAAACGAAAAGTGGATTTATTTATCACAGTAACACGTGCATACAAAAAGATCAGTTAACGCGAATAAAAAAAGAAATTTAAAAAAGCAATGCTGTGCTACCCACAACACACTGCTGATTTTCAATGGTCACCCGAAAATGACGCACGGAAAGCAAGTCAGAATTAAAGATTTGTACACAAATAGCAAATTTAGTAAAATAAAATAAACAGGACTTAGAATATAACGCAACTATACAACCAATACGATAATGAACGATATAATAATTATTATTTATATAACATTAATTATATCTGCAGGCATCACCTTGCATAAATATGTACCTACCCAAAACTTAGTGTGAATATCCAGTGTTTTGTCTCGCTCCCACCCACCCTTACCTTCGCTTTGCCTGCGCGCGCGCTCATATACCGACAGTATTAAATACAGTTTTAATTCGGATACATTTCCCTACTACGTCTATGAGCGATGAGAACTACGAATAGTATAATCAGTAATCACACAGCACCAATGGTTGTTATTTAATATTTTAATCACGCAATATTATTATGTTTTGCATTATACCTATTGATTAATGTAACTGGTTCTGAAGAAAGTTGGACGATATAATATACATACTTAAGTATTATGTTCATACGTATTTATAAAGGAAAGTTAAAGATGTGGATTTTGCGGTTTAACATTAAAAAGTGCTGATTCTAATCCTTCAAATAAATTTTAAAATTGAATTTAATGTATTATAAAAAATAAATAATAACAAGACTTGGCACATCCGAGTTCTGAATTTGCGCCCAAACAAATGATGAATTTTAAAACATTACGTGTAAGATTAGATAATTATGATAAAGATGATACGTAATGACATTTGTCAATTTTAATTGTAAAGGAGTATGCATACTTACTGTTTGTAATTTTTAAAAGCATAATAAATGATGTTTTACTAGCACAGTTTTAGTAAGGGCCTCGTGGCTAAGTAAAAATAGCCGCGCGGGAGGATCGATCAGGATAAGCTACGCTTGCCGCGATCGATCCGTGGATGGGTGACCATCTTTACATACCAAAACCCCTCCGTGCCTCGAAAAACACATTTATTTATTATAAAAAAGCACAGCCACATCACATATATTAAACGTGTGTTAGAAATAATATTAATAACTAAACAACAACACCCAACAATACAATTACGGTAGACAATTACGGCGTACATAGCATTGATAACAATATCTTGCTGCCTTGCAATTGAATATACTAAACTAAACTAAAACAGACGAACGTAAATAAGGCTGGTAACAACAAAACTCAAAATTTAAGAAATTAAGATTAAGTTCACCACGCCTCTTCAATTTGTACATAAACCGGCTAATCGTTGAGCTTAGCAGCACCAAAGTTGGATGTCATATTGACACGTTTGTTTGAATAATATTAGTTATGCGGATGACCATCGATCGGCGCTTTGAGGAAACTGGTAGCTATTTGTGAGTCCTATGTAGTGTCCCATGGGCTCAAGTACAATGTCAATAAGAGCGAACTTATTATGTTTAAAGCAAGTACCATAAACTATTGTGATGTTCCCGGTAACTCGCTCTGTGGCACTCCTTTACCATGGGTAACTAAGTTTAAGTACTTGGGTCATTGGGTCACTTATGATCTTA
The DNA here is from genome assembly GCA_963680765.1 of Agrochola lychnidis. NCBI lineage: Eukaryota > Metazoa > Arthropoda > Insecta > Lepidoptera > Noctuidae > Agrochola > Agrochola lychnidis. The sequence continues at coordinate 21,076,345 of OY796849.1, forward strand.
AGGACAATATGGATATAGAGATGGAGCACAGGTCGTTGGCTGTTCGATGTAACATGCTGGTTCGAAGATTTGCACGTCGTACAAATCAAGTTAAAGTCACTCTTTTCAAAGCTTTCTGTCAATCTTTCTACACGTGCAGTCTTTGGACCAGTTACACGCAGAGAACATACAGCAATCTGCGTGCCCAATATAATAACGCGTTTAGAATACTGTTGGGGATGTCGTGGTGTTGTAGTGCGTCCACAATGTTTGTCGAGGCGCGCACCTCCTGAGCGTGTTCTCAGATCGGTGGGACTCCCCTCTGTTGCGCCACTGGGTAGGAATCCATTTAAGTTGATTTTATTTTTAACCGACTTCCAAAAAGGAGGAGGTTATATGTTCGTCGCGTATGTTTGTTTTTTTATTTTTTTTATGTATGTCCACCGATTTCTCCGTCAATTGTGGACCGATTTTGAAAATTCTTTTTTTGTTTGAAAGGGTGTGCTCTCGAATTGGTCCCATATAAATTTTATTAACTTTGTTTGGATAGTTTTTGAGTTAGCTACAAAATACGTATTTTTTTCCCACTTTGTATGTATTATAGATGATATGATAAGTTTCTGTCACTGGTAGCAGGTAGTGGTATTCGAATGTGTGTGGGGTAGGTACCACAACTAAAAAGTGAAAAATAAAAACTTTTTACAAAAAAAAAACAACCGACCTCCAAAAAAACACTACAAAGTGAAAAATAACTTTAATTTCGGAAGTCGGTGGCAAAAAACGAAAATACAAAACCCAAGACACCGACTTCCGAAATTAAAGTTATTTTTCACTTTGTAGTGTTTTTTTGGAGGTCGGTTGTTTTTTTTTGTAAAAAGTTTTTTTTTGTTTGTATTATCTCTTTATTTCTAACTCTAGTTATTATTTTGTTGTTACTAACACTATGGACTCATGTCTGAAATAAAGAATTTGAATTAAGAATAACTTGGCAAGGATAGCGAGATTTTCTTTCTGAATCCCGGTAGCTTGTCGCTGAATATATCTAAGTCAGGCGTATTAATATAATATTATTGTATTCGTTGCTCATTCGTACAGCTGGAGACTGCAAACTTTAATTAGTTTTTACAAAAGGGGTATCAAAAACCTTTTTTTTAGCCCTTGGGTAAATTCTTGGCCCTGCTAAAGCAACACTTTGCAAAAGGCTACTGCAGTGTATTTTTCCGTTAATTAATTTATGGAGGAAGCGTAAATCTAAAAGACCTCTGCGATCGCGAAGGGTTTTTATTTGCTTACAGTGATGTCTCGTGAAAGTTCGCTGTATGCTTTTTTCTACACGTTGCGAGTGCACTGTATAAAATGGCACATTAGGCCGTTGGTCTCGACTATCATTCGTGGATCTTTGACGGTCGTTACGGGTCGTCAGAAGCTCAAAAGTCTCACAACCAGTCCTACCAAGGAGTATCGTATTACCATGAAGCTGGGATGTGGAGGTCAGGTAAGCAGTCGCTCCATGTAAAGTACTCGTATAAAGGCGAAGACTTAGTCTCACAACATAGACTCATTACAAAGGAGGTAAAACAAGTTGGTGTCTCGTCCAGTAGGAACAAGGAACGGTCCCAAACCTAAACCAGGTGGCGTTTGATAGAAAAAGAGGAATGTGCCAGTATGTTTAATAGTGTTACAGTTCGACACAACTTACATCCGAACTTAATGCGCCTTCACAATCACCAATCTTTATTACTACTTTAGGTGAAAATGATCATTACACAAACGCAATAATTCGTATAGTCATATAACCAAATACATTCGTAAAATAGAAATGAATGAATACAAATTTTCAAATTCATGCTACATTTAAGTTGTGTCGTACTGTACCGTGTGACCAAGTGTTAGATAAACTGATTGAAAATAATTGAAATGAAGGATATTGAAGGAAAATATAGGACTGCAACACGACTCGTGTCACATAGGTATGAAGGTACGGGAAAAAGTAATAGAGAAGAGATTGCGAGAGGAGAGTGAGATTACCCCAAACCAGTTCAGGTTTCCAAAAACAAAACGAAACAGACAATCCATACTGGTACATAAAAATAAAACAACTTAAAATCCAGTGTTAGTACCAGTCACCCTACGAACAAACTGCTTTACAATTGGAGAGCTTTCCGTTACAGTTCTCAGGATGCTGTTGTGACTGTGTCTCACTCTCCTCGGCAGTGAAGCTGTTTTCTTGCCAATAATTGCGTGAAACCCGTTGGTACGAGCTTGCGTAAACATTTCCAAATCACTGTAGCTGGACGAGGTAGTATCAAAAACATCCTGAATGCATTTTTGTACTGGATGCGCAAGACATAGAGCAATCTTTTGGTGTAATTGAACCACAGATTACTCGTGTACAAATTCTGGCAGTAAGCCTTGGAAATAATGATTTTTACTAGGTCCGAACACCGAGCAAGTCTACGGACCAACATGTTGCACCGGACGGCGAGTGCCCTGCGCTCTCTCTATACTTGTAACATCATCTTTTGGGTCGTCGGAAAGAAACTACAAACCTTAAAGTCCATGATTGTATTCACATTTTTTTTTACGTCAGGTCGAGGGACAATGGCACTTTTGCACTCCGCAAATAAAATTGTGCGAGAAGTATAGACGTGCACGTACGAACTTGCACATGGTGTTCATTGGTCTGGAGAAAGCTTTTGATTGATTTTTTCTTTTCTTTCTTTCTTTCAAACTCGAAACTAACTCGTGCTGTGTTACTCGAATGAATAGAATAAGAAATGAGTATTTAAGAGGAAGTCTGAAAGGGGCACCGGTGACTGAAAAGTTGTGTGGAAATTGGATGTCATGGTACAGGTATGAGGATGTGGAGGAATGAAGAAAATGTCGTAAGTAGAGTTTTGAGTATGAATATGGGTCGGGTAAGTTCATAAGAGTGTAGTAGTAAAAAACGGTGGATTGAATGTGAGAAAGACGAAATGGCTAGAAAGGGGGTAACTACCAAGTTGACGACTAATAGAGAAATATGAAAGAAAAAACCTGATGCGCCGATCCCAAATAAATTAGGATAAGAGAAAGAGAATGATGAGAGAAAACTTTGCCAGCTACTTCGTCCGCCATATTCAATATCCGTGCGAACTTCGAAAAATCTATATTTCAGCTTACTAATTCCAAAGGTTTGAGCTGGCCATTGATGAGTGAGTGAGTGACTGAGTCAGGACTTTTCTTTCTTCTTATATCTTAGTTGAGTCGTAGTTAATGTGTGATGTTCTTAAAATACTTGTTAATATTTACATAGCGAATACAATACTGCGATGAGCATTTGAATAGCGTAAAACCAAGGACTCATTGACTCCGAGGTTTATTTTCTTGATTTGAGAGCATTTTACAAAAAGCTGGTTGCAAATTTTGTTTTATATTTCTATTAATCTGTAAACATCTTTATGATAAGTTTGCATGATAACATTAAAGCCTATCTAATCTTTTTGCGAAGTTGTATAATCAATCAGGTTTGATATAAATACCCTTCACTTACAACGATTTACAATCACTCGTCGACGAGTAACTAACAGTATGCGTTTCCTTGCTCTACTAGCCCTTTGCTTCGCGGCCGTCGCAGGTATGTTCTTAAGAAATCTTGTATTTTTTATTTATGTTAAGAAAACATCAGAATCTTCAATTTCTTAAATTTTTCAATCCTTACATAATATTATAAAACAAGCTCTCCGTCGCGTCTGTCTATTTGTCTATACGCAATAAACTCAAAAACTACTAAACGGATTTTCAAACGGTTTTCACCAATGGACGGAGTAATTCATGAGGGAAGGTTTAGATAATAATTCATTAAAGTTTTGTGTAAATTGGCTGAAATATGACGATTATTGTAGAAGATGTCGGAAAAAATCACGCCGACTGGGAGCTTTACTGGCGTGAGCCGCGTAAACCGTAAGAGATATATAAAATTTATGTTCTACTGGATTGTACATCTGAAAAGTTCAACAAACAAAAAATAAGCTGCAATAGTCTCTATCTTTTAAGGTGACCCACAGTGTCCACTTTATCTTTCAGAATTTGATAAAAATTTAATTGTTATTTCTGAAACTATTTTGAACAGGGTTATATTAATCTGTAGCCAATAAAATATGATAATTAAATTGGGCATTTAATTTAGAATAAAATCATATCATTTAAATGAATACTTTGTAAGATGTAACAGATTCAAAATTACGCGTAACAAAATAATTATGGTTGAAGGCGGCGGGCACAGCGCTAGGAGTCAATAACCTTTTCCTCAGCTATTAGGTATTTAATCCCCGTAGTACGTTCCCGTGGGATATTTTCCGACATCCACGCGGGCGAAGCCGCGGGCAATAGCTCGTTAATGATAAATTGAACTTGAAACATCATTTTAATTGAATTTTCTTCTTTCTAGCCGTCCCTTCCAATCCCCAGAGGATTGTGGGTGGTTCGGTCACAACTATTGATCGGTACCCCACCATCGCTTCTCTCCTGTACACATGGAACTGGAGCGCATACTGGCAGGCGTGCGGTGGTTCCATCCTCAACAACAGGTCCATCCTCACCGCTGCTCACTGCACGATTGGTGACGCAGCCAGCAGATGGCGTATCCGTATTGGCTCCACTTGGGCTAACAGCGGTGGTGTTGTTCACAACGTGAACCAGATCATCAACCATCCACAATACAACGGCAACACTTTTAACAATGATGTCGCCGTTTTGCGCTCTGCCTCCACCTTCTCTTTCAACAATAATGTCCGCGCTGCTTCCATCGCTGGCGCCAACTACAACCTCGGTGACAACCAAGCCGTCTGGGCTGCAGGATGGGGTACAACTTCCGTAAGTTTATTGATTATTATTCCCGTGTGCTAAAAAGTCAATATTTTCTATTTTGTTTGATCGGAGATTAATTTTTACCTATGTTCTTTTTGCAGGCTGGTGGCTCCTCTTCTGAGCAGCTCCGTCACGTCGAACTTAGGGTTATCAACCAGGCCACTTGCAGAAACAACTACGCTAGCCGCGGTATCACTATCAACGACAACATGTTGTGCTCCGGCTGGGCCGGCGGTGGTCGCGACCAGTGCCAGGGTGACTCCGGCGGTCCCCTCTACCACAACGGTATCGTTGTTGGTGTCTGCTCTTTCGGTATTGGCTGTGCTCAGGCTAACTTCCCCGGTGTCAACGCTCGTGTTTCACGCTACACCGCTTGGATCCAATCCAACGCATAAAAAGTGACTTGTTAGCAGTGTGCTTAAGGTTACGTTTTTCTTATAAATAAACTGTAAGCCCACGCAATGTTTTAGTTTTCTTTACTTTCATAATACTTTAAAATATCAGTTAAGTTTTAGAAAACAAAATCAGATACAACAAAATTTATATTATTATTCATTGTTAGGATTAGGTACACAAATATTGTTATAACCTATGATTTTGACCTGACAAAAACATAATAGTGATAGTAAAATACATTGAATAACATAACTTTGAATATAAATCTAAATTTATTTATCTGTCTGGAGGCAATTTAATCCACGATATTAATACTCTGTGAGCTTCGCCGCTTAGTAGCTGCTTAGTACACGAACTTTAGCAGTGCGTTTGATATAGTGGACCATTCTTTGTTACCGCCGAAGTTAGAATACATGGCTCACCACTAAACTGGTTTTCGTCCTATACATCCCGTAGATCGCAAATTCTTGTCGTAAACGGTTATGAATCTTATCCATACTACGCTGACTCAAGAGTTCCTCATGGTTCTCATCAGGCACTAGTTCTGTTTTCGCTCTTCATTAACGACATTACAGATCGAATCCATCACTGTAAATATTAAACGTTTGCCGATGATCTTAAAAATAGAACTATCAATTCGAATGTAGCTGTTACTCTAATTCAAGAGGATTTAGATAGCATTGAGCAATGGTGCCACTTGAACCGCATAAAGCTTAACGTACAAAAATGTAGCCACATACGATTATATAGGAAATCAAATAAAGTAAAGACCTTTTTTAAAAAAAAGGTTTTAATGAACTTAAAAGTACCAAATAAAACTTTAACGTAGAACTTTAATATTTTCTTAAACGTTTGAGACTTATCTTAAAGTGTAAAGACATTCACGCCTCAAGCTTTACGTAAGTTTTATTTGATACTTTTTATTTAATTAAAAACTTGTTTTTAAAAAGGTTTTTACTTTTATTATATACTTTTTAGCATTACAATTTGTAATTAATTGATTCAGGCGTGACCTTGCGGAAATCCATTATAAAATATAATAGACGTGGATATATTTAGTAACCTGTTCCGCTTAGCTATTTCTAAAGAGCTATAAAAAACTCCTGAAAGAAATCGACACGTGTTTCATCTCTCAAGGAGGCATCCTTAGGATGACGATGGACTTGTTACGAACTCGAAAACGGAAACAATCGATTAGAAAACCACAAAAAATCAGGTGTATACAAGTTACATTGCGATGATTGTAATGGTATTTACATAGGTCAAACTGGTCGTAATTTTCAGAACATATTGCAGCGTACAGGAAAAATTATCCAGAAAAATCCCATTTTGCACAACACTTAATAGATACAGGTTATTCGTTAAATAATAATAACACTTTCAAAATTTTACACACATGTGATAAAGGCTTCAGAATGTCAGTACTAGAGAGTTTAGAAATTGTCAAAAATAATACAGGAAACATTACACTGTTGAACGAATTAAATACGAGTATGCCAAGGTCACCTTTGCTGCGATTGTTCGCCCCTTATCGCACTGATAACGGTCGCACTAATAACGGCGACACTATAAAAGTGGGTTTGACGGGCGATAAGGCTCAGTTTGCAACATAAAGTGTCCCGTTTTCGAGCGGGAAACAAAGAATAGGCGAGCGGGGACCGTCGCCATCACTGCCACACGCCGGGCGCAAGTTACAATAACACAAGTCGCCACCACTGAGGGACAAGGCCAGACGCTGATGGCGACGGCCAACGAGCCCACGGGAAGAGATGAAGCCCCCTCCTCACGGCGGAGGAAGAAGAAACGCGGGGGGAAGGGGAAGAAGAAGAATACCCCCCGGAGGCCAATGAAGACCCCCCTAGGGCCGGCCCTGCCGCAAACATCGCGCAGGTTGTACCCAGGGCGAACACACATAGAATAACAGGCGAACCTACCAGTAGCGCCAATATGGCACAGCGGCAAGAGATGGAACTACGTAGGTTCGCCCAAAAGCCGCACGGCGCCGCCACTGCCGCGGTCGAAAACACCGAGACTGAGCGGCCAATCAGCAAGCCGCAAAAGTACCTAGAAATGACGAGTGGCGGCGCTGTCGTCGCACATTCGGCGCAACATTCGACGAAGAAATCGTCAAGGAGTAAAAATGAATTCACAACCTGCGCGATCAAATTACTCATGGATTTGATCAAAGCAATAAGGCAGGGCCGAGATATCGAGACGGTGATCCTCGATGGCCTGGCCACATTGCTCGCTCTCTGTGATGGCTAGGCAATTGAGGATCATACATTGGAACGCCCGCGGCCTTAGGGACAAGGTCGCCCCCCTCCGCCACCTTCTTCGGGAACAGAACATCGACGTGGCGCTAATCAGTGAAACGTACCTGGGAACCGAAGATAGGGTCAGGTTCCCGGGGTACCACGTATACCGGAAGGATGAAAGGTCGGCACAGAACAACATGAGATACCGTGGTCTGGCGGTGCTTGTGAAGCGAAGAGTCGTCCATCAGGAACTCCCCTTGCCGTCGTTCAGCTCTTTCTACGCGCTGGGTGTGCAGTTGCACGTCGCCGGCGAGGACATAAACATTTACGCGTGCTACAAACCGCCCGCGGCCTCACTAGTTGTGACAGAGCTGCGGGCGCTAATTAGCACGCTAAATGATCACGCCGTCATCCTTGCCGGCGATTTAAATTGCAAACACCCGGCGTGGAATTCATACAACACGAATAACGGGGGGAGACGGCTCTTCGCTGATGCGGAAGAATTCGGGTACACGGTGTCCGGCCCGGAGACACCTACTCACTACCCGGACATAGCCCACCACATGCCGGACGTGCTGGACATCGTGGTCCATAAGGGACTGCGCGGCCAGATCACGCAGCAAGTAATAGACGACGAGTTACAATCCGATCACCAACCTGTACTCGTCGTCCTATCAGGAGTGCCGACCCAACTGAAGCCCCTAGCGCCACGTCGATCTACGGATTGGGACGTGTTCACGGAAAGGATGGAGGCCACCACGCCAGCTCGGCCTATTGTTACCTCCGCAGACGTTAACCAAACAGCGAACGATGTCACTGCTTGCATACAAAGCGCCCTGGAAGCGGCGACTACTACTACGCAGCAGCAGGGGAGAGGGCTATTGCCGCCCCTGCCAGCACGCATCAGTGCGATGATCGCCGCGAAAAGGCGCCTTCGCAAGCAGTGGCAACAACTACGTTGCCCTACCTTGAAGACCCAGCTGAACAGTCTTGCGGAGAAGGTTAAGGCCGAGCTTCTGGCCCATACCGCCGCGGGCTGGGAGGAACGAATAGACGCCACTACGGACAGTTGGCCGTCCGTTTTCAAATTATGCAGCCAACTGACGAATACCCCAGCCCCGGTGCGCCCTCTGTTAAACAGCGACGGGGCGCTTAAATATGTAGCGGAGGACCGGGCGGAGGTCTTCGCAGAACACCTGGAGCGTCAGTTCCGCCCTAACTCGACCGACGAGCACGAACATGTCGCAGCGGTCGAGAAACACCTTGGGGAGTACTTCGCATCGCCGATAGCTCCCGAGGAAAATCCTATCTTTTTCTCGCCGGGCGCAGTCAGACGCGCCATCCTAGCAACGAAGCCCAGGAAGGCCCCTGGGGCGGACGGTATCACAAACACAGTGCTGCGCCACCTGCCGTTCCGTACCGTAGCGGCACTGGCGCGCCTGTATACGGCAATACTCCGCACGGGGGCCTTTCCCGACGCGTGGAAGGAAGGGCGCGTCATAATGCTGCCCAAGGCGGGGAAAAATATAGCGAAGCCGGAGAGCTATCGGCCCATTACCCTGCTGCCGACCATCTCCAAGGTGTTCGAAAAGCTCCTGCTGCGACACCTCACCCCACATATCCCACCGCGACCGGAACAATTTGGTTTCAGGGCGGAACACAGTACGACGCTCCAACTGTCGAGGGTACTGCACCTTTTAACAAATGCATTAAACAAAAAAGAGTGCTCGGTTGCAGTATTCCTCGACATGGAGAAGGCCTTCGACCGTGTGTGGCACGAGGGCCTATTGTATAAATTGGCCACCTCGGACGCGCCCCGTCGCGTCGTTAGGGTGGTCTCCTCCTTTCTGTCCCACAGGACTTTCCGGGTGGTGGTCGACGGGGCGCTATCGGGCGCCCGCCCGGTGTTGGCTGGCGTGCCCCAGGGCAGCTGCGTCTCGCCGGCGTGTTACTCACGTTACACCGACGACATCCCCACCACCACAGATGCCACACTCGCGCTGTATGCCGATGACGCCGCGTACATCACTACCTCGCTAAATGCGAAGTACGCGGCGGTCAAAACGCAGCGCGCCCTCGACCTCCTTCCCGAGTGGCTCGCCAAATGGCGACTGTCGGTGAACGTGAGTAAGACGCAAGCCATGGTGACTGGCTTCGCGCCCCTCCCACCCCCCCTGAAGCTACATGGAGTCGACGTCGATTGGTCGCCCCAAGCCAAGTACCTGGGTGTGACCATCGACCGCCGCCTCACGATGGGGCCCCATGTCCGCAAGGTCGTCGCGCAGGGTAAGGTCGCCCGCAACCTCCTCAGACCCGTGCTCTCATCCCGCATCCCGACGCGCGTCAAGCTGAGCGTGTACAAGATGTACATACGCTCAGTCTTGACGTACGCCGCCCCGGCCTGGTTCGCCCTCACGTGCGAGTCGAGCCGAAAAACACTCCGCGCGCAACAAAGCCTTGCGTTGCGGACTATAGTTGACGCCCCTCGCTGCGTGAGGAACGACGTAATCCACCGGGACCTCGGGATAGAGGGCCTGGATGAGTTTGTGGGGCGACTCGCGAAGGCCATGTTCGCGCGGGCCGACGCTTCTGCCTGGCCCCATGTCAGGCAGATAGCGCCATTGCACGCGCGGCCGCCTGACGCGAGAGCCCTGCCCCGCGACCTGGTAGCGGACCCCGACCCCATCGCACCGGAATGACGCCTCGGGTAAGCTGCACCCAGGTTACACGCAGCTTACTCGAAATAATAAGACTCTACAGATGTACTCATACATCCGTTGTGTGGCGTGTTCTAAGTTAACATAGGCACGTCACATAACTATATACAGACACCCACCACTACACATGCATCTATAACACAACACGTGCGGGCGCGATGCGGGTCGCGACGCACGTATACAATGAGCGGTGTTACACTACAACACTAGCCGCTCATACACACGCGACTGCCTACCCCTCAAACCGTAAACGGCTCGATCTGTAAGCGGGGAGAGGGGGAAGCTACATATTAGACCTGTAGGGCGTCGAGTCGGCATCTCCGTCGCTGGTCGTTCTCGCTGGGCCTCCCCCGGGTAACCGGGGGTCTCACCTGGCGGGGACAGACCGCCGGGATGTCGTGAAGAAAGCGACGCCACTAAGGGCGTCGCGGCGCGCCTACAGAAATATTCATAGCAACCATTTACATAGACGCACTTTCGCCTAACGAAACTGTGGTCTTTTCTATAGCCGCTACAGGCAAACATAAGGAGGGGTCCATTGTTATGGATCAACGTACGGCCTCCGCGGGCGAGGGGCGCCGCCCTGACCCCGCACGCCACGCCCCCTTGCGGGGACGTTGCGACTTCTCGATGATAAGGCTCAGTCTGCACTCAACGTTCGGTGTGGTAACACGCCGTGTTCGAGTTCGCAACAAGTCCATCGTCATCCTGAGGATGCCTCGTTGAGAGGTGAAACACGTATCGATTTCTTTCAGGAGTTTTTTATGGCTCTTTAGAAATAGCTAAGCGGAACAGGTTACTAAATATATCCACGTCTATTGTATTTTATAACAATTTGTTTAAATATCTGTTCTATCACCTTCACTTGAAAGGTACTTGTAAAGACAAATTCAAAAAACCCAAACACCCATTTACACAAGTCATGGTGTGAAGCCAACTAAGTTGCACTACTAAAGTATAGCATGACACGGATATCATGCTTTACTTTGGAAAGGGCCACCATAATTGAATGCGTTTACAAAATTTTATGCCTGTGCTGTTGACTGCTGAGGAGATCACTTGTATGGAGCCAATCCTGGGTCAGCAGACAGGTCATGGTGTATAAAATTTACTGTCTGTGCTACTGACCGTTTAGGAGTTCCCTCGTCTGGAGCAATCCCTGGGTACAGCACCGAGGTTATGGTTAACTTTAGAACGGGCTATCATAATTGAATACATATATCAAATTTTGTGTCTGTGCCGTTGACCACTGAGAAGTTCCCTCTTCTTAATTCAATTCTGGGCACAGCAGCCAGGTTATGGTGGACTATAGAACGGAACATCATAATTAAATGATTATACAGGGTGTCAGGGACATCGAGGCGAAAACTGAAACCATGGATTCAGTACATGATTCTGAACCCCCCTGCGTTGAAATTTTTTGTCGGTTATTAAAAAAAAAAATCCGCTGTTTCATAGAAAAGTGCAATACCTATGCGGTCAAAATGTATGGAACAGCAGATTTTTTTTTAATAACCAACGAAAAATTTCAACGCAGGGGCTTCAGAATCATGTACTGAATCCATGGTTTCAGTTTTCGCGTCGATGTCCCTGCCACCCCGTATAATATATTTGTTTGTCTGTACTGTTGTCTGTTGACAAGTTCCCTCTTCTGGAGCAGCAACCAGATCATGGTGAATTGTAGAACGGGCTATCATAATTGAATGCGTATATAAATGTTTGTCTCTATGCTGTTGACCATTTAAGAGTTCCTCCCTCGTTTTGACCCAATCTTGGGTGCAGCTCCTCATCATTCTCCTACCCTTATCCCAATTTATCTGGGGTCGGCGCTACATGTCCCTTTCTTCCATACTTTTCTATTACTCGTCATTTTGCCTTTCTAGCCATATCCTCTTTCACATAGTCCATCCTTCTTTTATTTGGTCTTAGATTTTGGCATTGCAGGAGACAGACCAATAACCTGAAATTTTGATGTTACTTTTGTTTGTTCCTGCCTGCAATGCTAATATAATGCTTGTTATAATGCTTGTTTTTCTCTTTTCAGTTATGAGTTTTTGCGCGGGTTTTTTGTTTTTTTTTAATAATTTGTTTTGTTTCAAACTTTTTAGTTTTATTAATATATAAATATGTATATGTCGAATCCGGTCATTAGTACGGACACGAAACGAATCGCAAGCGCGCCACTGGCGACATCAAGAGAGATCTATCGACACCAAAAAAGGCGCGCTTCTACAGAGTCGTGATGTTTTAAGGCCAAGGCGAGAAGGACATTCAACCTCTGGTCGCATTGGAGTCAAGACGTCGCGGAACTGTTCTCGATTCGTGGTGCCCAGTTATTGTGTTAGTTGTAATTTGTGATCATTTTGTTAATTGGTGATTTTAATAAACGCCGTCGCACCCGGTGTGTGTATAAATTAGCTAGTGTGATTCATTTGATAGTAAATTATACTGTGATCTGAACTGCAAACTGTTTTTCTATTGCGCATTAACCAACACTACCTACACTACGCCCACAGTAGTTAAAATATCGCTGATAATAACGAAGGTCACATACCCGTCTCCGACATATATATATTTGGAATTGACTCATTACTAACTTTTATTTGATACCAATAATGTTTTTTTTTTAATCTACCCCTCCCTTTCTTTGTATTTGCAGATGCAATATATAAATATTAAATAGCCTATGTCACTCCTACTACTAAGATGAACCTAACGACACCTCATATGTTAAAATCCATAAAGCCGTTTAGGGTACAGAGCGTGTCAATATAAAAATAAAGAAGTAAACAAGACATTGTGATGACACTATTGGCTACGATACACTTTAAAATAATGAAACATACAAAGTGCGGTGTGCGTCTCAAGGTTGCACCAAATGGGAGTCCAACTCAGCATGTGTCAGGCAAATATACCTGACGCTGATATTCTACTGGATCCCAGCAGTGGACATCCGGACGTCGAACAGGTGAGATAATAAATATGCGAATATTAATATCTCGACTTAGCACACGAGGTTGTTGACACGTGGAATGAATACTTGGTTGTCACTGTGCCGATTGTCGTAACGGCCAATAGCCTCATGGCCGAAAGCCTCGACCAACATCTCTCGAGGCTTCCGTTAGGCGGTTGTATTAAAGTTGAACTAGTCGCGGGCTCGAACTCATTGGTGGGCTTGGTCAAAAAGCACGCTATCTCACCTGGCATCGTGTCCGACAGAGATAGTATCAGTGATGAGCAGTTAGACGCTGGTCTACATGCACAAACTCTAGTTCGCACGCACACACACACCGTTCAGAACGATTTTAGTAAAACGAGCGCGTAAAAAATTACGAAAAGTCCATTGGAAGGTGGAATTTTATGAAAAAACTACTGCATAAATCAATTACGAATAAAGTTTATTATAATCTTCGACAATTGAGCTTTGTCGGAATGAGCTTTGTTTTGGAGATTTTATACTTCTTTTATTACTTATTTCACTCCCAAAGTTGCGTTAAAATTAGCAGGAAAAACGAATCTTTGTTGGCTCATAATTTTTAATTGCTTTTTTTACTATTCTGCTTCTGTACAGACAAAATTAATAATAAGACAAAACGATTTCATGTTTTACTTTGGATGTACAATGTGTAACAGTGGAGTTAAACCCCCCCGAAATTTGTATGGAAAAAGTATCGGCTAGTTGCGCCTTAAGGGCCTGATTCAGAAGGCTCCTCGATACGGCTCGTATTGTGAGGAGGTCCTGTCTCTGGAGCCCTAAACTCCGACACCGCACCGTCAGAACACTATATTTTACATTTTTAACGGTTTTTTATGTCTTTTTTATAAATATTTAAAAATGTATATTAAGGGTTAAAAAATAAATAAACGAAATGATAAAACTAAAATATGACAAAAAATTACGTTAATAAGAGTTTATCTTTTATTTAGCCTTTTTTTGATGCCAAATAAAAATATATAATTGCAATTATAACTAGCGTACCTTACGCAATTAAAACCAACTTATGCTGAAAAACTGAATCTAGTTAATTAATATTATAGTTATAACCATAATGACTAACCTAGTAATATCTGATCTCACGTTATTTCGAGCTGCCAGTATTGATCATCTCTGCTTTCTCTTATTTCACCATCAAACTTCATTGCCGATCGATACAGGACCAAACCTTTTTGAAAATATTCATCTTCAAGAGGATATTCATCTGAACAGAGGTCTGATACCACCTCTTCACAAATCACTAAATTAATTTAAAGGAAACTACCAACGTTATACAGTTTAAGAACATTTTATTTCACTCAAAAATAATGCAATTATTCACTCGTATGAAGAAAAACATAATAATTAAGATAAGCGACGGTTTCGCTTCATAATAAACTAAAATTAAGTTATAAAAACGGTAAAACACTCGGACTCGTACTCGGACTCGGACGGTATGTTACTGGGAGCAGCAATTTAAATACACGCGGGTAAAGGTTTACTTATCTCTTATACTTATAATTTTGTTAAGCTCGAAATGATAATGTTAAAGTAGGGACCTATTCTGTCTTCCAGGAATCTCTTACTTATTAAACGAGTACCTCCTATCTTCTCTGCTCGTGCGAGAAAGGAGTAAAGAACAAAATAGCTAGCATGAGAAAGCACAAAAATGGATAATCTTGTTTAAAAAAAAACAGATTAGAGACGAGTTCTTAACAGTTTAGCGTGCAATGACTAATGATTCAATATTTTGAAAAAATTACCTGTTAGATCAGAAAACAGTGATAAAAATGGCACGTAATGTAAAAGAGCATACACACTACTACTAGTGATCGCTTCAAAGCATTATTTTTAAACACTGTGTGTGGGGGTTTAAGCATTTATGTACTTTTCTTTGTGACTTCATAGTTATTTACGTAAAACCCTCATGTTTTGTTAATATTCTTTAAAATAAAATGTTGGATAACCAAACAAACTTTGGATCTCGGAATGGCAGCAAATTGTTGAACAAGAATAATTAGGCAGTTTTTGTCAGAAAAATGTCGTAGGTTATACATTTGTAATTTGACTTAGAGTCAGCAAACATGCTACTTTTACAATTCTTATTACGATTACATACAAAAACACACCATCATGCGCAACACAACACACCACTTGGGTAATAATTTTTTATCTAATTTCGTTTTTTTTTTTTAAATCAAACATTTCATTGATTACCATATTGTATTTTTTGTTTTTCATTAATGCAACAATTAGTATTGTACCTAGCATGTAAACAAACTGAATTATGTATAAAGGACGGGAACTGTCTCCTGAAATACAGGTTAACTACTTAGTTCGGGAGGCAGAGCATTTATGTAACAGTGACACTTGTGTTTGCAAATAAATTAATTTTATTTATTTATTAGGTATTTATTTTTACGTCATTTTTTTTTCTTCAACAATTTTTTCTCTATTTTGATGTTTTAACTCAGTGTAAATAAAGTAAATGACGAACGGCCGTGAAGTTATTTTTTTTAAATAAAAGTGGTATTTATTTTTACACTAGTTTTCGCCCGCGGCTTCGCCCGCGTGGAAGTCAGAAATTATTACCCCACGGGAATGTACTACCGAGATAAAAGAATCCTGTATGTTAATTCAGGTTATCAACTATCTGTGTGCCAAATTTCATTCAAATCCGTTCAGCCGTTTTTGCGTGATTGAGTAACGAACATCCAAACACACAAACATTCACATTTATAATATAACATAAATAATAGTAGGATAAGATTAGTAGGATTTTTTACATTGTTACTAAAATAAATCCGAACTAATAAAATAATTAAATCCAAAAAAGTCAAATATGGTACACAGTTTTTTGCTATATACAATGTAATGTTTTTAAGACACAAGATACCTTTTTTTCAATAAATTAATTATTTATGGTGTAGGTAGAAAACATTGCAAAGTGAGTTACTTCGCAAATATTTTCAATCATACCATAAATGTGTGTTTTCTATCTGTCTAACGATTTTGTTCTTATCAGGTGTCGATTTAATCTTTTTGCCTAGTAGCATAATCTAGCTAGATAGCTTTTGATATAAATACCCTTCACTTACAACGATTTACAATCACTCGTCGACGAGTAACTAACAGTATGCGTTTCCTTGCTCTACTAGCCCTTTGCTTCACGGCCGTCGCAGGTATGTTCTAAAGAAACGTGTATTTTTTTATTTTTGTTATGAAAACATTAAAATCAGAATCAATTCAGAATCTTCTATCAATTTCTTATATTTGTCTTATTTTTCATGTTTTATTGTTTGTACTTATTTTTTTGTTGAAACTATTAATTAATGATAAATGGAACATGGAACAGCATTTTAATTGAATCTTCTTCTTTCTAGCCGTCCCTTCAAATCCTCAGAGGATTGTGGGTGGTTCGGTCACCACCATTGATCGGTACCCCTCCATCGCCTCTCTTCTGTACTCATGGAACTTGAGCGCATACTGGCAAGCATGCGGTGGTTCCATCCTCAACAACAGGTCCATCCTCACTGCTGCTCACTGCACGAAGGGTGACGCAGTCGGCAGATGGCGTATCCGTCTTGGCTCCAGTTGGGCTAACAACGGTGGTGTTGTCTACAACGTGAACGCGAACATCATTCACCCATCATACAACGGCAACACTATGGACAATGACATCGCCATCTTGCGCTCCGCCTCCAGCTTCTCTTTCAACCAAAATGTCCGCGTCTCTGCCATCGCTGGTGCCTACTACTACCTCGCTGACAACCAAGCCGTCTGGGCTGCAGGATGGGGCAAGACTTCTGTAAGTTTATTGATGATTCCTCTCGTGTTCAATATTTTCTGTTTTGTATAATCGGAGATTAATATTTGCATTTGTCCGTTTTGCAGGCTGTTGGCTCCGCCTCTGAGCAGCTCCGTCACGTTGAGCTTAGGACTATCAACCAGGCCACTTGCAGAAACAACTACGGTGCCCATGGTATCGCTATCACTGACAACATGTTGTGCTCCGGCTGGTCGGGCGGTGGTCGCGACCACTGCCAGGGTGACTCCGGCGGTCCTCTCTACCACAATGGTGTCGTTGTTGGTGTCTGCTCTTTTATTACTGGCTGCGCTCAGTCTAACTTCCCCGGTGTCAACGCTCGTGTTTCCCGCTACACCGCTTGGATCCGATCCAACGCATAAGAAGTGACTTGATCACAGTGTGCTTTGGCTTTTTCTAATAAATAAACTGTAAATCCACGTTTTAGTTTTCGTGACTTTCATAACACTTAGAAATTTCAGTTTAGTTTTAGTTATTACTATTATTCATTGTTACAATAATAGGTACACAAATATCTGTGATTTTGTCCTGATCAAAATATTATAGTGATAGTAAAATACGTTGAATAATATAACTTCGAATTGTTGTATGCTAAACACTGGAAATCTTAAGAATCTAATTTCATTTATCTGTCTGAAGGCAATATTATCCACGACATTAGTATTCCGTGAGCTTCGCTCTCGGTTTTACATCATTAGCCAAAAGACAATGTTCGTATTTGCAAATCGAATTAGGGTTAGCAGAAATGTAACTTTTTACAATGGCAAGGTGTCGCTTTTCACCATTGTGTGAATCGCCCGGAGGACACGGTGGAGCATACGGTGGAGGTCTGCCCGGCTTGGGCAAAGCATTGCCGTGTCCTCGTGGAGGCGATCAGCGGCGGTGATCTCTCGCGTTCGGCCTTGGTTCAGGCCATGGTACGCAGCGAAAGGAAATGGCAGGCCGTCACCTCATTCTGTGAAGCGGTAATGCTCGCGAAGGAGGAGGCGGAACGCGTGAGGGAGAGGCAAACTTCGCGCCTTCACGCCACTAACCGCTGCAGGAGGAGACGCTCTGGGCGTCGGGAATCGCAGGCCGATTTCCGGCCACCGTAGGCGCGGCCTTGCGGATGGTGAGCAATGGGTAGCTCGCCTTCCAATAAGGACCAGGCCCGGGTCGACGGCGCGTTGCGTTCCACGCTTGCCTCAAAGAGATGTCAGCAGAATTGACGGGGTCCGCTAGGGCCGCTGCCTGCCGGGGTTGCGACTAAAACCAATAGGGAAATCGTGCCCCCGGCAACAAGCCAACCGAAGAAACACAGGTGGGTTTTAGTCAGTAAGAGTCTGACACGCCCTCCCGTTCCGCCCAGAGCGGGAGAAGTTTTTTGATAATTTCAAACTGAAAAAAAAAAAATGGTGTCGCTTTTCGGATGCTGACCGCCATAAGTGGGGACCCTCCTATAGGTTGCAGACTGAGGCGGCGGGTGTTCACGGAGATGATGATGATCGTTTTTTAAGCATTTTATTGCAACTATTGTCGTCTTTTATAAAATAAATATTGAAAACAAAATAAGCTAAATCTGGAGGGCATATTGGCAGGCGAGCAGTAGTACCTACCGTCCTCAACAAGAGGTCCATCCTAACTGCACCGCGTGTATTTTTCTTTGAGAAAACATAATTGCTAAATCTATATAAATGAAAATCAATTGCCTCTATGTATGGAAGAGTCCACTTTTAGATTTCGAAAATGGACCAAAATAAAGTGATCTTCGGAGCCTTTGAATTTGGTATGATCGTGTGCGGCCTAACCTATAATGACTTAAATAGGCATATCTAATGAAGAAGTTATGGGCTTTCCCTAAATCTGACGAGTTTGAAAACTCAGATTTTTACAATTTGAAAAGAATATTTAGGGCGAATAAAATTTATTCTAAATACAGTCAAAATCGTTTCTAACGACTTCGCTTAAAACTACGTATCGATCATAATGACGAAATTTTGGTCCCAGCATTTTTGTTTACTTAACACAGTGTTTGGTTATAACGTCTATCAGCTATAACAACCGTAATCCGATGGTCACTTCAAAGTCGTTATAAATGGTTTTGACTGTTTAGTGTAACCCATCCTAATAGTGAATATGTAAATATCGAATGGATTGATGGAGCCTTTTGGCAAATATAACGAAATGCAAATGAAAAGCTGTGTTGAGGGTTATTTCACAAAATAACTATCACTAAGAATTTAGGGGTGATACCAGTAACAAACTCGAAAGCAGTCTGTCACGCTCGCTGTTACATAAAATCTTGAACAGAAAAGTGTTAGGACGTAAACAAGGCGTTAGTTTAATGTTTTCGTTAATTTTAGTTATTGTGGTTTTCCATCTTTGCGAGCCTTATCAAACAATTAACGGGCACCTCTGAATATATTTTTTAATGTTGATACTTTGATAGCTCCTTGGATATCCTATAGGATGACGTTTTTTAAATAATTTGTTTGACTAGGGAGATAGATTTTTTTTGAAAAATCAACATTGTTTATATTGTACCTACTCTGATGCTACTTAACTTTTAATAATTACTTTCAAGTGTTTGATATTTTAACATTTCTGAATACCGACAAATCTTCAGAAAAAGGTCAGCTTTAAATTTAAATAGTAATCAAAGTAATTCAATTCGCCGATATAGAGATAAATGTAAAATTACAACCATAATTGGGTACTTTCTTAAGTCAATGAAACGTTATATTTGCCAAAAGGGTCCATCAATCCATCAGATATTTATATATTCACTATCAGGATGGGTTCCACTATATTTAGAATAACTTTAATTCGCCCTGAATGTCCTTTTAAAAACTATCCAAATCTGAGTTTTCAAACTCGTCAGATTTAGGGAAAGCCCATAACTTCTTCATCAGATTTGCCTATTTAAGTCATTATGGGTTAGGCCGCACACGATCATACTAAAATCAAAGGCTCTGAAGATCACTTTATTTTGGTCCATTTTCGAAATCTAAAAGTGGACTCCTGACCTTTTCAAATATATTTTCGGTGTTTTCTCGTCATGCCGCACCTACTCAGCTATCAAATTTTCGCCTTGCATATGCTTGCTCAAAAACCATCTGGGCTCCCCTATCATTATTTATTCAAAAACAAATCTGAGCATGTCAGAGCTGTTCTCAAGTGATGATCTTTCATACATGAGGCAATTGATTTTCATTTTCATTTGTAATACACGCGGTGTAGTTAGGATGGACCTCTTGTTGAGGATGGTACGATGGAAGATGGTACTACTGCTCGCCTGCCAGTATGCGCTCCAGATTTAGCTTATTTTGTTTTCAATATTTATTTTATAAACGACGACAACAGTTGCAATAAAATGCTTAAAAGACGAAAATCATCATCTCCGTGCACACCCGCCGCCTCACTCTGCAACCTACGGGAGGGTCCCCACTAATGACGGTCAGCGTCCGAAAAGCGACACCCTGCCATTGTAAAAATTTACATTTCTGCTAACCCTAAATCGATTTACAAATACGAACCAATCATTTGGCTAATGATGTAAAACCGAGAGCGAGACTCTTGAAATACTAATGTCGTGGATAATATTGCCTTCAGACAGATAAATGAAATTAGATTCTTAAGATTTCCAGTGTTTAGCATACAACAATTCGAAGTTATGTTATTCAACGTATTTTACTATCACTTTAATATTTTGATCAGGACAAAATCACAAATTATAATATTTGTGTACCTATAATCGTAACAATGAATAATAGTAATAACTAAAACTTAATTGAAATTTCAAAGTATTATGGAAATCACGAAAATTAAAACATTGCGTGGATTTACAGTTTATTTATGAGAAAAAGCCTAAGTATACTATGGTCAAGTCACTTGTTATGCGTTGGATCGGATCCAAGCGGTGTAGCGGGAAACACGAGCGTTGACACCGGGAAAGTTAGCCTGAGCACAGCCAATACCAAAAGAGCAGACACCAACAACGACATTATTGTGGTAGAGAGGACCGCCGGAGTCACCCTGGCACTGGTCGCGACCACCGCCGGACCAGCCGGAGCACAACATGTTGTCGGTGATAGCGACACCGTACGTAGCGTAGTTGTTTCTGCAAGAGGCCTGGTTGATAGTCCTAAGCTCAACGTGACGGAGCTGCTCAGAGGCTGAACCACCAGCCTGCAAAACGAACATATGCAAATATTAATCTTCCATTGTACAAAACAGGAAATATTGAGCACGAGAGCAATCATCAATAAACTTACGGAAGTCGTGCCCCATCCTGCAGCCCAGACGGCTTGGTTGTCAGCGAGGTAGTAGTAGGCACCAGCGATGGCAGAGACGCGGACATTTTGGTTGAAAGAGAAGCTGGAGGCGGAGCGCAAGACGGCGATGTCACTGTCCATAGTGTTGCTGTTGTATGATGGGTGAATGATGTTCGCGTTCACGTTGTAGACAACACCACCGCTGTTAGCCCAAGTGGAGCCAAGACGGATACGCCATCTGCCGACTGCGTCACCCACCGTGCAGTGAGCAGCAGTGAGGATAGCCCTGTTGTTGATGATGGAACCACCGCACGCCTGCCAGTATGCGTTCCAGTCCCATGAGTACAGGAGAGAAGCGATGGAGGGGTACCGATCAATAGTTGTGACCGAACCGCCCACAATCCTGTGGGGATTGGAAGGGACGGCTAGAAAGAAGAATGTTTAATTAAAATGCTGTTCCATGTTCCATTTATCATTAACTGAATAGTTTCAACAAAAAATAAGGACAAACAATAAAATATGCATTTTTACCAATTTAAAATATAAGAAATTGATAGAAGATTGTGATGTTTTCTGAATCAAAATAAAATATTCAAGATTTTTTAAGAACATACCTGCGACGGCAGTGAAGCAGAGGGCTAGCAGAGCAAGGAAACGCATACTGTTAGTTATTCGTCGACGAGTGATTGTAAATCGTTGTAAGTAAAGGGTATTTATATCAAACCTGATTGATTACGCTACAGCCTACGTAAAAAGATTAATTCGACACCTGATAAAAGCAACGTTGTTGGAGAGATGGAAAACACACATTTGTGAGATGGATAGAAAACATTGCAAAGTGAGTTACTTTACCATTTATGTTTTTGGTTATACCATAAATTAATTCCTTGATAAATAAGTTATCGTTCAGTCCATGAGCCACATTTCTACGGCTATGAGAGCGATTTCTGAAAGGCAAAAAAAAAATATTCGAAATAAATTGGTTGTGTGTCTTAGAGAACATTGCATTTTAAAATGACAAAAAACATTTTACAAAAAAAAAAAACAACCAACCTCCAAAAAAAAACACTACAAAGTGAAAAATAACTTCAATTTCGGAATTCGGTGTCTTGGGTTTTGTATTTTCGTTTTTTGCCACCGACTTCCGAAATTAAAGTTATTTTTCATTTTGTAGTGTTTTTTTTGGAGGTCGGTTGTTTTTTTTTTTGTTAAAAGTTTTTATTTGTCACTTTTTAGTTGTGGTACCTACCCCAAACACATTCGAATACCACTATCTGCTACCAATGACAGAAACTTAACATATCATCTACATACTAAGTGGGAAAAAAATACGTATTTTGTAGCTAACTCAAAAACTATCCAAGCAAAGTTAATAAAATTTATATGGGACCAATTCGAGCGCACACCCTTTCAAAAAAAAAAAAAGAAAGAATTTTCAAAATCGGTCCACAATTGACGGAGAAATCGGTGGACATACATAAAAAAAAAACAAACATACGCGACGAACATATAACCTCCTCCTTTTTGGAAGTCGGTTAAAAATACTGTGTACCATCATTGACTTGTAACAATGTAAAAATAAATGCCATATTATTGACACAAAATTATTAACTCTACGGCTGTTCGTCATCTACTTTATGCTGAGTTACTTACTGAGTTAGTTTATTTAAACATTATTTGTTATTGCTCTTAAATTCCAACTAAAATCATTATAAGTACTGTATCAATTTACTTTGCAATGTTTTCTATCTATCTCACAAATGTGTGTTTTCTATCCCTCCAACAACGTTGTTTTTATCAGGTGTCGAATTAATCTTTTTACGTAGGCAGTAGCGTAATCAATCAGGTTTGATATAAATACCCTTTACTTACAACGATTTACAATCACTCGTCGACGAGTAACTAACAGTATGCGTTTCCTTGCTCTGCTAGCCCTCTGCTTCACGGCCGTCGCAGGTATGTTCATAAAAAAATCTTGAATATTTTATTTTTATTAAGAAAACATCACAATCTTCTATCAATTTCTTTTATTTTAAATTGGTAAAAATGCATATTTTATTGTTTGTACTTATTTTTTGTTGAAACTATTCAATTAATGGTAAATGGAACATGGAACTGCATTTTAATTAAACCTTCTTCTTTCTAGCCGTCCCTTCCAATCCCCAGAGGATTGTGGGTGGTTCGGTCACCACTATTGATCGGTACCCCTCCATCGCCTCTCTCCTGTATTCATGGGACTGGAACGCATACTGGCAGGCATGCGGTGGTTCCATCATCAACAACAGGGCCATCCTCACTGCTGCTCACTGCACGGTGGGTGACGCAGTCAGCAGATGGCGTATCCGTCTCGGCTCCACTTGGGCTAACAGCGGTGGTGTTGTCTACAACGTGAACGCGAACATCATTCACCCATCATACAACAGCAACACTATGGACAGTGACATCGCCGTCTTGCGCTCCGCCTCCAGCTTCTCTTTCAACCAAAATGTCCGCGTCTCTGCCATCGCTGGTGCCTACTACTACCTCGCTGACAACCAAGCCGTCTGGGCTGCAGGATGGGGCACGACTTCCGTAAGTTTATTGATGATTCCTTTCGTGTTTAATATTTCCTGTTTTGTATAATCGAAGATTAATATTTGCATATGTCCGTTTTGCAGGCTGGTGGTTCAGCTTCTGAGCAGCTCTGTCACGTCGAGCTTAGGACTATCAATCAGTCCACTTGCAGAAACAACTACGCTACCTACGGTGTCGCTATCACCGACAATATGTTG
This sequence comes from Agrochola lychnidis, assembly GCA_963680765.1. Classification (NCBI taxonomy): domain Eukaryota; kingdom Metazoa; phylum Arthropoda; class Insecta; order Lepidoptera; family Noctuidae; genus Agrochola; species Agrochola lychnidis. The sequence continues at coordinate 21,100,364 of OY796849.1, forward strand.
TGCTCCGGCTGGTCCGGCGGTGGTCGCGACCAGTGCCAGGGTGACTCCGGCGGTCCTCTCTACCACAATAATGTCGTTGTTGGTGTCTGCTCTTTTGGTATTGGCTGTGCTCAGGCTAACTTCCCCGGTGTCAACGCTCGTGTTTCCCGCTACACCGCTTGGATCCGATCAAACGCATAAGATATGACTTGATCGCAGTGTGCTTAGGCTTATGTTTTTCTCATAAATAAACTGTAAATCCACGCAATATTTTAGTTTTCGTTACTTCCATAATATTTTAAAACTTCAGTTTAGTTTTAGGAAATAAAATCAGATAAAACATAATTTCTACTATCATTCATTTTATGAACACAAAATATTATTGTAATCTATGATTTTGACTTGACGTTGAATAACATAACTTCGAGTTGTTGCATACTAAACACTGGAAATCTAAATTCATTTATATCTAAAGGCAATATTATCCACATTAGTATTCCGTGAACTTCGCTCTCGGTTTTGCATCTATACGTTTTGTGCAATGGCAGAGTGTCACTTTTCGGACGTTGACCACCATAAGTAGGACCTTCCCGTGTATTTTTCTTTGAGAATACATAATTGCTAAATCTATATAAATGAAAATCAATTGCCTCATGTTTGAAAGATCATCACTTAAGAACGGCTCTGACGTGCTCAGATTTGTTTTTAAATAAATAATGGTAGGGGTGGGAGCCCAGAGGGTTTTTGAGCAAGCATATGCAAGGCAAAAAGTTGATAGCTGAATAGGTGCGGCATAAAACCAACCATTTAGCTGGCAGGGGGGTTGGTTTTAGATAAGTAAAAAAAATTCGCGGCAGTAGCTTATATAACGAATTTAAAAGGAAAACTATCACAGCTGAGTAGGCTTTACAAGTTAACGAGTAATAATCGACCTATAGAATCGATTATATTTGCGGTTGTAAAAACATGTTCTCCCATACATTCCGTATGAAAGATTTTTTTTTTAAAAGTTATGTTTGTTCTTGGGATAAATTCATCCCAACTATGGAATACTACATTGTGCGTGGTCTGACATGCACTTGGTCGGTTTTGTACACTAAACTATTTTTAGCGTCATGTTTACCGCAAATAAACGTTTTTTCTTTCTTTTTTTCTTCTAAATATTATAGGCACACCTATAGCGATTTAGGTATTTTTTATAGTAACTCGTGCATTTGCTCTCGGAAAGCATCATTTGGTAAAATAGAACTGATGATGAAGGATACAGATGGTCACCGGAACTACTCAATAATATTTATTTCACGGGTTGTGATTCGATTACTTTAATATGGTTGGTAAGCAATTGATGCTCGTCACAATTCATATGGCGCCGTAAATCTGATGGTGAAGTACCTGGAGAACTCTTCGACAATTAAAGTCCCTGCATCGAGAAAAGCAATATTTTGTAAAAGGTGATGAGCAGTTGACATTAGGCTATTGTAACTTACATAAATTACAAACCAACCCACTAAAAAGTGAAAAAACAAACTTTTTTACAAAAAATATAACCGACTTCCAAATTACAAAGTAAAAAATTAGTTTAATTTCGGAAGTGAGTGGCAAAAAACTAAAATACTGATCCAAAGACAGCGATTTCCGTAATTAATGTTATTTTTCACTTTGTAGTTTTTATTTAATTTATAAAGGTGTCCAATGTGTGCTGTTTTGTTCAATATGAATCGTGGAAAATTCATGCCAAACCTGGCTTTATCCAAGGACAGGATAAAGACAAAAAAATAATGATGAAGCCATTATGAGAGAAAACTAGAGGAAATGCTGTTAAAGAAAACATAATACGAAAAATAAACAAATTCAGTCTACACCAGTAAAATAATCCCATTATGTAAGAATCAGAAAATCAAAACTGTTGACTTTGATGAATCACTAACGTTTACGGAATTATACCGTTTATACAGTATGTTAACTAACGAAGGGCGTTCCCGTTAACCTGCAATAGTAAAAAAAAACGTCCAAAGGGTCCATAAATGTAAAAAAAAAAAACACAAAAGATATTATATACCTACGTAAAAGAAACACTACAAGTGCGCTTGTCGCACTTGTCTTTCCACGTTGAAAACCATTCCACTCAAAAGGCTGCTACTATCCACCAGTACAGAAAAATCTTTAATACCAAAAACATTTATTTATTTATTTAAGTTTACGCCGCCTACTATTTTGACGTTAGTAAATTAGTCATAATTTTTTTTTAGGTCGGTTATTCAATACCAATTTATATTCCAAAGCAGTGGTACACTCTTATAAGATGAGCTAAAACCACGGGCAAACCGTATATTTTAAATCACTTCTGCTATTTGGAAAAGTGATCAAAATAAGCAAAAAGTAATGTGGTCTAAAATTCATCATTTCAACATAAAACTGAGTTTCCAAATCTTTTGAATTTTCAATATGAATTTTATAGTGTTATGTTCGATACAATCGGCTTGGTTCCAACACGTCTATTAGAACCAGACGCAAATTAGTAATAAAATCCTAAATAATTTATAGGAAAATGATTTGCCTAGGGCATTTAGTCTATTTGGACTGCTTCCCATTTCAAGAGTTAATGTCATTATGTAATGTAATAATGGGGTTATTCCTGAACAATACTGGAACTTTTATAATAATCTGCCTCATTCCAACGCAGTGCATAATTTATATAACACGATTAAGATCTTTTTTACTTTTGTTAACTTTTTAACACATGGTTTGTTTTCTTGTGTTTTTATTATTAAAGTATGTGGTGTTGTTATTTTGATGAGAGACCCTTAGATTATCTCGAGTGACATAGGCTACATTTTAAAAAAAAGCGTCCTCTTAGATTAAAATATGTTCCACAAACGACTCAACGGTCCTCCGACAGCAATGACAATTTAATTTATTTATCTTTTTAGTCAGTGAGTATACGAGTGACCTTTCGCTTTGTATATACAGATTAACTAATGCAACTTGTTTTTACTTTTTAGTTCGTTTTTTGGCAGGACAGTTCTGTTTTTTTTAATTAAAAGATTTACGAGTAGTTCGAGAATAATTAGTTTATTTTACGATGATTTTATACGATTTGATTTTGTAACGTTGTAACGATTCGTTTTATTTTAATAAATTACAATAACATAGACTTACGACAGTAGTTGCAATAAAATGCTTCAAAGACAATCATCATCATCATCTCCGTGAACACCCGCCGACTCACTCCGCGACCTACGGGAGGGTTCCACTTGTAGCGGTCGGCGTCCGAAAACACACTGCCACTGTACAAAACGTAGCAATGTTTGCTAACCCTAAATCGAATTGCAAATACATGAACATTGTCTTTCGGCCAATGATGCAGAATCAAGAGCAAAGCTCACGGAATACTAATGAGGATAATATTGCCTTCAGACATAAATGAATTTAGATTTCCAGTGTTTATTTAGCACACAACAACTCGAAGTTATGTTGTTCAACGTCAGGTCAAAATCATAGATTACAATAATATTTCGAGTGCCTAATCATAAAATGAATAATAACAGAAATTATGTATTATCTGATTTTGTTTTGTAAAACTAAACTGAAGTTTTAAAATATTATGGAAGTAACGAAAATTAAAACATTGCGTGGGTTTACAGTTTATTTATTAGAAAAACATAAGCCTAAGCACACTGCGATCAAGTCATTTCTTATGCGTTGGATCGGATCCAAGCGGTGTAGCGGGAAACACGAGCGTTGACACCGGGGAAGTTAGCCTGAGCGCAGCCAATACCAAAAGAGCAGACACCAACTACGACGTTATTGTGGTAAAGAGGACCACCGGAGTCACCCTGGCACTGGTCGCGACCACCGCCGGACCAGCCAGAGCACAACATGTTGTCAGTGATAGCGACACCGTAGGTAGCGTAGTTGTTTCTGCAAGTGGCTTGGTTGATCGTCCTAAGCTCGACGTGACGGAGCTGCTCAGAGGCTGAACCACCAGCCTGCAAAACGGACATATGCAAATATTAATCTTCGATTATACAAAACAGGAAATATTGAACACGAAAGGAATCATCAATAAACTTACGGAAGTCGTGCCCCATCCTGCAGCCCAGACGGCTTGGTTGTCAGCGAGGTAGTAGTAGGCACCAGCGATGGCAGAGACGCGGACATTTTGGTTGAAAGAGAAGCTGGAGGCGGAGCGCAAGACGGCGATGTCACTGTCCATAGTGTTGCTGTTGTATGATGGGTGAATGATGTTCGCGTTCACGTTGTAGACAACACCACCGCTGTTAGCCCAAGTGGAGCCGAGACGGATACGCCATCTGCCAACTGCGTCACCCACCGTGCAGTGAGCAGCAGTGAGGATGGCCCTGTTGTTGATGATGGAGCCACCGCACGCCTGCCAGTATGCGTTCCAGTCCCATGAGTACAGGAGAGAGGCGATGGAGGGGTACCGATCAATAGTGGTGACCGAACCGCCCACAATCCTCTGGGGATTGGAAGGGACGGCTAGATAGAAGAAGATTCAATTAAATTGCTGTTCCATTTATCATTAATTGAATAGTTTCAACAAAAAATAAGTAAAAACAATAAAACATGCATTTTTACTAATTTAAAATATAAGAAATTGATAGAAGATTGTAATGTTTTCTTATTAAAAATTAAATATACAAGATATCTTAAGAACATACCTGCGACGGCCGCGAAGCAGAGGGCTAATAGAGCCAGGGTACGCATACTGTTAGTTACTTGTCGACGAGTGATTGTAAATCGTTGTAAGTGCAGGGTATTTATATCAAACCTGATTGATTACGCTACAGCCTACGTAAAAAGATTAATTTGACACCTGATAAGAACAACATTGTTAGAGAGATAGAAAACACACATTTATAGAAAACATTGCAAAGTAACTAACTCACTTTGCAATGTTGCCTGTCTATACCATAAATGTATTCATTGCAAAATAAGTTATCTTTCAGCCCGGGAGCCATATTTCTACGACCATTAGAGCGATTTTTGAATCGCATTTTTATTGCAATTAGAAATAAATCGGTTGTGCGTCTTACAAAACATTGCATTTCAAATAACAAAAACCGCCTTCATTGTGCGTGTTGGACCACGCACAATGAAAGGTTCCGTAGTTAGAATTAATTTATCCCAATTACAAACTTAACATTGTAGTTGAAAAACATGTTCTCCCATACATTTCAACTGCAAATATAAGTTTGTACGCACAATATTGAGAGATTTACCATGTTACTTTAAGACTATAGACTTGTTATAGGTTTTCTTATAATCTTTGGGTAAAAAACGGTTCTCCGTATTTTTTTCAAAGTTTAAGGTATTTAAAATGTTCATGGTAGGGCCCCATGCTGTAGTTTCAGAGATAAGATGGTAAATTTTCATCCATTTTCTTAAATATCTTTGAATGTATTTATTTTATATGTATAGGAAGAATTATATTTGAGATCCTCGCAACAAGTCCTTTCATTTGATATATCACACGGTATAGATTGCAAACCTTTTTCTCCATGGCTGTCCACGGCTATTTTATGCTGAGTTACAAGTTTATTTAAATTTTATTTATTATTGCTCAAAATGTTCCAACTAAAATCATTGTATGTACTGTTTCAATACTACTGATGGGTGCACTGCTTTTGTACGTCTTTGACATGATAGCATTGCATCTATAATTACAATGTTCTTACGCTGCGCTTGCTGCTCAATTCGCTCGCAATCGCCGGCACTTCCACAGCTCATTAACTGGCATTCATTTGTTTTAATTTACAAAGTGCGTCCAATTTGTGCTATTGTTCAATATGAATCGTGAAAAATGTACGCTAACCTGGCTTTTTGCAAGAAGCAAGGACAGGATAAAGACAAAAAATGATGATGTAGTCGTTATGAGAGGAAAATATCAATATAGAGGAAATGCTGTTGAAGAAAACAAAAAACAAACATATTCAGTCTACACCAGTAAAATAATCCCATTATGTAAGAATCAGAACAACAAACTGTACTTTGATGAGTCACTTACGTTTACGGAGTTATACTGTTTAAACAGTATGTTAACTAACGAAAGGCATTCCTGTTAACCTACAATAGTATACCGTCCATAAATGCAAAAAAATATTACACAAAAATATTAGATGCCTACGTAAAAGAAACACACTGTACAAGTGCGCTTGTATCCTACTCAAAAGGCTGCTACTATCCACCAGTACAGAAAAATCTTTAATACCGAATGTAACATTAACTTTTTGTAACCAAGCAGGATCAATGTCTAACTTGTGATGTGCAGAAAACAGTTTTAGAAGAAGGTGAGAGCAGACTGTTATCTATGGGTTGAAACAATGGCCAAAAAAGGCCGAATGAAAGAAGGAGTGCCTATATCAGGCTAAGAACAGCTGAAGGAGTTAAGGAGTTCAGGTTTTATTCAGTCTGCTGCGGTGGACAGAATAGGAATCGTATTATGTTCCAGAAGTATGTTTACGCCGCCTCATTTTTGACATTAGTAAATTAGTCATAATTTTTTTGAGGTCGGTCATTCAAAACTAGTTTATTTATATTTCACAGCAGTGGTACACCCTTATAAGATGCGCTAAAACCACGAGCAAACCGTATATTTTAAATCACTTCTACTACTAGTACTTATTTGGAAAAGTGATCAAAATAAGCAAAAAGTAATGTGGTCTAAAATTCATCACTTCAACATAAAACTGAGTTTCCAAATCTTTTGAATTTTCAATATGATTTTTAAGTGTTATGTTCGATACAATCGACATAACATTCTAATTTCCTTCCTCTTTTTTTTACGAGCAAAATCATAATACTCTGTCTTACTGAAAAGTGGATTTACAACGAGAACATTTTCGCGTGATGATTTTGTACGATTTCAAATGTTGACTAAAACCAGAAGAATTGTTTGAAAGACTTCAAATGGTGTTCATAGAAAAAAGCCCTTCTAAAGCGACTGTTTTCTGCTGGTTCAACGAATTTATACGTGGTCGAGTAATTTTGGCGGACGAAGAAAGAAGTGGCCGCCCTATGACGGCTGTTACATAACAAAACGTGCTGGCTGTGAACATTTAATTCAAGAGAATATGCGAATTACATATGAAATGGTTCACCATATACTGCAGATTTGACCGGGAAGTGTGCATGAAATTCTACATGGACATCTTCGGGTAAGGAAGATAGTTTCACGCTGGTAACGCAAAATCCAACGGAGGCTCAGAAGGAGGTTCGGATAGAATGATGCCAAGACATGATTAAAAATTTGAAGCAGGCTCGTTTCGGCACGTTTAAGATATCATTACGGCTGACGAATCTTGGTTTTATCAGAATGATCCAGAAATGAAGCGTCAGTCGACCATGTGGCTGTTTCAAAATGAACCAACGCCTACCTAAGTGAAGCGAGCCAGTGTGCAACCAAGTGCAGGCAAAATTTTGTTCGCAAGTTTTTTTTCTTTGACGGTTTATCTGGTGTCAGTACCCTTACGAGATCAATGGAGTATCAAATACTAAATGGTATGTTACCAAATGTTTGCCAGAAGTTTTTATTGCTGCAAGCAGCAAGCGACCGAACACTGGCCTCCGTGGGCTACTGCTTCACCACGACAACGCGCTGACTCACTCGGCGCTCAAAACAAGGGAATTTTTGGACAGCACACCGGTCAAATTTATAGGTCATCCTCCTTACAGTCCCGATTTGGCTCCGTGCGACTATTTCTTGTTCCCCAAAATAAAAAACTAACTCAAAGGAAAACAGTTTTCATCACCGGAAGCTGCACTGGCTGCATTTGAGAAGGAGATTAAAGAGGTGTTTGATGTGGACTGGAAAGTGTGTTATGAAAATTGGTTTAGATGTATGAAACTGTGTATTAAAGAACTCTCCATTTGCGTCAGCAATAATAATAAATATATTTTTTTCTAGTATCGCAAAACTTTCCGAGTGCCCAACGTAATCTAGTTTAAATTTATTTCACCCCATGGGAGATGGCACTGCAGTGAAGGATGTACATGCAATATAGTGATCATTTTTAGGATATTGTTGGAGCTGGCCCGCACTCTGCGCAACAGGGATGCACACCTCATTCGCATCTTTGCGTAAAAGCAATTAAAATGTGCGTCCGCGAACATTCCCGATGCGCAACAAAAACGGGGCAGCCCCACCAATAGGTACCCAGAAAGCGTTGTTGTATTGGACACGAAGGGTGTTGCACGATCTTTGGGTATATCTAGCCCATAGGCTGCACGTGTAAAACGTTGTACAATAAGCTCGAAACAGAGTATACTTTGTTGGTTCGTGATTATTGTCGAGTATTTAGCTATTAGCGGTGTTGTGGTTTTCAAAATGCAAAATGAAATATAAATATAAGATCAAATATTATGGCGCTGCGTAAAAGTGAAACCGGACTAAGTGTGAGTGTTGGTATTTAAATATTTCATATTAACATAAATCTTAATCAAAGGCATTGTTGATAGAACAGAGGTATTGTTGAGACAGAAGATGCCTTTAAAGTTTTAAATTCATTATGAGGTTTAGTTCGATTAGTGAATAATAAATAATTAGGTATTATGTTAATAAATACAGTGTTATTCTTTGTTCTAGAGAAATACTATGAGGGTTAAGAGATATGAGGAAGGGGCTTATTATCGAATAACAGCAACGTCAAATGGTGAATGAATATGAAACAAATGGTTTCATACCAACGAGATATTTTGCTGAATTATTAAAAACACGTCATTATGAACCGTTCGCCGTGCACTTTCAGAGTGCATGTAAAAAATGTAAAAGTGAATGTGAATGAAACCGGACTAAACGTGAGTGTTATCATTTAAATATTTCATATTTTACTAAACATAAATCTTAATCAAGGGTATTGTTGATAGAACAGAGGTATTGTTGAGACAGAAGATGCCTTTAAAGTTTTAAATTCATTATGAGGTTTACCTCGATTAGTGAATAATAAATAATTAGGTATTATGTATAATAAATACTGTTATTCTTTGTTCTACAGAAATACTGTGAGGGTTAAGAGATATGAGGAAGGGGCTTATTATCGAGTAGCAGCGACGTCAAATAGTGAATGAATATGAAACAAATGGTTTCATACCAACGAGATATTTTGCTGAATTATTAAAAACACGTCATTATGAACCGTTCGCCGTGCACTCTGAAGGCTTGCATCACTGAAGACAGCTAGAAAACCGTTATTGACCTTAAAATATTGACCGTACCAACTTAATAAACAACAGATTCGTTATTGCATGAATTTATGGTAACGAATTTTTTAAGCACGTTTCAATATGCTGTTTGTCGTATTTCTAGCAGATAGGCCGAAAATGTTTAATATTATTTTAGTAATATTATGGATTAAGACATTTATTCCTCAAAAACAGAATACAATTATTCACTTAGAATGAGAAACACTGGTTACATAAACGTTCTTTGGAACGAGTATCGGAATGGTATGTTATAATTAGAAGTAGGTATAATATTGTTAGTCGCTAACTTATCATTATGTTAGTAAAATAAACTATGCTAAAAAAGATCGAGTTTAGAAGGTATTTTATACATTTTAAAAAAAAATGTTTTGGTTGGTGTAGGTAATCTGCAAAAAATATTGAAGCTATGAGTCCATATTACGTATCGAAACACAGTTTCTATCATAGTTGCTATTCAAAGTGTAATCACTTTTTAATGTTTATTTTTTATTTAAACTTAGGTTAAATTTGCATTTAGTTTACATTTTCTTGTTTTTGTTGTTAATAAAACTATATTTAAAGTTTTTGTTATTGATAATATAGTTTATGTAAATATTGCGAGTTATTATGAAATATACTTAAAATAATTGAAAACTTTTCATTATGTGGAATTTTAATTTCTTTTTAAATAGGGGAAAAGATTGTATTTCCTTAATATGTTTCAGCAATTCATTACTTATACATTTTGGCACCCTCATACTTAATATTTCTAGTACAGACGCCAGCACATCAAGCTACCCAAAACTGTCAAATTTTCCCAATCAACTTTGAACCTTAGACTTCAGCGATAAAGTTGAAAATCTATTAAATCAATTTGACAGATTGTAGTAGCTTGATGTGCTGGCGTCTGTACCGTAATTGGTTCGTGGTCTACTATATAGGCAAATATCGTTAGCATTTCTCAGTAACCGAGTCTGAATTTGCGCTTTTTTTTGTAAAAATTATTTGAGAATGTGTATCTTTTGTCAGTATCTTCCGTATAAGGATGCAAGTATGGAATTTATATATTTGTGCAAGTGTCATTAATTTGGTTTTATGAAAAGCAGTTTTGGTTGGCGTTAAGTAATTATTATTCGGCATGTGACGATGCACAGCATCTGTGAGAGGGCGTTGTATACTTCCCGTTAGTTGTCAGCCAATCACAGCTCTCGTGACGTCACATCCTTGACCAATCAGGACCGAGTTCCGGTAGTCACGTGGTCTCAGGTGGCGTGTTCGCTAATGGCGGACTTTTACCTCATAGCGTCGTTACTTCCCGAGCAAGTAACATCTAATTTAGAGTTTGCAGCTATTTTTTAATATTTTGAATCTTATTATAGTTCAAAGTGATATTAAATTAATATCTAATATTATGTTGAAAATAAATTAAATAGTGCAATTGTGAATTATTGTGATTCGGATCAAGAAGTGCATGTAGGCACCAACTTGATGTTTACATCGAGCCGTAAATGCCAGCTACCACGAAGCGATTCGAACTCTTCGCAATCCGTTTCTTAGGATACTAAGGTAAAACGGCGGAAATGCAGGTGAGTCACCAGATATTTTTACATCTTGTTAATCATGTGGCTCATTAACTTTTTAATGTGGGTACAAACGGTTCGACACCGAATAACCTACAGCAGCACATATGCCTGAATTAGTTCCTGGAACTAGCTCCGCGATACCTTTAGACTTTAATTTGAAGCGCCCGCCGGCGGCTACCAATAATATATCGAGTGGGATTGGACCTCAAGGTGCCTCGCTCTAATTCAAATCAGTTGAAGCGACTTAAAGCGTTACAAAAGTTCGTTGATTTGTCGTGGAAGGATGATCGCTATGCGGGGACGCATTGCAGATTCATAACGCTGCACCTGGCTTTGTCGAGCTTGATAATAACGATTAACTTCGACAGTTTGATATGGGTAACGATTATGCGGCGAATTCCGAATTGATAGCAGCCCTATGTTAATACCTTAATTACTAGATTTACTCAACAAACAAAGAGAATTTCATTGATTGGACAGCTTCTTCTGATGCTATACTTTCTGGCTCTAACCTTTTCGATAAAATTATGGAATCATTTCCACCCTCATCAAAATTCCACGAAATTTATAAAATCATGGAGCTAGCTTGCGGAAAGCTAGCTGGATACATTGTAAATCGCCGGGAGTGCATCCTGCGCGAAACTGCTAATAAGAACCTTCGTGAGGGTCTGCGTAAGATCCCTGCGAGGTCTAATTGCTTATTTGCCGTTCGATAAATTTCGGAAATTATATCTACCCTCATCAAAATCCACAAAATTTGTGAGGAAGTTATGCAGCTAGTTTGCGGAAAGCTAAATACATTGAGAATCGCCGGGAGCGTATCCTGAGCGAATTGCTAATTGAACCTTCGTGACGGTCTGCGTAAGATCTCTCGAGTTCTAATTGCATATTTGATGAAAATCATTTGCGTACTTACTTCAAAATATACAACTCAAAATTAAATTTTGTGAGTAATCTTATGATGTTGTGCGGGCTTTTGTCAAAAGGATAACGATTGGAAGTTCAGAATGGACAGCCAAACAAGAAGAAATATTATGATAATGACTGGGTGGGGCGAAATAACAGCCAGGAGGCTGTCTCCGAGCGTATCGGAGACAGTGGCAGGCGCTGCGGGCTCCGGAGGCCCTTCTCGGAATAATCACGAGAATACGTCTGCCATTTACCTCCAAACCACCACTGATTCATCTATCAGTAGAAACCCTGAGCCGATTTAAGATCGCGCAATCGCCAGAGATGGTGATACAGGTAAAACAGCAGGTGACCTGCCTGCCGTTCGGTCTATCATGCGCACTGAATGATTTCGCAGCGTTGACCAACTGAGTGGCCCAACATCTAAGATCAAAAGGAATGCGAGTGGGGTCTACTTAAAAGATTGTTTGATAGCATGCGTATCGAGAAGTCTTCTACGCTCTCAGGCGGATTTGTCCTTATACGTTCTAGAGACATTAGGGTGGACAGTAAATTAGAAGAAATTGATCACCGAACCTTCTCAAGTGATAAAATTCCTCGGGTTCATTTGGAACACCAAAGAAAACTTGATGACTTTCAGCCACACCAGTTCTACGGAGGCTGTCTCCGAGCGTATCGGAGACAGTGGCAGACGCTGTGGGCTCCGAAGGCCCTTCTCTTGATGATCACAGGAATGCGTCTGCCATTTACCTCCAAAACCACCAATGGTTTTAATAACTGATTTATTACCTCCAAAAAAGAACTAGTCAATTCTATCGCTCTCGCGAAGAGAGTTATTCGCAAAGGAAATATTTATTTGAAAATGGCGCAGATTATTATTTTAGGCAATCTCAACCTTTCCAACTTTGTCGATCCAATAGGTCGTCTTCGTTGACACCAACTTCAAATTCTTTCTCGGCCTTTGAAGCGGTCTCCTCGCAAACCGGTAGCCACATCACAACCGGTCTCAAAGAATTTAAAATGGTGGGTCACAACTTTAGAATTTAAAGTCAAATTCGGAGCAGTTTGCACCTGAAGTTGATTCACCATTTCATGACTACAGATGTGGCAGGTTACGGGTGGGGAGCACAGTTAGATGATCTTTCGGTGTCAGGAAAGTGAAAACCAGACCAGCGTTGCTGGCACTGCAATCAAAAGGAAATGTTTACCATTATAGCAGCAGTCAACTTTTCCGATCTCGCCTTCGCGGTCGCCATGTGTGCCTGCAATCTAAAAATTGCACAATTGTTTCCTACGTTCGAAAAGAAGGCGGACAGCCGCGGTCTTACTTCACATGACTTACCAACTCTTGAGTCTTCTAGACAAAGAGCGTATTTCCATGACTGTTGAATGTATTCCAGAGAGATTCAACGATCTCGCAGACAGGTTGTCCAGCGGAAAAGGGGCGGCAGTGTGGTACCTACTAAGACCACCTCTAAGGAATGTTTTTCGCATATTATGTATAAGTATAATTTATTTTTCAAAAATATACATCAGTTTAATTATTATGGTGATACACTATATGACACTTGTTTCTATGAACATATTTTGAACATGTGTCTGAACTAGATTATATTGGGAGTTCCACAAGTAGACCTCCTTGCCACCTGGGACCCCAAGGTGGTGAGGAAGTATGTAACCAAAGATTGATCAGACTCATCGGCCTATTTTTGCAACGCCTCGTCACTGGCTATTTCAGATGGCGTGGATGTTCTCGGCACCAAGCCTCATCCCTCGAGTTCTTCTTCCTTCACCGGATCTTCGACGTCGAACACTCTGTTGATCCTTGAGAATCACCAACCTAGCTCAAGTTCTAGTAGATCAGAGCACGGGCCTTCCACCTACTCGAGTTCAATACATGGAGCTCTGCGTTTGGAAGATAGCGGGTGGGGCGAAATAACTAGTTATTGGTCAGAAGCTGAAAGGTCCCTGCTCGGATCTAGTTGGCACACTAAGAACATAGTCGGTCTCTGTGGGTCAAATGGTGTAAAGATAACAATTTTAACTTCATTTGTCCCATAATATTGGTTTGGCAAGATTTTTAGCGTTCCTATTCATTGAAAAGAGATTAGCTTACAATATTATATTGTTGCATAAATCTGTAATTCTAACCTCATAACCTTTGGACGACAGTCCTGTAACGATCATTTGAATTCAGACTTCTTAGTAAAACATATTCTTAAAGCTATCTCCCTCCAATCTCTTAGAGATCTCAGAGAAGCCTCCTATTGGGAACCCGAGTCATCTTATTGCCGGAATGCAGACGAATCCTCCCAATAACTTACTTTGTTCAAAGCGTCACGTCGATGGTTTCTCTTTTGTTGCTAGCATCAGGAACATGAGTCCATGACCTTATTCTACTCAGGGTCTCAGCAAATAACTACATCGATCGGGGTGATCACTGTACCAAACCTGTACTGTGCACAGCCCATCAGGCTGAACACTATCGTGTCATGCTAACGAAAATATATGTCCAGTTAATTAATTAAGGAAAGTATTTGAATTAGGATGACCATGACATATAGTCGAAAGTAATCTGTATGATGTTCTCATTGTTATTGTCAATTCGAGGTCCCACGCACAGTGCATCACGGACTGTGTGATAGGTAAAAGTTTACTGAAAGATACAGGCATCTCTGCATTCCTGGTAGTACGCGCTCAGCTGTAGCATCTTTGAATTGGTAGGAAATTTTCCAATCGAAGGTATCCATCCTCTCTCGCGGTGAATAGTTTTGCCAAATATTATTGTAAACGTGTCTATTATAGGTAGTAATCTCTCGAAGAATTTAAAACTGGTATAAGATACAATCGATGGTCTCTTGATTGTTGTTAATCTGATTACTCTTATTTTCCAGATTATTATGTTACGTTATTTTAAATGATATACAATATTAATATTTGTAGGTACCTACATTGAATAGTATAGCCAGGGGTACATATCATATCCTAATTTGTATAATGAATACATGTTGGTTTATATGGTTTAATTTTTTCAGTAAATATTATCATATCCTCACATAGCGTCATCGTGGTCACCAGGAGTTATAAACACGTCTCTCACAGATGCTGTGCATCGTCACATGCCGAATAATAGTGCAAGTTTTACATAAAAATAAAACTTGTATTATTAAGCAGAGACGATGCACAGCATCATTCAAGGTCTCCTGGTGAGAGACTTCTATGAGGTAAAAGTCCGCCATTAGCGAACACGCCACCTGAGACCACGTGACTACCGGAACTCGGTCCTGATTGGTCAAGGATGTGACGTCACGAGAGCTGTGATTGGCTGACAACTAACGGGAAGTATACAACGCCCTCTCACAGATGCTGTGCATCGTCTCTGCTTAATAATACAAGTTTTATTTTTATGTAAAACTTGCACTAATATGAAAGAGCAATTTAATTATTTTGTTTTGAGTGATTTGTAAATGTTGATTTTGGATTTATTAGACCAAGATATTATTATTATTTTAGGATTAAAATTTGAGGTTTAGTTTCAATCTTCTTTTCGTAAAGAAAATGAATACTTAAGCTATAACCTCAATACCAACCAATATTTAAAATAAAATCTAAAATAATAACTGCCTATAATTAACCTTAAAATCAACTATTTTGTCAGTAGTTTTTTTTTTACATTTTATGTAGTCTAATATTCTATATATTACTAATACAATAACATGCTTTTAGGAACAACCTGTATTAATCTAAATTACATTCCTCCACTACTTTTTGTTTTAAGGACGGTCAGTAGATTGGTCACCGATGTTCGCTCGTTAGTAATAGATGAATATTTCGCTTATTACACTCATTGTGTTTTTTTATTGTTTCATTTTATAATTAAGAACTTAAGTTTGTTTTAATTGTATAAATCATGTGGTCGATGATTTTGGTGCACGGTAAAACTCTAATGAGTTTATGTTTGCACCAACTTATTATGTATAAAGATGTAAGTATACTACTGAATAAATAAATAAATAATAAATAATTGTAGCAGTTTTTTAATTAATTATACTACTCATCTATCAAAAAAGGCCTGAGAGGTTATGTAAAATAAATATAACGAATTAATATTTTTTAATTTTATTATCACATATCACGCATTTTTTATTCTGAGCCCTTTATTGCAATAACAACATTAATAAAAAGGCAGTAATATTTACAAAATATTAGTATTGCAAACAAAAATAGTAATATTTGCAAAAACAGCGCTGTGATTCACGAGATTAGAACCTTAGCCATCTTGAATCTAAGCCCAACGCTTAACGCCTTCTGCTATCTGCACATACAATTTACTTTCGAAATTTAGCAATGCCATACACTGGCCAAGGTCACGCGTAAGATGCGTATCTAACAAAAGGCGCCCGCGAACCGTGACGATACGATATTGTGCATTCTCTGTGGTGTGTGTACGGCACACCCACCATAGACGTCTGGCTGTTTACACATACACATGTACGGACTACAGCGCGTGTTCACAGCAATACGAATCTTAGCCTTCCTATGCACTTTTACGGTCGACTGTACATAACCTGGTCTACCCCAAGCCTCAAAGACCATGATCTCCGACTTATTGGAGTTATACATCAAACCATGTATTTTGGCATACTGCTCACATTTGGCGACCAACTTTCTGAGACCACAGATTGACGCGCTCAGAAGCACCATATCGTCTGCATAGCTAATATTATTTACACAAATACCATCTATATAGTTACCTACTCTGGTGCTGTTGAGCTCGCCAATCAGCTCGCTCGAAAAGCGAGGGTGAGCTCAACCCTCCCTGCCTCACCCCGCATTCCAACCTGTATGGCCTGGAAAAAGTTCCAGCCCATCATACACTATTGATTTTGTTACCATACCAATATTTAAAGATGTTTATAAGCTCCGTTGGAAACCTATCCTTCTCCATCTTTCCCCGCAATACGTCATAAGCAACCAGATCAAAAGCCTTGAATAAGTCGAGGAAGCTAACATAAATCTGCGTCCCACGCTGTGTATAGTATGTGACAGTATGCTTAAGACACAACACTGCACTTTCTGTTGACAAACCACGCCGAAACCCGAATTGGTTGTCATGAACATTTACAGTTTTATTTTTTAGTTGTGTATTAAGCAGACTGTCAAACACTTTTGATATTTTGTTGTTGATATTATAATAGCTAGAGAGATGGGCCTATTGGATGCCGAGCGACGAAATGTAAGTTTGCGCGCACAATATTGAGAGATTTACCATGTTATTTTAAGACCATGGACTTCTTATAGGTTTTCCTGTAATCTATGAGTAAAGAGCCATACTATGTATTTTTTTCAAAATTTTTGCTCCAGTAGTTTCGGAGATAAGGGGGGGAATGGTCAATTTTCATTGAATTTCTTAAATATCTTTAAAATTGTTTATTTTAAAATGATATAAAAAATATATTTAAGATCCTCATAACAAGTCCTTTCATTTGATATGTCACATGGTACTGTTAGTAAAACTTTTTTTTTAAATTTTCTTGTTTGCAATGAATTGCAATGAATTTTGAATATAGGGGTCACTTTTAGGGAAAAGTGACCCCTATATTCAAAATTCATTTATTTACGTTACATATTCGTATTTGGGTCACAGAAATACATATGCGTACCAAATTTCAACTTAATCGGTCCATTAGATTCGGAGTAAATTGGCTGTGACAGACGGACAGACAGACAGACAGACAGACACACGAGTGATCCTATAAGGGTTGCTTTTTTCCTTTTGAGGTACGGAAACCTAAAAAGGCCGAATGAAAGAAGGAGTGCCTATATCAGGCTAAGAACAGCTGAAGGAGTTAAGGAGTTTAGGTTTTATTCAGTCTGCTGCAAAAATAAATTTAGTGATTTTTAATAATAGACATTGTTGACATTGTTGTTGCATTCACGGCGTTGTAGTGCGTCTGGAATGTTTGCTGCAGCGCACACGGATGGCTTTCACGCCATCATGCGTAAGAAAGCGGCTTACTTACTACAACGCTTGCGTAATACTCGTAACAGTTTGTTTGTTTCAGTATCCTAAAAATGATTGTTAGCAGACCGGACTGCCCCATCCAAAGACACTGGGTAAAAATAGCATTAGGTTTGTGCTCACTCATCATCATCATCTGCCTAGCCTTTTCCCAACTATGTTGGGGTCGGCTTGGGGGGTGCTCACTAATTAATTATATTACTAACAACACTAACATAGCATATAAGCACAATCTGTTACTAACCACTAACAACTTATGGACTAATTTCGGTTTGAAATAAAGTAAATAATATATATTTTATTTAGTTTTTTTTATATTTCTTAGGTATTATGAATTCAGACTTTTGAAAATTGGAACATCGAAATTCGGAATAAAATATTTCGGAGTATTTGGGTGTGCCCAATTATGTTGTATCTAATTTTGTTTTTAAAATTAACCAGAAGTTTTAAAGTATTATGGAAGCAAAGACAATTAAAACATTGCGTGGGTTTACAGTTTATTTATAAGAAAAAACATAACCCTGATCACACTGCTAACAAGTCACTTCTTATGCGTTGGATTGGATCCAAGCGGTGTAGCGAGAAACACGAGCGTTCACACCGGGGAAGTTAGCCTGAGCACAGCCAATACCGAAAGAGCAGACACCAACAACGATACCGTTGTGGTAGAGAGGACCGCCGGAGTCACCCTGGCACTGGTCGCGACCACCGTTGGGCCAGCCGGAGCACAACATGTTGTCAGTGATAGCAATACCACGGGTAGCGTAGTTGTTTCTGCAAGTGCCCTGGTTGATAGACCTAAGCTCAACGTGACGGAGCTGCTCAGAAGCTGAGCCACCAGCCTGCAAAACGGACGTATTCAAATATTAATCTCCAATCATACAAAACAGGAAATATTGAACACGAGTGGAATCATTAATAAACTTACGGAAGTTGTACCCCATCCTGCAGCCCAGACGGCTTGGTTGTCACCGAGGTTGTAGTTGGCGCCAGCGATGGAAGCGGCGCGGACATTGTTGTTGAAAGAGAAGGTGGAGGCGGAGCGCAAGATGGAGATGTCATTGTCCAAAGTGCGGCTGTTGTATGATGGGTGAATGATGTTCGCGTTCACGTTGTGGACAACACCACCACTGTTAGCCCAAGAGGAGCCGAGACGAATACGCCATCTGCCAACTGCGTCACCCGACGTGCAGTGGGCAGCTGTGAGGATAGCCCTGTTGTTGAGGATGGTACCACCGCAAGCCTGCCAGTATGCGCTCCAGTTCCATGTGTACAGAAGAGAGGCGATGGTGGGGTAACGATCAATAGTGGTGACCGAACCACCCACAATCCTCTGGGGATTGGAAGGAACGGCTAGAAAGAAGAAGATTCAATTAAAATGCTGTTCCATGTTTTATTTATCATTAATTGCATGATTTCAACAAAAAATATTGTACAAATAGTAAAACATGCACTATTCAAACAAAAATATTAGAAATTGGTGGAAGATTCTGGTGTTTTCTTAACAAAAATAAACAAGATTTCTTAAGAACATACCTGCGACGGCCGCGAAGCAAAGGGCTAGCAGAGCAAGGATACGCATAATGTTAATTACTCGTCGACGAGTGATTGTAAATCGTTGTAAGTGATGGGTATTTATATCATAGCTGATTGATAATGCTACTTCGCAAAAAGATAAAATGGCTTTATTGTTATCATGTAAGCTCATCATAAAGATGTGTACAGATTATCATACCTATCCCTTTCGATTCACTAAAAACATATTTTAATACTCTTCTGATACGAACATAATCCGCCATCGCTTTCCAACATTTATTCACAGACTTTCCTTCTAAATCCTTCACTTCAAAAATTGTATCTACCACTTGACTCTTAAACTTATTGGCACATTCCTCTTTCCTATCATCTGGTTTAGATCGGGCGTTACTTGTTCCTACTAGACGAGACACTAAGCTTTACCTCCATTATTATGAGTCTATGTTATGAGACTAATGCCCGTTTTCACCTTCACTGAGTGTCACTTAAAAGAATTCCTAAATAAGCAAAAGCTCCTGGGGTTCCGTAGGTTTGCGGAGCGCGGGGCGGCGGGTGTTCGTGAAGATAATTTATTTATTTATTTTACATATTAAAATTGTGCTATCATCTGCATAAGCTTTTCCCAACCATGTTGGGGTTGGTTTCCAGTCTAACCGAATGCAGCTTTTTACCATACATGGAGGGACTGCCTACCTGAACTCCACAACCCAGTTTCTGGGTAATACGATACCCCTGGGTAGGACTGGTTGTCAGACTTTCGGGCGTCTGACGACCGGTAACGACTGTCAAAGATCCACGAATGATAGCCGGGACCAAAAGCCTAACGTGCTTTTTGTGGCACGGAGGGGTCTCGGTGTGTAAAGCTGGTCACTCACCCATGGATCGACCGCGGCAAGTGTAGCTTATCCTGATCGATCCTACCGTGCAACTGGTTTGACTTAGCCACGAGCTCTTTACTAAAACTGTGCTAGTAAAACAATTTATTATACTTTAAAATTACAAACAGTAAGTATGCATACTCCTTTACATACAATTTAAGGTTGATAAATGTCATTACGTATCATCTTTATCATTATTATCTATTTTTACACGTAATGCATCATTTGTTTATGAGCAACTTCAGAACACGGATGTACTAAGTAATTCAATTTTAAGTAAAAGTAATATTAAAAAATTTAAATAACCGGAACGGGAATGCCCTTCCTTAGTTAACATACTGTTACAGTATGTCAACTAACGAAGGGCATTACATTACATTACAAGTGCCCTTGCCTTGTGTCCCACTCAAAAGGCTGCTACTATCCACCAGTAAAGAAAAATCTTTAATACCGAATTTAACATTAACTTTTTGTAACCAAGCAGGATCAATGTCTAACTTGTGATGTGCAGAAAACAGCTTTAGAAGAAGATGAGAGCAGACTGTTATCTATGGGATGAAACAATGGCCAAAAAAAGGCCGAATGAAATAAGGAGTGCCTATATCAGACTAAGAACAGCTGAAGGAGTTAAGCAGTTCAGGTTTTATTCAGTCTGCTGCGGTGGACAGAATAGGAATCGTATTATGTTCCAGAAGTATGTTTACGCCGCCTCATTTTTGACATTAGTAAATTAGTCATAATTTTTTTGAGGTCGGTCATTCAAAACTAGTTTATTTATATTTCACAGCAGTGGTACACCCTTATAAGATGCGCTAAAACCACGAGCAAACCGTATATTTTAAATCACTTCTACTACTAGTACTTATTTGGAAAAGTGATCAAAATAAGCAAAAAGTAATGTGGTCTAAAATTCATCACTTCAACATAAAACTGAGTTTCCAAATCTTTTGAATTTTCAATATGATTTTTATAGTGTTATGTTCGATACAATCGACTTGGTTCCAACACGTCTGTTAGAACCAGACGCAAATCACTACATAGTATAAAACAAAGTCGCTTTTTCTGTCCCTATATCCCTATGTATGCTTAAATCTTTAAAACTACGCAACGGATTTTGATGCGGTTTATACCCGTGCGAAGCCGGGGCGGGTCGCTAGTTAGTAATAAAACCCTAAATAATTTATACGAAAATGATTTGCCTAGGGCTTTTATGCCCGTTTTCATTCACAACTAAGTGACACTTAAATGAATCCCTAAACAAAAGTGCATTGTTATATTTTCAACTCTCAGCGCTGAGCCTAGCGTTGAAAATCCAACAGTGTACTTTTATTTAGGGATTCATTTAAGTGTCACTTAATTAGTCTATTTGGATTGCTTCCCATTCCGAAGGCTAAATTTCAAGAGTTAATGTCATTATGTAATGTAATAATGGGGTAATTCCTGAACAATACTGGATCTTTTATAATAATCTGCCCCATTCCGACGCAGTACATAATTTATTTAAAATTTTTTTTTGATAACTTTCAATACATGGTTTGTTTTTAAATTAAGTGGTGTTGTTATTTTGTTGCGCAATATTTTAGTTACCAGGGTAACTAAGGGAGAGAGGATTGTTATTGTTTTTATCTACACCCATGCTATAAATCCTCTATAAAAGTTTCTGAAACAGTTGCTTATGGCCAACATTAAAACAGCCAGTGTCATTGTAACCATAATATCATCCAAATGAGTGTTATAATGTTGTACTAAATTTCATAATGCAACTCATTTCAATGTTTAAGCGGGGGACAGCAGCACCCGCTGCAGCGCATGTGCGGTGATGTGCTGCTTCAGGCGACATTCATACGTGCACTTGGACTGGATTTCGTGGGATTATTTTAATTCTTGATCTTGAATTGCAATCACCCAATGGTTTCGGAACCTTTTATAGAGGATTCATATCATGGGTGTAGATGAAGTCTTGTATGCAACTGTTCATAATTAGGTTAGTTGCATAAATAACTATTATGCAACTGTTGTATAATAATTAGGGGTATTAAAACACGAATGTGGGTTTATAAATAGTATCACATGAGTGTTTTAATACCTAATTATAACAGTTGCATACAAGACTTTATCTACACCCATGATATGAATCCTCTATAAAAGTTTCTTAAACAATTGGGTGTTTGTAATTGAAGATCAAGAATAAAGAAATTCCCACGAAATTCAGTACAACTGCACGTATGAATGTCGCCTGCAGCAGCACATCACCGCACATGCGTGCAGCGGGTGTTGCTGTCCCCCGTTTGAACGTTGAAACTAGTTGCGTAACGAAATTTAGTACAACATTGTAACACTCGTTTGGATGATATAATGGTTACTATGACACTGGCTGTTATAATGTTGCCAATAAGCTAACTGTTTCAGAAACTTTTATAGAATTGAATGATATTGAATTTCATGTACCTAATATTATTATTTAAAATTGAATTACTTGGTAAATCCGAGTTCTGAAGTTGCTCATAAACAAATGATGCATTACGTGTAAAAATAGATAATAATGATAAAGATAATACGTAATGACATTTATCAACCTTAAATTGTGTGTAAAGGAGTATGCATACTTACTGTTTGTAATTTTAAAGTATAATAAATTGTTTTACTAGCACAGTTTTAGTAAAGAGCTCGTGGCTAAGTCAAACCAGTTGCACGGTAGGATCGATCAGGATAAGCTACACTTGCCGCGGTCGATCCATGGATGGGTGACCAGCTTTACACACCGAGACCCCTTCGTGCCACAAAAAGCACGTTAGGCTTTTGGTCCCGGCTATCATTCGTGGATCTTTGACAATCGTTACCGGTCGTCAGACGCCCGAAAGTCTGACAACCAGTCCTACCCAGGGGTATCGTATTACCCAGAAACTGGGTTGTGGAGGTTAGGTAGGCAGTCCCTCCATGTATGGTAAAAAGCTGCATTCGGTTAGATTGGAAACCAACCCCAACATGTTTGGGAAAAGCTTATGCAGATGATAGCACAATTTTAATATGTACAATAAATAAACAAATTATCTTCGCGAACACCCGCCGCCCTGCGCTCCGCAAACCTACGGAACCCCAGGAGCTTTTGCTTATTTAGGAATTCTTTTAAGTGACACTCAGTGAAGGTGAAAACGGGCATTAGTCTCATAACATATACTCATAATATTGGAAGTAAAACTTAGTGTCTCGTCCAATAGGAACAAGGAACGCCCAATCTAAACCAGATGATAGAAAAAGAGGAATGTGCCGAAAGTTTGAGAGTCAAGTGGTAGATACAATTATTGAAATGAAGGATTTAGAATTAAAATCTTAGAATGAATGTTGGAAAGCGATGGCGGATTATGTTCGTATGAGGAGAGTAGTAAAACATGTTTTTGGTAAATCGAAAGGGATAGGTATGATAATCTGTAAACATCTTAATGATGAGTTTACATGATAACAATAAAGCCATTTTATCTTTTTGCGAAGTAGTATTATCAATCAGCTATGATATAAATACCCATCACTTACAACGATTTACAATCACTCGTCGACGAGTAATTAACATTATGCGTATCCTTGCTCTGCTAGCACTTTGCTTCGCGGCCGTCGCAGGTATGTTCTTAAGAAATCTTGTTTATTTTTGTTAAGAAAACACCAGAATCTTCCACCAATTTCTAATATTTTTGTTTCAATAGTGCATGTTTTACTGTTTGTACAATATTTTTTGTTGAAATCTTGCAATTAATGATAAATAAAACATGGAACAGCATTTTAATTGAATCTTCTTCTTTCTAGCCGTTCCTTCCAATCCCCAGAGGATTGTGGGTGGTTCGGTCACCACTATTGATCGTTACCCCACCATCGCTTCTCTTCTGTACACATGGAACTGGAGCGCATACTGGCAGGCTTGCGGTGGTACCATCCTCAACAACAGGGCTATCCTCACAGCTGCCCACTGCACGTCGGGTGACGCAGTTGGCAGATGGCGTATTCGTCTCGGCTCCTCTTGGGCTAACAGTGGTGGTGTTGTCCACAACGTGAACGCGAACATCATTCACCCATCATACAACAGCCGCACTTTGGACAATGACATCTCCATCTTGCGCTCCGCCTCCACCTTCTCTTTCAACAACAATGTCCGCGCCGCTTCCATCGCTGGCGCCAACTACAACCTCGGTGACAACCAAGCCGTCTGGGCTGCAGGATGGGGTACAACTTCCGTAAGTTTATTAATGATTCCACTCGTGTTCAATATTTCCTGTTTTGTATGATTGGAGATTAATATTTGAATACGTCCGTTTTGCAGGCTGGTGGCTCAGCTTCTGAGCAGCTCCGTCACGTTGAGCTTAGGTCTATCAACCAGGGCACTTGCAGAAACAACTACGCTACCCGTGGTATTGCTATCACTGACAACATGTTGTGCTCCGGCTGGCCCAACGGTGGTCGCGACCAGTGCCAGGGTGACTCCGGCGGTCCTCTCTACCACAACGGTATCGTTGTTGGTGTCTGCTCTTTCGGTATTGGCTGTGCTCAGGCTAACTTCCCCGGTGTGAACGCTCGTGTTTCTCGCTACACCGCTTGGATCCAATCCAACGCATAAGAAGTGACTTGTTAGCAGTGTGATCAGGGTTATGTTTTTTCTTATAAATAAACTGTAAACCCACGCAATGTTTTAATTGTCTTTGCTTCCATAATACTTTAAAACTTCTGGTTAATTTTAAAAACAAAATTAGATTCAACATAATTGGGCACACCCAAATACTCCGAAATATTTTATTCTGAATTTCGATGTTCCGATTTTCAAAAGTCTGAATTTATAATACCTGAGAAATATTATGTATATTATTAAAAATCACAAAATTTATTTTACCGAAAGTCGTAAATGCGATTTGTTTGTTTTCCGATTTTCATACGTTCGAAGAATCAAATGGTCGATGGGTTCTCGGTCTGAAAAACCACATTCTGATTTTCATTTTTTTTTAAATTAGGATAAACTGCTAAAATTAGGATTCTGATTCAATTAGTATAATATTCAGTTATGCATATAAATTCAAAATGTATAAGTAACGTTTAATGAAATTTAAAAACGTCTACTTTTTTTTAATATTTGTGTATTAATAATTTTTTTTGTATTTTCTTCTTCTTCTTAAATATACTTGCGTCGAGTACCATTTACTGTTATTGAATCCTTTGGGTTAGGTTAGAACAGTGGCTATTAGCGCCAGATCCCCTCTAGGTTAGGTTAGGTTAGGTTAGAACTGTGACCATTAAAGAGCTAAGGCTAGCGATCGAAGCGAGCGTGCCACGGCAGCGGCCGCCGAGCGCGAGATCCTCTCTATTGTTGGTGAATCATTTGGGTTAGGTTAGAACTGTGACCAGCGAAAGAAAATATTTTTATTCAAAAGTAAACAATCATAATTTTAAATAAGAACACTGCAAAAAATGTACTTCATCATATAGTTTTTATTTCGGAATTCTTCGGTACTTTAATAATCGGAATTCGTATTTTTGATGTTTCGAATTATCAGTCGGACTTTTTGTTGTTCGATCTATTGAAACTCGGTATTTTGAGAATAGTAATTATAAACGTTAGGAATATAAAATAGGATGAATGATAAATCGGAGTTGTTATATTAGGAATTTTAAACCATTCGGAATGATTAAAATTGATATTATGAAATTCGTATTTGTGACTGACGGAATAAAGTTTTTCGTATTTATGTAGTGTACCCAACATAATTACTATTATTATTCATTATTATGATTAGGTACACAAATATAATCTATGATTTTGACCTTTCAAAAATATTATAGTGATAGTAAAATACGTTGAGTAACATTACTTCGAATTGTTGTATTGCACTGGAAATCATAAGAATCTAAATTCATTTATGCCTGAAGGCAATGTATTCCATGAAATTCGCTCTCGGTTTTACATCATTAGCCGAAAGACAATGTTCGTATATTTGCATTTCCATTTAGGGTTAGCAAACATGCTTCTTTTTGCAATGGCAGTTTAGCGCTTTTCCGGAAGCTACAGACCGATCGCCAAATGCTTCGCTCCTCCTGTAGGTTTGCGAAGCGCGGGGCGGCGGGTGTTCGCGGAGATAATTTATTCATTTATTTTATTATTCATGTACACACAGTAAAATTCATAGAGATACGACATAATAATCATTTTGAGTATAAAGGTACCATTAATAATAATGATTGTCTTTTAAGCATTTTATTGTGACAAACTATTGTCGTCTTCAATAAAACTAAAAGCAAAATAAGCTAAAACGTTAAAAAAAGATAGTCGCAGTGAATCTTGTCGTGTTTGTAACTGTCGTTTGTCTGACAAAAAATTAGTAGTAGATGCCATGTACATGACGACCTTAGCAGTGCGATTGATAAAGTTGACCATTCTCTGTTACTGTCGAAGTTAGAATACAATGGTATATATGTCTTACTATTAAACTGGTTTTCACCGTATCTATTCCGTAGATCGCAAATTCTTGTCGTAAACGGTTATGAATCTTACCCGTACTACACTGACTCAAGAGTTCCTCAGGGTTCTCATCTCGTACCAGTTCTGTTTTCACTCTTTATTAACAACATTACAGATCAAATCCATCCCTGTAAATATTTAACGTTTGCCGATGATTGTGATGATGCCATCCACGAAGACGCGCCCCTACTCCGCGATTATTGTACTATAAGCTGTAAATTAGTATGGAGCGGAGCGGAGTGGGGTGCGTCTTCGTGGATGGCACTATCTATAGATGTTACTCTAATTCAATTAAGCAATGGCGCCACTTGAACCGCATGTAGCTGAACGTACAAAAATGTAGCCACATACAGTTTAGTAGGAAAAAAGAATTCAGTTCCGTCTCATATAATATAAAAGGAGATTATTGTTAGAGTCTGTAAATGAAATTCGGGAAATCATATTGATAACATCATCACGAAGTCAACAAGGTTACTAAAGGCTTCATGCTGGTTAGAACTATAATTGTGTAATATTATGCCTTCGTTCGGAGCCACCTTGAATTTGCTAGCATGTTGTGGAACCTGCACTGTGCTGTGCACTCACGAAGAGTCGAAAGCATTCAGAGTGCCATCACGAAACATCTAGTGTATTCCTTCGGTTAAATATCTCGCCGGTGTCTATATAAACAATGTATTCGATGCTATAATATGGATTATCTGCGCGACCGTCGACTGACAGAGGATCTAATGTTCCTCTACAAATTGGTCAATAATAAATTTGACTGTGATTAATTAGTTGACCGTATTAGACTAAAAGTTCCTTAACTAGGTTGTGTCAATGCAAGGACTATTTGTTAGGTACGCGACAACATCCGGAGATAATGTGTCTGATTGATTCTCCCGGACGTTGGTATGCCCAACAGATGTCCACCGTACCGTGTTTCACAATAAATCTCCGGTAATAGTTCGTCGTGATAAATTCGTTCATAATTGGACAGATAAAAGCTTCGGTTCTACTAAAGGAGTCACCGAAACGCAGCCAGGCTACGGACGCTAGCAGATCTACATCGGGTCCATATATGTTTATTGCTTGGGGTACGAAGAGATATCAAGGGTAATGACCACTAATTGCCATGCTAAAACGCAAATGGTAAAATTATATTAGTAGTAGAAGCACAGTCTGTGGTAGAGGTAACTTGAAAGCAGCTTCCATTTTTGAGATTTGTTGGATGTCAGCGTCGTGTTGATTAAAAAATAAGCTGTTAATTTGCGTGTTGCTTGCGTGACATTTTGATTAAGCCCAAGGTTATATTTACAACATAATTGAAACCCAAGTAGTTTTAATGTCATCTCCGGGAAATGAGTTACTTACTTATGGCTCCTCAGGGATTTTAAAACTAAGATAAATTATATTTTCGGGGTACCTATGTTGCGTTAGTTACGTAGTTTCTCTGTAGTTTTCTAATTGGCAAAAGATGTAAGCAACGGCTGGCCGTTTCAAATTTCTATGGTAATAACTATAGAAATTTCTGGTGCTATCAATGTTACAGATAATTTCCGCGCATAGATTGAATCAATTTTGTATTTCGATATTTTCCGTTTTTTTATTATTTTTTTTCGAATGAAAAGACTATTATTTAACTTTTGTTTATTTATTTATTAATAAATAAGTAAATAAAAAAACTGTTTTATTAATAGATATTTTTTTATAAGTGACAAAAAATTACCATACTCTATGTATGGGTTTCTCAAAAATTATTTAGTCAACAATTTAAATTAAGCCAAATAAAAATGAATAAATGCAATTATAAAAAACGCACCTTTCGCAAAAAAAAACAACTAATGGTGAAAAACTGAATTTGCACTAGAAGTTAAATAATATATAGTTATAACCATAATGATAAACCTATTTAAGTAATACTGATTCAGATTCAGATAACTTTATTTGTTCAAACATGTGTGTACATACGATACAATGCATGCAAGGTGTTATAAGTACATGGAGTTGTGCTAACATGTTTACCATATTGTCATGGTGTGCAAATATTAAAATACAAGTATAGAATTTAAAATGATAATAATGTAACAACATTCATTAATCTGATCTCACGTTATTTCGAGCTGCCATTATTGAGCACGCGAATTACAGAGATAAGTTAGACTGGACCGTATTCGAAGTTAGTGGTTAGTTGGGCACAGTCATCCGGCTGATTGCTAGCTGTATGAACTGCGGACAATAACTGGCCTTGTTTGGAACTGGTTACTTTATGCCACTTCTAGTCGGCGAAATCAGAGTTTTTTTTTAACTAATTATCAGGAAATTTTCTTTTGTATCGTAGGTTTCTTCTGAGTTTTAGTTAAATAAAGGTACTAATAGGATAATTCGTAGATTGGTTCAATAAATTATATTGATCTTGTAGTGCTTTAAATATTCACCAATATCAGAAATAATTAGAAAAAAATCCTTCCTTTTCTTGAATATTGTTTATTATGTAGAAAATCGTAATTAACGTAAAATTGTTTAAGCCGTAAATCCGGCTTAAACAATTTTACGTTCATTACGATTTACGAATTACATAAATGTACTGAAATACAAAACACACGGTCAGCAGCAACTTATTTTTACATGCTGTTTCATTTGTGTTCGTAGCGATCTTGATTCGTAGCTAAGCTCGTAGTGCTGTAGCACGGCGCTACGAATTTTGCAACTACGCGGTTTATTCAAGGACTCTTTAGTTATGAACTCTCTTTGTACAGATTTTCAAAGAAATTATCAATTAAGGATCCGGAGTCACTGACAGCAGTGACAGGCTTAGTTTATTGGTATTTTTACAAAGCCTTGCCAGAAAGTATTGGTGGTATAAGACTAACGTATTATCTGTTATAATTACATAAAACTGCTTCGTTGGTTTCGTGGTTACGAGTGCGGCTGCTGAGCGTGGGATCCTGGGTTCGATTCCCAGGTAGGGCAAAGTGTTATAGCGTTTTTTCATTAAGAATTTCTTATTAACAGCTCGGAGTTTGGAAGTTGGCGGTGTGATACCCTCGTACTTCGGAAAGCACGTTAAGCTGTTGGTTCTGCGCTTGATTTCTCTCCGGACAGGTTTTTTGTACATATTGTATGCAAAATTTAATAAACAAATTTAATTTGACTTTTAATAAGTCATGTGTATATTTTTTTAATGTAAAATAAGTCAACCGTGCACATTTCGTCGTACTTACATTTAGGTAGGGGCACGCTTATTATTTTTATTTATACTAATATTTTAAAGAGGTAAAACTGAGTTTGTATGAAAGGAATCAGTAGGATCCTTTTCTATCAATAGTGGGAAGCATCAGTGTTGCCGAGTGTCATATTTAATCTTAAAACAAGAATTTTCTCATTGACGAAGTCCCTAGTTCTTTATATATTTATTTATTTATATGAATTGATTGTGATCACTGAATGATCAATGGAGTGGCGTTATTGCTTTAGTTTTGAACGTTTGACCATAAATAGGACGTGCTCATTATTTAATACAGATTTTGGTCATATTCATAGATGAACATTGTCATTGTGACATTGAAACTGCACTATTTTAATCTATCATGACAAAAGTTTTTATCAGTTTGAAGTTTCGAGGATTCCTTAATCATAAAATAAAATGATAAGGCTGCCTGTCCACTGGAGTGGAACGAGGCAGCGGAGCGGAGAATTAAGCCAATATTAACCAATAGGAGCGAAGCTCTGAAGAGGAGTTTAGATTCTATTGGTTAATATTGGCACATTTTGCCGCTCCGCTGCCTCGTTCCGCTCCAGTGGACAGGCAGCCTTATTCGTGTATTCTCTTGCTAGAATTGATACTAAATTATATATAAATGCTTATGATGTATATTTCAGCACTAACGCAGTGTAGGCCCGAACTAAAGTCGCCGCTGGAGTGACATACCTGTAACAATAAGAAAATAATATTTAGGTGGATAATTATTGTCTGTCTCAACGCTGCTGGTCAGGACATTCGAAGAGCCATGGATGGCATCGACCCTTTTGACTGATATAGCAATTTAGAAAACGTCTGTATGGTAAAACTCAGTACGCAAAAACTAAGAAAGATTTATTATTGCACTGTTGAAGTCGAGAACTCCTAATAATATTTTTGTCAATTTACTAAGAAGAAGTTAACAATCATTGTATTAAATCCACAGCATTCCACTGCAGGACGCTAGGCCATTCCCAGATGAGCCATTTAAGCATTATGCCAGAATCAATGAATCATAAGAACTTTAACAGAAGTAATAAGGGCGATTATCGCATAACTTTCCCTCACTAAGAGCGAGTCCTAATCACTGCTTTCATGGTATAAGTGGTATTTACGTGATGAATTATTTAACTTGTTTCAGTCCAACTTTCCATCTGTTGTGGCGAATGCCAATGTCAGCGGCGGAGACATCCGAACGGCGGCGGAAACAGCCGACAACCTGGATCGATTTTTCTAGTTGAACTTACCGCGGTTCATGATTGTATGTTGGCGTTCTATTCGTGATACTAGTTTAAGGCTATTATAAGGACAAGTTCTGACCTCTATTTCGATGTACAATGCCAGGGTCTGTAGTCGATATTCGATCGCAAACATAACAACCTGATTTGTTTCTTTATTAATCTAATCCGCTGATAGTATCGTTTAATTTGACTTGTGTGTTCGCATTCATAGTTAGGGAAAAATACTATTCGGCAGTTTTGGTATCGCGTGCATTCTTATCTTAACATTGATAACAAAATTAATGCTCTGATGTTCTAGATAATTACGATATGCATTACGTTTATAGGTATAATAGATACAGATTGAGTCGACCTATTGCCATACCTTTTGCCATACGTTTATAGGTATAATAGATACAGATTGAGTCGACCTATTGCCATACCTTTTGCCATACGTTTATAGGTATAATAGATACAGATTGAGTCAACCTATTGCCATACCTTTTGTCAAAAATTCTTTTGTTTTGCGAGAGATTTTGGACCATTCCGTCTCACGTCTTTCCTATCCCACAGCCACACAACCCCGGAATTGTTTTAATTCTCGACGATCTGGAATTGTTTTAAGATCTGCATCTTACAGCAAATTTAAGCCCATCGGCAGACATTTTTGAGTTCAAAAATCTGCGATGCCTTTTTTTTTTTGGGTGGGAAATTATCAACTAACTTCTCCCGCTCTAGGTGGAGCGGGAGGGGGTGTCAGATTCTTACTGACTAAAACCCACCCGTGTTCTTTCGGTTGCCCTGTTGCCGGGGGCCACGATGTCCCTATCGGTTTTCTTCGAACCCCCGGCAGGCATTGGCCCTAGCGAACCCCGTCAATTCTGCTGACATCTCCTTGAGGCGCGCGTGGAACACAACGCGCCGTCGACCCGGGCTTGGTCCTTATCGGACGGCGAGCTACCCATTGCTCATCGTCCGCGCTTGTCACATGCCTAGTAGGTACTCGACAAAATCTTAAATTTATTCATTCACTGGCAGACAACGCACACCTTAAACCACTGGATCTAGAAATATTAGGTAAATGCACAAGAGTTCCATATACAACGTGTTCCTTTTGTCCCATAACTCTAAGGTTATAATAATATTAACAGTCCTAGAATAAGTGTTCCAAAAATATATAGTTTCGAAGATAGCACTATACTCTCGATGTGTGAATCAAAGTTTCATTGATACGTACGAGTAAATAAATCATTTTCATTCAACCAATCATTCGTATTTAAACCTAAGAAAATGCGATATTGTCATATATTTTTTTTATGGTCAAAAATAATCTGAATTAAATGTTGTTTTTTTTATATTTAACGTAAGGGTACGTGAACATTAAAAATGAATTTTTGAAAATTCACTCGCCGGACTTTGCATGGCAGCCTTAACTTTAGTTCTGTCGTCTACAGCCAAAAATAACATCGGATGAAATTGAAAAAAATCATGACTTGCGTTATCGATTATCGCGTACGTATAACGATTAACAGTGCTTAGGCATGGATCGTTAAATAAGTATTACAGTTATCTTGTAGTTTTTATTTTATTTTGTCACAATAACTACCTATACTTATGATCGATAACGTCGTAAAAGTCTGACTTGCACAAAAAATAAGCCAAGTATCGTACGGTGTTATTCTTTCCAGATTATACTGCTTAAAAATTAGCCTTTCGTATGAAACAAGTGACGAAGTCATAATGCAATTTACCGAACAGTAATTGACTTAGCGACAAAGCATGTAAAATTCTTTTAGCGTTTCAAAAACACCTATTAGAGCCCCGCCGCCGCCAGGTGGCGCACGGTGGGACTTACTGTAGCCATGACGCTGCGCCAGCCAGTGCTCTTAGCGCTGTCAGGGGCACCGCGACTTTTTGAAAAAAGAAGACAATTCATCAGACATGACATCGCATCATCACATGACGGACGTATCGCTTTTTAGATTCGTTCAGAAAATAAAACAGATTATTAAATACCAGGCCTAACGTTTATTATTTTCGAAGCTTTATCACAGCGGCAACAGCCGGAACACATCCATAGATCAAGGGTCGTTAGCCTACTGATTTGTTTCATTGTAACGTCGTCAACATATCTGTAAGGCCGTATTTGTGCTGGCTTGCTTTTGGAGCTCTTTATTTTCTTAACAGCAGCCTTTCTGCATAAGCTGATATTTTGAAAACAACAGAGAATTTATCAAGAAAAAGAAATAAGGAATTAAACTTATCGAATTATGGGATTGGCACGCCTATTTATCTTCAGATTGGATTAATAATAATTTTAAAATGTAGCACATTTCAAAATATTGTGAAACATGTTTTAGATAAATTATTTATTTAATGCATGTCAAATACAAGTAAGAAGTGTCTTGAACTGTGAAAGTCCATAATTTCACTCCCTTTGTAAAAGTGGTTGTCAGACTTTTATTCTTCTGATTACCCGTAACGACTATCAAAGATCTACGAATGACAGCCAGGACCAACGGTTTAACGTGATTTCTGCGGCACGGAGGGGTTTCGATATGTAATGGATGGTCGCCCATCCACGAACCAACCACGGCGAGCATAGCTTTACCTTTACCTTTGATCGACCCATGCGGCTGTAATCATGTCGATACAAGATAAGTAACGTAATTTATTTATACAATAAGCGTCTTATCTTTTTGAATCTGGGATTAATGACTGAAAACAAACTACTGTTGATAAGAATTATTGGGAAAACACGTTACACTAATGTTTACCGGGTTTTTCCAATACGGTCACTTATATTTAATTTGAGCAACTCATCAATAGATAATTTTAGCTATTAATGAGTTGCTAAAATTGAATGTAAGCGACTGAGATAAATATTAATTGCCTTCCTTAAATTTGTCACCATTATGACTAAATTTACGATTTTAATTCAATATTTAACTCAAAAATTATGATTTATAAAACTAAAATGTTTATCGACTTTTGTCGCTAAATGTACAAAGTGGCAAACTGCCTCGTTGGTCTAGTGGCCGCAAGCGCTACTGCTGAGCATGAGGTCCTGGGTTCGATTCCCGGGTCGGGCAAAGTGTTAGTGGGTTTTTCTATCTGAAATTTCTCAGTAGCAGCTCGGAGTCTAGATTTGTGCCCGGTTTTGGCAATAGGCTCGCCCCCTATTACAAGGGACTTAAACATAACTGGCGAAATGTGGGTTTACCTGCTACAGGGATACCTCTGCCCAACTCTTCGGGGAAACAAGGCGTGATGTTA
The DNA here is from genome assembly GCA_963680765.1 of Agrochola lychnidis. NCBI lineage: Eukaryota > Metazoa > Arthropoda > Insecta > Lepidoptera > Noctuidae > Agrochola > Agrochola lychnidis. The sequence goes on from OY796849.1 coordinate 21,134,681, forward strand.
TGTATGTGTACAAAGTGGACACCGTCATAAATACCCCTAATCCTTTTTGATCACATTTTGACTAAACCGAAAAACGCAAAAAAATAAAAGATAGATAGTGTAGAAACACTAACGATACTCAATAATTAACCCTCAACGCGACGACAGTCTTGATAACAGAATTGACAATGTCATGTTCGTGTGAAATTGATTTGTGGTACATACCTACTATTATCGTAGCGCCCTTGATACCCCACCTTAGGGTTATTTATGTCAGCTGACGATATAAGGGTAGGGTGCTACACCTCTGTGTTGACTACAAATAGAATACACATGTGGGCTTACAAATAGATCATGTACTAGATTAACACAAAAATGTGAGAAAAACTTCATGTCAATCTTCTTCTACTTAATAAAAATCTTGAATTCATTCATTCACTGACACAGCCTAAACAGTACCCTAATTGCGTAACTTATTTTCGTAAACAATTTCGCGGAATTTGTTTCATTTTGACATTTCAACAACATTCATTGCGTTATTTACGTTGTTGAACAGATTTTTTTTTACAACTTATGAATCGATGGATTAGAAATCTGTTTCAAATCAAAACAAATTGTGATTGTGTTGTATTACGCAATTAGGGTACCGATTGGCCTAGTGTACACGAGAGGATTTTAAAAATTCATCAAAATGTTAAATAAAGGCGATGAAAGTTTGTATGGACGTTCGCTGATTTTAAAGTTAGATACGTGGAAAGTCATCCCTTAAGCATATTAAATTTTATGAAGGTTTGTATAGAAATTCTGAATTTTTTGACGATAAGAACGTGGTATTGTGGCCTCTACACTTCAGTTTATAGGTAAAAGTTAGTTGTGTCACCGTTTTTTCGTAACTCATCCCCTAAGGCTCCTGAAGAACAGAAGTTGCTGATGAGAAATGTTAGAATAAACTGATTTTAAGTAAGTAAATAGGTATTCTTATTTAAATTCAGTTTAATCTAAATCTGCACGTATGGCTTTTCAGAGTAACATACCTGCAATAGACAGTTAAGACGCAAATAAATGACAGTGACCTTGAATGGTTAGCTTGCGTGTTCTGTACTGAGCTTAAGCAACGCGTCGTACGTCCAGCCAGTAATAGGACTCGCCCATCAAGGAGCGGTGTCCCAAATTAGACGCATTATTAATTTATTACACGTAAAACAAAAAGTATTTTAATAAAAAAAATATACTAAAAGATCAATAATTTAATTATCTTTAAAATAATGAAGTTTTCAGAAAAATACGCTCGGTAGATTTTGCGTCATTCTCAGTTTTTTATCCGCGTTAGACATAACTTTACAAATTAATTTCACTATGTAATATAAACATAATCAAAAATATGCCTATATTAAAATATTAGGAAAATGCTCTAATTTAACATATATTTTTTCCAAATCACTAACACGTTTAGACGACATCTTCAGTATAAAATCATTAAAAGTCGGTTATCGTCCCCTTAAATGTGTCGTCTCATTAAGATATTACTCAAGACTTGAACTGAGGTACCCATTGCCAATTATATGCAGGTACTAAGGTTCTATTTCAAGAACACAACATTGACTTAATCGACCTTCGACGTTCTTACCAGCCTTGGGTCGACCTAATAAAGACCCTGACACATTGCCATGGTCAATTTACATCGATAAACCATCAATTAGTGAACACATGCCCGTAATAAAAGTCAGTTAATGTGTTTTTTCTACAATCATATGGCCAAGGACTTATTACTGTTGGAGATGTTCATAAATCGACCTTCATAGGGTGTGTTTGGTCGAAGTCATCATAAGAGTTGTTTAAAACAATAGAGCGAAGAAATTTTGGGAAATAAGTCGTATGGATGAGGAAAAACATTGAAGGTGTAAGTGGTAGGTAAAGAATTATCGAATATAAGTCTCGTTATGTACATGCGTATTTTAAATAAACGTAGTAAATTAGTGCATCTTATCATCATTCTACCAAAAGACGTTCACTGTTGGACATAGGTATCTCCAAAGTCCATCTCGCTTAACTTAACCCAGAGTTTGTTTCGTCATTTATACTCAAGGGTAGTCAGATCAGGAGGATACGCCCTGGGCGTCGGGTATCGTGAGCCGATTTCCGGCCACCGCAGGCGCGGGCTTGCGGACGGTGAGCAATGGGTAGCTCGCCGTCCGATAAGGACCAGGCCCGGGTCGACGGTGACGGCGCGTTGTGTTCCACACACGCTTTAAAGAGATGTCAGCAGAATTAACGGGGTCCGTTAGGGCCGCTGCCTGCCGGGGTTGTGAATAAAACCAAAAGGGAAATCGTGGCCCCCGGCAACATGGCAACAAGGAACACGGGTGGGTTTTAGTCAGTAAGAGTCTGACACGCCTTCCCGCTCCGCTCAAAGCGGGAGAAGTTTTTTGATAACAATTTCCCACCCAAAAAAAAGGGGTAGTCAGATAGAAAATGTAGTCTCCATCTTGCTTATCATTTTTTAATATGACGTTTATAAGTGATTCCGATTCACAGAATATTAATTCATTTCCTACATTAAAATGTAAATTTAGTTTGTACTTCAATTTTGTTTGGTACATTTATCAAACCTATCGTTTTGATTCACGTTTGCTTCAATCGAATATCAATGAATTTCAAATAATCTTATCTTCAACCATAATAAACATCCGGTAATTTGAAATAAAACTAATCAACACCTATATTTAGTTTGATAAATAGTGCGTATTACTATTATTAATTGATAGATCGATTTAATCACAAATCATGTAAACATACGCGGCCGCCATTTTTGCAGCGCAAGCAGGACTAACTGAAAAGAATTAAACATTTCGGCACGAATTATTGTCAAATGTTTAACATGTGAGATTGTATGGCATCCTTGTTCTATAACTTACACTATGTGCAACTTTGAGCATTGGAAATACAGATTATTAAATACAAATATCGGTCAAAATGTCGGTCAGCGGTAGGTCGCATCAGTCGCGATCGAGCTCATTCAGCTCGATTGACAGATGCGCGTTTTTTGACATCGAGCCCAATGAGCGCGATTGACAGACGTGGGGAAACACATTAGTAGACCCATGTCGTGTGTGACTTATTAGAATCACTTTTAAAATATTATGCTAATGCTGGTGTTTTTATCAATGATTTTGTACCTGCTTTCATCATCTGCCTAGCCTTTTCCCATTTATATTGGGGCCGGCTTCCAGTTTAACCGGATGCACTGCCTATCTGACCTCTACAACCTTTTTGTACTAGATTTTACTTATTTCAGTTTTGAGTATTGCCACGGAATTGGTTCGATCCCCACGTCAAACAAGCATCATTAGGTTTTTATATCAGGAATTTCTCACTAGCAGCCCGAAGTCTGCATTTGTGACTGTTTGATGGCAATAGACCCGCCCCTATTATTTCATAGGACCTCAACATAACTTTCTTAATCTGGGTGTTCTTCTGCCTACTCTTTTCGATAAACAAGCTTGAAGTTATGTCATACTACTGAAGTTCCTTCTCAAATAAATTCTTAACAAGAACGATCGAAAACAAATAGGAAACAGCGGTATTTGAAACGGCACCATTAAGTTGAGGAGTTTGATCAACAATCGGGACCGAGCTACGGTACGCTACTAGTTCACAACTGCAATTACTTTGCTCTCGTTAAGGCCATAGTTTCATGGTGATAGGATGAGCCATGTTCCAATTTTCTGCTAAACTAGAAGCGATATTAACTTGAAGAACAAGGAATATCATGATAATCAGAAACTGCTCAGGTGCAGATTTTTAGACGACCAACAGCTGGTCGTCTATAAATCTGCTCGCGACTACTTCTGCGTGTATTTTGTTTTTGTATAAATATCTAGGGTGAAAAGTAGCACACGTCTTTCTTCAGGCTATCTATCTGTCAAATCTCATAACGATCAGTTCAGCGGTTTATGCGTGAAAAGGTAAAAGACAGACATGCATAGTTATTTTCTAACTAATTTATAATATTAGTAAGGATTGTTGCATTCACTTTGGAGGAACTTATGGGACAGTGTCCAACTCGTCACTAAGTTCTGGGTTGACACGATTTAGATTGTCATCGACACTCGAAGAAGGAGATCAATCAGCTAGTAATGTTTCTACAGTCACTGCTGGGAGATCCCGGACAGTACCGACCCAGTGCTGATTGGTGAACGTAATTTTATTGGATTCTAGGACACGCCGGTTCTTCACAATGACGTTTTCTTCGCCGTTTTTAGAGCACGGTTGATTATTTTTGTATCTGCATGATTAGCAATTTTTTCTTATCATCATAATATTATTTTTAAATAATATTACCAATTTCTAAAAAAACAGGAAAATATTAACAGTTTTCCTTAATCAATAGCAGATTATCTCCAGCAATGAATTCAACGGTGCCAGTCATGTTTTTGTTGTTAATTTATTAGGTTAGATCGTTAAGATTGAGATAACGATGTAATAAGTACATAACATAACATCACGCCTTGTTTCCGCAAAGGGTTGGGTAGAGGTGTCCCTGTAGCAGGTACACCCATATTTCGCCAGTTATGTTTAAATCCCATGTAATAGGGGGCGAGCCTATTGCCATCAACCGGGCACAAATCCAGACTCCGGGCTGCTACTGAGAAATTTCAGAAAGAAAAACCCAATAAAACTTTGCCCGACCCTGGAATGGAACCCAGGACCTCATGCTCAGCAGTATCGCTTGCAACAACTAGACCAATGGGGCAGTCAGTCGGGGCGATGTAATAAGTAGTGGAGAATAATGATTATAACTGGATTAGCTACATAAATGTTTCGATAGTTTAATGCCTAGAAGGTCGATAGTACACTTGTACTATCCTTGACCTTATCCTTATCCTTGGACTTCCATATATAATAAAAAATACATTTGGTCAACCCTTTTATCGAGATAACGGATACCGATAAGCGACGTCCAAGAATATACAATAAATCAATCATGAAAAGGCTTAATAATATAATAAATTATCTAACATTTCTACGCGAGAAATATTAGACCCGCACGACCGATATTATGGATATTATGTCCCGAATAAATGGGCTTTAAGTTTTTAACAAAAAGTTTCTAGACTTTTTCCTTCATCCCAAACACGATTCATCCTTTACATTGTCAGAGTATGTAAAAACAATAGTAAAGATCTATTTGTTGGTACATTGTATCATTTACCAAGGAGTACCTATCATGTTAAACAGTAGGTAACTGAGTTGTGAAGTTCAGATTAGCAGTCGCTCCATATAAATTACAGCTGCATCAGGTTATACTGGATGCCGACTCCAACATTGTCAAGAAAAGGCTCAAATAGTGATGACAGTCAGACTGAACATGGACTGAAGAGGTCGCTTCTAGAAACATAAGAACATATTACGAAATGAGCCAATTATTTGAATAATTTCTTATGTAAACCATTGGTAAAGATATATACCATTCACCAGCAAAGCTATATCATAGCAATGTAAACATTAGATAACAAAATGTGAACAAGCTAATTTTTTGTGAGCAAAGGGACATTAATCTTATTCGTACAGAAGGATAGCGGAGCTATTTTTCAATACTGAATAATTTTATTCATTTAGGTACCGTAGCAGTTAACGAATCAGGATCGTCGCAACGTTTAATGAAGGAACATTTTTCTTAGAATTTTCTTTATTTTTCTTTTTTTAGTTCAAAGGGAGTAATTGCTCTAATACAAGTAATGAGCGGCTTTATTGAGGAAAAATAATTTAGTAGAAAAATAATTTGTTGTTCGTTTCGGAGGCCCTTTCTTATGTTGACAATTTCTTTGATAAACAGTCGTCTTCATGAAGCGATCACACCTCTTCCTTAGGCAAACCATGTTTTACTTTCCTTTGGTATTTTTCGTCGAGTCGTTGAGCTCCTTAAGTTCTAAGTTGAGCTACATGCGTGCACTGACGTCAGGTCCAATCAAATCTCCGGAGGACACAGTGGAGCATACGGTGAAGGTCTACCTGGCTTGGACGGAGCATCGCCGTGTACTCGTGGAGGCGATCGGCGGCGGTGGTCTCTCACGTCCGGCCCTGGTCCAGGCCATGGTACGGAGCGAGCGTCACCTCCTTCTGTGAAGCAGTAATGCTCGCGAAGGAGGAGGTAGGACGCGTGAGGGAGAGGCAAATTTTGCGCCCTCACGCCCCTAACCGCCGCACGAAAAGCCCTGAGCGTTGGGAGTTGCAGGCCGATTCCCGGCCACCATAGGTGCGGGCTTGCGGACGGTGAGCAATGGGTAGCTTGCTGTCCAATAAGAACCAGGCCCGGGTTGACGGCGTGTTGTGTTCCACGCGCGCCTCAAAGAGATGTCAGCAGAATTGACGGAGTCCGATAGAGCCAATGCCTACCGGGGTTGCGGTTTTGTCCGAAAGAGTTACCGTGGCCTCTGGTAATACAGGAACTGAAGGAACACGGGTGGGTTGTCAGTAAGAATCTGACACGCCCTCCCGCTTCACTCAGAGCGGGAGAAATTACTTAAGAATTTCCCATCTAAAAAAAAAAGGTCCAATCAAATCTGTGTGGTTTTTTCCTCAAAAGACCATCATCTCAGATACAAATCTGCGTGTCCTCATATAACTTGACCAAGATTATGTTTGAACTTTAAAAGAGACTCTTACTGACTAAAACCCACCCGTGTTCCTTCTTTCGGAAATGTTTGAAAACGAGATAGTATCGGTCTTCATCTTGTTTTAAAACATAATTTATTATTAACGTATTGTTGAATTTAATGTTTTTTGGGACTAATTTATAGAAATAAATAAAATGTATCATTTTGACTTTTATTTATATTAATTTGGTGTTAAGAGCAAAGCTAAGTGTGTTGCGGCTAACTTGTAATCCTGAATTCTTGATAACTAATTATAGATTTATAGCTCTAACAGGTAATCGTTCACATAAATAGTGCAACAAGTAGAGTTTGCTCGACCTTTTGACAGACAGCCTTGACTATTACCGCATAAACATGAATAGAATCAAGCAATATTAGATCACATTTCAAGATTTTACTCAAACCCAGTCTTAAAACTTTAAAACTCCAACTGCAGTTCACAGCAATGATAGGTAAACTGAACAGGTCAAAACCACGTATCGTAGCGAAGAAAACTTTGCTACCCCCCCCCTTAGTTCGCGTATCACAGCGAACGGCCAAGTTACAGAACTTGCACAAGTACCTACTGAACTTAGTTCGGGAACTTCGTTCGCATTGCCCGGGATTATATCACATATTTATGTTCCCTTATTGGGTCAGCCGGGCTGTAAAGTCTGCATTGCACGGCTCAATTGCATCTTAAACTAAGTTATCGAAACTTTATTTCTATGATTCTAAAATGCAACTAAGTAAGACGATAAAACTATGATGCTTGGCAAATATTTGGACTGATACGACTAGCTGACTAGAGGTAGATGCTAAAGTAAATAATTGCTAACTCTTAACAATTAAACTTTAAGAGACCTCTAAAATAATATATGTTGTGTTAGATTTCAGCCATTGAAAGAAGGTAAACTCTCATAAATTAATATTCTTCAAAGATACAAGAGAATAGAATAGAATAAATTTATTTCGGTAAGTTTACATTCAAGTTTTTTTCGTTTATAAAACTATCCTAATCATATGATTTATATTTACTAGCACAGTTTACTAGCGATAGTGTTGCAAACACTGTGGTATCAACAAGCGCTGAGTAATTAATAAAAAAAATATTACAGATTTAAATAATCTCATTACTCGATATCGGTATTTCGCACAGACTTAACCATCCATCACAGCTTTTTTCATTTTAGTCTTAATGAATAGCTAAGCGCTGTGAAATAGCTTTCAGCTCTTCGCTATTCATTAAGACTCCACTCGGAACTGACAAAGCATTTACTTAAAATAAAAAATCTTTTAAAGTTAGGTATTTCTACCAATCTAGATGGGCGAAAAACGTAAGCGACTAACGTCGTCTCATTTTAATAGAAAAGTCTTAAAACGAAACAATTTTTTTTGACAAATTAAAAAGTTCCTGGATTTTTAAACAATACTTCGAACCCCTTCGTTAAAACCCAAGAAAGCTCGAGGTCAGTCACCAGTTTAATTACCTAGCAGAGTATGCCCTTCATTAGACCATGAATAAATACCATGATCCAAGACTTACCTTGACTAATACTGCTGTAGCCATCAGGGGTCATCAAAGGTGTACCACCTCCGTCATACATGGTTCAAGGTATATTATTTCAAACAGGTACGGAACAAAGGTATTCACATCACTACACACAGGTACACAATATTGTTAGCACTTATGTATTACATCATTTAATACATTCACAAGTTCATGCGTGATTGTTTTCACGTGAACTAATTGTTAATTTCAGAGACCTTCACTGGACTACGTGTTAAAATGTCCCTACATTCCAATGTTATTTTTTTTTTTGTTAAAACAATGAACGTACCTAATTATATTCGTTCTTGACTTTTAAAACAAGTAAAATATTAACTAATCTTTATGAAGACAAAAGGAGACTTTCAAGAACGAAACATCAGAACGCTATCTCGAAGACATGACTGAAGTTTAACATTTAAGGAACAAAATTAAACGATAGCAGCTTTCAAAGAATATTTGAGAAGTTAACTAAGTTTATCTGCCGAGTCCAAGGCTTCAAGTTTATCCATAGAATTGCTGAGGCCCTCTTTACAATTTCATTACAGCGGTGCGAAAGCTCGTCATAAATCATGACGAAATAGAGCCTCCAACGAAGTTGTTTACTGTAGATGTTGTTTTAACAATGAGTTACTGGTTCAATAATATATTTAGCTTTAGGATTCGATAGTCAGACTATTAATATTGTCTTTACAAAGTGCCTATAATTTTGATTGTGATTGTGACAAAGAAAAATCGCATAATAATAGCCTAAATCAGCCTATAACGTTCCCATTGTGGGACATTTCCTCTCTGAAGGAAGGGGAGTGAGCCATAATCCACCACACTGGTGCGGGGTGTGGGTTGGAAAGGTTTTTATTGTCGACCTTGCAAAATTCTCTCAATCGTAAATCTAAGGATGAGCTTTTCAGGCGTAACTGTCGTTCTAGCGTAGCTTGTGAGCAGTGGTGGCCCAGGGGTAACAGCCCCGACTTACGAATTGTAGATCATAGGTCCGAGCTTAGACAAGCGCTTTACTTTGTGTAAAATAATTTCATCACCACTGTTCTCAAAACGGCGAAAGTATTTCTTTCGCCGAGAGGAAACCGACATGTCCTAGAACAAAAAATTCGAAGACATGTGACATCTATCTACTCGCACTGGGCCCACGTGGTAGATGACAGCCCACTCCCTCTCACAAAGAGGAGGCCTGTGTCCCAGCTGTGGGAACATTGTAGGCTGATTATGCTTGTAAGGATGAAGGTAAATAAAGATTAAATTATTCAAGAACACAACGTGTTCCGCTATTCTGCAGATACAATGTGTGCAAGGGCAGAAGAGGATCTTGAGGTAAGGTACCCATAATTAGTTGCTTATTCATAAAAAAACAACAATAAGAGAACATACAAAATAAACATCGTGACGTTATTTGAACGGGGCTTATTAAATTTGTAAATATTGTTGATTTGTGGTTTGTCCTTACCAAATAATAGTTGCTACCGTGAAATTGATATTATCTACTGAATAATAAACGTCTCCAATATTATATATTCTCAACGTTAACCTCGACATTAGTGAAATAACAAATCGTTCAATGTTTTTATTATTCTATCAATTATTTAGATCTTTGAATGTGAACTTGAAAAATATGAAAAAAAAAAAATTTGACCCTGATTTTACAGATTTGGTTTCAAGCAAAGACTTTTAAATATGTGCTTTAGCAACTATGTAAATTTTTGGCAATCATCATCTATGTTGGGGTCGGCTTCCAGTCTAACTGGACTCAACTGAATACCAGTAATGTACATGGAGCGACTGCCTATCTGAACTCCATAACCCAGTAAAATTTTTGGCAATATCCTAATGTAATTAAGATTCAGACAATCAATGTAAATAGATCATGTTGGACAAAACAATAGGCTTCTTCCAAGTTTTTTAAGGCATGTATTTAATTGAACTTCAAATAACTCCAATTTTCCAACACTCTAATATAATGATTGCGCCTCTTTTTGTGAACTTCTAAACATTCCTATTTTGGGGTCCTAAAGATACTAAATAGCCAAGTAACTGTCACCAACTGTGAGAAAGAGCCAGAAAAAAAGCAGGCTCATTTATTTATAATTGCGCATCGTTGAAGATCAATGAGTTTTAGAGTTTCATTAATTTAGAAAAGTGTACATCAATAAGTTTTAGAAAACCAGTTAAATTTTTTCCCGTTTTTAAACAATGTAATCTCCAGTTCAACTGTCACATAAATTTGTAACCTTTTCTTAACAAGCTTGCATGTTTGTGTTGTTACATAATGGTGTAACAGCTTGACTTGTGGCATTATTTGAAATATAACAGCATAAAAAACCTGTGAGTCACCATTAAAAGATTACTAAGCTACCAAATACTTGGTTGGTGTCACATTCATTTATCGGGTCAATGAAACTTATTCTAAAAACTCTATTATTTTCACAACAATTTTTTAATCACATGACACGGTAATATTTTTATAATTTAACCTTTATTTCAATCACTATTTATAATTTACATTCACAAATACTGAAAATTTCGCCTTCAACTTTTTACTACGGATTTTTTTACGTCGTTTTCGCGGCGACCTGGCACGTCGGTACGAGCCTGGTGGTGGGACTCCACTACCACCCCATGGCACCACAAAACCCACCACATAGAACGTAGAAATGAATGGAGTCGGCATTTCTTTATCGAGCTAAATTATGTAGGGAATATATTTCGCTTCGTCATTGCGCTGTGGGTTCGACAGGTGATGTGTTTATTTTTGCCGTGGGCTTTACCTAACTATGGATGAGAACGAAATAATTTTTGAGGGGAAATGTTGCAATAGAAAGATAAGTTAAGAAATCTACTGTTAGCTTTGAAAACCGTTAAAACTTTTATCCAAAAATTAAATCACTAAAATCATACTGCATTTCCGTGATTTTATTTTAAAATTTGTTTCATTTTCAGCACTCCCCAGTGCAAATGCAAAAGAGGATATTCCAACATTTAAATGAAATACGTCACCCTGATGTTAGTTTGACAAGATTATTTGAACAAACTCTGTCGCTGTACTTGGTATGCGGAACGTAGCACGGCGTATCGTCGATAGCACTATGACAAATTAACGTTGTGGACGCCCAGCCGGTCTCTTTGAGATTTCATTTGATTCATTTGAAGTTAGCTAGGAATATAATCAATCTGACTTAGATGTGTTCTTTGGAATCTAGTTTATACTTTTGACGATGAAAATTACAAACATTTTGTTAGACAAAATGTTTGTCATTTTGATAATCCTGTCTATTTTTGTCCAGAGCAATAAATCGTAATCTTCCTCAGGACCATAAATAGTAGTTTCAATCAGGGTAAAGCTCTGTCCATTAAAAATAAGAAACTTCAATAAAATATTACTGGATGAATGTCACTCGTCCATGTAGACGTCTGAGCTCGAAATAGCCCACTGAATTTTTAATAAGACATTGAGAACTTACTTTCATGGCTCCTAGTAATTTATGTAGTCATAGTACACGGCCGTGACCCTGTCCATGGAACATTGCATGACAATAGAGTATCGATTGCTTGCACATCACTCCTATATTTCGTTAGAGCTGCTTGTAAATTCTGCGCTCCTGGTACCTTGCGGGTTTAATTGACTAAGTGGGGTATTAGTAATGCAATGCTTGTTTACGTGGTTGGAGACACACCCTGTTTTCGCGTGCATGCAATTCTTTGTTTGTTTATTTTGTTCCATAAACACTACAAATTCCTTTATTTGTGTCCATGGAAGAAACTGGGTGGATTCGGTGAGTCATCATCGTTGAGTTGGAACAAAATAGTTAAATTAGCTATTAACTTTTTGTAGTTCGCAGCTATGCATCATTTATTTATTTTTCTAACAAATGAAACGCATTATGTAAATCTCTCTCTCTCGTCTCATACAATTAGCAAATAGAAAATAACTTTTGAAATTACTAAACACATCGTTTTTTTTTTAAGCTATTGCATAGCTTTTAATGCGGGCTTTGAGCGTGGCGACCGAATCAAGAAATTCCGTAACGAAAAAAACCTAACACCCCCCACTCCGCCTACCATGTAATGACGGATGATAACATAAAACAAAAATTACTTTTTTTTTTTTGGTTTTGGGTTTTTTTGTTTGGGAAATTATCAAATAACTTCTCCTGCTCTGGGCGGAACAGGAGGGCGTGTCAGACTCTTACTGACTCAACCCACCCGTGTTTCTTCAGTTGTCATATTGCCAGGGGCCACGGTATCCCTTTCGGACTTCCCGAACTACATATTTTCAAGAAACACTTACTCTGTATGCGTACTACTAATTTTGCTGATCTATTCTGTAAACATTTAAGCGTTTAAACTTAGGTGAAGGGTCCAGTGTCAGTTCCTATGGAATGACAGCTTACTTCACCTAAGTTTTCACGCTTAGATTTTTACAGGACATACCGGCTGGTATCAAAGTGCTACGTATATTTTGTTTTTTTACCCACATTTTATTCCAACCATAGCTTTGCAAGTACTCGAAGCAGGTCGTAAATTCTTATATGTATCCATATTCATGAAGTTTGCACGAACATATAAATGCTTGATAACCTGCAATAATCCCTTACATGTAACCAGGTGTGTGTTCAGCGTAGGTACATAACAATTACCAAATTGTGTTTGAACTTCGTGCATGGGCGATTCCTGGTTATTTACTGACCGTTAGATATCGCTTATGTAAATTGGACTGCGGTTACACAAAATAGTTATTGCAATCTATCAATTTACACTATTTATAGCTACATATTGAAGTGTACTGCACAGATAAACCTGCATGAAGATGTGAAAGCTTGAATGTGAAAAGTGAAGTATTGTGGCGGAATTTTTCTTTTTCTTTCTTTTTAAAAAAACGATGCCCTACACTAGGAATTTCTCCTGTATTGTGAGTGCGTTTACAAACATTTAAACTCACATAACTAAACAGCCAGACCCGGAACAATTACTGGTAGGTCATACAAATATTTGGTCCGTGCGGGAATCGAACCCGCTACACGCAGCGCAGCAGTCAATCGCTTAACCACTGCGCCAACCGTGCCGTCAAATATTGTGTGCCGTCATAATTTGTTTTATTTCAAACTTTTCAGTTTTATTAATATATAAATGTGTATATATATATTTGGAATTGACTCATTACTAACTTTTATTTGATACCAATAATGTGTTTTTTTTTTAAACCTACCCCTCCCTTTTTTTTGTATTTGCAGATGCAATATATAAATATTATATAGCCTATGTCACTCCCACTATTAAGACGAACCTAACGACACCTCATATGTTAAATTCATCAAGCCGTTTAGGCTACAGAACGTGTCAAAGAAATAGACATACATTCATACAAACATACATACATACTCTCGAAAAACATTACCCTCCTTCTGGGGCAGTCGGGTAAAAAGAATGCAAATTCAAAAGCGTATCACGAGATAGGCTAACCATATAATTTTAAGAGCACCGAGGAAAAACTACGGTAGAAAGACTGTTGTATATGAGGGGGCTGAACTCTATAACTCTATATCTAAAGTAATTATGGAATCGAAATCACTTCCAACTTTTAAAAGGCTATTAAAGCACAACCTGAATAATGTGTGAATTGTAAGTTTTACCGTTCTATTACTTAATTTTATATTATTACCATGCGAAACCGTCGCTTATCTTAATTATTTTGTTTTTCCTTATAGGAGTGAATAAATGTATTCTTTTTGAGTGAAATAAATGTTCTTAAACCGTAACTTTGATAGGCTGACTTCACAGGCAGAAAGTGAGACCGACATCTATAAACGTTAATTGGCACTTCCATTGTCTAAGCGTTATTCTTGACACTGGTGCCGATTCCCTTGTTCACAAACTAAACTAAATTTAAGTTCAATGCGTCTTTTTCTTTCTATTTCCCTTTTGGACTTCCCCGTTCATAAGACTTCATTAAGAAAAGGACAGAAGATAAATTTTAGTTTAGACCTGTCAAATTAATCAGCGCCTGTCACTACTCCATACAAGTTTAGACGTGATTAAAAACTTGCCTACTAAAATTACGTCAATTTACGTGAAGCGCTGATTAATTTGACAGGACTAAACTAAAATTTATCTTCTGTCCTTTTCTTAATGAAATAGAAAGAAAAAGATGCACTGAACTAAAAATTTAGTTTAGTTTGTGAACAAGGGAATCGACACCATTGTCTCACAACTCTCTAACTAAAAATTCTAAATAGAGGCGGGAACATGTATATCAAAGCACGTGCTACTAAATACCGTTTATAGATCTCGGTCTGACAATAGTAGGTACCTACGTGCAAGTACGCTTGTGTTATAAAATGCACATATTAGGACGATTAGTAGTACATAGGCTTAGATTGTTAATTATTTAACACAATTAGTATAGGTACACTTACCAACAGAGACTATTTCGTTTTTACCCGTGTTTTTTGTTTCTGTTACACGTTTTATCAACCTATTCTTCACCTAATTATGATCTAAAACAAGTTGGTGAATAATTTCAAATTTTACACAATTATCCTCCAACTTCTTTGGGGTTTTTAAGAGTTATTCACAACCCATTTACACACCCCAAGACACACTGAAGGAACTCATTGTGTATAATAATAAAAATAATACAAGAGTAATGCCAAGCTCCATTGCTCCCGCGCAAGAGAGCAATTATGTCCGCTCAGTTGAGTCTTCTAACACACGCGGGATGCTGAGCAGCTGATGCAGACTGTTTTATGTATCTTTAATTTCAGGTCCAATGTATACAACAGGCTCGTTGACCGTAAAAATTGTTTTGTTAATGTTTGTATTTTTGCTGAATTATTCATACATACCTACACACATAAACTCACAACTTCTTCCCATGGGGGTATCCAGAAACTACAGAACGCCACCTGCTATGATCCTTACATACTCCTTTTGCTTCGTTTGCGTTCATACATCTGATCATACACGCACGCCGGTTGCGAGTACTACGCACCTGACCATTCTGAGGAACAGCACCAATAAGAACATCCTGGCATTTCCACTCACATCTGAATTATTCATATTTGGAGGAAAACAGACAACAAGGAATACAATCAATTATTTATTTATTTATTTTAATGGGTTTATAAAATTTTGTCAACAACTACTTTACTAACACGACATACCTTCATTATGCCTGGATTCGCTGAAGGGCAAGGCAGAGATGCTTATGCTCACCCACATTTTTATTAGGTACCCTTAATATGATGACTATAACTGGTGACCTGTAATAAAGGTTTTTATTTAAACCTACTTCAGGCACCAGTCTCTCACAAAGTTCGTGCACTATTGTCAAATACCAGCATTAAGTACATAACTTGTGTAGAGAAAATAAACGTCTTATATTATATTATTATTATATGACTGCCATGATACCAAAATGCAGGCTTTATCGGTCAATTTTAGTTGTCCAACCTAAAGTTATTTAAAAAAACCGTGTTATTGATCCTGGTTGCAAGTTTTGGAACAGAATCATTAAATTATTAATAATCTTAATTGCAAGATTAAATGCTTTCATACATACATACCCAGAAATAGTTATTTACAGATCAATTTTATAAAAGTTTGTTAGGTTTAAGTATGTTTTAACGGTAGTAAGTTAATTCTTGAATACAAAACAAGAAGGCCAATCCTCGTACTTAAAAAAACGTATAAATTCGAGTCGCATTCTCATCTCAGTGACAATAAAAGTCAAAAACTTGTCACGTCTATGACAAGTTTTTGACATTTATTAAGGAAGGAGCGAAATTAAGAGTTTTGACAAATTGAGACTGACATTAGAATGCGAACGTTCTTAAAAATACTGGAATTGCCCCTCAGTAATAAAATACTTGATCTTACTTATCTGAAGGAAAAAATATTTATTAACTACTATAATATTATAAGATAATGATAATTCTCAGTCTTTATTTTGTAGATTTCCTTATAAATACAGCTACTGTTTTGGATATTAAGACTATCTTAAGGCGCGATTAATTTACGATAAGTAATAACAATCGCCAGTTAGATTAATTTTATCACCATGAATGTAATTTTATACAGTAGATATAAATTAGGTATGTACTTATTTATATGACGCTGGCACGTGTTCACTTTTTATGGTACCAACTGATGCAAATGAAATGTTTTTTTCCTTGCAGTAGTGGAACAATTATTTATTAATCAAAGTCAAATTATTTATTTCAATATAAAAGGCGCTTTTGAACGTCAATATTTACAAGAAAAATTAGAATTGATTCTAGTTGCAACTTCCAAAACGTAGTTACTTTAGAAGAAAAATATTTAAGACGCAGATATATGACAGTGACCTTTAGTGGTTAGCTTGCGTGTTCTGTACTGAACTCACGCAACGCGTCGTACGTCCAGCCAGTAATAAGACTCGCCCATCAAGGAGTTCTGTCTCAAATTAGACGCATTATTAATTTATTATATGTAAAACAAAAGGTATTTGAATAAAACACGTATATTAAAACATCAATAGTTAAATTATCTTTAAAATGGTGAAGATTTCAGAAAAATACGCTTGATAGTCTTTGCACCATTCTCAGTTTATTATCCGCGTTAGACATAACTTTACAAATTAATTTAATTATGTAATATAAACATAATCCAAAATATCCCTATATTAAAATATTAAAAATGCTCTATTTTAACATATATTTTTTCCAAATCATTAACACTACTCGTTTCAACATCATCTTCAGTATAAAATCATTAAAAGTCGGTTATCGTCGCCTTAATAGGCTCTCTCCCATTGCTTAAATGAGACTTAATCGACGAATTAGGGGTCAGTTTGGGTGTAGGTCCCTACTTACTGAACACTTTACCTGTCGCTTCAGGGGTAACAGGATGTTTATACTAGGAATCAGGGAATTAAATCCTTTTTCTACAACTGGCCATCTTTAGCACAGAAGCCAGTGCACAATAACCATGGATGCCACAAAAAATTGCAAAAAAAAGTCTTATTCGCCTTGTTGGCCCTACTGTTTCGCAACAATATATTATTATGTAGTAGCGAACTGACGAATGTAGGCCAAGCAGGGCTGGCCAAAGGAGGGTCGCACGCGATCATCTGATAAACAAGACTCTTCACGAAACTCGCGACCTGCTCGCGACCCCTGGATGTTAAACTGGTAATTTTGCCCACGATCATGGGAAAAGATGGCTGTTAAATAATCTGTTTTGCATATTTTTATGTTTATGATCGTTTTTCATTACGGAATTTGTAGGATGTTTTATGATAGGCGTTCAAGGTGAATGCGGTGTAGGCTGTTATTTTGTGATGCGTTGCTATCAAAAATATTGATGGGAGATTCTTCAAGCGAGAATCGCCGTCAACTGTAGTAGATGAAGTATGGATAAATGAGCCTACCATAGGGTATGTACAACGCTTTTTAATAAAAGAAAAAATACATTTTATGTATCTGAGTAATATCAAATCCTTTTTCAAAATACAACAGGTATTTTAGGTACTACTTTTTATTAAGAGTTAGCAATCATCTTCAAGGTGTTAGAAACCCTATAAATTTTCATCTGTGTCATTAGGACAAATGATAAACAATTTTATCAATTGAATCATGCATGGGTTTGCAAAATCTACCTGATAATTACCATTATTATTCGAATTGACACTATGTGAAGTCATGTCATTTTTAAGTTTTTAGGGTTCCGTACCTCAAAAGGAAAAAATGAAACCCTAATAGGATCACTTCGTTGTCCATCTGTCTGTAAGTCTGTCAAGACCTTTTTTGTTAAGAACGCGTAGAGGTATCAAGTTGAAATTAATATCAAATACGTAAGTAAAGTAGGCCTTGGAGCTCTAAAAAAATTAAGCATCTAAGTTAAAGCAATGAAAAATACGGCTATTTATGCGACATATTTTGATACTCGCAAATAAATATAAAACCTACAGGGTTTTTCCCGTTGACCTAGAATCATGAAATTTGGCAAGAAGCAAGGTCTCACAACACAAGTAAAGGAAAAGTCAGAAAATCGTTAATTTGTAGTTATATCACATTTTTTTTTTTTTTTGTAATTACTGACTTACATTTGCAGTTGGAGAATTGAACGTGACGTATATCGATGTATGGGAAAACATGTTTTTTGGGGTAAATTCATTCCAATTACGGAACTTTTTATTGTGCTTGGTCCGATACGCACTTGGCCGGTTTTTTTAAATTTTGTTACTCTTTTAATAAAAAGGAACATGGATTCAGAAAACCCTATAAACCATAAATTGAGTTAAAAAGGTCCCATGTATACTTTTCATCTCTAAATCCACATTATAAACCAGTTTTTAAAAAAAACCTTTCGAAAACGGAACTCAACCCTCAGTCAGTTTCATATAAAGGTATTAAATTCGCTGAGTTGCAACTGCCTTGGTTTTTCAACGTGTCAAAGAGAATTAGCGCTTCCCACTTCAACCACATGATTGGATTTGTGACTCACAATCCGCTCTGTGCTGTCACGTATTCCAGACTTGTCCCAAATAAGTTGTGCATGTGTTAATGCAATGGATTTACTGAAGTCTGAGTTTACCAGGAATTTGGAAATGCAATAAAATTCACACATTTGGAAATGCAATAAAATGCAGATAAGTATACGTTTTGTGTGTAAATGAAGCCCTTTCATATTTCGATACCCCACACTTTCAACACACCATTTCGGCCTCTGTTGCAATTAAAATAATAATGGATGTGGGCAAGCATGATTTTAGACGATTCTCCAGTGGAGAGCTTTACTTAGTAGTTGCTGAAATAATCAGCTGTGACAGACAGACAGACAACGAAGTTGCACCCTATGTTTCCTGGTCCCTTATCGAAAGGAATGTTTAAAGTGCATAACATTTTCCATTTAGAAATGTTAATTATTGTTTATGGCCCCACGTGTATCGTAGAACTCGAAATATTTCTAGTGCTGAATCAACTTTTATTATTAAAATATTAACTGAATCGACAGCAAAATTTAGAAAATGTGTAATAACAATTTAAGTACTTAGTATATAAAGATTGACCATCGTTTTACACGTTGTATCTGCGACAACAATGTGTTATTTACAAGTGCAAACTGTGATCCTATTATACGGAATAAGTCTTGTTCGTGGCTTTTTCCATTTAAGACATGAAGATTTCCTGCTTGAAAACGAACAGTCTGTTCATTTCAACATATCTATCCTTCGAAGTTCTTCAACAAATTGGATCGAGCAACCAGTCGATCATTTCAACGCTACTGATCTACGTACCTGGAAACAGAAGTATTTCAAAATAATGGATTCTTGGAAACCAGAAGGACCGATTCTACTATATCTTAATGGCGAAGGACCTTTAAAGCCATACAAGATAGGAATGACGTACTTGAAGAATTATGGTGGTGACTCTCATCCACTTGTAGGTCAAATAGCTGCAGAGACAGGTGCTGCTTATTTTTTGCTGGAGCATAGATATTACGGGGATAGTCAGCCATTAGACATATCTATCACTGAAAACCTAAGTTTCCTCTCTTCGAGACAAGCACTGGCAGACGCAGCCCATTTTCTGCTAACATTGAAGGAATCTTCAGAATTCAAAAATTCTAAAGTAATAGTCGTTGGCGGTTCTTACGCGGGAAATTTAGCAGCTTGGATGAAACTGCTGTACCCACGGTTGATTGATGCAGTACTATCGAGCAGTGCCCCTGTACTAGCCAAGAAAGATTTCAACGAATATTTTGAAACTGTCACCGATACATTCAGAACATACGGGTCACAAGAATGCGTCAATAAAATAACTGATAAATTTAATACTTTTCATGCATTGTTACAAACTGCTGAAGGGATTGAAAAGCTAAAAGAAGAAAACAATATTTGTGAAGATGTCGATATGACGGTTCCAGAAAATCAACAATTTTTTTTGTTTTCACAAACTAATTTATTCGCCAGAAAGGCTCAATATGACACTCCTGAAGACATTATCTCAACTTGCCAGGATTTAAATTTATTCGAACTCGAACACCGAATTTCTAATGTCTGGAATGATAACAAATACTGTCATAACTATGATTTTAGAGAGGCGATGCAGGGTTTTCATGTTGCCGCTGATTCGATATGGTGCTGGCTTTATCAGACTTGTACAGAATTTGGTTATTTTCAATCTGCCTATTCGAACAAACAAATGTTCGGAAACGCTATTCCAATAGATTACTTTTACAAAATGTGTAGGACGCTCTATGGAGAGGAATTCAACGAGAAGAGAATAGACCAGGGTATCATCAATACTAACAGACTGTATGAAGGATTAACTCTTAACGTGACGAATGTGGTGTTTTTTAATGGGGAAATGGATCCGTGGCATAGGCTCGGTATACTGCACGATCTCTCAGCTGAAGCTCCAGCTATATACATCAAAGGCGTATCCCACTGCCATGATATTAATCCAGATCCAAGGGATACCGACAACATAAAGGAAGCAAGAAAAAATATTAAAAGTTTACTGAAAAAATGGATAGGACAAGCATAATAATGATGTGTATTGTAATATTTTCTGGAAATTTCGCAATTTTCTTATTGTTTCTTAATTTTTTTATCCCTTTGCGGATAGAGATATCGAAATAAATATAAGAATATTGAAAACTCTGATTTTATTTGAGTTACCTTTCTAACATACCACAATTGTCACAATCCATACTAATCCATACTTATACAGGGTGGCAGGGGCATCGACGCGAATCTGTTGTTCCATACATTTTGACCGCGTAGGTATTGCACTTTTCTATGAAACAGCAGATTTTTTTTTAAATAACCGACGAAAAATTTCAACGCAGGGGGGTTAAGAATCATGCTGAACCTATGGTAAAAGTTTTCGCGTCGATGTCCCTGACACCCCGTATACTTATATATTTGTATGTATATATTGTATATTATATACATATTGTATGTATATATTGTATATACATATTGTATATATATATTGTATATACAAACATACATAAACTCACGCCTTCTTCCCATGGGGGTAGGCAGAAACTACAGATCGCCACCTGCTACGATCCTTACATAGTCCTTTTGCCTCGTTTACGTTCATACATCTGGTCATACACGCACGCCAGTTGCGAGTACTACGCACTTGGCCTTTCTGAAGAACATCACCAATAAGGTCAGTATATGTCCTCCTAGGGCGTCCTCGCCCGGCCTTTCCCTTTACATCAGCCTTGTGAATACATTTTGTTAGTCGCCTTTCATTCATCCTCTCAACATGCCCAAACCATCTCAGCATACCCTTTTCAATTTTTGTCACTACATCTTCTTCTTCTTCATCTTCTTGCATATATAGGTATTTATATACATAACATCACGCTTTGTTTCCCGAAGGGTTGGGTAGAGGTGTGAAGTGTTACGGGATAGACGTAAAAATGACTTTGGACGTATGAGACTTGTATTACTGCCTACATCGGCACTTCTTTAATATATAAAGGTACAACACAATGAAAACGACTAAGCACAAGATGAACAAAAGAAACAGATATTACACAAACGATAAAAGTTAACGTAGAGAGATCTAGGGCTTTTAGGAAGTCTAGATTTTGGACTTTAGCGGGACGTGCGTTCGAGTTCACATGAGATCGTGCACTGGGGTCGCTGAACCCTGGAATGATTTTCTGCAAATCATATGTGCGTTTCATTTCACTATCTGAACGCACGCTCCGTTTCTCCCACATATAATTAATAATTAATTATTCTTAATTATATTTTAATTAATAGATGTGGAGTGTAAATATAATTGTTAGATTTGTTAAATATGTATATAGATATTATGTGTGTTGTAAATATAGTAAATAAGTAATAGTTGTAAATATATTTTTGTTAGTCATGTTAAGCAATAGATAATGATATTATTCCTCGTTTGTTGTCTATGTGAATGAAGTATGAATGTGACAGGTTGAAATGTCAAACAAGAAAATATGATGTAAGAGGTTATGAAATGTGTTTGTGTAGTGTTTACAATATTAGTTCTAAATAAAATAGGATTTTAATTATCAAACTAAAGATGGTAACCGCTACAGGTGTACCTGTAAGTAGGTACACCCACATTTCGCCAGTTATGTTTAAGTCCCATGTAATAGGGGGCGAGCCTATTGCCATCAACCGGGCACTAATCCAGACTCCGGGCTGCTACTGAGAAATTCCAGATAGAAAAACCCAATAAAACTTTGCCCGACCCAGGAATCGAACCCAGGACCTCATGCTCAGCAGTAGCGCTTGCAACCACTAGACCAATGAGGCAGTCAAGGATTTCGAAAAAAATTGGCAAGGCTATCTCCTTGATTTTTCTTTTTTACTTGACCTTACTTCTCGTCAAACTTCATGCTGCTGGGCCAACAGGAAGTACCTTATAGGTTTTGGTTTATTTGCTAGTGTAAAATATGCGGCATAAAAGGCCGCGTTGTTTTATTGCGTTGACTTGGAAGTTTAAATTTTCGGCATAGATCCAAGGGACATTTAAGGATATTTCAACTTGATGCCTCCACGCGTTCCTGATAAAAAAGGTCTTGACAGACAACGAAGTCATCCTTTAATTAAGGTTTTAATTTTTTATTTTGAGGTGCGGAACTCTAAAACAGATTTATTATCTGCCTGTTACCTTTTTATGCCGTGATGGCTGAACGGATTTAGATGAATTGGCTAATGCCATTGCCAATGGATAGGCCATGACCTGGGTTAGGTCCAGTGTTGTTATCATCAACTCTCTGTTACAGATATTTGAGTTTCCTTTTCATTTCATTCACTAATCTAGTGAAAAAACGTTTCGTCTAACCTTTGTCAATTGCCGTATTTTGTGATACGGCTACAATGAGAGGCCTACCAAAAACCGTAATTTTCGAAAAAATTATAATCGTGGAGTGCCATATAATACGGCAATTGCCGTATCAATAACAACGCTGGTTAGGTCAAAGATATTCTGAATCCCGGTTATTACCGGAATTCAAAATATCTTTGTTGTTCCTATGGTAGGAAAATATATTTATATATTTTCCGACCGGGCAAAAGATAGTCTCTTTATAAATGCGACAAGATTTATCGTTATCTAAACATTATAAAAGTAGTCTTTAAATTCGAGGAGTCATCACTATAAAGACAAGAGCAATCTGTTTATGCGATATGTTTTGCTATAAGATTTATAACAAACTTTTATTCTTGTTCCACAAGTTTCAATACCTCAACGTTTTCCTGTAAAGGTTCAGTGACACGAACACACAATTCAACTAGTTTGCTGTCAGTACAAACGGCTGAATCTAACCGTTTCGCTTACTTGCAGCACCTACTTACTTGGAATTGGCTGCCTCTTCACACACAGGTTTCTTCATTGCGATGTCGGTACAGTGGACCAAAAAATAGATTTTTCACTCCTCTTGCTCAAAAAGTCCGTTCTTGTAGCGTACCAGAGCGGGGAAAAATAGCATTTCTTGCTCTAAAGGTAATAGTAGATTGTTATCCCATCATCTGTTACGACGCCTCATTAAGGTGGATAACAATTGTAATTCTATTGTGTCTCGTTAATGACAGTTGAAAGGTTATACAAGGGTCGAAAGGAATTAATGACTTTCACCCGTGTTAAGCACTCTACTTTTCATTTCGAATATTATAAGGAAAGTAAACAGTTATAGTTTTTCTAAAACATTAATTGATAATAATAACATGAGTATTCTAGTACCTATTAGTCTTTTTTAATTTTAAATATGGAACAAACCGCGTCACCGCCGCGCGTCGTTCCGCTTAGGTATTTTTTTAAATTCACACTGGCTGTTTATACAATGACAAGACAGCATATTTTTTTTTAAATCAATATTTTTCTTTAAAGGGGGTATTACACCATCATAATATCTACGATCACAGATCCATGATCAAAGACATAACTAAATTGTAAAATAGATATAACATGGGTAATTCGTGAGCTTCGTAGATACGTATATGATATAATATGATAGTGTAATATCCCCCATGGGGGATATACTCATAACAAATGTCTATTTTACAATTCCATTATATCTTCGATAGCAGATCCATGACCACAGACTCGACAGTGTAATACCCCCTTAGTAAAAATTTTCGTAGCCGACTACGTAACCAAATTTAGTTCTATTTTTAAAATTCATTCCCGCCCTAGAGAGGGAAGTAATTACTATGAGTCTTTCCCACCCAAGGGTGGGGATCAGCGTCTTCCACCCGCTACTTGGATCAAACAAACACTACTTTCCGAGTATGAGAAATGAAAAAGTAATTTTTGTCTGTACCCAAGAGTCTACAAAAACGAAAAAATCTTTATTCTTATGTAAAATTAACTTTTTCTACCGCATACCGGGATAAAAAGTTTCGTAAAAAATTCAGATTGAATAAATTGTATATTTTTTAAATAAAATAAACTATTTAATGTTGTATTGGATTATTTTATTTTCTCGCAATCGTAGTGAAAAGTAGAGTGTTACACACGGAGCTAAAAACCCATTATATCTCGGTTTCTATTTACTCCCGAGCTTTTATTTTAGCCCCTCGTATAACAGTTAATTTACGATTGTTTATTTTAACTTAGACATTATTTACAATGTTGTTAATTCGTGACCTAGGACCAGGACAAGTGCAATCGCTTTCAAAGTGTTTCGTATTGTTATGACTTTCAACATTGTTGACATTAGCTTTTCGGTAGCTTATGTCAATCCATTACATTTTCAACTTTTCATTTCACATTGTCTATGCCCTTTTGTCCATATTTTGGTTGGATAATAATAGGTAATAGCACATTCAAAATAGCCTCTTTTAATGACGGTATTTGTCAAACGCATTCGATGCATAATGGAGGCAGCCCCGTCACCAAGCTTACTGACTTGTTAATCCCTAGGTACTTCGTGGCATTCTCATATAAATTCTGCCGAAACGAGGGAGGAATGTAAGATATTTATTTTGCTAAAGGGAATATTTTGCGAACTGTACTAACTGAACACGTTTGTTGTTTACAATAATGTCAACTGAGCATCCTTGTGAGGTGACGAAAATACAAAAGCCATGAGTGTCTTCACCAAACACTTAAATTGTCGAGGATAACTTGTGTAGGTACTTTTAGCTTGTAAATAAATCATCGCAGGTAAATTGGGGGTTTGAAAGGCACATTGGTATACCTACAGTTCGTCGTTTTAAAATTCAACAATTAAATCTGAAATAACAATTTCAACTCCAGTAAATAACTAAGGCAACACTTGAGTTTTAAGAATGATTGCTGTTCCGTTATCTCTAGGTGTTCGAAACAAATGAATTGTGAAACTTAAAACAATTAATGAAAATGAAGACGAACGGCAGCTTTATCAAAAAACAATTGAATATCGCTCAATCAACATAATTTATTTTATTTATTTATTTATTTATTTGGCACCTCAACGACTTGCTCACTTAAACATACACACACAAAAATCACATACAGTTATATAGGTATTGTGAACTCGTCACTTACAGAAGTGCACAGCACTAGCAGGTCATAATCCCGTAGTCCTGTCCTATAAGTCCATTATCCTCACAGGTATCAACTAAAAAGGCATTACAGCACGCGAAGTGATGGTATTCGCAATTGTAATCATGTCACGCGTCGATGGTGTGCAAACCCTGGATGTATTGATCCGTGGGACTTTGAGTAAATTAGCTCTTTTTGTGGTAAAAGGCTTTGGGTATCTATTTCATGGTAAATCTATAAAGTGATTCAATCAACTGCATCTGCATGCGAGAAGTGATTTTTAGAACGAAGTTCCATAATGCAGCTTGCGGTAGGAGTTGACTGGTAGAAATCGTCACGTAAGGAAAAAGCGTTATGGGCAAATCGTTATGGGTCTCTCTCTGTCTCTATCTATTATATACAAATGTGTGTCTGCGTGCGATTATCGTGTAATGAATGTCGTTCCTGATGGGGGTCCCCTGACCGCACACGTTATAAGAAAAAACCATTTTGCTTATTATCAAATTTGAGAAAAAAGAAATGAAAAGAAGACAAGCAGCATTCGTATTAAAGACTTTTTTCACTACGAAAGAATCTACTGCTCTTTTGCTACAAGTGGGCCTATTCAGGAAGATATGGGTTGCACATTTTGACAGAATTATTTGTAGCAGTTGACTGTGAAAGTTTAGTCGCAAGCGCGACCACCGATCGTAGTTTTCTGGGTTTTATCACCGGGTTATTAAGTTTTATCACCGGGTTATTAAGTTTTATCACTGGGTTATTAAGTTTTATCACCGGATTATTAGGTTCTATCACCGGGTTATTAGGTTTTATCACCGGGTTATTAGGTTTTATCATAGTGTTGGTTTTACACGTATAAGTTTCATGCTCATCTATGCAAAACTTGCAAAATATGGGTGTACTCCAAACCTCTGCCTTCCTCTTCGTGGAAAACACTCGTGATTATATATAAAAGCCAGCTAGTGCATTATCGTTTTTTACACAAAGACCTCTTGATGGATGAACATGAACATAGAGTATTTTAAAGTGAGCTTGATGAATGAACGATCCGGCGCGGACAGCCATCTGTCTCTGGTTCGACAGGCGGGTAGGAAACGTTTTAGGTTCACAGATTTTGATTGGTAGAGATAGATACACTGACGAGTAATCTTAAAAAGCCACTAAATATTTCCGAAACCACGCAAGATAAGTAGCTTCTTGAAGTAAAAAGCAACATTCAAGTGTAAACCTATAAACCTGTTTTCAAGATTTTTTTAACTTTATGTAGTTATAAAATAAAATAAAAAAAGCTTTTATTCCTTGCATTTTACAGGATTTCCTTATATCTAGTAAGTAAATTGTTTGGTTAGTTAACTTAGATTAATTGTTAGTTTTATTAATTTCTTTTATAATATCTATTTTTCTAATTTATGCGAGAACCCCCTGGTAGGGTGAAGGCCTCCTCCAAAGATGCCCATTTGTGTCTATCCTGTGCAATTTGTCTCCAGTTTGGGCCAGCTGTTCTTCTGATCTCATCCTCTCATCGTGTCAGAGGTCTCCCTCTGCCTCTTTTGCCTTGTGGGCCTCTCCATTGGGTTACTTTTACGGTCCATCTGTGGTCAGTAAGTCTGGCTAGGTGTCCCACCCATTTTCATTTGAGTTTTTGTGCATAGCTCAAGACATTAGTTGCTTTTGTTATCGTTATGTAGTTAAGGTGTGGTTTATTTAGATTTTTTGTCACTTTTCCAAGGGGTTTTATATGTTGCTCGTCAGTGTGCATTGGGTTTTTGTAGTTTGTGTTGCTCAGTGGTTTTGAATTTAGAGCATGATAAGGGTTGAAAATAATGATTTTGTTATGTACTTTTTTCGCTAGACAGTACTGCATTTTTAATTGATATCCTCTATTGCGAGTGTTATAATAATTTTAAATGTCATCGCTCTGTATATGTACAGAGTATATCTATCGACATACATAATACGTATGTCGATCTGTACAAATTATATAAGTTACACACAACAAGCATATAGTGCGGACGAACCTAAACGGACAGTGTAAGTAAAACAAGCACATTTTCAGCCAATGTATGCCATTGTCCTGAATGCCTATACACTGGGAACAGACCAATTCTGAAACAAGAAACAGACCAAACCAAGCGAGTATATCTCCAGCACATAAACATAGCTAACCCTAAACACGTCTTATTTGCATTGGATGGTAAACAAGTTCAGTGCATCGGTAACCCTCGATTGCCGCTCCCTATTGATCCACTCAGCCGCGCCTTTTAACCCTTAACTCACCGTTCACAAAGTACACAGTTCACAAATAATAATGTAGGAGTACGCCAAAGTTTAGAAAAGAATCGTAAATCGTGTGGAACTTTGTTTCGCTTTTACACTGCAGATGTTTAAAACGGGGCGTAATTTTTGTTGATTTATGTTAAGGGGTTCAGATTCTTTTTTGTAATTAGGAATAGATAGGGTGAAAAATGTGAGTTTTATTTTAGAGTGTTTGACGTGTGTGTGAGTGATTTGAAGGGTTGAATTGAAACATCGAAGTTATAAGGTGCTGTTTTTAACCGACTTCCAAAAAGGAGGAGGTTATATGTTCGTCGCGTAAGTTTGTTTATTTTTTTAATTTTTTTTTTTATGTATGTCCACCGATTTCTCCGTCAATTGTGGACCGATTTTGAAAATTCTTTTTTTGTTTGAAAGGGTATGCTCTTGAGGTGGTCCCATATAAATTTTATTAACTTTGTTTGAATGGTTTTTGAGTTAGCTTCAATAATACGTATTTTTTCCCACTTAGTATGTGGATGATATGTTAAGTTTCTCACACTGTTATTTACATAGCAGATAGTGGTATTCGAATTTGTGTGGGGGTAAATACCACAACTAAAAAGTGAAAAATAAAAACTTTTATAAAAAAAAAACAACTGACTTCCAAAAAACACTACAAAGTGAAAAATAACTTTAATTTCGGAAGTCGGTGACAAAAAATGAAAATTCAAAACTAAAGACACCGACTTACGAAATTAAAGTTATTTTTCACTTTGTAGTGTTTTTTGGAAGTCGGTTGTTTTTTTTTTAAACTATAGTTTTGTCGTTAGTTTGAGAGACGGTATATTGTAACAATAAACCTTGACAAGTCATAGGTATCATCATCTCAACTATGTTGGGGTCGGCGTCCAGTCTAACCGAATGCAGCTGACTACCAGTATTTTACATGGAGTGATTGCCTATCTAAAGTTCACAACCTAGTTGCTGAGTAACACCCCTTGGTAAGACTGGTTGTCAAACTTTCTGGCTTCTGACTACCCGTTACGACTGTCAAAGATCTACAAATGACAACCGGGACCAACAGCTCAACGTGCTTTCGGAGGCACGGAGGAGTCTCGATATGTAATGGATTGTCACCCATCCACGGACCCGGACGAAAAAGTCATTACAGGTATCCAGGAAAATAGAGTTTAATACATTCTGTGTCGGTAGTGGTACATTTACGAACTCGGAACCCTAAACGCTGTGCCAGGCATTGCATTAGTTTTAACTAAATAGTTATTTATGCTAAAAGTGCGGAAAGTAGATGATTTCCGACGAGTGGCATTTTTATTCTCGATTAAGCTAAGCGAGCGAGTTTATAAGTCGACAAGAGTCGGAAATCATCTAACGCACGTGTATCATACAACGTTTTACTATGCATTGTCCGAGGAAAAAAAAAAATAAGCGAACCATAAAGTAGTCGATATGATGTGTAACAGCTGAAATCTTGGCTGACGTACATAAATAATATAAACAATATTCTTCATCATCATCCGCGCATTTGACTTTGACTTCGATTTCGAGTTTGACCATTGTCATCGCCATCGCCATTGCCATCGCCATCATCATCGTCATCGCCATCGTCATCGCCACTGACGCCATCGTCATCATCATCATCATCATCTGATCGAATTTGTAAAACTTTTCTCAAATACTAAAATTGTTTGCGTCGTGCTGAGGAGGGAGTTAAAAAAAAAATAAAGTAAAAAGCACAAGTAAAAAAAGTGTAAATTTCCACCCAGTTTGGTTGCTTGGAAAACGCTCTTTTCAAGCATAGCAATGTAAAATAACAAACATCTATGAAATAAATACCTACAATATAAACATACCAATGGTATTAGTTCCCATTCTTCCTCAAATGCGAAAGTCAATCCCGCTGAGTGGAAATTGCAACGCACAGAGCGGCAGCGCGCTTCGGCTGCCAATCAATGGCTGATGGAAGATAAAATACGTCAGCCGTGGAGACAGGGACGGATTTAACTAGATTTTTAATGCTTTTATGGCTTAAAAGTATTGTAACTTTCTATGAAAGCCTGCGACAAAAGTTCAAAGATTTTTGTTTAAGTCGTGCTAAGCGATTGTTTTGAAAGTTTACAAACTTATAGTCCAATAGGTGGATGGGTGATCAATGTGATCATCTTAACATACTAAGACACCTCCGTGCCTCGCAAAGTACGTTAAGCAACGATCTACAAATGACAGTTGTTACGGGTCGTCAGAAGCCCAAATGACTGACAACCAGTCTTACCAAAGGGTATTTATTGTGTTATCCAGTAACTGGATTTGCCGCTCCATATAGAATATTGGTATTCAGCTACATTCGGTTAGACTGGAAGCCGACTCCAACATAGTTGGGAAAACGCTAAGCAGATGATGATCTTCGTGTTAAAATTACACTGTTCAAAATATTTTGTATTGTCAGCCAATAAAAAGCAATACGGGCAATAGCATACTTTACAAACAAATAAACAACAATAACTTAAGTAAGTTGGTATTCTCTGAACCTAAGTTTGAGTAATAAGTTTATTCAAGTGCAGTCCTGCACGACATCATTCATGATAGGAGCATTGAAAGTTACACGATCCGTAGTGTGCGAAAAATCTCACTGAACGTCGCGTCATTCGAAATTTCTCTGTAGACTTCGTGGATATACATTTTCTTCGTGAAATGTAGGGAATAATTATATGACAGTACCTTGAAAAGTTAGCTTGCGTGTTCTGTACTGAGCTCACGCAACGCGTCGTACGTCCAGCCAGTAATAGGACTCGCCCATCAAGGAGCGTTGTCCCAAATTAGATGCATTATTAATTTATTACACGTAAAACAAAAGGTATTTTAATAAAACACGTATACTAAAAGATTGATAATTTAATTATCTTTAAAATGGTGAAGTTTTTAGAAAAATACGCTTGATAAATTTTGCGTCATTCTCAGTTTTTTAGCCGCGTTAGACATAACTTTACAAATTAATTTCACTATGTAATATAAACATACCTAATCAAAAATATGCCTATATTCAAATATTAAGAAAATGCTCTAATTTAACATATATTTTTTTCAAATCACTAACACCACTCGTTTAGACGTCATCTTTCATAAAATCATTAAAAGTCAGTTATCGTCCCCTTAATTTGAAAAACTTTATTCAAAGTGGTTTTCGTGTTGTAAAAGGACTGTTTTTACCCGACTACGGCAAAGCCAAAAGGAAGGTTATGATTTTAGCAGTCTATGTATGTATGTTTGTATGTATGTATGTTTGTATGTATGTATGTATGTTTGTTTTTACGTGTGTTCCACCGTAGCGCCTAAACCACTAAACCGATTTTGATGAATGAGGTATCAATATATTCGTAATAATGGTCCGGGTGACATAGGCTATATAATTTTTCCCTAAATTTAATTTGGTGGACTTTACACGTAAATTTCTAACCTCGAAAAAAATTAAAATGGGATGATCATGACATGTTTGGTATCAAAAGAAAGGTCTTGACGAGCACATTACAAATATGTATATAATATTATATTTTCAAAGTAAACAAATATGTTTAAATCGTTAAAAACAAGCAAAAGTGAGACTGCGCTACGTAGTATCGCAAGATGTTACCAACGTGCAGTTAATCAAATCTTAATAAGTAGTACCGATTTGTAATTCCAGTCTTATGAAGAAAAACAAGTACAACGAAATATTTATATTTTGGATTTCTTCGAAGCTCGAAATCGATATATGGTGTTGGCGTCGAAATAAATCGCTCTATGGTTTCGTCCAAAGCACTATGCACTGCTATTGGAATTTAAAATAGGTTAATTACTGAACTATTGTATTACTATACTCTTATTTACGTTTATATACGAGGAGCTCGTGGCTAAATACTAACAGCCGCTCGGATCGATCTGTCAGGTTAAGCTACGCTTGCCGGGGTTGGTCCGTGGATGGGTGACCATTTCTACATACTGAGACTCCTCCGTGCCTCGGAAAGCACGTTAAGCCGTTGGTCCCGGCTGTCATTCGTCGATCTTTGACAGTCGTTACGGGTCGTCAGAAGCCCGAAAGTCTGACAACCAGTCTTACCAAGGGTATCGTATTACCTAGTTACTGGGTTATGGAGGTCAGATAGGCAGTCGCTCCATGTAAAATACTGGTATTCAGCTGCATCCGGTTAGACTGGAAGCCGACCCCAATATAGTTGGGAAAAGGCTAGGCAGATTGATTGACTCTTATTTACGTTTATCAAGTGTAAAAACGGAAAAGTATAAAATAAAAAAATAAAGTTTAATAAAAAACTGTAACCCGACTACGGGAAAATAAAAATGATCTAAAAAGTACGAAACAAGCAAATATTTCAGACAGAAATCAAGACATAGGTACAAAAATGGTCAAGGTAAAGCCGTCGTCGCATGCCATTATAATTTTGTAGGTGTTCCTGGCACCAACGGATACAGGCATGCGACCACGGCTTTACCTTGACCATTTTTGTACCTATGTCTTGATTTCTGTCTGAAATATTTGCTTGTTTCGTACTTTTTAGATCATTTTTATTTTCCCGTAGTCGTGTTACAGTTTTTTATTAAACTTTATTTTTTTATTGTTTGTCTAATAGAGTGAGTTATAGACTGAGACACAGTCAATTACATACTCGTTTAATTTTTTTTGTTTTATTTTTCTTGAATAATTCCGGTAGTCAACCTTGTATCAACCACAAACATATTGATTATTTTCTAGGAAAACCTCGTAAGTCGCATTTGACTCAGAATTAGGATGCGCACTAAGATATTGGTTACATACATTAATAACTAATGGTTTTCTTTGTAATAAATACCCAAAACCGGAAAAAGGTTTCACACAAAAATATTCAGGCGACGGTTTTTTGTCTCTCCTAAACAATTTTGTTTTCGATACTCCCGAGGTTTTCACTCGTCAACGACGAATTATGTAGCACGACAGCACATCTATTTGCAGATCTATCTATGTTTATGTGTATCAGGTAAGAGACTATAATAGGTAAGCTGACCGTCTGTCAAAACTTGCAGTGGAGATGGATAGCGAAAAGCCATCAATCCAGATTACTGGGAGTATTGCGCCAAGTTTAAGTTGTCGCATTTTGACCGATGGAGGAATTACTTCGATGAAAAGTCTCAAGTGAAACGAATTTGGTACAAAGGAATTGAGAATTGGCCTTCTCGCGTGCCCTGGTTTGAGGATAGAAGTTTAAGCAGAAGTTATGTTAAATTAGCACTAAGGCTGCGTTCTGGGCACTATCCATTGGCAAAATTTGGTTCCCTAATGTGAAAGGTCGCATTACGTAATTGTGAAATATGCAACAAAATTGAAGATGTGCAACATTTGTTGATGGAGTGTGTCAAGAGCAAGAATGAAAGGGAATTGTTGATTAAAAAATTTGAATTGAACAATTTGGACGTTGGCCTAATTCAAAACATTTTAGCAAACCCAAAACGATGTAAATAGTGCCAAGTCAAAATTCAAAATTCAAAAGTCATTTATTCAAACTAGACTGAGAATTCGAACGTCAAAATTACATAAGACAGTCCCCCAAAAACGCCCACCCTTCACCACTTCCTAGTGCCTTTAGCTGGGAAGAAGAAGTGGCGCAACAAACTCCTCAGCAGCACAGCTGTTGATTCAAGTTAGAAAAATCCTTATAATATTATAAATGCGAAAGTAAGTTTGTTTGTTACGCCTTCACGCTAAAACGGCTGAACGGATTTGGATGAAATTTGGCACATATATAGATGATGCCCTGGAAAAGAACATAGGATACTTTTTTTTTCCCATGGGATCGAGACTTATGCGGGTGAAACCGCGGGGCGCAGCTAGTTATTCTATACAGGGTGGCAGGGACATCGACGCGAAAACTTGAATGGAGTCATTGAATGGATATTCTGTTACAGTTTATAGTTATAGTTGTTGTGTTATATTTTATTTAAAGTTATTTAACTTTAAATAAGGTACGACGGGGTTGGCATATCTGTATGGACAAAAAGCCCTGTTGTTACTAAAGAATTTAAAAAATAACTATGTACTATCGTATAAACGCATATCTGTCTCTGTAAGGACTATTCTTGCTTGCAGCGCTCGGCTGCTATAGTATCGCTTATCTACAAAAAAAAAGGGTCGTGTGCACGGGATTTTGTTTTTTATCGATACCTTTCTAGTCATTGATATCATCTTTCACACACTCCATCCATCGTTCTTTGTAATAATAATGTATCTTCAATTTATATACCTATGTAATAATTCTATCCAAGCCATTCTTAAGACCATTACAAAAAAAAAAACCGTCCAAATGCGTTTTAGGACCACGCACAATGAAGGGTTCCGTAGTTGGTATGAACTTATTCCAAGAACAAACTTAACATTCTAGTTGAAAGACATGTTTTCCCATACATTCCTACTGTAAATGTAAGTTAGTACGCACAATATTGAGAGATTTACCATGTTATTTTAAGACCATAGACTTCTTATAGATTTTTCTGTAATTTATGGGTAGAGAACCATTAACTGTTTTCTTTTTATTTTCAATTTTCAAAGATTTTCTTAAATATCTTTATAAGTATTTATGTTTTAAAATTTTCCAATTTGCCCCCGAAAACTGACCCCTATATTCCAAAATATAGGGGTCAGTTTTCGGGGGCAAATTGGAAAATTTTAAAAAAGCTTTGCAATCTGCACCGAGTGACATATCAAATGAAAGGGCTTGTTGTGAGGATCTCAATTTTTTTTTATAATTTGAAAACATAAATACTTATAAAGATATTACGTAAATAAATGAATTTGGATTCATTTATTTACGTAAATAAATGAATTTGGATTCATTTATTTACGTTACACGTCCGTGTTCGGATCACAGAAATTCGTATGTGTACCAAATTTCAACTATATAAATTGGTCGAGTAGATTCGGAGAAAATTGGCTGTGACAGACGGACAGACAGACACACGAGTGAATAAGGGTTCCGTTTTTTCCTTTTGAGGTACCGAACCCTAAAAATGGTCATAAGACTCAATAACACTTTGCTTTAAGAACAGATAAGTACTATTTAGTTGTAAGTAGTTATATCATCAAACCTGAAGTAAGAAAAAATTAAATAATTACAGTATTAAATAATACTTTATGTACTACTTTAAGAGCGGCCAACCCGTCATACTTTTCATACAAACGCTCGTACGTCATTATGGCGTCGTAACACATCTTTCTTTGATTTTTTTAAACTAATAGGTGTCTTGTGCACTATTTATAGGTTTCTATGGAACCAAAAAATTAAAATTTCGAGAAATAAATTCTGTACAAGCCTCCGAAAATCTGCACTTTTGCACAATTTTTACCTGAACTTTGGCCGATCATAATGTACTCATAAATTGTAAAAGTAAAGAAAAAATCTGCATAGGAACCTTGCACATGTAATGGAGATTCTAAATGACAAACATTTATTATACAAACTAGTAAAGCTTACTCAAAAAAACGTATTTCCTGAAACAAGTTTCCGCACACTATTTTTCGTACAATGTTATCGCGTTCTCACTTGCTTGTTAGCAGTTCTCACTTGCGCTAGATGAAACAACATGCTTTTCGATCATGCTTGCGTTGACGATAGATAGATCGGGAAGGGCCCTCTTAAGGTATTATACTATAGCTAGTTATTCAGGCTTAACAAGCACATTATTTTTATTACTATTTAAAAAGCTTGTTAGTGTTATATAATTCATTCAAATACTTTAAAACTAATTTAACGATCCAAAAATAAATAAAATTACACAATTAATAGTTTTTGTTACGTTCGTAAACCATAAATTCCATATAGATGAAGCTATTAAATTGTCAAGTATAAGTGTCAATTAGCATACTAACTAGATAAGTATTTAAAAAAATTACCTAAAAATGTTGTAAAAAAATGTGGCAATGTCGTTGGGAAAGTTTTGAGTAAACTCGAACTCAAACTCAAAGCATTTATTTGAAACTAGCTGCGCCCCGCGGTTTCACCCGCATAAGTCACGATCCCGTCGGAAAAAAAAATCCTATGTTCTTTTCAGGGCATCATCTATATATGTGCCAAATTTCATCCAAATCCGTTCAGCCGTTTTAGCGTGAAGGCGTAACAAACAAACTTACTTTCGCATTTATAATATTAAGGATAAACCAATTACAGGCACTTTTGTCAAGCGGTCGGTCAGTCAGACGATGAAGCTAGTTGCTTATTCCAAAGCGTGGTAGGTTCATATGGAATGGTAACGGTGAAGAAACTCCAGGGATACTCTTTTAAATAAATATATTGTTACAAAATATTGGTTACATTATTTACGTTGAAATACTTGTAACCTTATGGATAACTACAGCTTTGTGCCGTTTGGGGTCGAAACGCTCGGATCATGGGGCCCGAGCGCGCGTCTCCTTTTTAAGGTTTCTTGTCGACTGGTTGACACTTCACGTGACCAGAGCGTTGGCTTGTTCTTTGGCCAAGGAATTAGCATTGCCATTCAATGTGGCAATGCTGCCAGTCTTCTGGGCACGTTTCCGGATGACAGCGATGCGGACGAATACTTCGATGCCTAAGTGTCGTTTTGTTTTTATTTATACAGATAGTTAGTTAATCTTTTAATTTAGTACCTAGAGTAAATAGTTATGTTAAAAACTGTAAAGTTATATTAAGGTAATAAATATAATACTCACCCGTTGAAATTATACCTACATGTGAGAACAATGTAGAAAGACGTGCACGTTAATAGCGTCCGTAATAAAAAGATAAAAACAATTCAAAAATCAAAATAAGCCGTGGCAGCTAAGAGATGACCAGTCCGTACTGAAGGCGCCCGTTCACGAACATGATGCATAGTCAGCACCATTCAGCTCTATCATTTTGAAGGGAGCTAAATGATTCAACACACGCGTAACCATCACCGAGACATCTGAGTGAGCATGACATACTCACAGCCGCCAGAGCACATTCAAGTCAATGAAAGACGTACCCAGTAAATGGTAGCTTTAAAGTAGGTACTATCGAAGAAACGCATATCTAAACAGTTTGAAAACAAAATCCCGTGCACACGACCCTTTTTTTCGTAGGTAAGCGTTACTATGTCGGCCGAACGCTGCAAGCAGAAATAGTCCTTACGGTGTATGTATATGCGTTTTTTCGATGGCACATAGTGTTCACACCATTGATATTATAGTATGAATCGCTATACGAGTAGGGGACTAGAAAAGGAGTGATTATCGAGATCACAACTAATGGATTGATAGACCACAAATAAATTGACATAAGGGTAGGAGAATGATCATGACCTCAACTAAGTCCGTAAACCCATTCACTTCATTTTTATAATTCCTAAGTACAGTCGCAATTGCTGTACCGCATTCGACGATACCTTGTAAATTCTAACTTCACTTAAGACCAGGCACTCCAAAGAAAATTTCCACGCAAACTCCGCCCCCATGCACCGCATCACTCCACTATGTGCTAAACGCTAACACATCAGTAATAAAGTTAAATATCGCGTGCGCTCTTTGGTCGTGTTCAAGCACGGAACTAAATGTCGTAAGTCTCAATTCTTATTTCGTTTATAAAGTACCTAATAATTGATCTAGAGAAAAAAATATCTTATATCTGGATAATAAACTATATTTTCTTTCTGTCAATAATTAATTATTTTAGAGACTTTGTTTTTGTTTCAAATAATCTTTAAAAAAGACATGATTTTCGAATAAAAATTAATTGAGCGAAAATGTTCCAATTATGTAACTGTCTTATATATGGAAAGAAAAAGATCAAATAAATCATATACTAAAGTTCCATTTTGATTGTCTGCGTGACTTTTTCAGAATATTAATGCAAATTAACATACA
Source organism: Agrochola lychnidis (assembly GCA_963680765.1). Classification (NCBI taxonomy): domain Eukaryota; kingdom Metazoa; phylum Arthropoda; class Insecta; order Lepidoptera; family Noctuidae; genus Agrochola; species Agrochola lychnidis. The sequence continues at coordinate 21,172,514 of OY796849.1, forward strand.
ATTTAGGGAGCCTCCTCTTAAAAGTATTTAGTGATTTGTGGCGCAAGCGGGCCTAAGTAATCTCACTATCGATACCTGACAAGAGTCATTCATAGTAAACTATTTAAAAGGGGGTCCACACCAGTACACGCGCACGAACCGTGAAGTCAAGGTGTCCATACTATGTTCCTAAGATGCACGCGAACTGTACTGATCGTGCGCGTGCTCAGGTGTGAACCGATTTAACTGTCACACTGGTCTTAAAAAAAGACCTTGTCTTTTTATGACGGGTAAGTGACATTCAACTTGACTATACGACGTCATTGTCTTCCCGTATTTTGAAGAACTAAGATGCTGAGGGCACTGACATTGACAAGTATAAAGCGCAAATCACACTGGGAACGAAGCAAAACGAACCTAAGTTCGTTTAGCTTTCCTCCGCGTCTTTTCAGTGTGAACCGAAGGATGATAAGACGCTGAAGAAAGCTTAACGAACTTAGCTGCGTTTCGCTTCTCCTTGAGCACTTAACGAAAATTAACCGTTAACACGTTTCAAAGTAAAAGAAAATCGAGATAAGTTGCTAATCCATCTCTCCGTTGTGTGAGATAGCGAACAGCTGATTCCATTTTTCTTCCACTCCGAGATTACCATAGTAATACTTCAATAAAAATATCTAATTTTCTTGCTTAATTGAAGGCTTTAGAAACATCTGGAGGCTACAAAGAGGCCGAAAAATCCGTAATTCTCGAGACCAGCGGACGCGACAAAATTTTGCCATTGCAATATCTCACGCCAAAACGAGACACCACTATGCGTAAACAGGTAAAAATCTTGTTTCGATACGAGATAATACACCGACAAAATTTTGTCGAGCTACGAATGTTACCCTGGCAAGCCTGTATATTTACGGCCTAAGTCGGGTAGATTACCTTCTGTCTCTGTTGAGTTATGGCCGCCTTATCTCTGACTTTTATAGTGTCGTACGTAATCAGGTAGACGGCTCTCGCATGTATCTGTAAGACATATTGTGCGGATGGATAATGGATGAATTTAAATGTGTGGTGAGAGTTTTAAATCAAGATGGGAGATTATATTTATGTGCAATTGAAAGATTTCACAAAGAAGCTGGTACATTATGCTTGGTTGGTTATTATAAATGGATCCTTTGATCGCAGTACATTCTGAAAGGCACACAAGATTAAGGTGCTATACCTTCTTTTGATATAGTTTATAATTAAACGGTATATTTTGATTTTAAAACAACAAAGATTATAGCGGTTCCTGAGGTAGTAGTGCGGTGCGGGAAGGGTCGTGATGCAAGAGCTCAGCGATTCATCAATTTGTGACAGCTGTCACCCCTCCCGCACCACGCAGCTACCTCAGGAACTGTCTCAGTTAAGAGATCGGCCTATAGATATTTTTTTAAAACAGCCCTCGAAATATCACCGAATGCAAACCGAATGTCCTCCTATGAACTGTCAAAATACGGGTGTCTCTGAAAAAGGTCCTATGTGATGTTAATGATTTCTGTTTCAAAGTACTTGAATTGAATCTCAGCCAGAATCATCTTAATCAAAATCTCTTTCAAATCTCAGCCTTCATAATAATATAAAAGCCTTCATAGTAACAATATAATTGTATTTACTCCATGTTATCATCTTAGATCCTAAGTAGTAAAATTAATAATGAAGACTGTTGACAGGAGATAAAAGATATAATTGTAACCATAAATTGTTTTGTTCATTAAGACAATACTGTTGCATGTTAGTATTCGTTTAAAATGAGTGCTAAGGATAGTAATAATGTGAAGAAAAAGTATAAAACAGTGGCTCCTGATGGTGGATGGGGTTACATGATAGCAATAGCCGTGATTATAAATATTGTGAGTTTTAATTTATAAATCCATAAATAATCTTTGCTTGACTTTACGTCCTTTTAAAAAGAAGTGTCGCCGCTGCAACCTTAGTAAGATTTAAAACGTTAGATTTGTCCTCACCGTAATAAGTCACGCGAAAAAGTGTCCATACTGAGATGAGTGAGCTCACACAATAATAATTGCTTTTCTATTACTGCAATAAGTCAAATTTCTGCGACATTGTATGTGTCAGAGGTGTCAAAAACAGAAACGCGACCATCTTATGACGCAGCAGGGCGAATCTACGATTGAAATGTTCGGGTTAAGTACCCAATGTTCAATATTTCATTTGCATTCCACAATGTGTACTTAGGTGATAAATTAAAATTACATGTGATCATTATGTACTTTGTCGGGCACAGAAAAATAGCAGGAAAGAGGAAGCTTTGAAAAAATAACAGATAACCTTTCAACTGTCATTAACCTTTCAACTGTCAATAACGAGACACAATAGAATTTTAATTGTTATCCGCCTCAATGAGGCGTCGTAACAGATGACGAGATATAGTAAAGTTCCCGTCACGAGAAGCTATAATTTTTGTAAATAAAGAACTTCTACCAAGTTATGTAGCGACAATTTAATCAACAACAAATAATCCCAAATTCAATGAAGTCAAAGTAACGTACGTGTTATACGAAACTAATGAACAATTTCACTTGATCGGGTTATATTTTAGCGATATAAAGCGCTGTCGTCTAAGGTTTTGTGGTACTGGAACGCATCTGATTCATGGAACGTAAACATTTGAGCCACGATTTTGAAGTAAGTTCACGCTGACGTTGTCTCAGCTGTCGTTCGAGTTTCGAATGCGTCTGTTTGTTTGTGGTGTTTTCGCGGATTAGGTTATATTGTTTGTTTGTAATTAAATGTGTGTGTTAATATAATTATATCCCTGTAAAAAAATAGTACAAAACTGTTTTTTATTTTATTTTACCCAAAGATTACAAACCCCTGAATGTGTGTTTACAAAATTTATAGCTTCTCGTGACGGGGACTTTAGTTATAGTCGTTTCTGCCAACGCCTAGCGCCCGAAAACTGATGAATACAGTTATCTTTTGTTCTTTGTGACGTGTCCTTGACAGGTCAAGCGAAACAGAGTCGAATAAAGGTCTTTGCCAAATAATATGAAATCGTTATGAGAAAAATGTCGCAGGCTATATTTGTGACACAACTTATATTATATTGCAGCTTTGGATATGTCTCCACGATATCCTTAGCAAAATAAAAGTAAACATCAAGCTAGAACCTGACAAAAACCAATCGAAAAAAAATCCATTCTAACATTAATTTGTCTATCGTTCATTACATTCCAGTCTACATCGACTGCATTCATATCCAGCTATGGGATATTGTACAGAGAGTTTCTACTAGACATCGGAAAGAGCTCCACAAATGCCTCCCTAATGCGAGGTTTAAGTGCGATATGTACAGCAATAGCAGGTAAATATCACTCTTTCATTACAAATATTATACAACGAGTCGGTTTTCCCCTATTTATTTACATATTTACCTAAGTAAAGGAGAAATCTAAAATACAATAGAAGTGGATATATTTAGTAAACTGTTCGGCTTAGCTATTTCTAAAGGGTCATAAAAAAAACCCCTGAAATAAATCGACACGTGTTTCACCTCTCAACGAGGCATCCTCAGGATGACGATAGACTTGTCGCGAACTCAAACACGGCGTGTTGCCACACCAAGCGCCGAGCACAGACTGAGAAATCTAAACTCCAAATGCCATCGACCGTTTCTCAGAAATCTTGCCCATGTCTTCTTAATTAAAATTTATTAGGTCCACTGTTGGGCTTTGCTATTAGGACTATATTTAGTTATCATATTAAAACCATCCGAGACTAATGGTAATGTTCTAAAAGTATTAACATTATCATGCTGCCTCTCCTTATTAAAATATATCAGTAATATTTTTCTCCCTCTTTGTGCAACATTTCTACGAGTATACTGGAACCGTATTTCAAAAAATTATCATACACAATATTACATGTTTTGCTTTTAATTTTCAGGATTTCTGACGACTTCACTGCTGTCAATCATGAGTCTTCGAATGCTAACATTATCAGCTACACTGATATTCAATACTGGAGTGATTTGCATCATGTTCGTGAATTCAGTGTTCACGTTCCACCTATGCCATGGAATATTACAGGTGACTTGAGGATATTTACAAAGTAATAAAAATAATTCATAGTAGTAATAATTCATAGTAGTAATTCATAGTAGTAATTCATAGTAGTAATAATTTATAGTAGTAATTCACAGTAGTAATTCATAGTAGTAATTAATAGCAGTAAATCATAGTAGTAATTAATAGCAGTAATTAATAGCAGTAATTCATAGTAGTAATTCATAGTAGTAATTCATAGTAGTAATTCATAGTAGTAATTGATAGTAGTAATTCATATAGTAATCATTGGCCCAACAGGACGAGCCCGCCGCCTACTTGTAGCTTTATACCTAACATGCGGAGTGAACCATCTGTATTCATTTGTGCCCAAACGGAGATGGCAGGATGAGCTAGACTTCTTCAACAAAGATTCTTAGGCTCGTATTACAGAACCTCACCCAAAACTCAAGCATTATTTATATCATTATTAACTCATTTAAAGCCTTTTGATTGGTTGAAACTAGTTTTAAGTAAGGCTTGAGTATTGAGTGAGGTTCTGTAATACAGGCCATAATCGCCTTATATCGAGAGAAGTGAACAGACAAGAGGCCTTTGCCTTGCATTGGGACATACATAATATCTAATCAAATCAAATCCTCGTTTCCAATTGATATTATTTCCACTTAAAGAAACATCAACTTTATGATAATGTAAATAAATTTGATTTTAGACTGACTAGTACTGGTGACAGTCATAAAAAATATGAAGTTGTAACGCAAACTGAACCTTATATGTAGGCATTACAGTTGTTTTTCCTAAAACTCGTGTTTGTTTACATGTTTGGCAAATAAAATGTGAACGCAGATTAATTAATATGTTTCACTGTTTCAGGGACTTGGATTCGGTTTGATATACAATTTGTCCTGCACTGTACTAAATGATTATTTCGTGAAGAGGCGACTAATGGCGATCAGTTTAGTTCAAAGTGTTGTTGGTAAGTTTATCGTAATTTATTATTGTGTCTTATTAACTTGCAAAAGATAATCAAATCATAAATGGCAATTTATTAGCTATAGGTTTTGCCTGGATTCTTCTATGATCAAATACATGACCAATAAAGTGTATTTACATATTATTTTTCATCTAAATAGAATTAACTGTAAGATGAAGGTTAGGGATTGGCTCGCTTCTCTAGACTATCAGGAAACTGAGAATTTGCTGGCTGGCATCACTGCCTGATCTACAATAATATATCGCACGCACCTGAAAACACACGTATCCGCATTCTATCAACTCACATACATCCACACACTTAAACATTCTCACACTACACTCACTCTTCCTTACACTACATTCACCTCTCCACGCACATATATATTAAATAGGTAGGTTTATAGTTCCGTATTTATTTTTTTCTGTTGTTTTTCCTAATATAACATTTATACAATAAGTTACGCTCCACAATGTGTCTGGCAGGAAGGAACGCTGACACCTGAGATACAGGGCTTGTCCTAGTTTGGGTGTCAGGAGTTTCACAAATTCGTGCATGTACTTAGTCTTATTACTATAAGGATCCAAGTTACTAATGAAAATCATTGTTAACCCTTTTCTCTCCTTATGTATTAGGCTTATGAAATAAATTTAATTGAATTTATTATTCTTGTAACTGTCGGAATAATTATGGACTTCTTTCTAAAGTCAATGAAAAAGTCTTATTATCTAAAACCGTTGTCCCTAAAGACTCCTTCATCAATATACATGCACAATAACCTATTGAAACTCTAAAAAGTCCTATTTTTGTGATAGGGACAACAAAGCACTCTGTCAGCTGACGTCATCGACGGAGTCCATCCAAATTGTTTGACATGTCATTCATCAAAATCTGCGCTTTGCGCTCGCTTTGTTTATTTTGTATGAGGATTTTTCAAAGGTTGTTTTAAGCGTCGTGTTTATCATGTTGTTGTTGGTAAATGGAGTTGTGTAGCTTTTCAGTTTTTAATCATGGTTACTTTGACGTTTAGGCTTTAGAATTCGCTTCATTTTTGTTCTTGTTACTGATATCATACGATAGTTTAGATGTTTTCATAGATCTTCTGTTCTATTCTATTTTGAATTTTTCTATGAAATAAATTAACGGAAACTTTTCCGAAGGGAATAAAACAGGCTAAGTAGCCGAAGCAAACCCTGTGTGCACTTTTAATAGAATGACACTTCAATGAGGTAAACACACGCGGCCTTATAACAAAACAAGAATTATCTTTAGACCCAGATTCGAGTATAAATCAGTGTTTGTATTTAGAACTTTAAGGTTCGTAAATCATCGAGACAATTGTCCGAGTGTTTTTAAACCCGAATTGACAATTTTGTACCTATTAGGAACTTTATCAAAGTCGGAATAATGATTGAAATACAAAAACTGAAAGTTCCAAAATTAGATCTCATTTGTTGAGACGAACGACGCCAACGACGCGACGACGCGGCGAGTTTCAAAATGTTCACGTCTGATAGTTCATGTAATACGTGACAGATGGCGCCACTTACCTATAGATCAAGTAACCTCTTGCAGTGCATTAAACACATCTGTTTTATGATGGACGGGTGTATTTTCTTTGATATTTTCTTTATTGATTCGTTCGTATTCATCTGTTAGTATTTGGTAAGGGTGAAATGTCATAATTTCATGAAAAAGTCGACACAACTCATGAAATCATGACATTTGAGAACAAATCTAACTTAGAGAGATGTATTAATGATTCTTATGATTATAATTCTGTAAATACATATTTGTTATGGTCGCGAATCATATTTTGATCAAGATACAAGCTGACACTGACCTGAAAATTGCAAAAAATGTTGTTCGAAAAATTGACTTTCGCGGGCTACCTTTGCAGATCAAGCTTAATATGGATGGATGTAGTTTTTATTTTTAGCTGTCACTGTGTAGTTTAACAAACAAAATAAAATTAAATCGGGCAGTGGACATTACATTCAAATGTTATGAGGCTTAAACGGTCAGAACTTAGGTCTGTGTTGGTTTAACCAGACTCGAGAAATCGAATTTCTCGAGTCTGGTTAAACCACACTGGGGTCGGTACATTTAATTCATACCTACCAACACAGGCTGACCAAGATTTGCACTAGCCCCTGGAAATATGAAATTCCAATGTACATAAATAATAAATCATTTAATTACATGAACAAAACCCTTTCTGCATAATTTAATCGATTTCATTCCTCACGAGTTATGACGAATGAAATCGATTTTTGTTCGAAATTCGAGATGATTTAACTGCTCATGAGTCATCAGCTACTAAATCATCTCACATCACCCTCCCGTGCATTGAACCGCTATCAGTGATCGGAAAATAATAAAATGACAATATTTCCGTCCCCTTACATTGTTATTTATTGCGAATGGATGTGCACGGCACCCACTCAACCGTGTTCTGTATGGAGACGTTATGTCCGCTTAAGTGCATCGTGTCTTGAATTATCTTTAGCGAAACATTTTGTAAGATGGAATAAAATACTTTTTACACCATATAAATTATAGATGTATGGGCTATGTTTTATGGAATGTAAAGAATTTTGGAAATCAAATGTTTTTTGATTTGTGTGAGACGCTAAACGGTGAATTAAAAAAAAAAAACAGTAGCACTCCAGGAGTGCCGACAGAAGTGAAAACATGAAAAAAAATCGGCACCGCGGTAATCAACGCGTTGATTTCTTTTTAATGGTCCTTTTGACCACTAAAAAGACATCAACGCTGGTGTCGTCACAGTGTCGCGAAATCAATGGTTTAGTCCCATCTCAAAAATGCCCAACGCGCCTAAAGAAGTTTTCACTTAAAAAATCAAGAGGAAAGGCAGGTCCACCAACCCAACTGGGCTTGCGTGGTGAAATACGGCCTATCTCCTTTCACAGCGAGGAAGCCTAAATGCCAAGACTGGGAACGTTAATGCAAATGCACTGGGCACGAATGGTAATGACCAGTCAAGCCCAATGCATTAAAGTTCCCAGTTTATCATTTTCTTAATAATATAGTTTGTCTCATTGCAACATTCTTATACAGAGAAGGTGTGAGCATTGATCATCGCATTTGCTCAAGACGGGTTGGCGATTTCAGATTTAGGTATATTAACTATAAATCCAGGTTTCCTCAGGATGTTTTTCCTTCACCAATGTCAGTAATGTCCAAGATAAACTCAGAAAGTATATATTCCAAGAACATTTTCATAATGTTCTTTTAAAATATTTATGTAGGCTATTTATAAAAGGAAGATTTTCCAAAAACGTCTTCATTTATCACAACTTACATACAATTACACAGCTCCTTTCACATTAGAAGGATTCATTAATCAAACTAAGTATATCGTATGGTCTGCGGCAAATCTCTACCAAACCTAAACGATTTCAGCAGACATTTCATCTGGACTTAAGATAAATGAAACAATACAAATTCTTGTTATAATTTTTCAAGTAATTTTATTACAGAACTAGCATTTTTATATTAGTTTTCGTCATTTCATCTATTATCTTCATGACAGGCTTTGGGTATATGGGAAGCTCCATCGTAATGTAATTCATCACTGTGTAACAGCTAACTATTTATATTGACGTTCAAATAGGGTAGGTAATGTGTAAGTATTTGGAAATTATGTATGGGAGGACCGATTTTGATAAATTACTTCCTTGGAAAAAGTGCATCAATGATACGTACTCAAACATACCTGAAGCGTTGTTTGACAACTTTTTTATTGAAATATTTATTAAAATTACCCAGGTACATTGTGTTTTTCGAAAGAGCAATGTCAAGCTTGGTCGACAATATTATATAAGCAACCACATTTCACTACTACTCGCATATCTTTTCACTATCTTTCCACACTATTATAAATAAATATATAAATGCTATTTTATACTAGATTATAATTAAGTATATATATTTTAGTGATATTTATTTTAGAAGTATGTATGTAAGCATATTTTCATATTGTGTGTTTGTATTTAAATCAAATCAAACTTTATTTGTGAACATAGGGGTACAGAAAGGTCTTAAAAATATACATTTTAGCGTGATCTCAATGTTCTACCAATGCAATTGGTATACAAATAATTTGTTATTTTAATAAATACTTATGATAATAATCAAACATGCAATGATAATAATCAAAAGAATTAATTAAGATTAAATAAATGACTACAAAAGTCTAAGTCAATTCTAATATAATATAATGTAGATAAATGTCAAAGAATAAAATAAAATGTCAATAGCCGTTAATTTATATTATCATTTAAAAAATCTTCTATGGAGTAATAGGTCTTCTCTACTAGAAATAAAAATAATTTACTTTTAAATTGGCCAACATTTTCTACACTTCTTATGCATTTTGGTAATTTATTATAAATTTTTGGAGCCATTACAAAAATACTTTTCTTAAATAATGCAGTTCTAGATCCAACTAAATTTAACTGGTTACATCGACGCTGACTTGATACTAGAAAATCTGTCCATGTTATTTTTAACAAACATAGCTGTTTCATATATGTATAAGGACAAGGAACAAGGATAGTAGGGAAATTAGTGAATAGTTTTATTTTTTATGTATTTTGTTTTCTCTTCTACTCTTACACACGTTGTCTACATATATTTGACTACTTTCCTATCGTAGGTATGCCGGAAGAGATTTGTTTACAAATAAGTATCACCTTTGTACGTATTTTCCTGTTCCATTATTCTTGTCTGTTTATATGTATGTACATAAACTATTAAATAAATAATATTTTCTGCATAACCCACAACAGTATAAACAAGTATCTTAGTAGTTCAATCATAACTCTTTTGTCTGTAGATAGTTAAACTCGTGGTAGCTTTGTTTTCATAGTAACAGAAACGGTATCATCTATATCTGCATTAAGAAGTATACCTATATCAGCATACCTAATCACTTTTTCTTTTCCAGCGGTAATTTTAATGGTAGCACCCCTGTTCGTGAAGTGGTCTCTAGTAAAATACGGGTTCCGTGATACAATCCTGATAATGTCAGGGCTCACAATGCACAATTTTATAGCAGTAGCTCTAATGCAACCAGTCAAATGGCATACGAAAAGGATTGAAGTTCCTGAAGGCAGTAATGGTAAGTTCTTAACATACTTAATACTTCTACTGATGCCTGCTTCATCACCTTCGGATAAGATTTGGCTGAATTATTTGGCACATCAATTCTAAACGGACTTATAGATAACTTATTGGTGGTGTTCTTCAGAAAGGTCAGGTGTGTAGTACTAGCAACCGTGCGTGTATGACTTGATGTAACGTAAACGAAGACAAAACGAACGAATTTAAGGCAGGTGGTATTCTGTAGTATTTGCATTATCCCCATGCAAAGAAGGCATAAGGCTTATCGTATAATTCCAAACAGATTCTTTTTCAACTTTTCTTTGGTGGATAGTGCTTGACAAAAACAGTGAAACAGGCCCTTAATTTCATTTAAAGAGTTTCTAGGAGTTGCCGTACATGCTAACCTGAGTTCAACTATTTGTATAAATTGCTTCTATCGACTTTGAAATAAAATCATCTGCCACTTCATATGCAATCAATCTGCCTAGCCTTTTCCCAACTATGCTAGGGTAGGCTTCAATTCTAACCGAATGTAACTGAATACCAGTATTTTTGATGGAGCAACTGCCTTTCTGACTTCTACAACCCATTTACTGGATATCACTGGTAACACGATATCCCATGTTAAGACTGACTTCTGACCATCCGTAACGAGCTCGCTCCCTATGAAAAAATACGAACATAAAAAGCAAAAACTTTGTTACAGAAAAGTTGTTGCATGACAAGAAATTTAACGAAGAAGTCGGCGTTGTCGTGCCAATTATCAAACTGACAAACACAGATGGCAATCTTTCCAATCCCAATGAAAAATTGTATTTAGCGTCGGAGGACGATGGGTCCGGTGGAATAAAGTACGTCAGAAATATAACTTTTGAAAATTGATGGTTGTTTTGTAAAATATTCTGGTGTTTAGGAATTGAAGAGTCCTTGAGAATGTCTTTTTCACTGTAATCTTGGTGTGTCTATATGGGGTTATAATGAAGTATAAAATAATATCCCGACCTATTCCAGAAAAATAAAAGGTGGTTGGTACAGAAATACCACTCTAGCAATATTTATATTATAAGGTCCCATTAAAATAGATAGGCAAATTTTAATACAGTGTTCAGAATGTCTATTCAAAGATATCCAAGCAAAAAAAACCGGCCAAGTGCGTGTCGGACCACACACAATGAAGGGTTCCGTAGTTGGGATGAATTTATCCCAAAAACAAACTTAACTTTGTAGTTGAAAAATATGTTCTCCCATACGGAATGTATGGGAAAACATGTTTTTGCAACTGCAAAGTTAAGTTGGTCGATTATTACTCGTTAACTTGTGAAGCCTACTTAGCTGTGATAGTTTTCCTTTCAACTCGTTATATAAACTACTGTTGTGATTTTTTTCACACACACAAAACCTACCATTTAGCCGGCAGGGGGGGAGGGGATACTTGACTCTAACAAAAATTTGCATTTTAAAGCTTAATATTTCGCAAACGAATTCCTAAATCCAAAAATGTTTTCACAAACTCAATGTAATGTTTTTAATGTTTTTAAAGGACCTTTCCAATGATACCCCTCATCATGGGTTAAAAAAATAAAAAATAAAACATCACCACTTTACGTGTATGAGAGGTACCCTAAAAAAAAATGTTTTTCATAATTTTGTTTTACCACTTTGTCGACGTAATTAATATGTATACCTATGCCAAATTACAGCTTTCTAGTACAAAGGGTCTTGGAGCTAGACCGCGGACAGACAGACAGACAGACAGACAGACGGACATGACGAAACTATAAGGGTTCCTTGTTTACTACGGAACCCTAAAAAAACACTGATTGAAGGGATTTTATTTTGACCTAAAATAATTAATCAACAGTGATAGCCAACATTTTTAGTGTATTTTCGTTAGCTGATTTTGTTTCTTCTAAGTATTTAATGCGTTTTTCTTATTATAATTTTTTACTTTTGTCCTTATTTTGGTGGTCTGAAAGATTTCTAAAAGTTTGTCCATCTATTTTAATGGGACCTTATGTAGGTGGAATAAAAATGATAATGACTCATTATTATTAAGTTTCAGAAAAATCATCGATTTTTTAGTAGACAAGTCCTTATGCGAAGAGTTTTTGATGTCATGCGTATGCGCTGGGCCTGCACTGGCTATGTTTGCTGATACAACATACTCAGCAATCTTGCCACAAGCATTGTACACTGCTGGGTGGGTCCAAGTAAGTTATATTGATTATTATAGTTGTATAAATAGTATATAAGTTAGGTTTTATGACCATGTAAATGTAAATATTCGTATGCCGCTTTTAGCGGCGGATGCGTCCTGAACATAATTATACCTTACCAACTTTTATGTACCATATCCAACGAATAAATGTCTTTGTCTTCTGTATCATTTCACTTATATTAAAATCTGCTTTCCTGCAATACGTATTGAAGTCAACCGTTTTTAACCGACTTCCAAAAAGGAGGAGGTTATATGTTCGTCGCGTATGTTTGTTTTTTTTTTGTTTATATCCACCGATTTCTCTATCAATTGTGGACACTTTCAAACAAAAAAAGAAGTTGTGAAAATTCTTTTTTTGTTTGAAAGGGTGTGCTCTCGAATTGGTCCCATATAAATTTGATTAACTTTGCTTGGATAGTTTTTGAGTTAGCTACTAAATACGTATTTTTTTCCCACTTAGTATGTAGATGATATGATAAGTTTCTGTCACTGGTATCAGGTAGTGGTATTCGAATGTGTGTGGGGTAGGTACCACAACTAAAAAGTGAAAAATAAAAACTTTTTACAAAAAAAACACTACAAAGTGAAAAATAACTTTAATTTCGGAAGTCGGTGGCAAAAAACGAAAATACAAAACCCAAGACACCGACTTCCGAAATTAAAGTTATTTTTCACTTTATAGTGTTTTTTTTGGAGGTCGGTAATTTTTTTTTTGTAAAAAGTTTTTATTTTTCACTTTTTAGTTGTGATACCTACCCCACACAAATTCGAATACCACTACCTGCTATGTAAATAACGGTGACAGGAAGTTATAATATCATCCACGTACTAAGTGAGGAAAAAATACGTATTATTGAAGCTAACTCAAAAACTACCCAAGCAAAGTTAATAAAATTTATATGGGACCACCTCTGAAGTATGATCTACCAAACAAAAAAAGAACCATCAAAATCAATTCATAATTGACGGAGTAATCGCGTAATAAACATACAAAAAAAAAAAAACAACATACAGTCGAATTGAGAGCCTCCTCCTTTTGGAAGTCGGTTAATAAAAGGGGTATTTTTTAGGGTTCCATACGTCCGAATGAAAAAAAAAAACGGAACCCTTATAGGATCACTCGTGTGTCAGTCTGTCCGTCAATCACAGCCAATTTGCTCCGAATCTATCGGACTAGACTACAATGTTCAGTTTGTTCTTCGGATAAAAACATGGTAGAGAACATTTATCGTACGCTTATAATTTAAACGCTCGCATCGCTTTAAATGTGTTATTTTTGGTAATTTTCCTATATCAAATACACTACCTAGAAATCTAATACTAATCTAAAAATATGAAAATTGGTGAACATGTTGTTTATTCGGTCAATAGCCTATCCTCCAGTCTTTGAGACCTGTGTCTTTTTAATACTACGATACTCGCGCTGTCTTCAGTGCATTGTACCACTGCATGATAGAATCTGGTTTATTGTTTTAAAGCTGGGTGTCCACTACTTAACCTTAAAAAGGTGGCTGGGACTGGATGCGGAAGGCGGAGAGCAGGGTGTTGTGGCGCAGCCTGGGAGAGGCCTATATCCAGCAGTGGACTGCAATAGGCTATAGTTGATTGATCCACTATTCGTACTATGCGTGTCGTGCTATGAGTTGCCTAGAATTGAGCTGAATATCGTGCAATTGTGATGATGATCTTTGCGCACAAAACTATCCTCCGTGTGTTTGCTTTGTCGTTGTGACTTGTGTTTATGCATTCTCAAAGGAGATGTTTGGATTTCCAGCTTTATAGTTTAGTTTTACCTAATATTAAAAAAAACTTGTCAATCGTTTCCACGTAACTGGAGACTGATTCTAAAACTATTTTTAGGTATCAAAGATAGTATTTTTCCACTTATTTCTTATGTAAATTGGCGTTTATCTATTCCATGTTATCTTCAGTTAAATCAGAATTCTTATCTAAACTAAACCAAGATTAGTTTGATGTCGTTATCGATTAAAAATATCTAAAATTATGCAGATTGGGTTAGTTTGTTTATTTGCGATGAAATCCAGAAATTATTCGCTCGGTTCCGATTGATTTTTAAATCGCATGAGTTCAATTTTCTAATGCGCTAATTAATTAATACGTAGTCTATAAACAATACATACAACTTAAAACATACTAGGTTTTTGAAATCGTTTTTCTTTATAAAATAAAAAGAAAAGCATTTCAGTGTGTTCCATAATAATAAATGAATACTACCTTGAAAAAAAGTGTCTAATAGAAATTAATTTGGAAGAATTAAGGAGAGGGATGCCGCTTCTCAGCAGAGGAAAAAAAACCGGCCAAGTGCGTGTCGGACCACGCACAATGAAGGGTTCCGTAGTTGGGATGAATTTATCCCAAAAACAAACTTAACTTTGTAGTTGATAAACATGTTCTCCCATACGGAATGTGTGGGTAAACATGTTTTTGCAACTGCAAAGTTAAGTTGGTCGATTATTACTCGATAACTAGTAAAGCCTACTTAGCTGTGCTAGTTTTCCTTTTAATTTCGTTATATAAACTACTGCTGTGATTTTTTTCACATATCCAAAACCAACCATTTAGCTGGCAGGGGGGGCATTTAGCACTTTAAAGCTTAATATTTTGCAAACGGATCCCTGAATCCAAAAATGTTTTCACAAACTCATAATGTTTTTGTAAGACCTTTCCAATGATACCCTACACTATGGGATAAAAAAATAAAACCACTTTACGTGTATGGGAGGTACCCTAAAAAAAATGTTTTTCAAAATTTTGTTTTACCACTTTGTCGGCGTAATTAATATGTATACTTATGTTAAATTGCAGCTTTCTAGTACTAAGGGTCTCGGAGCTAGACTGCGGACAGACAGACAGACACACAGGTTCCTTGTTTACTACGGAACCCTAAAAAGTAGACAAAAAAAAACTAAATTACTAATACCCTTTATAATTATCTTTCCATTTTAGATCTTACCTCACCTACTTTAATAAAGGATAGTTTTACACTTTCAACGTCACACACAAGATGACATCAGCAGATGTATAATATTACTCGTATGCAAATATGCATACTCATACCTTCCATATAATACATAGTCGAAACCCAATATTTGAGTACAGCAGGAATCTATTAGTTAAATATAGATAACTTTAAAGTAGTTATTTGCTTGCAGGATAACGTCGCATTGGCCCAGTCTCTGTATGGGTTTGGAGATTTGGCTATGCGAGTGCTGTTTGCAGTTCTAAGTAATTGGCTTCACAAGTTGGGCAGTCAAGAGATTTACGTCCTTGGAGTTACTCTCGGCTTAGTGTCGAGGCTTGGTAAGGAACGTTTGCAGGACGTCATATGAGATCACTCTTAATTAAGAGTGAGCTGAACAAAATACTACATTGATGTCGGTTTAAGGAGATACTATTGTCGTCATGCAAGGTAAAAAAAACTCCTTTCATACAAAGAAGGAATAAGTATCAATGCTAATCCTCACTAATATTATAAATGCGAAAGTGAGTTTGTTTCTTAGTTTGTTACGTTTTCACGCTAAAACGGCTTAACAGATTTGGATGAAATTTGACACACGGGTAGACCATGACCTGGATTAGGACAAAATATACTTTTCATCCTGATATTCCCACGGAATTGAGACTTCGGGTGAAACCGTGGGGCGCAGCTAGTCTTTAATAAATTCCATGTCTAACCATGCTTGCTTAGTAGGGAAAGCCGAAAACCCTCCTGGAGGGTTCAACTAGTCGCATATGGGATGCCCGGAGGCCTCGCGGAGGGCACATTTTAAATGTAGGTTTTTTCTTAGCGAATACAGCATTATAAACCATGAAAATAAAATCTGATGAATATTTTAACAAGATTTATTAGTATATGCGTTGGTTTTAAAATCCAAGCATTTTTATTTTTTTTGTTACAAATATTCACAAAAAATTTAAAGGTTGGAAACTACTTATACGATTTACAGTGTTTTATAACACTGTTTTAAACCTAATGCCGTTGACCGTCCGCGATGGTTAACTTTAGCGCAAACGTAATGTCGGTAACCCTCCCGGAGGGTTCACTACCAATATGTATGGCGGCATAGCGTGCGTTCTATGAAAAGTGGATGGAGTCGAAAGTGTTAAAGATGAACCTTTTTTTCAATAATTACTACAATCTCGATAAGATCTGGTATATCTCGTGCGGCTTCGTGTCATGTTTTTGATGTACATATTTGACTACGAATTAAAGTTAATTGATAATCAGCTTAAAGCTGATTATCAATTAACTTTAATTAAACATTATGGACTTAAAGTCCATAATGTTTAATTCTGTTTCTAATATAACATGGCTTTCTGTTTTTGAGACTTTTTACTACTTAACAATGGTGGTGGTAGAAATGAGAAGCTCTCAAATGATCATATCCTTTCTAGGTAACTTTTGCATAATAATAACACATTACATCATTGGCCATTTTGTAATTTCTTGGTTCTTACATCACAATTTCTTTGGTGCATGTTGGGTGCACGTCAAATAAGATATGTCGAAATGTTGCCAGTATATAAAACGTTTTTTGAGGATGATATTCTCGTAACATAGAATAAAGTATGTCTCTTTCTTCTTTATCTTTTTATACCTATTTAGTATATTATATCACATTTTAATTATAATACATTATTTTTCTTTAAGTACGCTGTACTGGTACAGCGCATAGGGTCGCTGCATAATGCTGAGCGATGGCCGATTTGTGTGGATGTGGCGCATGCTTCCCCAACCTTTTCTCATTTTTTATTTTAAGCTCTTTTTTGTGTCATGTTTACCGCAAATTAACGTTTTTTCGTTCTTTCTTTCTTTCTTCAGGTATGCTATGGTCAAAGAGCTTCATAGCCAAGATGGTCTACATTCCGCTGGTCGGTGCCTCACACTGTGCTGTCACCATCCTCATTCCTCTGGTGGTAGCTGATGCTGTGCCTCCTCACAAGTTCACAGCTGCTTTAGGCATGCTGATGATGCTGTCAGGGATAGTAAACTTGGTGCTGGGGCCTGCCATTGGTACGTTTAAACATCCTGTTCTGTTGATTTTAGCTGAGGCAAATTGCCTTTTTTGTTTTATTTACGACCTAGGTGCGGTAGGCCACATGTCAGTGGTAACAAACCCAGTCTAAACAGGCGTCTTATTCTATTGAACCTCCGCACTACGCTATGCCACCTTAAGCTCCAAATACGTGCGGAATACTGTACCAACCTAATGTTTTATTCAAGTATTGTTTAGTAGTTTCCAAGATGAAACCTCAGCGTGAAATATCCGTAACTTAAACATGCCATCAAATCAAGTGCAGTCTCTTTAACTTTTAAAATGTTTTACTCGACAATATTTTATTAAGTAAATTAAGTAAAAAAACACGTGTACCCAAATCTCATAATTTAAATGCATTATTCTTATCTAAAAGTCTAAATCAAACGTGACATACAGACTTGGCAAATAAGATATATCTTTTTATCTTTAAGTATTTTTTGGCAGTCATGATAATTATTTTAATTAAAAGATTTTATATGTGTTTAAATGTTACATCAGATGAAACATCTAATATTTTAGAGAAGCTTATCCTTGCTGCCTTATGTTTATAAATGGTATATAGAATAGAGAAAGTATTTTTTCGGTAATCTATCTTTGATTTTAAATATCAGAAAAATCTTTTCTAGAAATTATTACTATCTAATAGATGATCGCAAAACGTAAAACAAAGGGTATTTATGTATCGACCGGTTATTTCAATAAAAAGTTAATAAAAGAGTTATCAGCCGATTTGCGACATTTCAAGGCCACTTAGCTGCGGGATGAGAATTCAAATTCAAAAGTCATTTATTCAAACTAGGTCGAGAATCAGCACTTTTTGAACGTCAAAATTACATAAGACAGTCCCCAAAAACGCCCATCCTTCACCACTTCCTAGTGGCTTTAGCTGGGAAGAAGAAGTGGTGCAACAAACTCTCCAGCAGCACAGCTGTCTGATCAAGTTAGAAAAAAAAAAGATTCTATAGGTACAATAGTATGCAAAATAATTTACATTATGCAACACAAAATATAACATAAATGATAAATTATTGGCCATATGTCAGCTAGCACACGCCAATATAAAGTTGAGTTGCCGAAATCGAGTTGAATGGCGTGCAATAGGAGAGGCCTATGTCCAGCTGTGGACTGCTGTAGGCTGATGATGATGATGAAGGACACGCTGGCAAAAGAATGAATCCACTGGACGAAACCCGTAAAATCATCCTTCAATAAGTAGCCTCTAATGGATGATTGGACACATTGACTACGGCATTAGAGTTTCTGGTTCTGAGTTTTTTTTTTTAATTAAAGGTGCAGTCCGAGAGCTGTCAGAAAGTTACGGGCCTGTGTTTTACCTCATCTCGTCCTGTTTCGCCATCATCGTCCTGTTCTGGTCGATAGAGCTGTGTTACAAGAAGAACAAACACAAGAGATTGCAGCGGAAAGAATATTTACGACAAAAGAAGTTAAATAAATGATTTTAATGTTTGTATTTGTTTCACTCCACGGCCCATCAACTACTCCTGGAAATTACACACTTGAAATAAAGACTTAATTTGGGCAGTTAGACAATATTTAGATATCCTTGTTTCAGACGTTGAGAAATACTTGAGTTTAACCAAATACCTGCCTATCAAAATATAAAATTTAAAAAAGTTAAAATGTGAATTAATATAAATATTGTGGGAGGCCTTCCAACGCTACGTCTTCCGGTACCTGGTCGCCTCTCCAGAACCTTTCGACCCCATCGGCCATCTGTTCTGCGAGCAATGTGCCCACAAGATGGACCGATGACCTTGTGAAGGCCACAGGAATCCGCTGGATGCGTCTGCACAGAATCGGTCGAAGTGGCGGTGCTTGGAGGAGGCCTATGTCCAGCAGTGGACGTCATTCGACTGAAATGATGATGGTGAATATAAATATTCACAACGATACTTTAGCTGGACGATTTTAAGGACACTTCGTGATCTAGACTGAAACCACACTAAAACAGTCACACGATACGTCACACGTTCACATTGCGCTAAGAATCTACTTTATACAATGTGGAAAAAATAATGCATCAATAAATGAAAATACTGCCAATACTAGGCATAGAAGTTAGTATTCATACTATCAAATAAAACTTAACATTGAATTTAAAAAAAAGATTTTTCAAACCAATTAAATTATGTAGTAGTGTATATATATATAAATATATAATATAGGTAATTATATGCTTTATGTATCTGTGTATTCTGTTGTATATGTAAATGGTACACCACTGACTACCTGCAGTATTGTCTCTCCTTTTCCATTTAAATCCATCGAAAGGTTGTCTGTAAAAGATCGCTTTTAGCGATAAGACCGCCCATTGTGTCACCCAATGTAAAATTTCTATATTAATGTCTGTAATTTTTATGGTGTACATAATAATGAATATTCTATTTATCTTCTATCTATCTATAGTGATGAGATTTTGCCGATCTTTGACTAGCTCTAGAGACTAAACTAATAAATACGAGTATATTTGATTGAATTGTTGTATTCACACAAGGAACGTCATTAGATATACAAAGTTTCAATTAATGTCGTATCATCGACCCAACATTGCATAAAAAAAAAAAACAATCTGTCTTTATATTATCTTCAACAATCTGTCTTTATACCAGTACAATATTAAAAATCTCTAGTTAAACACCGCAATTTAAATTACAAAACATTGTGTAATAATTGAGACCAATTACGTAAATTATTAAGTCCTTACGAACTCTACAAAGAAGATATTAATCATCAGTTGGGATGAAAAACAATAATAACTACATTTTACATTCATCTATACTAATATTATAAATAGGTAACATTTGTTTGTTTGTTTGTAAGTTTGTATGTAGGGGGTAATGTCCGGAACTACCAGTCGGATTTTAAAAAAATCTTTTTGCTTTGGATAACCCAATTTTTGAGGAAGGTTATAGGCTCGCAGACAAATTCGCAGGCAGAAGCTAGTTACTTATAAATAATTCAGCTTGTCTACTATGATTCAATTACATTTTATCAATCAACAATTAATTGTTGTTGTTCTATTTATTAAAATAATTTGATTATACCTAATTTATTGTCTGAATTTCAAAGATCTGAAGAAATGTATGAGGCTTATCTTTAGGAAATAAACAGTCTAATATAGCCCTTATTGTACACATCATTGACGTCAAATAAACATGACCCTGCAACTTTGACAACCTTGTAAATAGTATGACATTGATTGTAGATAGCTTAAAGCTACGGTTTCCTAGAAAAGCGGTGGCCGCACCTGACGGCCGCAGTGGCAGCTGTCATGAAAATGATGACAGCGGCAAAGATTTAAATCGTTAGATTCGCCCTACCGCATCAAAAGTTTTTTTTTACTTATCCTCTCGCAGTTTTGACCACTAAGGTCTTGGCTGCTTAACCGGACTTTCCTGCCTGAAACTACTACACTTAGAGCTTCCAGCCAGGAGCAAATAAACTATTCTAAATTAAAATTAAGCAAACGCTCGCTAAGGGCACCCCCTGTGGGGTACGAACCTCGGCTTAGGATGTCGCTGGGGGAAGGACAGCAAGAAGGGACAGGCTGGATCAAAATTGGATTATCATCATGATTATTAGGCGGGGTATTTATAGCTACGTGCTCAGCTGCAACAACTGCTGGCACCTCGTTTTCGAGCAAGGATCGTGGAGGAGTATCATTGACTCGGGGGCGTGGTCGCAATCGCAAAGGACCTCGGCGGCGAGGTCGGAATGACGGGAGGAGTTTGTTTTTGTGTACTGTACTGGTGGCCCTATTCTGCTCCTGGAGGAGTGTAATGGGGTCATCTGGGTCGGAAAGGATATGCCTCGGGCGGCGGATTTGACTGATTTGGGATAGAGTATAATCGGCTGCCTCGACAACCAGAGGGTTGTGATGTCTGGGAGCGGAGTCAAAGTAACACGTCAAAAGATAGTCACGTTTCTGTTTTGTTTTGACACCGCTAACATGCAATGACGCATCGACTACACTTGTTTGTGATAGAAATGCTATTTAATTATGTGTGAGCTCAGTTTTCTCAGTATGGACACTTTCTTGTGACTGAGTACGGTGAGGGCAAATCTAGCGATTTAAATCTTTGGGGGACGGGCTTTGCGTTACGGTGTCAACAACGCTCTTTAAGAAACTACACCAACTTACTTTCATAATCAACGTTTCAGTGACGTCATTCGCCCGTAAATTGCGTACGCTATGTGAGCGGTCACCGCTTTTCTAGAAAACCGTAGCTTTATAGACAATCTATCTGTGGCTCGACCGATTAGATTTCTTTTTTGTTTTGTTCGCCTCAATATTGGTTGGTTTAGGAAAAAAGAAAATTAAGAAAAACCTAAACGAACAGCCGAAAAAAAGAAAAAAATCTAAAATTTCACTCACGTGCCCCAAGTCCCGAGCTCAAGCGAAGCGAGCTCGGGATACCCCGACTCTTGCAGCCTTTTTATTTTTTTGGGTGGGAAATTATCAAATAACTTCTCCCGCTCTGGGTGGAGCGGGAGGGCGTGTCAGACTTTTACTGACTAAAACCCATCCGTGTTCCTTCAGTTGCCATGTTACCGGGGGGCCACGATTTCCCTTTCGGCCTTATTTGCAACCCCGGCAGACATCGGCCCTAGCGAACCCCGTCAATTCTGCTGACATCTCTTTGAGGCGCGCGTGGAACACAA
This sequence comes from Agrochola lychnidis, assembly GCA_963680765.1. Taxonomy (NCBI): domain Eukaryota; kingdom Metazoa; phylum Arthropoda; class Insecta; order Lepidoptera; family Noctuidae; genus Agrochola; species Agrochola lychnidis. The sequence goes on from OY796849.1 coordinate 21,194,615, forward strand.
CGCGCCGTCGACCCGTACCCTAATTGCGTAACTTATTTTCGTAAACACCTTTGCCTAATTTGTTTAATTTTGACAGTTCAACAACATTCATTGCAGGGTTGTAATGGATATCCGTATCCGCATCCGCAACTGCGGAGCATCCGCATAAATTTTGATATCCGCAAAACATCCGCATCCTCAACTTTTGATTTTAAAAGCTCCGCATCCTCATCCGCATCCTCATAATTTCTATGAGGATGTGACCTACCTTGTTCGCACAAATTGTGGATTTTTAAAAACTCGCGCCGAGCTAAATGGGCGCGCCGATAAGTGAGTTACGCGTTACTATTGGCTGAATTCGCAATGTCCTTGTCCTATGACAGATGATCGGCCGCACGTGGCACTGGTGGCACGACAGACTGTGGTGTCACATGTCACAATCTGAGTTAGCCGACGTTCACACAGACGTGATAAAATCGCAGAGATTTTTTTTTTCGTGCACTGGATTTTCAACGCTCTGCTTAGCGCCGAGAGTTAAAAAATCCAACAGTGTGTTTTTTCTACGCGCTGGGACGAGAGTGCGTCCCAGCGCATTGGATTCTCAACGTTCGGCTTAACACCGAGAGTTGAAAATCCAGTGCGCGATATAATCCCGCCGAGATTATATTACTTCTGTGTTTACGTCGGCTTACTGGGTATAAAATCATTTGATTTTTTTTATCACCGCCACTGGCAAGTATCCCGAGCGAACAATTATTTTGTGGAGCAGGCTCTTATTTATGATGAACTTAGAAACCGCATTGAAGGCGAAACGGCCTGCGAGTTACTTTTTAACAAATATAATTTACCTTTACTTAATTTTGAATATTAAAGTTGTGCATTTGACTCCACAATTTGAAATTTCAGTTACCAAATTTCATCATCATATATCATAATCAGCCTATAATGCTCCCACTGCTGGGACACAGGCCTCCTCTCGGTGAATATTAACAACTTTAATATTCAATTTTTTTTACCTACCAAATAATTACCTACAACCTATACAAATATAAATACTATAAAAAACAAGGGCTATTTTTCATACGACATCCGCACCCTTATCTGCATCCGCATCCTCAATAAGGAATTTTCCAATATCCGTATCCTCATCCGCATCCTCAAACCCGATTATCTCGATATCCTCATCCGCATCCTCATCCGTTATACGACATCCGTTACAACCCTGATTCATTGCGTTATTTCCGTTGCCGAGCAGATTTTCTTTTCCAACTTATGAAGCAATGGATTAGCAATCTGTTTCAAATTGAAACAAATTGTGCTTGTGTTGCATTACGCAATTAGGGTACAGGGCTTGGTCCTTATCGGACAGTGAGCCACCCATTGCTCACCGTCCGCAAGCCCGCGCCTACGGTGGCCGGAAATCTGCCTGTGATTCCCGACGCCCAGGGCGTCTCCTTCTGCGGGACTCTTGCAGCCTAAGTTCTCATTCGACTTTAATTCGACACTTAATTTTCGACGTTCAATTACATATGTACCCTTATAAAATTATGGATAGCATAACGTCTATTTTTACAGTTTCGTTGAAATAAAATACCATGGAAAAATACATCGAACAAACGATATTCGTTAAAAAATAATTCTACTGTTTGATAAGTTTGTTAAATAAAAAAATGTGATTGTAATATGATGTGAAACATTTTCTGCGAAACGAAATTCTATGAAATTTCTGTCTGCGAAACAAGGGAACATCGATAAAATCTAACACTACTGCATTGGTAGTTAAAAAAGTAATTCTTTAATTTTATCTGTACATCTTAAAATCGTGATACTAAAATGATGATTAATTACGTATTTTGATAACATAAAGATGTACTGTCACTCACCATTACGCGTACACTCTTGATTTGTCTGTAATATTATACAGTGTGATTCTTTTAACGAATTTTCAATAAGTTGTTTTTTATTTATTTATATCCTTTATAAGAATATAGGGTTTGAAAAAACCACCTTTTAACTGTCTGTTTTATTTAGTATTTTTTAAATAAAAATATAAATAAAACTCAAAAAATAAATAAAAAGACTCATAATGTTCCTCGTAGGTACTCCTCTTATTTTATGATCTTCTTTCAAAACTGCATACTCTTCTCGTTCCTTGGTTTACAGGATAGAGTAGAGCAGGAGTTATTGACACCACTTATGAATATCACACAATAACAGACCTCCTGATCTGTTGTCGGAAGCCGCATATTATTATTAAAAATTACAGTTAAATTGGGACTGCAGTAACATTTTTCAGTTTCGATAACACACTTTATCTCCAAATGTCAACTGTAGGTGTGACTGGCATAATCCATGGTAAAATTACCTCATCATAGAACAAAACCATGTATAACAAGTTTAAATACAATGCTTGCATTAGATAAATTACGTAAATATATGAATTTTAATAAAACCAGTGGCAGACAGTGCGGGTAGTTTTGTTGTGTTTCGTGAACGGTATCAACATGGTGGAGGAGAAGAAAGAGAGTTTAAAGTTGATGGATAAGAAGTATGAGTATGTGGCGCCCGATGGAGGATGGGGTTACTTAGTAGCCATCGCTGCTATTATTAGTTTTGTGAGTAAAGTGATTTTTCATATAATCCAATGGATGTGGTTCACAATTTAACGTGTGGGAAAATATGCCTACAAAAGGGGGAACAAGATTGGGCACGCCACAATTGCGGTGATAAGACCCTTCTTTGAGGAGTGACTAGAGAGGCGCCACGGCGTCCTCACCTTCCGCCTGAAGCAAATCCTCACCGGACACGGTTGTTTCGGGAGGTTCCTGTTCAGGATAAGGCGGGAGGAAACGCCCGGGTGTCACCATTGTGTGGGTCGCCCGGAAGACACGGTGGAGCATACGGTGGAGGTCTGCCCGGCTTGGGCGGAGCATCGCCGTGTCCTCTGCCGGGGTTGCGAATAAAACCGAAAGGGAGATCGTGGCCCCCGGCAACAGGGAAACCGAAGGAACACGGGTGGGTTTTAGTGAGTAAGAGTCTGACACGCCCTCCCGCTCCGCCCAGAGTGGGAGAAGTTATTTGATAATTTCCCATACAAAAAAAAGGGGGAACAAGATTAAAATGGTTTTTAAAAGTGCAATTCTCGTACTTAAAAACGTTTAAATTCAAGGCGGAATCTCATCTCTGTGAGAATCAATTCCCAATGCAACACGCCACGAAACAATCTTATTTGCTGACGATACGACACTAATAATAAAAAGTAATGACAAAAATAAATTGGAACACGAAATTAATGAAGCAATCAAAGACATAGGTAATAATTTGGCTTAATAACAACCATTTAAAAATCAATATAAATAAAACATAAATAATTAAATTTTAAACTTATAAATCAAACTTTCAGACTCTTAGTATAAAATATGAAGACACTATCCTAGAACAAGTAGTAAAGACAAAACTCTTGGAGATAATAGTGGAATAAAATCGCATATCAATTACGTATGCGATAAGCTAGACAAATTCGTATACGCAATAAAACGTCTACGATCAACAGTGTCCGTAGACGCAGCAGTCACTGCATATCACGGATACGTATCGTCTGTGTTATCATATGGTCTGATATTATGGGGCAATTCTGTTGAAGGTTTAATGGCATTTCGGGTGCAAAAGAAGTGTGTTAGGGCAATATCTGGCGTTTGGTTTCGGTCGCATGCAATCAGAAGTCAGGCACAAAAAAGGCTACTGCTAGAAAAAAGTATAAATACGAACTAAATGTACCTCAATGTAGATTACAAATGTTTAGGAGGAATGTATAATTATGTGAATGCCATTCAGGTGTATAACAAGTTATCTAATTCATTTAAGGAACTTCCCATCCCCATGTTCAAGAAAAAGCTGACAAGTTGGCTATTAGATAATTGCTTTTATGACATTGGCGAATATATGGAATATTGTAAAAATCCAAGATGACATGTACTACATTTTGACATTTTAAAGTAACGATTACCTACCTAATTATACTAATACTTAATGGACTTATTGTAAATCACAAATCTTAAAATGAATATTGTACTTAGTTTAAGATTGACAATTGAATATTTGTACACCAGATACTTTTTGTGGTAGAATGGTACCTATAAAACTAACAAAAATATTAACATCATACTATGTAAAACTACATTCTTACAAATAAATAAAATTCCAATTCTAATTGTAATCAACGTCAAAAACTTGTCGAAAATGTAGATAAATGATAGGTTTCATTAACAGATTGAGATGGAAATTTAAAAAAAATCAGTAAGATGCTGGTAGGGAACTTGACCATACTTCCAGAATTGTCCTGATAGCCGTGGAATACCTCTCCACTCCTCAAGCACCTCAAGATATGTTGCCCCCTTGTTTCTACGTCACTGTGTGCTAGCGACAGTTTTAGGGTGTCCATTATTGAGTGTGCAAGTCACCCTCTACCATTATAACCATTTATATATATGTAAAAGATTGATCAGGCAGGGGCTACAGTCCTTCCATAGTCCTAGGTAACCTATCCATTTTAGCCAGCCAAACCCATAGTTCAATAACTTTGTTCCCTTATCCTGCAATAGTCCTACACCATCCGGGGGTAGTCCTTGGGTGCACTTGCATAGTGCATGTCATGTACAGGCCAGGGATAATCGTCGATTGGTACCTCATTTCATGGGTCGATCCATCAGGTAAAGCTATGCTTGCTGGGATTAGTCCGTGGATGGGTGACCATCTTTACATACCGAGACTCCTCCATGCCTCGGAAAGCACGATAAGCCGTTGGTCCCGGCTGTCATTCTGGATCTTTGACAGTCGTTATGGGTTAAGTACGAGAAAGTCTGACAACCAGTCTTACCAAGGGGTATCGTATTACCCAGTTACTGGGTTGTGGAGGTCAGATAGGCAGTCGCTCTATGTAAAATACTGGTATTCAGATGCATTCGGTTAGTCTGGAAGCCGATCCCAAAATAGCTGGGAAAAGGCTAAGCAGATTGATTGGTATCTCATTTCATTAAAAGCGTTTAACGGGCCTCAGCGAGTAGGCTACGCTTAGTAAAACAAACATACACACAAATTTTTACACAAGAAAACGTAATAAGTATTAATTAGAGAGCGATAACAATAATAAGTAGTCAAATATACTGTTGAATAGTCATTGTGTACGTATTAATTCTGACGTTTTGTTATCTTTTACGTAAATTTTAGAATCGTATTTGCGGAAAAGTCAAACATAACTGTATTATGTAGGTATGGCACACTCTTTTCCAGTTACTTTTCATTTTTTTGCTACAAACGCGGGCAATGTTTACGCTAAATCATAACTTCTTTTGGAAGACGTGTACGAATGTGTTCATAGCTCGCAGTAAAATGCTACCAGCAACCCAAGTCATTCTGGCTAGGTCAAACAAACTGGAAAATTTTGCAATACCTTCAATGAACAAACCAAGAAATTGTTATAATTAAGAAAATGGCTCCTAAATGAACATACAAGCTATACCTATGAATCGTCAGCTATAATTAGTATCTTATATTAAGTACTTATCTACACACATAATAAAATCGTAGCGGAGTCAAAACAGAACGTTGAATTTTTTTTTTAAGTACGAAGTCTGGGAACGAATCTATGTCAAAAGTATAGGTTTTTTTTTTGAATGTTTGTTCCAAAATAGGACCACGATCAAATGGGTTAGGTTGGAACTGTGACCGGCTCCCTGTCGTTTCGGGCGACGCAGGTGCTCTCGGAGCATGGCTATTTCGGGAGGTACCTATGTCGCATAAACAGAGAGCCGGACTCTCGGTGCCATCACTACACCCACTGTCGGGAGGACACGGCGCGGCATACACTGGCAGAGTGTACCGCATGGGAGGAGCCGCGCCATTCCCTCGTATCAGAAGTCTGAGCCGACCTGTCGCTGCCGGCTGTCGTTCGTTCGATATTTGGGAGTGCCGACTCGTGGGATGCGGTGATCTCCTTCTGTAAAACGCGTAGTGCATAGTTTTGCAGAAGGAGGCTGCGGAAAAGGAGAGCGAGATTGAGACCACTCTCCTGATCCGTAGCAGGCGGAACGGGCGTCGGCGGACGGTGGACAACGCCCTCTTCCAGCCCCCGTAAACAGGTCCGGAGGGACGGCGGACTCGAGGACATCTGCGGCGCGTAGTGTTCCACGCGCGCCCCTATTTTACGTCGCGGGGGAGTCTCACACCTCACTCCCCCCGCGGGCATGAAGTGGACCGCAAAAGCGAACCGGCACTAGTCGGGGATCATGGAAGGCGCACTAGATCTCATGATCCCCGGTCCAAGTGTGGGAAAGGAACACCGGGGTGGTTTTTAATCAGTAGAAGTCTGACAGACTTTTTCGCTCGCCCCAGGGCGGAGGATATCCATGAGGATTTTCCACTCAGGAAAAGAAAAAAAAGGTTAGAACTGTGACCAACCGGGCGCGAGCCGATCGAGCGGCTCTCGCTACTTCCAAGTTGATCGCAGTTACTTGACAATTTGTACTACACTTTAAACAATGGATACTCTATATTAATGATATGGCCAAACGTCGACTGACATATCATTAAACGTTGACGTTTAAACGTTATGGTCAATTTTAGCTGGCCGTTTTATGAAATGGTCAAACACTTCATGAAATGATCAATTCTAAGATCTGGCCACGACAGACACATTAGCTTCCAGAAAGATAAAGCTTAAATACTTTATTACTTGTTTTTCTTTCAGTCGACCACAACGGCGTTTGGAGGGACCTTCGGGATGATGTATGATGACTTTATAAACGAGATATCTTTGAGTTCAGCCGGTGTTACGATGCTCATGGGAATATTCTGTTGGTCTACTGCATTAGCAGGTATACATTGACTACTTATCTCCCTAACCCAGTAGCAAAATCTGGCCAGGTGGGGTGACGACTGCTCAAGATGGCTGGTTGCAACTGACCAGAAGAAGATGGAAGGAGTATAAATTTATTGGACCCAGTTTAAGGCATACAATGTTCACACAAAAACAGAAAAACTTATAACAGTATTGTGTGCCTCACGGCTGCGCCAAATAGGCACAGTTCCGCATAAATGCCAGACAGCTAGTGCCTGACGCTGGTTTTCAACTGGACCCTATGTTACGAGGACATCTTACAGATGTAAATCAGTTTTATAATTTCTGTAGGTACCGGAGGAAACTACATTATGTCTAACAATTGACTTCTTTATGCTTATGATGATCATTCTCTAAGTTTCAGATGCTTCTTGTCAACCAACTGTAATACATAATATATCAACCTTACACCCGTCTGAAAACCTTAGGCAATTTTACTTTCTGTATAACATAGCAGTTAAGCCATTTTGTACCTTAATCCAGCCAGTTAGGTTGTTCTAAATTCTGATTAAAAAACCATTTAATAATTTCAGGTTTCTTCACGTCTGCCTTGCTGACTGTAATGTCTCTACGATGGCTTGCTTTCGTCGCTTCCATCATATTCGTCTGTGGGACCCTCGGGACGGTCATAATGACGTCAACTCTAATGTTCTTCCTTACCGCGGGAATTTTTCAGGTGCGGTAAATTGTTTTTTTTTTCCTCTTTAGCAGAAATAGTCCAATGCCAAAGGACTAAGCGAGAGGACGCTGTTCGTTTCCTGCCCTTTGCACTTTTTACCTATGCATATTCAACTTTCTACTAACGAGCATGTACATTTTGCAAGGAAGCAAGCAATGTTGCTATTTCTTTTTAAATACTAAAAGGTCACGTCATCGTTTTGTCGCACTTTCTCCATTGATACCCAATTTTCAAATCTTGGTGAAGGATACGTTATTATTAACGACGGAGTATTTAACATTGACAATTTGTATGTTCTAGGGTGCTGGCTTAGGGATAATGTACAACCTATCATGCACAATAATGAACGATTACTTCGTCGAGAACAGAGTATTGATAATGAGCTTCGTTCAAACCGCCACAGGTGAGTTAAAGTAAACACACATACACATTGGAAAGCTTATCACAAAAGGAACGATGCCTACACAAGGTGGAACTGAAATAGCGCAAAATCTGAAAAAGGATCATTATGAATAACTTTTATCATGGGACCAACCATGAAACTGTAAAAAAAACAGCTTTTCCCTATATTGAGTTATGCAAACATAAATACTCGTACGGGAGTCCGCGTATTACTCGTCAGTTTATTTAATTCGCCAGTTTCAGCAGCTGTTTTTTTATTCGCGATTTCTCGGTTGGTCCAACAGCCAAAATGTTCATAATGATAAGCACAATGAGCCTTTTTTAGGGTTCCGTAGTAAACAAGGAACCCTTATTCATGTCCGTCTGTCTGTCTGTTTGTCTGTCCGCGGTCTAGCTCCGAGACCCTTAGTACTAGAAAGCTGTAATTTGACACAGGTATACATATTAATTACGTCAACAAAGTGGTAAAACAAAATTATGAAAAACATTTTTTTTTAGGGTACTTCCCATACACGTAAAGTGGTGATGTTTTATTTTTTATTTTTTTATCCCATAGTGTGGGGTATCATTGGAAAGGTCTTACAAAAACATTACGAGTTTGAATAAACCATTTTTGGATTCAGGGATCCGCTTGCAAAATATTAAGCTTTAAAGTTCTAATTTTTGTTAGAGTCAAGTGTCCCCCCCCCCCCCTGCCAACTAAATGGTTGGTTTTGGATGTGTGAAAAAAATCACAGCAGTAGCTTATATAACGAAATTAAAAGGAAAACTATCACAGCTAAGTAGACTTTACTCGTTATCGAGTAATAATCGACCAATTTAACTTTGCAGTTACAAAAACATGTTTTCCCATACATTCCGTATGGGAGAATATGTTTATCAACTACAAAGTTAAGTTTGTTTTTGGGATAAATTCATCCTAACTACGGAACCCTTCATTGTGCGTGGTCCGACACGCACTTGGCCGGTTTTTTTAGGTTTTATGACCTGCGCTCGTGGGATCGGTCACACTTACTGATGGGGCCTGCTAGGTATCTCCCGGGCCCCCGACTCATGGTAGTAGTAGGAACAGTGGGGATTTAGTCGGTAGGAGTCTGACATAACCCTACATTCTCCCAAGACGGAGAGTATCCACGAGAATTTCCCGACGGAAAACAAAAAAAAAAATGTTTTGCATTATTTCAGTAATACCTTGTATACTCAGCAGTGAGCGGAACAAGGTTGTCAATGATATTGATGATGGAAACTTCTTTATTTGGCTTTGCAACTTTACTGATATAAAAATAATTGGTATTACAGGAGTCAATGCCATGGTTGCTCCCATATTCGTGAAATGGTCGCTGGAACAATATGGATCAAAAGGGACCCTACTGCTCATTGGAGGCCTATCGTTACACAACTTCATTGCTGTGTTGCTGATGCAACCAGTTAAATGGCATATGAAGAAAGTTGAAGTTTTGGAGACTACAGAACTTAGTAAGTATTTATATAAAGGGGTTTGAGTAAAGTTGGCGTCGTTTGCAAGTTCTCCAATAATGCCCGGCCAATAATGTTCGGCCAATAATGAAAGTTAAATATTATGAAAGCACTGCATAAAACCATCAAAAGTTATTACGGACAAACTTCTCTAAACTATCTTCTTCAATACCCAAGCAACATCCCGATTGCTAGAATGCAATGCAGAGGTACATACTGTGTAGTAGAAACACCTACATTTCCCTCGTTAGGCGTAGATACGTCCCAAAAATTAAGGGGTTCGCTTGTAGCGGTTACACTGCCACATACGAACTACGCATCATTGACATGACGTCACACAAATCCTGCATCGCGCAGTTAGAGTTTACCGAGCGATCCACATACATACAAGACTTCAACTTAAAACCGATGGGCAGTTGCCCGCCAGACACAACACCCGTCTGGTCGGAGGATCCTCCCTTTTCTATGGTGGATGAGTGAACTTAATACCCAGTTCCTCATGCTCCTAAACGCTTATTGCCTTTACACGGGCATAAATTAAAACTCCTGGCTGCTATTGAGAAATCTCAATAACACTTTGCCTAGCACTTGCGACCTTATGACCGACGCGACAGACTGAAACTCATTAACCGTTATTGATTCAATTACTTATTTGTAGTTAACTATAAGTGATGCCAATATTTTACAGAACTACTGCTAGAAGTAAACAATGATGTCAAGAAATTGGATACACCAGTAATTAAGTTAACAGATATAGAAGGGAATTCTACAAAGGAAGATTTGGCGAAAGCCCTTGACTTTCCAGAAAATCATGAAAAGAAGAGCGGTTTCAGGTACTTATCCTAATGTTTTTTTTGGAATTTTGTGGCTTTTTTTCCTTTCCATATAAGATTTTTCCAAAAAAAAAGAATGAAGTTCATGGCTATCCATCTACATTATCATGTATTCATTGAATTACAGGAAAATACTAGAATCATTTATAGACATGTCACTTATCAAGACGTTCCTGTTCTCTTGTGCTTGTCTTGGAACTTCCATGAGCATCACTGCTGATGGTATATGGGTCATACACATATGGGTGTTCGAATAAAATAACTTAAAAATTTACGACAGTAACTGAAGACTTTAATTTTTTTGTTAAATCATTATTACTTTTCTGTTTACTCATAATATTTCAAGATATGAAATGATATTTCTTTATTTAAAAAAAAATCAAAATGTTTAAAAAGTCTCTTCGTGTGGACTGTTCAGATTCGGGGTATGAGTGATTGGATAGATGTAATTAATTATTTTGAACATATTTATCAAAACATCTTTGTCGCATTTACGTGATATATAATGAATATTATTTTTATTAGATAGTTGTTAATAATTGCACAAGATATTTTTTTTTATTTCCAATAAACATGCTGTTATACGGATTGAGGTCTTTTTGGGGGACCTAAAAATCAACCAAATTTTAATTTCTACTAAAGCCACCATGTATCGAATATTTTTTAAATTGACAACACTGGATAGCCGCCATTTGTTGGAGTCCTTGTCGGGTACAGCTACGTGCCATTTTCTAATTTACGAAGTTTTAAAATAAAATTAAGTGTTTCTGTCAAAGCTCAGTGCGTCTTTCCTGCTTGGGTTGTAATTTGGTAAGTTATTATTTTACATTTTAGTAAATATTGCGCCGATATGCCTTTTGAGGAGTAGTTTCAAAGTTTCTTTTGTTGTTTTTCTAACCTTAAAAATACTGAGACTGCTTTGATTTTAGTTTAAAATATCTGTCTTGTGGACATCTTTCCTGTGAACATAAATGTCCACGGGAAAGATGCATGTCCACAAAAAATAACATTTTAACAGTTTTCTATGCAAATAAAGCTACAATGTTGGTCAAACAAACGGGCAGGCTGAGATAGCATGATTTAAATACTGCATCATTGGTATCGGCACCCGAAAAAGGAGCTTGATTTATTTTTTGCAAAATGTGGGGTGCTTAGCATGGTTAGCTTTGTTTCAGGGACAATGCCTCGATCCAGTTGGTCTAGAACTCAATTAACTGACGAAGAGAAGAAAATACGTCGTCGTGAACAGAAAAAACTTAGCATGCGAAGAGCTAGAGCTAAAATTAGATGCTACTGCCATAGAAGAATCGCCACATTTGAAGGAATTACATATTCTAAGCGATGGGCCTACAACGCAATATCGGAACAAGACTATATTCCATTTAATTTTAAATTATGTGAGTAAAATCTCGAATGCAGAGAGGATCGTGTGGCATTTTAGTGAATCTGGTCACAGTAAGGGGGCACCTGATGGAGTTGGTGGCTGCGTAAAACGGACGTGTGACAATATTGTTGCCCATGGAAGATATATCACAAATATTGATAGTTTTGTCAGTTATTTGAAAGACAATTGTAAAGGTATCGAAATTGTTCCTATTGATGATACTCATGTTCCTGAAATACAGAGAATAGCGGATACCAATAAATGTCATCCGTTTAAAGGACCTTCCAAATCCACCAAGTTGTATGGAACGCTACTGAACCTAATTTACTGCACGCCAGGAGATTAAGCTGTATTTCATGCGCCACTCACGTTCGTTGTCCTCATTTTGAAATAGGACAAATTCATATTGAATGTGTCTCAGATCCTGTAGAAAATTCATCAGTAGGCTCTTCAAGGCCTTCGTTAAGTATTTCTATAACTAGTTCGCCATCTTCTCATAGAACTGCATCTGTATCAACTATCACTGGACCAAGAACTCCTTCGCTATTGTTGTTAACACCTTCTCCAGAACTTTTAAACAATGTGACTAGTCAACTGTGTATTCCGCGAAAGAGGATTCTCTGTGAGAATAACTGTTCTGATGACTCAGTTACACCACCTAAAAAACCTAAAGTACGACCTTCGTTCTTTGAAAATGATGATAGTGATGAAAACATTTTTTGAAAGCTTATTTTTATGTTAATTTTTCATTAGTTTGACGTTTTATTGATCAAGATAAGAGGCTAGAATGAAAAATAATCAAAATATTTGGTATAATTTCAATATTTGAACCCTTGAAAAATTACATTTTATGTCTAATGTTATCAAAGAAAAAGATTGTTGATAAGATTTTTTTGTTTGTATTTTCCAGAGTATTGGCTGGATAACTTTAGTTAATTATTACGAGTTTAAATGGCAACTAAATGTCAATATGACAGTGATTATATTATATTACAAGTAATTAGAAATTTATCAAAAACCAGATCGTTATTCAGATTTCAGCAAGTTATTATTAGGTTAGTCAATGATTAACCTCTCTTCTGTGGAAAGGGGTCTTTTCTGTGGACGTAAAAAAAAATTAAAGCTAAATAACTTGCTGAAATCTGAATAACGATCTGGTTTTTTATTAATTACTAATTACTTATAAGATTACCTAATAAATGAGACTGATTTGAAAAAAAATCAACGACTTTTTATTTCGAATATTTTTGTAACCCGTTTTGTGTATGACCCATATACGTGGTTATGGTACCACAGTACTTATACTCTATGGGATGGAGTCAGGTCAGTTTTATTTTCCAATTTTCAAAATAGGCTAAACACCCATTTGAGACATTTCAGCTTTGTGTTTGGAATCGTGTCGCAATCCGATACCTTTAGTATAAAATTTCCATAGGGGTTGGTGATCACTGACCACTTACAATCAGGTAGGCCTGCTAGTTTTTCAAACAATAATAGGAAAAAAATTGGTTCAACAGCACTTTCTTTAAAATCCTGACATATTTTTCCAAATTGAAACAATAAACAGTCGTATAATGGCGTCGAGAAAAATTTATTTATGCCCAGTTACTGCCCAATTTAAAACTATTACTAAATCTCCCTAAGGGTAATAACATATCCAGAACATTGCTAAAGAAAAAAGTAACTAATTTTTCAGGAAAACGTAGCAATGGCTATAACCTTGTACGGGTTTGGGGACCTGACCATGAGGGTCATATTCACGATTGTCTCAAAGTGGATGTTCAAACTAGGAGTCCAGCAGATCTACATTGTTGGAGTGGTTATAGCGGTTCTGTCAAGACTGGGTAAGAATCATTTCGCATTCTTTGAATTAATAGCCTGTGGGAAATTGTGCGTTAGACAGAGAAAACCATCACTATCCAGCAATCCACTGCTGGACATAGGCCTCTCCAATTGTACGTCATTCAGCTCGATTCTCAGCAACTCTCATCCAGCTGCTACCAGCCACCCTGCGAAGATCGTCACTCCACCTAGCCTGAGGGCTTCCTACCTTACATTTGCCGACTCGCGGCCTCCACTCAAGAACACACAGTGGACATAGAACAGTAGTGAACAGTGAAAATAATTTAATTGAAAGCTTGATTTTAAAATACATGAGAGAAAAAGGTATAAATATGTGGAGAGCATCAATTATTTACTGTAGGTAATTATTGGTAATTACTGTAGGTATTAGTTACCTTACTCCTCCGAAACGGCTTTACTGATTTTTACCAAATTTTATATGCATATTCAGTAGGTCTGAGAATCGGCTACTATCTATTTTTCATACCCCTAAGTGATAAGGGTTGTCCACCCCAAACAAATAATTGGCAAAACAACGTTTGCCGGGGTCAGCTAGTATTATATATATATTTACCATAACTTAGAACACCACACACCCACACACCATACCACACCACACACTTCATCATACACACCACACACACCACATCACACCACACCACACCATACCACACTAAATCACACTACACCACACCACACTATACACCACATCACATGCACTAACTGAGAATAAGCTTCATAAATTAAATTGCAACTTTGCATAGATTTTTATTTTTATTTTCTTAAGATTAATAAATTTAAGCTAAATATAGAAAAATGTAGGTACTTACATTATATAGTTACCCTTATTTGTCTTATAATGATGTGAAAGAGCGGAGCCTTCTAATACAGGCATTGTTTGCCTAAAAGGAGGCTCCAAACACGTTAAAATATAATATAATTTTCTATTTGGCACAATAAACTATTTTGTATTTTTGTATTTGTACTAATTTCAGGTATGCTGTGGTCTAGTAGCGTTATAGCCACGATGGTGTACTTCACATTGATGGGCGTGGCCCACTGTTCCATCGCAGTCCTCTTTCCTATAGTCGTTTCGGATGCTGTGGCTCCTGAGAAGTTCACCTCAGCTATGGGCATCTGTCTTCTTGTTTCTGGTATATTTAGCATGATTGCTGGACCAGCTGTTGGTATGTATCTGTTCATTGTGTTTCTTTATGTCTCTCTGTCCGTCTCAAAGTTCGGTATTTTTTTAAAATAAATTATGATAATATGGTTATGGTTTTTCGTTATGGTTGTTTGTAATATCCATAACTTTACAGGCAGTTGGTAAATGTTTAGTTATGGAGCACGTGTCAGTAAAAGAAATATTATAATTATATATAGAGTGTTAAAGAAATTGCGTGCCATAGCTTCAGGGTGAGTTCAGTATCGATAAAGAAACCCGTAAAAAAAAACCTTTAAAAAAAGTAGAAAAAAAAAAACGAAAATTATCATAAGATGAACCTAATGTAGTACCTACTAATTAAATAGCAACCAAAAAAAAATTGCTTAAAATAAGTTTTTATTTAGTGTTTGCTAATTAATAATTTCCTAGAGTTACCTACCTTCTATTGAACGCAATGTTCTTTTTGTTTTTTTTTCCTGGTTTCCTTTATCGATACTGAACCTACCCTCCTAAACTATGGCACGCAATTTCTTTAACACCGTGAATAATAAATGATCGCTGACTGCCCACACTGCTGGCGTGAACGCTCTCTATTCTACATTTCTTGAGCGAGAAAATAGTCGGTAGTTAGTCGCTTCCTCGTCAGTGGTAGGACAGAAGTTGGAATTAGTAGTTTGTTATAAAGCAGAACTAAACCAAAAATTCATTACTATCTTACGCCTTTAAATTTAACACTAACAATATTGAAATGACCTCATAAATTCAAATAACTTATCATTTTCATAGTATTGATTATTTTTTGATAATTTGTCATAATATTGATTTGTTTTTATTCAATGTATGTGTACTATGGTGGCATGTAACTGATTTACGTTGACATTTGTTCCAGGAGCCGTACGAGATTTTACGAATAGCTACTCAACTGCGTTCTACACTCTGATATCGATTTACGCATTAGTAGCTGTGCTGTGGTCGATGGAACTCATTGTAAAGAGCAACAAACGAAGAAGAAAATTTGCAAAAAATTCTGAATCTAGTCAATTAAATAAAGAAACTAAATGAACATTTTTGCATTTTTAATTTAGTAATAAAAAAAATTGTTAATGCTTTCTTTTTTTGGTCTTTTTTTAGTTGTGGTACATACCCCACACAAATCTGCAAACCACCACTTGGTAAGTAAATAATATTAACAGGAAGTTATTATAACATCACCAATATACACCATCGTATACAGCCCCATTTACACGATACAAGTTTCTGGAAAGTTTAAGAGTAATAATATCGCATGCCATTAAGCTCATTCAATTATTGCTATGCAACTGTTAACATGCGTGCGATTTCCATAAAATGGCATACAATAATTAAATGCAAATTTTGCTATTCAATCATTGCATGTGACTACTGTTTACACCAATGCAATTATTGCATAAAGGTTAATCGATACTTTCGGCCATCAGGCCATTGGCCGTTACCTCAATCGGCACAATGACAGCCGAGCTTACATTCCAGAAGTAAACAACCATCCAGTCCTTCATTACCCTAGGCTGATAAAATTTTCGTTTTTCCTAATTATGTTAATATTAGTGATTAAGTCGGTTCCTTTAGGTAGAAGGGCCGCACTCCACCCCGTACGGCCCTGTAGAGCTCGTCTCCGGACTGGACACTCTCCCACCGATATAAGAAATGAATTCCCAAATAAGAAGAAGTCCGATACCATGTCCCATTAATAAGGCAAGGAAAGGATTGAATGAAATTGTAAATAAGACAGAAATTCATAGATATGAACCATTTAGAAAGCTAATAAATAATAGAGGGATTCTAAGTATATTATTATATAAACTTGTGAGTAACCTTTACGTTAGCGTAACAGGTATTTGGTCAATCATTACTCACACGATACCTCACATCTCCACTCGGAGTACTCAGAGCAATACTTCCATAAGTGACGTATTGCGTCCGCATCACGCTCTTTTGGAGACATGGTCCCTAGCAGTTCTTTCGAACTGATTAACGTGACGAAGCGGCTTTCCCTGCGGCAACCGTGTGACCGTCCTTGTCTAACAACGGGGCGGCTAGTTCAAGCGACATGCGTCGGCATCATGCTTTTAATGGCCCTACATGGCCCCTATCAGTCCTTGGACTGGATATGAGATAGATGTGGTCACCCAAACCCCTGGAAGGACACCCTTTGCACAACAAACACGTGTTTATGTCAGTCTGACCGAATTATTGGTTAGCTAATAGAGTTGAGAATTAAAACTCAAGAATCATTATTTATTTAATAGAGTTTTGAATCTCTCTTAAAGCTCTTTTAATTGGTCTGTGGCAAAGAATACAGAATTCAAGATTTAGGTATAGATAATAGAGTAGAGAATCATAATTCAAGAATCATTAATTAATAGAGTTGTGGATCAACTCCCCTGAAGGTCTATAGACAGTCCCAAAGCGCTCTCCCTTCACCACTTCCTAGTGTTTGTGCTGGGGTGACGAAATGGCGCAACAAACTCTCCAGCAACACGTCTCTGTCTGCTTAGTTACAAGAACTTCAAATATATTACCAGCCAAGGATAATTATTATAATTAAGAACTCACCCAGTCGCACCAACACACATACACATACATATTACCTACATTAACTCCTAAATTAGTCTAATCTGCAACTATATTTAACTTAATAACTAATACTCGTTATCTTGCGACAGATCACCCGGACATGGCCTCTTGGTATTCACTTAACTAGCCTAGATTCGGACGTCCGTATCCTATCGTGGTCTAAAACCAAGTGCCTCGATTTCATTCCTAAGTCCTCTAAATTCCTAAAATACCACGTCCAGCTTCACCCCCGGGCCTAAGCCCAACCGATGGCTACCATATGGTGGCGCCGGCATTGTCTGTTGCGCTGGGTTTATTCCATTGTTTCTTGGAATTTGTAAAAAGTGCCAGCTCACTTCCCATAAAATATAAATGGAATGATCCTATTTCTTTAAAATTGTAAAACAATATAGAAACTATATTGTTTTACAATTTTAAAGAAATAGGATCTTTTGTTATTAATTAGGGTAAGATTTAATGTGTTTCTGAGTGACCTAAACCGTGTACCGATTTTAAAATAAATATAATATTTTGTTATTAAATTAGAAAATGTGAATGACAGTCACACCAGCAAAGATATATCAAAGGTCTTCGGTAGTTATTCGTCAAGCTAACTTCGTCCTTAATTTCACAGACGAAACCTTCAGTTTCCCAAAAAGATCAGTGGTGTACTCGCATTTTATAAGCCTTGATCCCCGCACTTCCGCGGGATGAACAGTCTCATCACCGATGATCGTGGATCATGCATTTAGTTTGCGGTCAGCAGTGTACCGTCCCTCCGATCCAGGGCGTCGAGTTCAGTATGAGTTCATTTGAGTATGCCGAAAGAGTACATCAAAACCATCATGACTTTCAAAGATTTTCAAGTTATCCATATAGAGGAGATGATATATGACCTGACCACCTGAATCATCCAGCAGTGAACTTAGAGGATTCAGGGTAAAGCAGAACAAAAGTGGACTTAAACTGTCGCCCTGAAATATTCCCCGTTTAGTCCATACATGCTCATCATTTCCCTGGATCTGTTGATACCCTGGATGTCGATTGCCCCATACACGACTCAAGGAATGTGCGTAGACTTGCATTTATCTTGTACAACTGCAGCACCTTCATGAGCCATGTACGTGGCACCGAGTCGTAGGCCTTCTTCCATTAATTAAATTATTAACATAAGTCGATATTTTATTTAAAAAAAATCACTACAGCTGAACGCAAGTTCATGCGATACAATACAGAGTTGATGCAGTCACCAAATCATCAAGGTCGTCTTAAATAATAGTAGGTGTGATAAAATCTTACACTACTGCATTGGTATAAGAAATTATGTAAATCTTTTTTATTACGTTTATATTAGTGTCTTTGGATCATAAAATTATGATACTAAAACAATTATTAATTACGTTTTTGATAACATGTACTGTCATTATTACGTTTCCATTCTTAATTTGTCTGATACAGTATGATGCTTTTTAGGCGTTTCAATAAGTTGTTGTTTTATAGCCTGTAGTTCTTATAGGGCTCGGAAAAACCACATTTTTTACTTAGTTTGTAATCGTAATTTTTTATAAAAATTTAAGAAATTTCCCTTCATAATTCATGTGTTTTTTTTGCAAGACTGTTTTAATATTCTCGTTTACTGGTTTACCTACTTTAAATCTGTGGTTTACAGGAGCTGTAACAGCCAGCTATGAACATCACGCATTAACAGACCCTCTGATTTGTTGTCGGAGGCCTCATAATCAATCTGCCTAGCCTTTTCCCAACCTTGTTGGGGTCGGCTTCACGTCTAAACGGATGCAGCTGAATACCAGTATTTTACATGGAGTGACTGCCTATTTGACCTCCACAACCCAATTACTGGGTAACACGATACCCTTTAGCAGGACTGGTTGTCAGACTTTTGGGTTTCTGACTACCCATTACGTCTGATCAAAGATCTATGAATCACTCCAAGACCAACGGCTTAACGTGCTTTCCGAAGCACGAAGGTGGTCTCGGTATGTAGTTAATGGATGGTCACCCATCCACGAACCAACCGCGGCAAGCGTAACTTAACCTTAGATAGTCCCGTGCGGCTGTTAAATATATATTTTTAAAAGTCTAGAGGTTTCTTGCGACACCTGGTTGGAACGAATTTCTTTTCGCTTTATATGTATTATTATGTACAAAATAACAGGCTCAATAAAATAAATTATCAAGGTTAGAGAGTGACAAAAAAATCGGCCAAGGGCGAAGTAAGACTCTCACACGCATGGTTCCGTACCGTATTAAGATCGAGGAAAAACGTCGAAAAATACACGTTTCTTCATTTAATTTTTATTATTTTTTGTTATAGCGTCAATAGAAATACACAATCTGTGAAAATTTCAACTGTCTTCCTTTTACGGTTCATGAGACACAGCCCGCTGACAGACAGACGGACGGACGGACGGACGGACAGCGGAGGCTTAGTAATAGGGTCTAGTTTGGCACCCTTTAGGTATGGAACCCTAAAAAGTATCGTAACGGTCAAATTGCTACACTTTTTTCGGTCTAGCTCTCATTCGCCAAGTCTGCAGAGTACGATGCGGAACCAAGTCTGCGGATACGTGCGATGAGGAACTTCGTTCCAAAAATTGCTGTTCAATTGGTACTGCAGTAACACCTCTCAATTTCACAACACGCTATATCACTAAATGTCAATCGTAGAAGTGACTGGCGTATCCATAGCATAGAATACATAAGGGGCAGTATTATATCTCGGCAGTGACTTTGAAATAATTACATAGATAAACCTTCCGCGTCCGTGCGTAACTGCCGCGCATTCGATACTGTTGTGTACTGATATACACTGAGAGTGAGCAGTGGTGGCCCAGTGGTAACAACCGCGACTTACGAGTTGTAGGTCGTAGGTTCGAACCCAGACAGGCGCTTTACTTTGTGTAAATTATTTCATCACCACTGCTCTCAAAACGGTAAAGGAAAACATCGTGAGGAAACCGGCATGTCCTAGAACGGAAAATTCGAAGACATGTGACATCTACCAACCCGCACTGGGCCCGCGTGGTGGATTACGGCCCACTTCCTCTCACAGAGAGGAGGCCTGTGTCCCAGCAGTGGGAAAATTTATAGGCTGATGATGATGATGATGATGATACACTGAGATCTCGAAGCGCGTCATTTCGGGCGTTTTATTTAAAGATAGAATACTGTACGTACACTGTGTCCATAGTAAAATTATCTCATCAAAGAACAAAACCATGTATTACAAAATTAAATACAATGCTTGCATTAGATAAAGTACGTAAATATATGAATCTTAATAAAACCAGTGTCAGACAATTCGGGTAGTTTTGTTGTGTTTTGTGAATGGTATCAATATGGTGGAGGAGAAGAAAGAGAGTTTAAAGTTGACGGATAAGAAGTATGAGTATGTGGCGCCCGATGGAGGATGGGGATACTTAGTAGCCATCTCTGCTATTATCAGTTTTGTGAGTAAAATGCTTTTTTAACTAAACTGACAAAAACCAGCCAAGTGCGTGTCGAACCACGCACAATGAAGGGTTCCGTAGTTGGGATGAATTTATCCCAAAAACAAACTTATCTTTGTAGTTGATAAACATGTTCTCCCATGCGGAATGTATGGGAAAACATGTTTTTGCAACTGCAAAGTTAAGTTGGTCGATTATTACTCGTTAACCTGTAGAGCCTACTTAGCTGTGATAGTTTTCCTTTTAATTTCGTTATATAAACTACTGTTGTGATTTTTTTCACACACCCAAAACCAACCATTTAGCCGGCAGGGGGGGGGACACTTGACTCTAACAAACATTAGCACTTTAAAGCTTAATATTTCGCAAACGGATCCCTGAATCCAAAAATAGTTTTCACAAACTCTCAATGTTTTTAAAGGACCTTTCCAATGATACCCCTCACTATGGGTTAAAAAAATAAACATCACCACTTTACGTGTTTGAGAGGTACCCTAAAAAAAAGTTTTTCATAATTTTGTTTTACCACTTTGTCGGCGTAATTAATATGTATACCTATGCCAAATTACAGCTTTCTAGTACTAAGGGTCTCGGAGCTAGACCGCGGACAGACAGACAGACAGACAGACAGACGGACATGACGAAACTTTTTAGGGTTCCTTGTTTACTACGGAACCCTAAAAAGGGTACCTATACTAATATGATAACAATAGGAAGTTACAAGGTTTTTAAAGCCTTAGGCCGTTTTACCACCGCACCGTGAACGGGACGTCATCGTCAACAAGAACGAGATGACGACACGGTCATAGTAAATGTACTGTCGCTATTTCGCGACAGTACTTTTACTATGACCGTGTTAGGGGCAATTCCCGTATTTTTGTAAAAAACCTCTAATCTCTAATTACTGTAAAGTTTTTGTCATTGCTTGTTGCTGTGATGAGATTGCGACTTAAATTTGAACGTTTTTTAGTAAGAGAATTGGCCTTCTGGTATCAACTACAGTGAGTGTTGATTTTCGATCATGGTTGGGAAAAAAAAAACTGGCAGGTATATAAATTAATGATGCAGTATAACTACATTATGTGTTTGGCATATATGATAAAAGAACACAAATATGGATTTGAGTAAATAAGTGAAACACGTGAGAAAGGACATGAAAAGCTATTAGAAACTGTAGATAGGACCGAACTCACGTGTTCTATAATAAAGTATATTATTATATCCGTTTTATTTAGCATAAACCTTCCAGAATCAATTTTCTAAATGATGGTGAAATTCACATCAAAATCTATTTTATCTTTTAGAAAAATTAAGCTGTCACACAGATACGGCGCAAGTTCAAAGTTTTCTTGAAATGTAACACCGAGAGACATTTCAAAACGCATTGTTTTCACCCTATATAACGAGTCAGCAGTATCTAGCAGTACGGTTCTCTTTATATATATGTCGTGGCCAAATCTCAGAATTGATCATTTCATGAAATGATTGACTATTTCATGAAATGGTTGTGTTTCATGAAATGGCCCGCTAAAATTGATCATATCGTTCAAACGTCAACGTTTAATGATATGTCAGTCGACGTTTGGCCAAATCATTAAGTAGGGTATCCATGCAAATATTACTGGCATTCATTAACTTTTAGTAATCTAAGTCATTGGATAAATAAAACATTTTAATAGCTTTCATTCCAGAAGAAAAATATTATTTAATAAGATTTGAATAGTTAAATACTAACCTGTGAAATACGTTTCAAACTCCATGGTTTTTTAAGATTGCACTCATTTTTCGAGTGAATTTCATAAAAGTCATGTAGCTTGGTATAATAACGATACTTCACTGAACTTTCATCTTCCGTTTGCATATTTATAATTGCTTTTCCAATCGAATTATCGTTCGCCGCCATGATGCACAACAAAAACAAAGCGACATCAACGCCTCTACCGGTGGATAATTTAAATATTTTACGATATGATCACTAATGTTTGGCCACATCATGAAGTAGTCGTGCGTTTAACTGTTCACTTCGTTAAACGTTGAGTGTTCAATGATCTGGCCAGACCACATCATGATGTGTCCAGCGGTCGATGTTCTATTTCCTGAAATACAACCATTTCATGAAATAGTCGTTAATTTTATGAAATGATCTATTCTAAGATTTGGCCACGACATTTAGAATAACTAAGGTACATAACTGATTTAATCTTAGATGGAAAAATCACCCAATTCTTCTGCTCTGTAGGTTCCAACCCTGTAACGGCGTTTGTCCACCGCGATCAAACTCGGCGATTCAGTATGTTATGATAGACAAAATAAAAGCCGGGCGAACGGCACCGGTGCGACGGCAGTGTGTGGACGGGATCTAATGTGTTTTGTATTGCCTGCACATCGGCCCGTTATAATCTCCGGCCGAGTTCTAGCGGTCGCGCCGAACTACACCCGAAACTGCGGCGGCTGAGATGACGGCGCTCGGGCGACAGACGTGCGGTAGACAGGCGGCCATAGTAAATGTATGAATCGCTATTTGGGCGCCATCATGTCTTCCTCGTTGACGTCCCGGTGACAGCTGCGGTAGAGAAACGCACTAAAGTTGCTTTATTGCAGACGTCACCGACGCGCATCATCACGGCATAGTAAAATATTCATGCACCCAAATTACACTTGCTCGATAACGAAGTGCCAGCAGTTGTTGCAGCTGAGCACGTAGCTTTAAATTCCCTGACTAATAATCATGATCAATACTTTGATCCAGCCCGTCCCATCCTTGATGTCCTTTCTCCAGTTGACGTCCTAAGCCGAGGTTCGTACCCCACAGGGGGAGCCCTTAGCGAGCGTTCGCCTAGTTTTAATTAGCATAGTTGAATAACCCCTAGCTGGAGGTTTTAAGAGTAGTAGCTCAAGGCACCCACAGGAAAGCCCGGTTAAGTAGTCATGATCTCGGAGGTCAACTACGAGATGCACTACCCAAAAAAAAAAAAAGTAAAAATACACAAAATAACGTAATAAGTATTTAATTAATGAGTGAGATAATAATAATAACTGATCAAACAAACTGTTGAATGTTAATATTTTTTTTGTGATTAATTCTGACGTTTTGTTATCTTTTACGCAAATTGAAGAATAGTGTTTACGGAAGAGACAACCGTAACTTACAGGTAGGTACACTCCTTTGCTGTGCTTTTAATTTATTTGCTGCAAATGAGGGCCTCAACTTTTACTCTAAAATCATAATTTATTTTGCAAGACGTACAAATGTGTAGATAACATACAACATAGCTCTAAGTAGTAAATTCAATCACCCAGGTCATTCTGTCTGAACAAACTGAAAAATATACCAACACTTGCAATGAACAAATCAAGAAATAATTATGAAAACGGTTGCTAAATGAACTCATCAGCTACATTGAAGTATGTCGAATAAAAATTCTCACGTGTTTCAAAACATTTGGTGGGATGCAACGGCAACCAGGGGAGGCCCCCTGGTTGCCGTTGCATCCCACCAAATGTTGTGCTGCTTTTGCTGGTGGTAGGCACCACCAGCTCAAAAGCAGTATTATTTTAATATTACTTCAGTGGGAGAAAGAGATGGAGCTATACGTCCTGTAGAGCTTCATCTCTTTCCCACACTGAAGTACTATTAAAATAATACTGCTTTATGACTTGGTGGTACGCCCCTTGTACAACATTGCAGTCTCGGCTTGGGCTAGAATCAGTATAGATGTGAATCTATATTAATTAAATAGACTGTTTTTTTAACTGAGACAATAAGGGAAAACCCGAGAAACGGAAAACATGGAAGCATTAAATCTTTTTTCATGAAAACAATTTTGGGATAATTTTTTGGTTAAGAGTGAGATGTTCATAAAAAATTGTGGATTCGGATTTCCCCATACTGTCCCAGTAAAAAACACTCTGTAGGTATATTAAAATGCATTAGCTCCTAGAAAGATCAAGTTAGTATAATTATTTGTTACATTTTCAGTCGACCACAACGTCGTTTGGAGGGACCTTCGGGATGCTGTATGATGACTTTATGAACGAGATATCTATGAGTTCTGCCAGTGTCACGCTGCTCATGGGAATTTACTCCGTTTCTATGGCATCAGCTGGTAATTATGCATTTATTATCAACTTATTACTTCATCATTATTATTATCAGCTGAAAGACTGCTCTGTTTGTGGTCGCGATCTTCAGCTTTGAGGCCACGACGTAGACGACGAAGATGGAAGACTGCTAGACACAGGCCATTAAGGATCACTAGAATGACAGGTTGTAGCTGCTAAACGTTACGATCATTGTTCTACCCACAAAACGAAGTTACTCGAGGCAATTTGGAAGAAAACTCTCCAAGTATGTGCAACTTGCACATATGTATTTTTTGAGCTGGGTTATAAGTGACATAACACCGATTGTATGATTAATATTTCATTTTGCACATCCGCCTTATGTTGTAATGTAATGTTGTGATGTTTATCTAAATTCTGATCATTTGATAATTTTTGAAGTGAAAACTTCTTTAATAGAATAAGAATAAGAATCATTTATTTGCAGAAAATACAGGTGTTACCAATTGTAAAAGTTGGTGGTTTAGTACAGTCCATATTTTGCCTGTTTAGGCATGCAAATTAATTTTACATTAAATACTTAATAACTCGCGCGCGTTTAGGCGCGTTGGGCATTTTTGAGATGGGAGGGACTAAACCATTGATTTCGCGACACCATGACGATACCTCATTTTTGTAAACGCGATTGTCTTTATTTATATTACATTACGGATCAATATTCTATGCAAGTATTTTTGCTTTAAAGGTTTTGTAAATGCGATTGTGCTCTTTTTTATATTAAGTTACGGATCAATGTTCTATGCAAGTATTTTTGCTTTAAAAGTTTTGTAAACGCGATTGTGCTCTTTATTTAGATAAGGTTACGGACCAATATTCTATAGTATTTTTCTTCCACCAAGGCGATCTTGCTCAAGTTTTCACCTCTGTCAGCACTCCCAGAGTGCCACCACTTTTTTTTGTGTTATTAACTGTTAGTTAAAGTCAGAGTGTACATATTTGATTTCGATTGGTATAGAGATACCAAAACCATTTAATGATTCCAGGGTTCTTCACGTCTGCCTTGCTAACCTTAATGTCGGTGCGATGGCTTGCTTTCGCCTCTTCCGTCATATTCGCCTTTGGGACCCTCGGCACAGTCATCATGACATCAAGTCTAATGTTCTACCTTACCGCAGGAATTTTTCAGGTAAATGAATGTAATTATTTTTTTGTAAAGCAGTAAGAAATAGCCTTATCATTGGATTGGCTAGCGAGGGATTTACACGTACACTTGCGCGAAAAGACATTTCCGCGAATGATTTTTTGCGCGAAAGATTTTTATTCGTACAAATATATTTCGCGCAGGACCTGCTACCGCCAGCGAGAGGACTTTATGTCGTTTCACTATTCTTGTGTAATGATTCAGCGTTCAACGTTCAACGTTTAACATGGCATGTGCAACAAAGCAACATTTTTTGTCGCACTTTCTCAAACGAAGTACTAAAAAAAAAACTGACTGTCAATTTATGAAAGTATGAAAGACATCTAACAAAATGTTATGAACCAATCTGCAAAGGTCGGTAATGAACATCGAACGTCATTATATTATGTAGCTTAAAATTTCCTGTCTTTATGTTACAGGGTGTTGGCTTAGGGATAATGTACAACCTATCATGCACAATAATGAACGATTACTTCGTTGAGAACAGAGCACTGATAATGAGCTTCGTCCAAACCGCGACAGGTGAGTTAAAGTAACAATATCACAAAAGAGAGAAAGCCTATAAAACTCCGCCATGAATAGAACAACGCTGCCAATGATAATGATGATGGTGAATTTGTTCTGCCTTTCCACCGAAATGTGCGAGGCAGTAAAGGCAGAGTACAGACGAACAGCACTTTGCTGTCGACAGAGCCAACTTCAGCTTACCGCTTAGTGCACCGCTTAGTGCACCGCTTAGCAGCCTAAGCGGTGCACTAAGCGGTGAAGCCAAGCTACAAAACTATGCGTTTTTTTTTGTACCAGAGTTGTGGAGTAGTGGCGACGCGGTTTGCCACATCGGAACGCCTTTTACAATGTGTTAAAATAAATTTACGCGTTAAAGTAGTTTAAATGTCACATTTACATGGAATTTATACAGCTTGGAAATAAAACGATTGGTTGATACATACATACACATTCATCGCTACGCACCTTAGTACATCTCTGGTGGAAAGGAAGCCTTTTATAGACCTTGCAAAATTATGAATTTATAAATTATATTACAGGAGTCAATGCCATGGTTGCTCCAATATTCGTGAAATGGTCGCTGGAAAACTATGGATCAAAAGGAACTCTTCTGCTCATTGGAGGCCTGTCGTTACACAACTTCATTGCTGTGTTGCTGATGCAACCAGTTAAATGGCATATGAAGAAAGTTGAAATTCCGGAGACCACTGAACTTAGTAAGTTCCTATTTACTTACATACATAAATAACATTACCCCGGTATTCCTTGAAGGGGTTTGCAGAGGTGTGAATTAGATACAACCATATTTCGCCAATTATGCTTAAGTCTCTCATAATAGGCGACCAGCCTATTGCTATTCGCGGGCATAAATTAAGACTACGGGCTACTGCTACTGAGAAATTCCTCCTATCCTTTACTGATAGTGGAAAAACCCAATTACAGTTTGCCCAAACTGGGGATGAGCCCTAGGGCCCCAGCCGAGCAGTCGCGTTTGAGTCTACTTGACTAACGAGGCAGTTAACCATTATTGATTAAATAGCTTATTTTTAATTAACTCTCATCTTTTTACAGAACTTTTGCTAGAAGTAAACAACGATCTCAAGAAATTGGATACTCCAGTAATTAAATTAACAGATATAGAAGGAAACCCCATGAAAGAAGATTTGGAGAAAGCCCTTGACTTTCCCGAAAATTATGAAAAAAAGAGCGGCTGCAGGTACATATACTATTGTTTTTTTATAATTTGATGCCATAATTGCGTTTTTCTGCCTAAATGTAGGCTGAAAGAAGAGATAAAATTTGTTGTTTACCTAATAAACCGACAGATAGAAATATAAAGCATTTATTTCGAACACATTCAGGAAATAACAAACAATAGAAAACAAATTAAAAACTAACAACCGAAAACAAAGATAAATCATAATGTTTTGGTTTAAATCTGGTACTTTGCGTTTTACAGTTGCTTTTTAGCTGTCTACTTCTCTTTGTTTAGAGAACCAGTCCAAAGTACGTAAAAATACATGTAGCCATTAACATTTATCATCACTATATTTTTTATCTACAGAAAAATTCTGGAATCATTTATAGACACTTCACTTATCAAGACGTTCCTATTCTCTTGTGCTGCCCTTGGACCGTGCATATGCACTACTGCTGAAGGTTTATACGTGGCTATGGTACCACAGTCCTTATACTCTATGGGATGGAGTCAGGTCAGTTTTATTTTCCAATTAAAAAATTACAGCCATTTGAGACATTTCAGCCTTGTCTTTGGAATGGCACCGCGCATGTGATGCCATTTACAAAGCCAAATGGCTTTGTAAATGGTGGTGGTTACCAGATACCATCAGTTACCCTGCTTGTTTTCCTACCAAAATATATTAAACAAATATCGGTAAACCAGCACTTTCTCTAGAATATTTGCCATATTTTGAAATTAAAACACTTAACAGTCTTGCCCCGCGTTTTCATTTACACCTAGGTGTAAAACATGTAGGTATTCTACATGTTGTTTCTACACCTAAAACAAGTTGTAAAGACTGTAGGTATACAAAACTTTTGGGAAAACTTATCAAAATGTCAAAAAGGTGAATAAAATAGTTAACAATACATGTCTGAAACAAAGTCAATATGTCTTATATACGACATGTGTTTGACAAGTCGGGTTTAGATAAAGTCATGGGGCCATAAAACAAATACATCAACTCGTCGAAAAATTCATGCCTTAAATGAAGAAAAAAAAAAGTACTTTTCAGCTGCTTTTTTAGATATATCACAGGCTTTCGATCGAGTATGAAATCTCGAAATTTTAATATTTTTTTAAATTGTAAATAAAAATTGTAAAGGTATTTCCAATAAACTACTTCTTATTCATTAAATCCTATCTGGAAGGGAGATACTTCTTTGTAAAACAAGGCAATGAAGTAACCGGACTGCACAAAATTCGGACAGGAGTTTCTGAAGGCAGCGTGATGGGTCCTACTCTTTACCTTCTCTACACAGCTGATCTCTTTGTGTCCGAAGGAATAGTCTTAGGCACATTTGCCAATTACACTGCTACATTAGCTGTGCTTGAAGATGCAGTTTAGGTGTCTAAGATTTTACAAATGAGCTTAGATGAAATTTCAAACTGGCTGAAAGAATGGCGAATAAAGGCAAATGAAACCAAATCCGTACACGTGACGTTCACGACAAGAAGTGATACATACGACAAAATAATGTTGAGATTCCACAGGCAGTAGAAGCTGGGTACTCCTCGGAATGTACTTAGACCGTAGACTAACCTGGAGATATCATATATTCACGAAACGTAAAGCACTAACCCTACAACTTAGGAAACAATATTGACTACTATCAATAAATTCCAAGCTTTCGCTGAACAGTAAACCTCGGATTTACAAATGCATCATAATGCCTATTTGGACATAAATATGGAATACAGTTGAGGGGAACGATCGTTAATTCAAACATGGATATACTCCAAAGGTTCCAATCAAAAATGCTAAGGATTATAACAAATGCACCATCGTAAAAGGTTAAAGAAGAAATCACACAAAGATTCAGTGCCTACAAGAATAAAATTACGACCCCTCCTAATAAACTAATCAAACCTAATGAAAACGAAGACATTCAAGAGGCTTAAAAGATTAGCCCTACAAGACCTGACACAAAGACTGACAAACTATTTAATATTTAGATTGATGTGGATGTGTCAGTGGGCGCATATCAAGAACATGACTAAAGACTAACAACACAAAAGATGCTGAATGCATGGACAGTTGGCATATGAAAAAAAAAAAACGTGTGGCACTCGGGGACTGCCGCGGTAAAGCTATTGCATAGCATTTGAAACCTCCATACTTCCTATTTGTCAACGCTACACTTGGGATGATGACTGATGATGACATAAAACAAAAATTACGTTCCTATGACAACATCACGTTGTCATGGGAACGTAGTTCGTATCCGTCATTACATGGTAGGCGGAGTGGGGAGTGTTAGGTTTTATTTTCGTTACGGAATTTCTTGATTCGGTCACCGCGCTCAAAGCCCGCGATAAAAGCTATGCAATAGCTTAAAAAAAAAACTTGTTTAAGGTTGTGAACGCGGGGTTCAAAGAGTATCAAGTATCAATATTATGTATCATAATAGTATTCAAACTGTTAGATATATTCCGGCCACCGAGTAGAGAATGCGTTCCTGACGCCCGACAGTAGGACACGATTAGGAACGAATAAAGTTTAAATTCATAATACACTTTTTAGGGTTCCGTAATCAACAAGGAACCCTTATAGTTTCACCATGTCCGTCCGTCTGTCTGTCTGTCTGTCTGTCCGCGGTCTAGCTCCAAGACTGTTAGTAGTAGAAAGTTGTAATTTGACATGGGTATACATATTAATCATGCCGACAAAGTGGTAAAATAAAATTATGAAAAATATATTTTTTTAGGGTACCCCTACACGTAAACTGGGGATGTTTTTTTGTTCTATCTCTTGGTGTGAGGTATCGTTGGAAAGGTCTTTTAAAAACACTGTGAGTGTGTTAAAACCATTTTTGAATTCAGAGATCCATTTGCGAAATATTAAGCTTTAAAGTGCAAATTTTTGTAAGAGTTAAGCCCCCTGCCAGCTAAATGGTTGGTTTTAGATATATGAAAAAATTCACGGCAGTAGGTTATATAACGAATTTAAAAGGAAAACTATCACAGCTGAGTAGGCTTTACAATTTAAAGAGTTATAATCGACCAACTTAGATTTGCGGTTGTAAAAACATGTTCTCCCATACATTTCGTATGAAAGATGTTTTTTTCAACTACAAAGTTAAGTTTGTTCTTGGGATAAATTCATCCCAATTACGGAATCCTACATTGTTTCGGTCCGACGGTCCAAGTGCATACTTGGCCGGTTTTTTTTCTTTTTTACACACCATTACCTTCACAGCAACTCTATCTCTGTTTTTGCATCACAGTGTTCTTTATTTCCGTCACTATAAGGTTGCTGGCAGATGTTAAATAACTGTAAAAGGACTGAGTATAACTGACAGGTATCAGAAAAGCATTCTCTAATCGGCCTAAGATTGATAGAAAATAATTATACAGGAAAAAACAATTGCTATAGAATCAATGACTTTTATTTTTCAGGAAAACGTAGCAATGGCTATAACTTTGTACGGGTTTGGGGACCTGACCATGAGGGTCATATTCACGATTTTCTCAAAGTGGATGTCCAAACTGGGAGTCCAGCAAATCTATATTTTTGGAGCGGTTATAGCGCTCCTGTCAAGGCTCGGTAAGAATCATTTCGAATTTACTGTTGCAAACTAAGCTGTAGACAGTAAAAATAAATTAAAACTTGAACTTGATATGAAAAAAAAGTCATAATTAAGTGGAGTGCGTCAAGAATTTTTCCAGATATAGCCCTGTATTATTAAACTCACATAATATAACATTAGGACTTTAAAAAGAAAGAATGGTTGGTCGCTGTGATTAACTCAAGACAATGTTTATGTTCTTTCTCCAGAATTAGCTTACCTACTGACAGTTTATATGAGTTTATATAATTGTTTATTTCATTTGAATTTATAAGTATTTTTTTTTTTTTTTATTTGTTACGAGTCAATTTATTTTAATTTTATTTTATTGTTGACATAATCTACTTATTACAATGTTTTTGTTATGAGTTGTATTGCAATTTGTAGTTAGCTAGCGACCTCGACAATTGATCATATTATCTTTTGCCTGAGCAACCAACAGCAAGTTCGTCATGCTTCCTTAGATGTCACTGCTTGCGGTAGCGTCGGGGGTCGGGTTGCCTCCTTTCCTCAAATATGGCGAGGGGGGTAATGGCTGATCTTTGAGTTATGCTCGTGAACGGGTGCTGCTTGTGGTGACTGGTCGTCTTGCTGATCATGGTTTTGTTATTATTACTAGTAATTAACTGTTAATTTATTTTACCTCGATGGTCCTAGTTTATCATTTATAACTGCCAATTACAGCTTTATGTAAGCGGGCACACCCTTTATGTCTGGAGGCTTTTATTTGGATATTTAGTTCTTTTTACGTCTATTTTTTTGTTATATTGCTTTAGTATAGTTCTCGATGTTTTTGGTTGGTATATGGCCTATAATTTATCATTTGAATTATGTTTTGTGTTGCATAATGTAAGATATTTTGCATACTATTGTATAGAATCATTTTTCTAACTTGAACAGACAGCTGTGCTGCTGGAGAGTTTGTTGCGCCACTTCTTCTTCCCAACTAAAGGCACTAGGAAGTGGTGAAGGGTAGGCGTTTTTGGGGGACTGTCTTATGTAATTTTGACGTTCGAAAAGTGCTGATTCTCAGCCTAGTTTGAATAAATGACTTTTGAATTTTGAAAGCCTGACCTCTGAGTTTTTTTCGGCATTTCTTCTCAGAAATAAAACGCCGACCATCTCATTATCAGGCCATCATCAGTATTAAAATATTGACTATAAAATTGACTTGTAGAAATGTCCTGAAATATCTGCTGACAGTAATAACGTCATTTCTTTTAAATTTAAAGATAAAAAATTAATTTGATAAAAAAACATTTGTATATTGAATAACAGTAAAAATACAAAAGCGACACATACGAACTTTGGCGTACGTACATTTTAACGTGCTTTATCGCTCTTCCTTTTGGAAGAGCGATAAAGCACGTTAAGAAAGACTTGGCTATAAGACAGTTACCATAGATTGGACAAAGACATTCTAATGTAATATAAACAAGGCTACAGATTCACCAGTACATATTCTAACAATTTCATTATTCACTGCAGGTAATCAGTACTTTACGTCTGAATGATTTTCGAATTACATTCTACTATGTCATTTTTTGGATGTCCCAAAAACTACCGAAACATTAAATCATACATATGGGGTTGCAGCATCTGGTATCCCTATAATATCTCCAATTTCTACTTAGTTACGAGCTGTTGGTTTTGTCAGATGTTCTTTTCAGGCTCTTTATTGAAGCTTCGAACATTTTTAACATCTACATTTGTAGAGGCTCTTTGAATGAACACAAATTTTTAGTAACTAATTAATCTTATTGAGATTTAGTCGAGACTCGCACAGCAGGGATGCATGGCATAAGAGGGAGGAGGCCGATATTCAGCAGTAGGTGCAACCAGGCTGCCTAAGATGATGAATTAATCTTATTACTAATTTCAGGTATGCTGTGGTCAAGTAGCGTTATAGCAGCAATGGTGTACTTCACATTGATCGGAGTGGCCCACTGTTTCATAGTGGTCCTAATTCCTTTAGTCATTTCGGAAGCTGTGGCTCCTGAGAAGTTTACCTCGGCTTTGGGCATTGTGTTTCTTGTTAATGGGATATTTAGCATTGTAGTTGGACCGGCTGTTGGTATGTATTTCGTCTTTTGTTTCTCTTAACCTAAGTTTAACATTCTTACATATCTAAAACTATGATTTTGTTTGTCCGTCCAAGTGCGCTTATAAATCAAGAACGACTTATCTGATTTATATTATTATGTTCGTTTCTTTGATTAGATTTGTGTTCATATAAATACAAATACAAGGTATACAGAATAAACGTAAAACCTCATAAAAGTGGTTTGTTCAGAATCGGCTTCTGAATAGATTTCCGTCATTGTTTATATAATATGTTAATTTTTCTCGAAAAAGTCTTATACAACCTTAGTTTTTTATTTACCCTAAACCTCTTAAGAGGTCATTGTACTCATCATTATGAACAACTTTCACTATAGCTTATTTATAAGCTTGTAAATAACTTAAATTAGAACCACCGCATCATAACAAGTTAATAAGATTTATTTCATTTAAGGAAATTTAACCCCTATCTCAGAGATATAAAATCTACTTAAATGGACAGCCAAATTTACGTTTTTTTTTATTGTTTTGCGTTTAGTCTTTTTTAATAGTAACTAGCGACCCGCCCCAGCTTCGCACGGGTATAAACTGGGTTATTATACATATAAACCTTCCTCTTCAATCACTCTATCTATTAAAAAAAAACCGCATCAAAATCCGTTGCGCAGTTTTAAAAATTTAAGCATACATAGGGACACAGAAAGCGACTTTGTTTTATACTATGTAGTGATAGTCTAATTGAGGCTCAGACACCCAATTAAATAGACTTTAAATAACACTTTCTTTTAATCTGTTACACGTTGTATTACAACGTAGGTCATAACTAGTTTTTTTAAATCCTCTTTTCGTGCTTTAAAGCTACGGATTTTTTTTTTAATGGAAAGAATTTAACAGAAATACTAGTTTATTATAAGTCAGCGCAAATCATATAATTTATTATTATCTTGTCGTTAAATTTAACACTAATGAAATTGAAATGATCTCATAAATTCAAATAACTTAAATCTTGCTACTTAAACGACATTATTAACATAAGTATTTTAAACTTTGTTACTTTTCATTATGATAGTTTTTTTTATCATAAAATTTATTTTATGTTAATTTATGCATACTTTAGTGGCAGGGGGGGCGGGCTCGTGGTCAAATGATAATAGCGGCACGGGTCGATCGAAGGTTAAGCTAAGCTTGCCGCGGTCGGTTCGTGGATGGTGACCATCCATTACATATCGAAACCCCTCCATGCCTCAGAAAGTTAAGCCGTAAGCCGTTGGTCAGGGCTGTCGTAGATCTTTTGGGGGGTCGTCAGAAGCCCGAGAGTCTGACAACCAGTCTTACCAAGGGGTATCGTATTACCCAGTTACTGGGTTGTGGAGGTCAGATAGACAGTCGCTCCATGTAAAATACTGGTATTCACCTGCATCCGGTTAGACTGGAAGCTGACCCCAACATAGTTGGGAAATGGGTATGCAGTTATTTTTTTTTTACTTTGGTGGCAGTAACTGACTGCTTTAAATTTGTTCCAGGAGCCGTACGAGATTTCACGAATAGCTACTCAACTGCGTTCTACACTCTGATATCGTTTTACGCATTAGTAGCTGTACTGTGGTCGATAGAACTCATTGTAAAGAGCAACAAACGAAGAAGAAAAATGACAACAAATTCCAAATCTAGTCAATTGAATAAAGAATCTAAATGAACGTTTGAACTAGCGTTTTTGTTTTATTAAAAATTTACTAACAACACGTAGATAAACTTTCCTCGTAAATCTTTTCTTTAAGTAAATGTACCTACAAAAAGAGAGCAGTGGTGGCCCAGTGGTAACGGCCGCGACTTACGGGTTGTAGGTCGTAGGTTTGAACCCAGACAGGCGCTTTACTTTGTGCAAACCTATTTTTAAAAAACACAGTTTATTAACATTAGCATGCTTATACATATTGGAAATGGGAGTATTTGTAAAAAAACATCCTCACCTATTCAGTAAAGCCGATAGCCTCAATAATTATAAGGTGGGCAAAATGTCAAGGGATCCAACAAAATTAGCAATGCCAAGATGTAGAACAGCGTACTGCCATAAAAACACTAGTCGAATGGCAATACAGATATTTAATAATATTCCGAAGGATATTAGAGAACTGCGAACCAGTCTATTTCAAAAGCATCTCAAAGCATGGCTGATAGAAAACTGTTTTTATAGTATTAAAGAATTTATGAATTCTAGAACAAATAGGAAAATTGCTGGACATGTAAATTACATTTGACATTTTTATTTTAAGCTGTTGACATAATATTTTGTAATTTAATTTTCAATTTAATTTTTATTTTTTATTTTTGTAATTCGATTTTTAGAAAATTTGTTATTGAATTATTTTTATTTGACATTTGTAATTTGATAATTTAGACAATTCTTGATTTAGTACTTATTTTTTCTGACATTGGAATTTAATTATTTTGTTAAATTAGAATCATTGTTATTGTCACAAAATTTGCATGCCGAATTTAGTTGGCGGAATACGTAGAACTATTGTGTATTTGTTATAAAATCTGTAAAATACCATATTTCAGGCAAATAAATGAATCTATCTATCTATCTAAATTATTTCATCACCATTGCTCTCAAAACGGTGAAGGAAAACATCGTATCGTCATTATTGTTTCTCAAATTGGGTACATTACTTAACAACTTAGGCAACTTGAAAGCAGTGGTAACCCAGTAGTAACGGCGCTGATTTACGATTTGTAGGTCGTAGGTTCGAACCCAGACAGGCGCTTTACTTTGTGTAAATTATTTCATCACCACTGCTCTCAAAACGGTGAAGGAAAACATCGTGAGGAAACCGGCATGTCCTAGAATCGAAAATTCGAAGACATGTGACATCTACCAACCCGCACTGGGCCCGCGTGGTGGATTACGGCCCACTCCCTCTCACAGAGAGGAGGCCTGTGTCCCAGCAGTGTGAACATTTATAGGCTGATGATGATGATGACCTACAAATAATTAATACAACACGATATTATGCTTAAGTTTTTTTACTGCAGCAGAACAGAGTCCATGCGATGTAATGCAGAAAGCAAAAAGTATTGTCTCTTTTGCCCATAAAACTTTTTGTTGTGATTCTTTTCGAGTTCAGATTCCGATACGCGTTTTAAGGTTGTCAAGATTGCCTGAAATAATTATAATAAAAGTAGGTGTGATAAAATATAATACTACTGCGTTGGTAGTTTGCCCCAGACTGGTTAAAGAAAGTAAATCTTTTTTATTACATCTGTAGTGTCAGTAATTACATCTTAAAATCATAATGATTAATTACGTTTTTGATAACGATAACTGTCACTCATCATTACTCGTCCACTCTTAATTTTGTTAGTAATTATTATACAGAGTGAGTCCTTTTCGCGGTGCCATAAGTTTTCTTTTGTTTGTTTGGTTTCAAATTATTTTTTTATCAACCAAATAATCTATTGAGCCCGAAACTACTTTATGAGCCTTGAAGCTATTTACATACTTACTTAAAGGGTTAGGTCAAAAAACGTGTTCTATACGACGATTCCTTTTATGTTTATTTCAGTAAATATAGTCAATAAAAAAATTAAGCTTTCAGTAAATTAAGCCTTCTTGTCAGCCGCGGCGGCCATAGGCTCAAAATCATATTTAAACTTTAATGCCATGCCATGCTTTTATGCTTTAAGCCATGCTGCACCATTATGGCGCATTGGGTACGTGTACATATACCCGGTGCGTCTGGTGAGTGCAGCAGATATATGAATTAAATGTTGTTTTTCGTTTGTTACTAACATAGCTTATAAGTAGTGTGTATTACTAACATCATATGGATCAAGGTCTGAAATAAAGTATTTTTTTTTATAAAATAATCTGTCAAAAAAAAGCCAATTTCATTGATATTAAAATATTTTTTCTGTGTTAAATTTAAATTTAAAAGTTCTCCGCCTCTAAAAAAATACCCTTTAGTTGAACTTACAGGAGCATTTGGCTATAATGAGTAGTTCAAGATTAAAAATAGACGACTGTTATCTTATGAGTATCATACAGTGACAGGGCTCCTGATCCGTAGCTCTTTAATGATACAAAAACAGTGTAGTGCCGGTCAAAATGTTACACTGTTTTCGGTGTTCCTCTCATTCGTGAAAGGAACGTACGATAAGGAACTTAATTCCAAAATTGCTGTTTGTTTATTTTATTTTATTCTATTCGGGTAACTTACAGCTAACTTACACAGTGTTCTTCAACAATATAAAAATGATTTACAAGTTTCCACTGATAAACACATAACATAAAAACGAAAAAAAAAAGGTCGTTCCAAAATACCTCAATCAATCTGCCTAGCTTTTTCCCAACTATGTTGGGGTCGGCTTCCAGTCCAATCGGATGCAATTGAATACCAGTATTTTACATGGAGCGACTGCCTATCTGACCTCCACAACCCAGTAACTAGGTAATACGATATCCCTTGGTAAGTCTGGCTGTCAGACTTTTTAGGCTTCTAACAACCCGTAACGACTGTCAAAGATTCACGATTGACAGCCGGGACCAACGGCTTAACGAGCTTTCCGAGGCATGGAAAAGTCTCGGTATGTAAAGATGGTCACCCATCCATTGGTTCAACCCCGGCAAACGTAGCTTAACCTGGTGGATTGATCCGTGCGGTTGTTATTATTTAGCCACGATCTCCTCAAAAAGGTAGGTTTAGGTACAAAATACCTATAAACATAAATTAAGAAATAAATAGTACACGATAAATTACAAACTAAGAATCATATTTTGCTAACAATTACTTTTACGTAAAGAAGCTTTTCACCAACAAATGCTAAATTCAAATTAATATTGGACTTCAGTTCCATCGTGATCAGTTTTCACAACACGCTGTATTACATAATGTCAACTTTAGGTGTGACTGGCACATCTGTAGTGAAATTATCTCATTACGGAACAAAACCATTAATTACTAGTTTAAATACAATGCTTGCATTAGATAAAGTAAGTAAATAAATGAATCTTAATAAAACCAGTGGCAGACAGTGCGGGTAGTTTTGTTGTGTTTCGTGAATGGTATCAATATGGTGGAGGAGAAGAAAGAGAGTTTAAAGTTGATGGATAAGAAGTATGAGTATGTGGCGCCCGATGGAGGATGGGGATACTTAGTAGCCATCTCTGCGATTATCAGTTTTGTGAGTAAAAGTTTGTGCTTTTTAAGAGTCCAGCTGAAGTGATTCACAATTTAACTTTTGGGAAATATACCGTTTGGTGTAAAGTTAGGAAGAGGGGAAGAGGAGCTCGTGGCTAAGCAATAATAGCTGCACGAGTCGATCCATCAGGTTAAACTACGCTAACCGGGGTTAGTCCGTGGATGGGTGACCATCTTTACATATCGAGACTCCTCCGTGCCTCGGAAAACACGTTAAGCTATTGGTCCCGGCTGTCATTCGTGGATCTTTGACAGTCGTTACTGGTCGTCAGAAGCTCGAAAGTGACAACCAGTCTTATCAAGGGGTATCGTATTACCCAGTTAATGGGTTGTGGAGGTCAGATAGGCAGTCGCTCCATGTAAAATACTGGTATTCAGCTGCATCCGGTTATACAGGAAGCCGACCCCAACATAGTTGGGAAAAGGCTAGGCAGAGAGGTGTAAAGTTAGGAAAATATTATTGTTCCTCAAATTGGGTACATTACTTAACAACTTAGGCAGTTTGAGAGCAGTGATGGGCAGAGTAACGGTGCCGACTTGTGATTTGTATATCGTGGGTTCAAACTCAGCCATGCGGGTTACTTTGTGTAATTTATTTCATTACCACTGCTCTCAAAACGGTGAAGGAAAACATCGTGCGGAAACCGGCATTTCCTAGACCCAAAAATTAGAAAACATGTGACATGTACCAACCCGCCCTGGGCCCGCGTGGTAGATTATGGCCCACTCCTTCTTAAAAGAGGCAAGTGTCCCAGTAGTACAACATGAACATTATAGGCTGATTATGTTATGTATGTCCTGCACCTTAATTGCGTAACACGCGATCAATCAAAATCTGTTCCATTTTGACAGATCAACAAAATTCTTTGCGTTATTTACGTTGTTGAACTGACAAATTTTTCTAACATTAGAAGCAATGGATTAGCAATATCCTTCAAAATTATTCAGATTATGATTATGCAATTAGGGTATTGTTATTAACTTAAAAATTGCTCGTATATTCAAATCACATCAGTCAATCTTTAACAGCTATATGCATTGGCTATATATAAAACACGGCAAATTGACGAAGTCTGTTAATTTGATAAACAATTATTCCCTGACTTTACTTATACGATAACAATAGGGAGTATTATAATGTTTTTCAAAGCTTATCTGATATCTACAATACAGTGTGAGTAAATTTTCGACAATGGAAGGGGAAAAAATCAGAATGGGTACTTTTGTACCCATTCTGATTTTCTCTCTTTTCTTTCTTTCTTTTATTTGTTTATTCTGCACAAAGATGATGCAGTACCTAGTTTATTAATTTAGATTATGGTGTTTATGTCGTATTAATGATATATTAGTATGCAATGCGATGATGGATTGGTCTGTTCACACTTTCCCGAGCACAGTGATTATTTGTGTGTAGTTAAAGAAGAATGCACTAAAATGTGGCACGAACACTTCAATCAGAGGTCACTGAGCAAGGGAATCTGGTATCAGACAATCCAGCCTGCAATTTCACGTTGTCCATGGTTCGACCAGGCAAACATGAGTCGTCCGGAAATTGTAATGGCTCTTCGGCTTCGATCGGGACACATTCCAATGAACAGTTTCGCATTTCTCATGGGTAAAGTTACTTCACCAAATTGTCTGGAGTGTAATATAGTGGAAGACACCATATACTGATGGAATGCGTCCGGAACGAGTCCGAAAGAATCGCACTGTTATCGAAGTCACTGGATGTTGGAAGGTGTAATAGCATGCTTGCGTCCCCATTGTCGACGGACGCAAGATACTTGTATAAGGACTTGAGCAAATAAGTGAATCACGTGAGAAAGGATCATCATCATCATCATCAGCCTATAAATGTTCCCACTGCTGGGACACAGGCCTCCTCTCGGTGAGAGGGAGTGGGCCGTAATCTACCACGTGGGCCCAGTGCGGGTTGGTAGATGTCACATGTCTGCGAATTTTTGGTTGTATGACATGCCGGTTTCCTCACGATGTTTTCATTCACCGTTTTGAGAGCAGTGGTGATGAAATAATTTACACAAAGTAAAGCAAACCTACAACGCGTAGGTCGTTGTAGGTCGTAGGTTTTGGTTGGTTGTAGACTTGAGCAAATAAGTGAATCACGTGAGAAAGGATGCAAAATGTTATTCAAAACAGTAGATAGGACCGAATTCACGTGTTCGATAATAAAGTAGTAGGCATTCTCTTTATGTAGCACTAGCTTTTGGCCGCGGCTTCGCCCGCGTGGATGTCGGAAAATATCTCACGGGAACGTACTACCGAGATTAAAAGTACGCCTCGTAGAAAAATCCTTCCTTATTCCTTGTCTACATTTTAAGTAAAGTACAGTAAAGAA
Source organism: Agrochola lychnidis (assembly GCA_963680765.1). Taxonomy (NCBI): domain Eukaryota; kingdom Metazoa; phylum Arthropoda; class Insecta; order Lepidoptera; family Noctuidae; genus Agrochola; species Agrochola lychnidis. The sequence goes on from OY796849.1 coordinate 21,235,529, forward strand.
AGTAAAGTGAGAGTAGAGTAAGTTCTTAATTGTGAGGTCTAGGCGCAAGTTCAGTTTTCGAGAAAATATAATACAAGAGGAGATTTCAAAAACAGATTGTTTTCACCCTATACATATAACAAGTTAGCAGTACAGTTCTATTTATTTAAAATGTTTAGGTACAGTGGACTACATCAATTGGGTACTCCAATTGTATTAAAAATTTATTACAACTGGGGTACCCAATTGATGCAGCCCACTGTACATAACAGATAATCTAAGATGGAAATAGCGGCCAAGTGCGAGTCGGATCACCTTACAATATATCTGCATCCGCATCCTCAATAAGGAATTTTTCAATATCCGTATCCTCATCTGCATCCTCAAACCCGATTATGTTGATATCCTCATCCGCATCCTCATCCGTTATACGACATCCGTTACAACCCTGGCAGGGATGTAACGGATATCCGCATCCGCAGCCGCAACTGCGGAGCATCCACATACATTTTTTAACACTACATATTTCTTTAATAACACGTTTCTTGTATGAGTAACCCCTTTATATTAGAGCGGCCATAGTAGTACACATCTGTGAAGATGTAAAGTGTCTACCTATTACGGGTCAAGAAATACAGCCCTGTGACAGACAGACGGACGGACAGCGGAGCCTTAGTAATAAAAAACACCCAATTTTTCTACTCTGTAGGTCTCAAATTTGTAAATTTGTTTCATTGCAGACGTCGATGAGCGACATCGCAAATTAGTAAAACAAACATACACCCAAATTGTTACACAACATAACGTAATAAGTATTAATGAGAGAGATAACAATAATTACTTGTCAAATAAAATAGTCATAATTTAATTGTGTAAGAAGGTATTAATTCTGACATTTTGTTATCTTTTACGCAAATTGTAGAATAGTGTTTACGGAAAAGTCAACCATACCAGTGCTCATACTCATACGAGCGGCACGTGCTCAAATACATGGGCGGCACATTTGCAGTTGACTCAACCGTTGACGCGAGCCGCTCGTGTGATGAGCACTAACTATACAAAGTCGCCCATCGGCATGTGACCGCGTGAAAAATTATTGAAAAATAATTTCAAAAGGGGGTCTATCTTTAATATTTTTCATGTTATTCAATTTTTTATGTTTTGAGTAGCGTTTGCCATATCTCCGATGTTATTGGCTCGATTTGGATTCTGTTTATTGTTTTTAAAAGCTTATGAGTTATTTTATCGGATTATCTAACATTTTTATAAAAATTTGTCAACTATGCAAAAAAAAAACGGTGATGAAAACATTTTTTTTTCTAAAAACAAATCGTATTTAAAAAAAAAACTCTCTTTTGCTGCACTCTTTTAATCGGTTGAAGGACTCAATCGAAATTTTATTATAATTACGCTAAGAGCGTGTGACCGTCATAGTGTTAAATTATTTGCTGTAAATGTGGCCTCACTTTTTACACTAAAAACATAATTTATTTTTGAAGATGTGTACAAATGTTTACCTACATAGCTCTAAGGGCGTTTGTCCACCGCCGCCGTCACCGCAGCCGTCACCAGGACGTCACCGAGAAACGAGATTATTCGAACCGAACGTGACGGCGATCGTATGTTCACCATGACCGAACTTGGTATGGTAGACAAAACAAAAACCGGGTAAACGTCGCGGTTTGACGGCATTCGGGTGACGGACCTGCGATGGACACGCGGCCATAGTAAAAAACGTATGTATCGCTACTTTGGCGCCGTCATCTTGTTCTCTGTGACGTCCCCGACGACGACAAATGCCCCAAACAGTAATAACACTCACCCAGGTCATACTGCCTAGGTCAAACAAACTAAAAAATATACCAATACTTGCAATGAATATCAAGATTCACCAATCATGAAATTGTAGTAGTGATGAAAATGGTTTCTAAATGAATATACCGGCAATATCTTTATATATATAATTCTTCTGTGAGTGTGTATGTCACTGAACTTCTCTCAAACGACTGGACCGATCTTGATGAAATTTTTTGTGTGTGTTCAAGGGGATCTGGGAATGGTTTAGATTCACAATCGGACCCGATAGGTGGCGGTATTCGGTCAGGACAACGTCTGTCAGGTCCGCTAGTCTTTATATATATAATTCTTCTGTGAGTGTGTATGTCACTGAACTCCTCCTAAACGGCTGAACCGATTTTGATGAAATTTTTGGTGTGTGTTTGAATGAGTCCCTGGGTGGTTTAGATTCACAATTGGACCCGGTAGGTGGCGCTGCGATCGAGTTATAGGAAACAGGACAACGTCTGTTCGGTCAGCTAGTAAGCTATATAAATCATGAAATGAAGTGAAAAATAACATAACGTCACACCCGTATTTCGCGAAGGGTTTGGCAAAGTTATACCTATTACACCCATGTTTCGAAACCGGACACAAGTCCAGTCAGATTCCGGATGGAAAAAACCCAATAACACTTCGCCCGACTCGGGAATCGAACCCAGGACCTCATGCTCAGCAGTAACGCTTGCGACCACTAGACCAACGACGCAATTCACCTGTACAAAATTACAGTCTCGGCTTGGGCTAGAATCAGTATAGAAGGGAATCTTCTATACCTTTCTAAGTACTAAACCTCCAGAAAGATAAAGCAAAAAAATACAATAGCCGTGGATATATTTGGTAACCTGTTCCACTTAGCTATTTCTAAAGAGCCATAAAAAACCCTGAAAGAAATCGACACGTATTTCACCTCTCAACGATGCATCCTCAAGATGATGATTGACTTGCCACACCGAGCGCTGAACGCAGAGTGCGTGCGAGGATGCCTCGTTGAGAGGTGAAACACGTGTCGATATCTTTCAGGGTTTTTATGGCTCTTTAGAAATAGCTAAGCGGAACAGGTTACTAAATATATACACGTCTATTGTATTTTATTTATAATGGATTTTCGCAAGATCACGCCTGAATCCATTAAATAAATAAAGCTAAAATATTTTATTTGTTTTTCTTTCAGTCGACGACAACGGCGTTTGCAGGGACCTTCGGGATGATGTATGATGATTTTATGAACGAGATATCTATGAGTTCTGCCGGTGTCACAATGCTCACGGGAATATTCTGCATTTCTTCTGCATTAGCTGGTAATACAAATCTGTGTTGGTAATTAAATTGTGTCACTTATGAAATGATATACAGGGAGGCAGGGCTGATATACAGGAGAAATAAAATCTGCTGTTTCATAGAAAAGTGCAATACCAACGCGGTCAAAATGTTTGGAACAGCAGATTTAAAAAAAACCGACAAAAAATTTCAACGCAGGCGGGTTCAGAATCATGTACTGAATTGATTATAACAGTTTTCACGTCAATGTCCCTGCCACCCTGTATACTGGGAGATAGGAAATAATCCAAGTAAAAATAATAATTCCGGGGTGCACTTGCCAGTGCACATAGGGATAATCATCAGTTGGTGCCTCATTTCATTTACAATCGCCTATCGTGGCATTAGCGAGTTGGCTTCGGCCCCTCGTACGTTTCCCAAAGGACCGGGACCCCACTGTCCAGAGATATGACAATTTCTACACATCTTAATTAATAATAATAAAAAAGGTTCAGGCTGTCAATTAAATTACACCAAATTTTACTGTTCTATAATGCCGTTTTTTTATATCCAAAACCACGTTTCGTTTTGCTTTCATCTAACATCGATCCAAGTACCTACCGGCGTCCGAGTGCTCATGGCCTCTTTAGTGAAATCTCAAAACAGCTATTTTTCCCGTGACCCAAGGGCTAGTTTTTACTTTGGCCAGAGACTAAGCATTGCCATACAACGTGACAATGCGGCCAGTCTCTTGGGTACGTTACCAGTCAACAGCGATGCGGCTGAATTTTTCGATGCTATATTTTAGTTTGTGAATTTTTTTAGTTAAGTTTGTATATAATTTTGTTATTTTTATCCTATAATGTTGTAATTACACCATCCCTGTATTACCTAATAAATTATTGATCCCCATTAGTACACACGGCTACACATCAAGCTATACATCATTCATTCATCGATCATTGACATAATCTTTTCAGTATTTGACATTATGTACCTACAATTTTCTATATATTTTTTTAAATCAAGTTAGATTTGTCATTTGGTTTAAATAGGTCCTTATTTTTAACCGACTTCCAAAAAGGTGGAGGTTATATGTTCGTCGCGTATGTTTGTTTTTTTTTTTTGTTTTTTTTAAAGAAAGAAAAAAAGAAAGACTTCTTAAGGTTAAGGACTTAAGGCTCCTGGCCGTGACTTCACTCGACAGAGTTTAGGTAAATTCTTGCGATGCTATGTTTGTGTGCACCGTTCACGCACACACGCCTAAACATCGAGCGTAGTGATCGCTTAAACAGTTTTGATCCTAAAGACGGTATTTTGTTAAGTTACGTAGGTACGCTTATGAAATAAGTCTGGAATGTTTGTGTATATTCGTTTAGTATATTTATAATAATTCTGTTTTATATGGAATTTTATACTTTTTGTATGGAAAACATGAAAAATTATTACCTACATGTTGAGTTTTATGGGTTTATGGGTTTCATAAAGGGGGTCGAAATTTTCATTATTTTTGCGATAAGACACAATTTTCGAGATATAAGCAAAAGAACAGAAAAAAGATAAAGTACAGTTTTTGCAACTGAATGAGTTATTAATTTAGTGAAAATGAAAAATTCGCTATTGGTGCCGATTCTCTTGTATACCGAACTAAACTTACTAAACTATCACTAAAATTCCTTAATTTTGACTATGAGAATCTCAAAGCTATTCTGCAAAATAAATTCTCTAAATTTAAAAATAATTTTGACACATCTAAATCGAATTTGACAACCGCGACTCCACACGTGATACCTAACCACGTGAATCTTTTTAGAGCCGGAGGCGCGCAGGGGGGGCAGCCTCGACGTGTTTTATATGGATTTTTCACTTTTTGTGTGGAAAATAAGAAAAAATATTACCTACATGTAGAGTGTTAGAGGTTTAAGGGTTTCATAAAGGGTGTCGAAATTTTCATTATTTTTGCGATTGGACACACCGTTTTCGAGATATAAGCAAAAGAAAAAAAAAATTCAGTACTGTTTTTTCATCTGAAGTCGAGGTGTTGGTGTGAATTTTAGTTCATGACAACCAATTTTATTCCACATGTTTTTAGTCGCGATTAAAAATAGTCATATTTAGTTAGAAAATCTAAATTTTAGGTTAAAAACGTCAAATTCAGAATAGCAAAATTGCCATTTTCACTAAACTAATATCTCAGTGCCATCTTAGTGCTGTCAAACTAAAATATAGTTAAGTTGTGTCACTTTAGTCTATTTCAGAATGGGAAATCGTCGTTTGACAGGAATAAACTAAATTTTGGTGATTTTTAGTTTAGTTTAGAGGCATTTGTGACAAGAGAATCGGCACCAATCTGAATTTGACTTTTCTCACCTAAAATTTTGATTAGTGCCGATTCTCTTATACACCGAACTAAACTAACTAAACTATCACTAAAATTTCTTACTTTTGACTATGAGAATCTCAAAGCTATTGGTGCCGATTCCCTTGTTCACAAACTAAACTAAATTTAAGTTCAGTGCATCTTTTTCTTACAATTTCATTAAGAAAAGGACAGAAGATAAATTTTAGTTTAGTCCTGTCAAATTAATCACCACCCATACAAGTTTAGATGTGATTAAAAACTTGCCGACTAAAATTACGTCAATTAACGTCAAGCGCTGATTAATTTGACAGGACTAAACTAAAATTTATCTTCTGTCCTTTTCTTAATGAAATAGAAAGAAAAAGATGCACTTAAATTTAGTTTAGTTTGTGAACAAGGGAATCGGCACAATTATGCAAAATAAATTCTCTAAATTTAAGAAAATTTTTGACACATCTAAATCAAATTTGACAATCGCGACTCCACACGTGATACCTAACCATGTGAATCTTTTTAGAGCCGGAGGCGCACACGCTCGACGTGTTTTATATGGAACTTTTCACTTTTTGTATGGAAAATAAGAAAAAATATTACCTACATGTAGAGTATAAGGGGTTTAAGGGTTTTATAAAGGGAGTCGAAATTTTCATTATTTTTTGCGATTGGACACACCGTTTTCGAGATATAAGCAAAAGAAAAAAAAAAGATTCAGTACTGTTTTTGCATGTGAAATCGAGGTGTTGGTGTGAATTTAAAGTTCATGACAATCAATTTTATTCCACACGTTTTTAATCGCGAAAAATAGTCAGATTCGGTTAGAAAATCTAAATTTTAAGTGAAAAACGTCAAATTCAGAATAGTAAAGTTGCTTTTTTCACTAAATGAAAATCTCAGTTCCATCTTAGTGCTGTCAAATTAAAATCTAGTTGTGTCACTTTAGTCTATTTCAGAATGGGAAATCGATTGCCCATTCTGAAATAGATTAAAGTGACACAACTTAACTATATTTTAGTTTGACAGCACTAAGATTGCACTGAGATATTAGTTTAGTGAAAATGGCAATTTTGCTATTCTGAATTTGACGTTTTTAACCTAAAATTTAGATTTTCTAACTAAATATGACTATTTTTAATCGCGACTAAAAACATGTGGAATAAAATTGGTTGTCATGAACTAAAATTCACACCAACACCTCGACTTCAGATGAAAAAACAGTACTGAATTTTTTTTTTCTTTTGCTTATATCTCGAAAACGGTGTGTCCAATCGCAAAAATAATGAAAATTTCGACACCCTTTATAAAACCCTTAAACCCCTAACACTCTACAAGTAGGTAATATTTTTTCTTATTTTCCACACAAAAAGTGAAAAATCCATATAAAACACATCGAGGCTGCCCCCCCTGCGCGCCTCCGTCTCTAGAAAGATTCACGTGGTTAGGTATCACGTGTGGAGTCGCGGTTGTCAAATTCGATTTAGATGTGTCAAAATTATTTTTAAATTTAGAGAATTTATTTTGCAGAATAGCTTTGAGATTCTCATAGTCAAAAATAAGGAATTTTAGTGATAGTTTAGTTCGGTGTACAAGAGAATCGGCACCCATGTCTAACTAAATATGACTTTTTTTAATCGCGATTAAAAAGGTGCGGAATAAAATTAGTTATCTTGAACTAAAATTCACACCAACACCTCGCTTCAGGTGCAAAAAACAGTACTGTATCTTTTTTTTTTCTTTTGCATATATCTCGAAAACGGTGTGTCCAATCGCAAAAATAATGAGAATTTCGATCCCCTTTATAAAACGCTTAAACCCCTGACACTCTACATGTAGGTAATATTTTTTCTTATTTTCCACACAAAAAGTGAAAAATCCATATAAAACACATCGAGGCTGCCCCCCCTGCGCGCCTCCGTCTCTAAAAAGATTCACGTGGTTAGGTATCACGTGTGGAGTCGCGGTTGTCAAATTCGATTTAGATGTGTCAAAATTATTTTTAAATTTAGAGAATTTATTTTGCAGAATAGCTTTGAGATTCTCATAGTCAAAAATAAGGAATTTTAGTGATAGTTTAGTTAGTTTAGTTCGGTGTACAAGAGAATCGGCACCCATGTCTAACTAAATATGACTTTTTTTAATCGCGATTAAAAAGGTGCGGAATAAAATTAGTTATCTTGAACTAAAATTCACACCAACACCTCGCTTCAGGTGCAAAAAACAGTACTGTATCTTTTTTTTTTCTTTTGCATATATCTCGAAAACGGTGTGTCCAATCGCAAAAATAATGAGAATTTCGATCCCCTTTATAAAACGCTTAAACCCCTGACACTCTACATGTAGGTAATATTTTTTCTTATTTTCCACACAAAAAGTGAAAAATCCATATAAAACACATCGAGGCTGCCCCCCCTGCGCGCCTCCGTCTCTAAAAAGATTCACGTGGTTAGGTATCACGTGTGGAGTCGCGGTTGTCAAATTCGATTTAGATGTGTCAAAATTATTTTTAAATTTAGAGAATTTATTTTGCAGAATAGCTTTGAGATTCTCATAGTCAAAAATAAGGAATTTTAGTGATAGTTTAGTTCGGTGTACAAGAGAATCGGCACCCATGTCTAACTAAATATGACTTTTTTTAATCGCGATTAAAAAGGTGCGGAATAAAATTAGTTATCTTGAACTAAAATTCACACCAACACCTCGCTTCAGGTGCAAAAAACAGTACTGTATCTTTTTTTTTTCTTTTGCATATATCTCGAAAACGGTGTGTCCAATCGCAAAAATAATGAGAATTTCGATCCCCTTTATAAAACCCTTAAACCCCTGACACTCTACATGTAGGTAATATTTTTTCTTATTTTCCTTACAAAAAGTAAAAATTCTATATAAAACGTCAAGGCTGCCCCCTGTGCGCCTCCAGCTCTAAAAAAAATTCACGGGGTAGGGCAAATAAGTACCACGTGGACTCGCGATTGTCAAATATAATTTTAGTGTGTCAAAATATATTTAAATTTAATTTAGAAAATTTTTGTTGCAGAATAGCTTCAAGATTTTCATAGCCAAAAGTAAGGAATTTTAGTGATAGTTTAGTAAGTTTAGTTCGGTATACAAGAGAATCGGCACCATATTGCCATCTTAGTGCTGTCAAAATAAAATATATTCTAAAATTATTTCACGATAGGAAATCATCGTTTGACAGGAATGAACGAAACTTTGGTGATTTTTAGTCTAGTTTTGAGGCATTAATTTGTGACAAGAGAATTGGCACCAGTATCCATAAAGGGATCTGAGACACTTGCGCGAAAGACATTTTCGCGAAAGACACTTGCGCGAACCCACTTGCGCGAAAAAGTTGCGGAAATGAGATTTCTTCATAACATCACGCCATCAATTTCAAAGGGCCCAACACTTTGAAATTGATAGCGTGATGTTATGAAGAAATGTGAAAATTTTCGCAGCCGCCATCTTAGATTTACGTTTTGACATCAAAATCTGCTTTAGAATCCTCAAAAACTATGAAAAAGACACCTATGACGAAAAATCTGAATATTGTCACAGCCGCCATCTTGGATTTATATTTTGACCTCACTATCAGCTTTAGCATCCTCGAAAACTATGAAAACGATACCCATGACGAAATATTTTTAAATGTTCGCAGCCGTCATCTTGGATCTTTATTTTGACTTAAAGTAGTCTTCAGTAGCGTTAAAGAACTTCGTTCCAAAAATACTTCACTTATTGCTACAACAGCATATCGGCGCGGGCATATCGGTGACGCGAACCCATAACTTTTTCCCCTACCAAAAATCATTCAAAACTATGAAATCTAAAGTCAAAATATAACTAGTGAACCCAGCAGGCAGATGTTGTCCTGCGACAACAGCGCCACGCGAGTCCAACTATAGTTATGAACCATCCAAGTTACACAAAAAGAATTAAAAAAAAAACATCTAAATCAGTCAAGCCGTTTAGGATAAGAAGAATTACGAACACACGTACACCGGTATTTTATTTATTGCCAGGCATGCAAAATTTTAATGTTCTTCAAAAACAAGCAAAGTACTTTAAAATAAAATGCGGATCAAAATGTGGTAGTCGACGTACAATTTCTGGAATATGTTAACATCGGACACGTACGTGCGTGTGTGCGTGCTGCGACGCAAAGTGATACGTCCTCACGCTGGGAAGGCCCGTTCGCTACTGACGGAATAGATTTTCCGCGATCGTTTATATAGTTCACTTTGCCATTTATTTACGTAATGAAGTAATTGTTTATTTATAAAATAAAATTTAGATTCTATTAAACAATTAACTTAAAATTAATATATAATTTTTAAAATTTCTTAAAAGTGTTTCTAAGTATTAGAAAAAAATATTTATTTGGCTTGAAGTTTTGAGAAAGTTACGTTATTTCAACATTTTTTTTCTGCTATATTTTGTATGAAAGTTGAAAAAAGTGGTTCCCCTATGTACAAGTAGACCATATAATGATGTTGATGATATTTTTTAATTTTCAACATCAAAAGCAGTTTCTTCTAACGAAACGATCAAACGTCAGTCTCGCGTCATTTTTTGGAAAACTTGTTGCGAATTTTAGTGATTTCCCACGAATCCTTAATTTATTTCAAAAATCCCTTTCCCCTATGTACAAGACGAAGAATTGGACTTTTCAAATCACAAATAATTTTGTTTAAATTCTCGTCCCCTTTCTCACAACGAATAAACAAAATTGATCAAAATCAGTGATTTCGTGCGGTGCGGCGGCACGGAGCCTTAAGGTTTTCTTTCTTTTTTTTTTTTATGTATGTCCACCGATTTCTCCGTCAATTGTGGACCGATTTTGAAAATTCTTTTTTTGTTTGAAAGGGTGAATTGGTCCCATATAAATTTTATTAATTTTGCTTGGATAGTTTTTGAGTAAGCTACAAAATACGTTTTTTTTTCCCACTTAGTATGTAGATGATATGATAAGTTTCTGTCACTGGTAGCAGGTAGTGGTATTCGAATGTTTGTGGGGTAGGTACCACAACTAAAAAGTGAAAAATAAAAACTTTTTACAAAAAAAAAACAACCGACCTCCAAAAAAAAACACTACAAATTGAAAAATAACTTTAATTTCGGAAGTCGGTGGCAAAAAACGAAAATACAAAACTTAAGACACCGACTTCCGAAATTAAAGTTATTTTTCAATTTGTAGTGTTTTTTTTTGGAGGTCGGTTGTTTTTTTTTTGTAAAAAGTTTTTTTATCATTTTGTTTATCTTTTATACAGATTCTTTTCTTTTAGATTTTGTGAATGTGAGAACGTTGTAGGCTGTAGACTGGCGGACCACTTATTTTACTAAGTACCTGGTACTTGTTGATAGGCCTACACTGTCCTCCCATACCTATTAACACTGTAATTTGAAAACATTGTAGAAACAATTTATTTTGAAAAGAGTAACCGTGGAGTTTATTGCCGGCTCTTCTCCATAGGAAGCGACCAATTGGAACCGTGCACCTAGCTTCTGACGTTTCATAAGTGCCCTTGTAGGTTTATGTGAAATAAAATATTTAAATTTTGACTTTTTGATACATTTTCAGTTTATGCTGATCTCGGATTCCATAGGATTTCCGTACAATGCGAGGTCAGCTTATATACTGGAAATGTATAGCTTGATGTGTAGCCGTGTGTACTTAACCTAACTATCAAGGATTTTTTAAAGTTCTTTTCGTCTATGAATTTAGTTGTATTGATGGTAATTCAGTCAGTTATATCATGGAATTTGTAGGTACAGTCTCATATTCTTAATTCTGTTTTTATTACTCCGTCCTTGTCTATCATCATCATCATTTTCCTACCGTTATCTCAATTTATTTAGGGTCAGCGTAACATACCGTATTCTTCCATAGTCGTCAATTCGGTAGTCACCAGCAGTATCATCTTTCAGACAGCCCATCCATGAATACTGAACAAACTATATACCATAACAATTGTGTTGATTCCAGGGTTCTTCACATCTGCCTTGCTAACCATAGTATCGATGCGATGGCTTGCTTTCGCTTCTTCCGTGATATTCGCCTTTGGGACCCTCGGGACGGTGATAATGACGTCAACTCTAATGTTCTTCCTTACCGCAGGAATTTGTCAGGTATATTTATGATAATATTAATACTACCAGCCTGTAACTGTCCTACAGCAAGGCAAATGCCTCTATACAGTTATAGATAAGTCCAGAATTCCACGATGTTTTTAAATGAATTTCAATTGTTTGTAAAGCTTTCTAGTATGCGCCATCAGGCACTAGGAAAAGAGGTTGACCTATTAGCCCGGTGGGCAGACGACATAATACAAGTGGCTGGCAAACAGTGGATGAACACAGCGAAGGACAGAGAGGAATGGAAATCCCTAGAAGAGGCCTTCACCTTCAATTAACTGAGGGGTTCTTACTAGAGCTTTGTATAAAATAAGTTTCAATTGTCATTTGTTCGGAAATTTGGCTTTTTTATTTTTATTTACTATGTGCATTGAGCAAGCAAGGAACGTTTTTACTATATTTTATAAAATGAGATTGTCGTAAATTTTACACTGAATTAAAAAAAGGCAGTCATTCATTTTAACAGAAAAAAGACGCCAACTTGTTTGAAAAAATTCTACGATAAAGCTTGCTAAAGAACATGCCATTATAACAGACGGTTTTTAAAACTAACTGTTTTTATGTTCCAGGGTGTTGGCTTAGGGATAATGTACAACTTATCATGCACAATAATGAACGATTACTTCGTCAAGAACAGAGTATTGATAATGAGCTTCGTCCAAACCGCAACAGGTGAGTTGAAGTAAAAGTGCGACTTTTAATAATTCTATAACAAACTAGATATGGGAAGTATGTTATAAAAGAGAGAAGGCTTAAGACTCAGCAGTGTCAGTGATGTTGACGGGGAATTTTATTTTTGTTTATGTAACTTTATTCTTTGAGGAGCTCGTGGCTAAGTACTAACAGCCGCACGGGTCGATCCATCAAGTTAAGCTACGCTTGCTGGGGTTGGTCCGTCGATGGGTGACCATTTCTACATACTGAGACTCCTCCGTGCCTCGGAAAGCACGTTAAGCCGTTGGTCCCGGCTGTCATGCGTGGTTCTTTAACAATCGTTATGGGTCGTAAAAAGTCCAAAATTCTGACAACCAGTTTTACCAAGGGGTATCGAATTACCTCCTTACTGGGTTGTGGAAGTCAGATAGGTAGTCGTTCCATGTAAAATACTGGTATTCAGCTGCATCCGGTTAGACTGGAAGCCGACCCCAACATGGTTGGGAAAAGGCTAGGCAGATTGTTTTTTTTTCATGTAATTTTATTAATTTGGAAATATAATGTAATTTCAGGGGTCAATGCCATGGTCGCTCCCATATTCGTGAAATGGTCGATAGACCAATATGGCTCAAAAGGAACACTGCTGCTCATTGGAGGCATATCGTTACACAACTTCATTGCTGTGTTGCTGATGCAACCAGTTAAATGGCATATGAAGAAAGTTGAAGTTCCGGAGACCACCGAACTTAGTAAGTATATTACGTAAACTTGACATTGCCATGGTATTCCTAGAAGGGATTACGCAAAGGTGTGTTTTAGAAACACTCACATTTAAGGACATCGCCCATTATAACAGCACCTCTCCGAAACGGCAAATAACTTGTAATTCAAGTTAGGATTTTAAATCAAATGCCTGAAAGTCTATTTTACTTTGGCTATACAGAATAGTCGGCCCGCGAGCCGTCATACGTCGCACTGACAGCACGCTTCAAGCGAGGAGCCCGCTCTCCGGCGAAGAAACGCCTGCAGGCGGAATGCATGTTGTCCGCGCAGTGACGCCTCGCCGCCCGCACGGTGACGATACCAACTGGTATACGGTGCTCTTATAATGGGCGGTGTCCTCTACGCAGTAGTCTCATTGTAAGAGTTAGGCTAATGCCACAACGTGGGCATAAATGCTGCTAAATTTCTAATGGAAAAACCCAATAATAGTTCGCCAAAATTGGGGATAGAACCCGAAACTGTGAGCCGAACCAGATCGGACTCAAGATTTGGACCTAGGCTCAGCAGTCACGTTTCAGTCTACTAAGACTCAGACTGTTGAGCCTTCTGCCTCTGATCTGCCTCGTTGGTATAGTGACCAAGGACGCAGATGAACTTTGTTAAATAAAAAACTGATTTTTAATTAACTCTCATCTCATTATTTTACAGAACTTTTGCTAGAAGTAAATAATGATGTCAAGAAATTGGATACTCCAGTGATTAAATTAACAGATATAGAAGGAAATCCCACAAAAGAAGATTTGGCGAAAGCCCTTGACTTTCCTGAGAATTATGAAAAGAAGAGCGGCTTTAGGTAGGTACTTATTCTCAGATTTTATTGGAATTTGAAAGCCTTTTTTGCCTTTTCGGCTGCATCAGGGCTTTGAATCAAAATTTTGCTATACAAAACTAAATAAAAAAGACAACAATCTTTTTATCCGAGTACATTGCTGTTTGTAATTATTTTAAGTTCTCTTTTCCTCCTTGTTTGAAGAACCAGCCTAAAATAAGTAAAAATATATCCATTTACATTTTTCATCACTGTATTTTTCACCTACAGGAAAATTCTGGAATCATTTATTGATACGTCACTTATCAAGACGTTCCTATTCTCTTGTGTTTGTCTTGGACCTTCCATGTGCTCCACTGCAGATGGTTTATATATGGTTATGGTACCACAGTACTTATACTCTATGGGATGGAGCCAGGTCAGTTTTAATACAAGCTTACATAATATCACTCCTGTTTTTCTCCGAAGGGTTGGGTAGAAGTTTACATTTAGTACCTACAACCACATTCCGCCAGTTATGTTTAAGTTCCATGTAATAGATCGAGTCTGTTGCCATTACCGAGTACGAATCCAGACTGAGGGCTGCTACTGAGAAATTATTGATGGAAGTTAATTTTCCTATATTCAAAATAAGTAAAACAGCAATTTAAAATAGCCATTTGTATTGTTGTAAATTAAACTAAATAGGCGATGGTTACCAATTATCTTTCCCAATACCACCAGAAGGGTCTCCTGCTTGTTTACCAATCAAGCAATGTTTAAATAATATTTGTAAACCAGCACTTTTTTAGAACTTTGCCATATTACTTATTATATTTGAAAATTAACACACTCGACGGTTTTAAAAGTGTTGAGGACTTTAACTGCAACCAATAAGATCACCCTGTAACAAGAATGCCCTTGAACTATTACCCTGAAAATTCTAAAATATTCAAATCAATTGCTTAAGAATTAATTACTTATTTTTCAGGAAAACGTAGCAATGGTTATAACTTTGTACGGGTTTGGGGACCTGACCATGAGGGTCATATTCACGATTGTCTCCAAGTGGATGTTCAAACTAGGAGTCCAGCAGATCTACATTGTTGGAGTGGTTGTAGCGGTTCTGTCAAGACTTGGTAAGAATCATTTCGATTTTTTTAAATTAATTGCCTGTGGAAAATTATGCTGTAGATAGAGAACATTATTGAAAACTTGACTTGACAATACTGTTGATAGACGAGACAAAAAGTCATGATTAATGTGGAGTACATCATGATTTTCTTCAGACGTGCCTCTGCATTGTTACCCTCACATATAATTTTAACAATATAATATTTGGAGTTTAAAAGAGACCATGATCTCTGACTTTGTTTCGGCAATTCTTCTCAGGGATCAGTCAGCTACGAAACGCAATTAAAATATATATATGTACCATAAAATTGACTTAGATCTGTTTACAGTAAAAAACATCATTTCATTATTTGCTGTACGTAATCAGTATTTTATGTTTGAATGATTTCCGAATTAAATTTATCATTTCATTCCATGGGTGTTGAAAAAGCCTCCAAAACATTAAATCATGCAGGTGGGGTTGCAGTATCATGTGGTATTCTCATAAGATTTCGTTGTTTTAGCAGTTTTTCCCTTCGAGCTCTTTATTGAAGCTGTCGAATATACTTTAACATCTTCATTCGTAAAGGCTCTTCTCTTTGAATAAAACCTAATTGTTTTTAACTAATTAATCTTATTACTAATTTCAGGTATGTTGTGGTCTAGTAGCGTTTTAGCCACGATGGTGTACTTCACATTGATGGGCGTGGCCCACTGTTCCATCGCGGTCCTCATTCCTCTAGTCATCTCGGATGCTGTGGCTCCTGAGAAGTTCACCTCAGCCATGGGCATCTGGCTTCTTGTTACTGGGATATTTAGCATTGTCTTTGGACCTGCTGTTGGTATGTATTTCTCTTTTGTTTGTCTTAAACTAAGTGTAAAACTGGTGTGGAAGGTGTGGGTGCAAAGTTCACAAATCCCCATTGAGGGGGAATTTTAATGGGGATTAGTGGAATAACCCTTTTAAACATTGTCTCTTATCATTTAGTCAAACGGAAGCGATTTATATCTTAAAATTGATTTGTTTTCATTTAACGTTAACTAGCGACCCGCCCCGGCTTCGCACGGGTATAAACCGGGTTATTATACATATAGACTTTCCTCTTCAATCACTCTATCTATTAAAAAAAACCGCATCAAAATCCGTTGCGTAGTTTTAAAGATTTAAGCATACATAGGGATATAGGGACAGAGAAAGTGACTTTGTTTTATACTATGTAGTGATATATGCGAATTTAGCTAACATGCAACTGATTGCTCTGACTTTTATTTCAGGAGCCGTACGAGATTTCACGAGCAGCTACTCAAATGCGTTCTACACTCTGATATCGTTTTACGCATTAGTAGCTGTGCTGTGGCCGATAGAACTCATTGTAAAGAGTAACAAACAAAGAAGAAAAACTGTGAAGAATTCTAAATCTAGTCAATTGAATAAGGAATCTAAATGAACGTTTTTGTTTTATTTTAAAAATTGACTAACAAATGCTCGTGCCTTCTCAGTACGAGAAGAGTCCTTTACCTTTACCTATATACACTAAGCCTTGCCCTATAGTGGGACAATAATATGCTGGAATTATTACCTTCCTCGTATTAAAAAAAAGTTTTCATAAAAAAAATAAACGTTGTTCAATTTGAAAACAATGTGCGTAAATACTTTAGAATCTATTCATAGGACATCATGTAACAGCATAAGCAGACAAGGGATACGTACTTACACAAAAAGCTATACTCCATGAAATAAGAATAAACATTTAAATAAACCTTTTTTGCAGTCTGTTCAACCGATTTTGACTTCTATTCCATTGGTGGCATGACAAATGGCAGCTGCAGTAAACTGTTGATATTGTTACCACTTTTTTTGCTTTTAATACCATTTTTATGCCTATGGTGTAGATGTTAAAATCGGTTGAACGGACTGTAAAAAATGTTTGTTTAAAATGTCTAATCTTATTTCAAATGGAGTTATAGGTCATTACTATAACTATCCTGACTCTGGCTCTATTAAAGCAATTCATTTCCCATTGTTAGTCAAATTCCTCCCCTTTTCTCTCTGAACCTTGAACCTATTTTGTGCCATTTTTCAATTTGCTTGCGTCCAATCATAATCAGCTTATAATGTTTCCACTGCTGGGAAAAATGCCTTCTCTCGGTGAGAGGGAGTGGGCTGTAATCTACCACGCGGGCCCAGTGCGGGTTGGTAGATGTCACATGTTTACGAATTTTTTGGTTCTAGGACATGTCGGCTTCCTCACGATGTTTTCCTTCACCGTTTTGAGAGCAGTGACGATGAAATTAAATACACAAAGTAAAGCGCTTGTCCCACGTCTTACAACTCGTAAGTCGGAGCCGTTACCATGGGCCATCACTGCTCTGTTACCGCATCTCTGCACGTGGTTACGTCCAATACCTAAAAACAATCAGGGAGCTTATAAGTTTTTTCAGTCACTATCATCATCATTAGCAGTCTTGTTCCACCCTATGTTAAGTACAGACCTTCTCTCTTTTGTGCCATGCTTCCCTGGTCTGTGGGAGTCTTTCCAGTATATTTCTGGTGGCCTTTCTCACGGGGATAGTCCGTTTACCATCTATTTGTAGCACATTTTTTTCATTACATCCTATGAATCTCGTTTGCTTTTTTTACCCACAATCAGGTTCGATCCTCATATCATAGTTAGAACAGTCTAACAAACAAATGATACACTACGTTTATTTCACTGCACACCATTCATTTTAAACTGCACAAAACAAGTAAACAAAGTTGCCGACCAAATGGCACAAGAGCAAACGTAGCAAACGTGCTGGCAGTGGACTGTGGAGTCGGTTTATTTAACCGATGTGGCGAGGTTATTTACATTGCAGTCACAAAGTACTGAGCTTCTTTGGATAGACTCACCATTTTACTTAACAGCTAGCGGTAGGGAGAAATCGTTTTCAAAATTCACAGTACAAACTTCTTTGTGAGCGAGATTGACAAAAACCGGTGAGGCATTAAGTGCGATCGCCATTTTCTTTTTTGGAAGTGCGCTATGTTACATGTTTTAGGGTTACTTTGGAAGAAAAAACACGGTCTTTTTGTTGTTCGTCTGCTTGGGTCGGATCCTTTACTTAGGAATTATGGTAGAAAGATAAAAAACAATTTAGGACTGTTAGATAGTATTGAAACCAACGCTTTTGATGGCAAAACTGTGTTGAGCGATGTTCGGGTAGTCACGCTGTACGGAACCACAAAATAACAAATTTATAGCAGTCTTTAAAGCAATTCAAAAGAGGTAGAACTAGACAAGCCAGAAAGTTATCTATTTAATGGTCCTGCATTTACTTTAGGAACGGCCATTGTTAAGATAGTCTTGCAATTATTTCTAATTTATCCTTTATTTATGGAATTTTTGCATTAATATGTATTAGATATTTACATGTTTTAATTTGCTTAACCTGTTAGATACGGCTCAGACACGAATTTATTAGCATCAGCGACTACCTAAGTGGCCCGTTCGGAGTTCGGAAGCAGGATGCACGACTTCAAATGCTAAATCTAAATTCTCGTTTAGTGACGCAATGTGCTTGCCATAATGTTTTTTTTTTAAACCTTGTGTCTTACTAGGAATGACTCCTGTATCGATAGTGAGATTACTTAGGCCCGCTTACGCCACAAATCACTAAATACTTTTAAGAGGAGGCTTCCCTAAATTGTATGTTAATTTGCATTAATATTCTGAAAAAGTCACGCAGACAATCAAAATGGAACTTTAGTACCTATATGATTTATTGGATCTTTTTCTTTCCCTATATAAGACAGTTTTACGCAATTAGAAAATTTTCTGTCGATTCATTTTTTATTCGAAAATCATGTCTTTTTAAAAATTATTTGAAACAAAAACAAGATTACTCGACAGTAAGGAAATATAGTTTATTATCCAGATATAAGATATTTTTTCTCTAGATCAATTTTATTATTACTTTACTTATAAACGAAATAAGAATTGAGACTTACGACATTTAGTTCCGTGCTCGAACACGACCAAAGAGCGCACGCGATATTAAACTTTATTACTGATATGTTAGCGTTTAGCATATAGTGGAGTGCATGGGTGCATGGGGGCGGAGTTTGCGTGGAAATTGTCTTTGAAGTGCCTAATTTAAAACATCTTTCTGTTTCTATCAATAGTTTGAAAATCACAGACAGATTTTTTTAAATTATTTGTGCGCATTACGTGATTTGTGGCGTAAGTGAGCCTTAGCTCTAATGCGTAAAATATACGATATAGACCAATGACAGTACCTATTCAACCGTTTATTTTGCACATAGAATTTTTAAAAAGGACGACTTTGCAAGGCATCATCTCCGCCTGTCATGTCTCTGTGACAATCTCCATCTACAATGTGTAAATGAAATGATGCACATTAAGAAAGTAGTTAGTTCAGAATCGTTTACTGAATCGATTTCTGTCATTTTTAAAACAGGTAATTTTTATCCCAAAAAGTTACACTTCCGCTGTAAGTACAGTCAAAACAAACCAAAATTGACGAAGTGCCTACTACATTAGACCCATAAACGTGCTGTTGCATTTGTATATTTGTATATGTGACCACAATTTTCTACCACAATCAGTATAACTAATTTAATAAATAAACAATGTTTATACATAGTAGTAAAAATTCTAACATTTATTATTCTAATCGGGGTGTTTGGTGGCGTGTGGTAATTCCAGGATATGTTGTATTGCTTGATGTGTCATATTAATACCCACCTACTGTACTTGTACGATGTACAGTGTAAGCCGTAAGAGTACACACGGCTACACATCAAGCTATAAATGTCCAGTATAAGCTGACCTCGCATTTTACGGAAATCCTTTACAATGAGAGATCAGTATAAACTGGAAATATATAGCTTGATGTGTAGCCGTGTGTACAAGTACACGTATGTACAAATATTCATCGTCGAATAAACTGTAACTATTTTTTAAATTTTTTAGTATATTTATCACTTAAATCCGTGTGGGACTCGAATAAGAGCACTGGTGGCCCAGTGGTAATGGTCGCGACTTACACGAGTTGTAGGTCATAGGTTCGAATACAGCCAGGCGCTTTACTTTGTGTAAATTATTTTATCACGACTGCTCTCAAAACGGTGAAGGAAAACATCGTGAGCAAACCGGCGGCATGACCTAGAACCAAAAAATTCGAAGACATGTGGCATCTACCAACCTGTACCGGGCCCTCGTGGTGGATTACGGCCCACTCTCTCTTGCTGAGAGGAGGAATCCCAGCAGTGGGAACATTACAGGCTATGATTATGGATTATGCTAGTCTATTTTATCACATAACTCTGAGCAGGACTGATTTCAGGACCCATAATGCCTTAGTTATGCTGTCAATTATCCTTTAACATAATTCTTTACTGTCGAAAAACTCCTTCAGGTCTACCTAATTTATCTGCTGTTCTTTGAGCGCATTGCCAGAGGCCATACACAAAATATTGTCTCTGTCTTGAGCACGTGCTCTCAAGATAATATTAATTTATTCTGAGCGGCTTTCCCGAGACGAAAAATATTGACGCAAAAGCTAATAATAAAAAAATATATCGCATACAATGCGGTCGAAAACATGTTACTTAATAAAATGAAGCTAGTAAGATAATTTAAATGTCTAATATATTTTCAAATTTTTTTTTGGCATCACGTTTCTAAAAAGATGATCTTATAGGTGTACCAAATAATGGAAACATGGAACTCTAATAAGACCTGATCATCGCAAGGCCAGACGTCCGAATACATGAATACATCGTAAAAACATTATGTAGTACGATAAATCTGTCAAGGTATTTATTGTCTTTTATTACGCTATAAATATCGTTGTTGTAATGATATCCAAATTAGTTGCGAATAGGAAATTAAGTGGATTATTAACCACTGTTTTAATCCAGAGTTTTTAACGAGCTATTAAAACACTGACACGTCCATTTTCTTTTATAACCGTAGGACTTTGATGAAAAGACATATTTTAATTAGTAGTATAAGCTTTTTATCAATCTATCTATTTAGCCAGGAATGTCCCACAGCTGGGCATAGGCAAAAGCCCCCCCTCTCCTTTTTCCACACATGTCTGTCTCAAAGTTGAAGCATTTATTTCAATTAAGTAAACCATTTACAGGCACTTTTGAATTGTCAAAGGAGACGGATATTCAGAAAGATGTAACTAATTGCCCATTCTAAAGCTTTGCAGGTTCCTATGGAGAAGAACGGGCAAGAAACTCTGTGTACACTCCTTTAAATTATATTATAACAAAATGTTGTAAAAAAACAATCAATCTGCCTAGCCTTTTCCCAACTATGTTGGGATCGGCTTCTAGTCTAACCGAATGCGGCTGAATATCAGTATTTTACATGAAGCGACTGTCTGACTGTGTCTGTAGGGGGAAGTCATGTGAAGACGCTTTCTCGGCTCTGGCTGATGAAATTGTTGAAATTCTTGATAAAAAGTCTAACTGCCTGGGTATTTTCTTAGACTTATCCAAGGCAATTGACACTGTCTCTGTCCCCATCCTACTCAAAAAATTAAGAGAGAATTGGAGTTAGAGGCCTTGCCCTTGCTATCTTTGCGAGCTATCTTTCTAAGCGAACTCAGTGTGTTAAAGTCACCGCATGTGTTAGTGATGAGTGTGGTTTTTCTTTTGGAGTGCCTCAAGGTTCCATCTTGGGGCCTACACTTTTTTTAGTGTATGTGAACAGTCTATGTGATTTAGTGCTCCCAAATTGTTCCATTTACACGTATGCTGATGATACGGCCCTTCTGATCCATGCTGAAAATTGGAGTGAGGCCCGGGAGAGAGCTGAATCTGTTCTTGGCATTGTTATGTCTTAGCTATCGGCAAATAGTTTACTACAACTTTAAATGTAGATAAAACCAACTTCATCACTTCCTCTCTTAAATCTACTTCGCAACCCGACAACACATTTTCAGTTAAAGCTCATGCTCATTGTAATGCTTACACAAACCAATGCTCATGCCTTCCCCTGACAAGAAAAACTATTGTGAAGTACCTTGGCGTACAAATAGACAACCTCTTATTATGGAATGCCCAGATTGGGGCATTGTCTGGCAGAGTTAAAAAACTAATTGCTGTGTTTAGGGGCCTGCGGTATAGTGCTGAAGTTACGCATGGTGTATTTCTCCTTTTGCCAGTCAATATTAACATTTGGCATAACGGTCTGGGGCGGTGCTTCAAAGACTGGTATGATTCAACTGGAAAGGGTTGCAGAGAGCTGTCCTCAAGGTCATGACCTTTAAACACTATCGGCATAGTACGACTCAATTGTACAAAGAATGTCAGATTTTGACCGTGAGGCAGCTCTTTGCGCTAAACTGTACGTTGCGCAGACATGCTTCTTTGTAGCTGGATCTCAATCGCTTGACAAAACGTAGGACCACAGATGTGTGTACCATAGAGAGGCACAGAATGAAACTTGCAGAGCGTCATTTCAGAATCCTTAGTAGCTGAATATACAACTTTGTAAACAAACAATGCAACATCTACACGTTCAATAAATTTGATTGTAAAGGTATAGTCTGTAAATGGATAATGACGCTTAGCTATGACGAGGTTGAAAAAATTCTCAATACGTAGACGAACAGTACCCCGTTCGACACACCTTCAAATACACCCACCTTCCAACACAACACTACATAACACAACACAACATAACACAACCAAACACTACACATCACAACACAAAATACACAATCACAACACACACTATACAAATGGTTTTTATCTTTAATTATTTTGTTTTAATTTCTTTAAAATCTTTATTTTCTAGAGAGTGAAAATTTACACAGAGAAATTTCGAATTTTTATTTTTTTATTTTCTAAATGGTATTAACTTGAGAGCCCTGATACCCATAACACAAGTTTAATCTTAGCTTGGATGTTAGAGGTGTATAACTCTGCATTAACCTACAATTTTATATGAAAAAATATTTTGTTATACCAAGTGGCATATGTAAAATTGTAAATTGGAAATAAAGATATTTATTATTTATTATTATATGTCTATCTGACTTCCACAACCCAGTAACTAGGTAATACGATACCTCTTGGTATGACTGGTTGTCAGACTTTCGGGCTTCTGACGACCCGTAACGACTGTCAAAGATCCTCGAATGACAGCTGGGACCAACGGCTTAACATGTTTTCCGAGGCACGGAGGAGTCTCGGTATATAGAAATGGTCATCCATCCACGGACCAACCCCGGTAAGCGTAGCTTAACCTGATGGATCGACCCGTGCAGCTGTAAGTACTTAGCCACGAGCTCCTCCTCAAAATATTGTAAAAAGACGTGCATATTAAAAGCGTCCGAGTACAGCGGTTTCCTCTTCCATTGCAGGCCAGTCCATTCAGTAGAAGTCAAGTTCGTCCCTCAACGTCATCTTGGTCTGCCGCAATTTACGTGGTACTATCCAATACGTGGTGGAGCTTTTAGAAGTCTTTTAAAATTGCAATGCCGGGTATAAGAGAGCTGGCCATTTTCCCAGTTTAGAATTATAGGCAACGGACAAAAATGCAGATTTTTGGAAAGATCTTCGTTCAGTAGTAGATTGCTATGGATTTTTGATGACGGAAACCCAGGTGTTAAGACAGAAATACGTAACAAACAAAAGTTAGGAGGAAGAGACCAAAATTTATAAATTGTATAAATAAAAATAAATAACTGAATGACTGCCTCTTGGTCTAGTGGTTGCAAGCCTACTGATTGTTTACTTTTGAATAAAAATATTTTCTTTCGCTGGTCACAGTTTTAATCTAACCTAACCCAAGTGATTCACCAACAATAGAGGGGATCTGAAGCTCGGCGGCCGCTGCCGTGGCACGCATAAAATAATATTAATAACAAAGTAGACGTTTTTAAATTACGTTACGTTTACGTTACTTATAGATTTTGAATGTTTATAAACTGAATATATTATACTAATTGATACAGAACCAGAATCCTAATTTTAGCAGTATATTCGAAGTATTGAAAATCGGAATGTCATTTTTCGGACCGAGACCCATTGAGCATTTGATTCTTCGAACGTATGAAAATCGGAAAACAATCAAATCGCATTTATGACTTTCGGTAAAATTAATTTCATGATTTTTTATAATAGACATTATAATTCTTAGGTATTATGAAATTCGGGCTTTTGAAAATCGAAACATCTAAATTCGGAATAAGATATTTCGGAGTATTTGGGTGTGCCCGTTGCAAATAGCGTGCTAAACAGAACGTAAATCTTAGTTTTAGTGATGGCGAGTCTAAAGCTACAATGGAGTTTTACTTAGAATCAAATAGGGATGTGACGGAGGTCATCTTGGTAGAAGGTGAAAAACTTAAAAGGAAAAAAAAATTAACAAAATTTACAAGGGGCAAACTACATAATAATACGTTTCATCGAAAAAAGTTGCAGCTCTGTAACCTGTTAGGCGATTTCTTGGTGGATAAAAAATTGCTCACTTGGACTGAACCTGGTGGTGGCGGTGATAGGGGAACAGCAACTTACAACTTAGAGTTATATCTCTAGCATATTAAAGAGTCTTCGTTTAGTTTTAGAGCCGATTTTTACTAGTAAACCTCCGTAACAACTTTGTTAAGAACTTGAGAAACCATAGAGCCAAGCATTGATCGCTGATCAAGCAACATTAAGCCAACATTATTACCAAACTGTTTAAAAAAAAAAAACATATCTACCACACTAAGAAAATCAAAAATAAAACAGCAATAATTTAGCTAGATACACATCAAAATCATAAAAGATTTAGTTTCAATGTGATATTTGCAATTTAATCAAGATCGAGATAGCAATCTGATAAGCGGTCGATGACAAAAAATTTGAGATCGAATCTCTATTTTGTTTGACTTTAGTTTTTATTTTCAAAATAAACTGCTAAGGTCAAGGATATAAACTGGATTGGAAAAAACCAATAATAAAATGAGTCATTTGAGATCTGGCTGGCTAACTAACGGTAGAAGGCTTAGCAAGGCGACCAACACCAAGTGCATGCCTTTCGAAACAGCAATCAAAAAAACTTTTTACAAAAAAAAAATAACAGACTTCCAAAAAAAAAAACACTACAAAGTGAAAAATAACTTTAATTTCGGAAGTCGTTGTCTTGGATTTTGTATTTTCGTTTTTTGCCACCGACTTCCAAAATTAAAGTCACTTTATAGTGTTTTTTTTTTGGAAGTCGGTTGTTTTTTTTTTGTAAAAAGTTTTTATTTTTCACTTTTTAGTTGTGGTACCTACCCCACACACCCCCCCACGTGACAGGAACTTATCATATCATCTAAATACTAAGTGGGAAAAAAATACGTATGTTGTAGCTAACTCAAAAACTACCCAAGCAAAGTTAATAAAATTTATATGGAACCAATTTGAGAGCATACTCTTTCAAACAAAAAAAGAATTTTCAAAATCGGTCCACAAATGACGAAGAAATCGGTGGACATACATAAAAAAAAAACAAACATACGCTACGAACATATCCTCCTCCTTTTTGGAAGTCGGTTAAAAATCAAATGCGCTGTGTCCCCCCCATAGCACAGCATCATGCTGAGTGGAAGCCTTCTTGTCACAGTCATGACGTGCAGCTGCCCGACTATCTCTGTTTTATGCTAGTGACTATAATTATAATTATGTAGTAGTTCTACTTGTTTATTTTTACAAGCTTTATATTAACTTGCCTTGTTAGTGTGTTAGTTAGCAAATCTTGCAAGCTTTATTAAAACCACTTCCTCTTATCCTACGGAGTTGAAATTTCACATGTTGGTCCATTTTTTTCTGATTACTCTTACTTTTTGAATGCTCGTGTTTCTGTGACAAATGAACCAATTTTCCTTTCTTTCTTTCTTTCAATCAATCTGCCTAGCGTTTTCCCAACTATGTTGGAGTCGGCTTTTAATCTAATATTCTAACCGGTTGCAGCTGAATATCAGTATTTGACTGGACTTTTGGGCTGACTTTTGGAACTTGTTGTGTTGGCATAGGCTGTATGTCAATAATACCTTGACCAAGTAACGCGCCTGTTGCGCCGCCCGCCATATTGAATAAACGGTGTGTCTCTAACCGGCGCGGCGGCGTTTGAGTTCGACGTATCCCTTCCTCCAATAAATACCTCTGATGCGTGTGCAAACCTAACAGAACTGCAATAAAAGCGTTTTACAATACTATAATGGGATCAAGAGGGTGTACAATAACACCCTTCTACCTATAATAGCAACTTCTTGTAGGTAATTACTAATCTATTCGAAAAGCGTGATTTCTGCTATACCTACCTATTTTTGCTAGATCGCTGTCGATGAGATATTGCACGACTCATAATGTGAAGCATTAGAGAGTGCTTTGCGATCGAAAAATTTGTTTTGCCTCCTTTCTGCAACTGTTTTTATTGTTACACTTCATTTATATACCATTGTATAGATAACTTAATGTAGATTAATTCTGTACTTTTGAAAAATTTATTTAATGCAGCAGAAACGAAAACAACATCAAAATAGTTTTAAAAAAATCCCGTCAATCAAGTGTGAAACCTGAAAACATTGTGAAAAAATCAATTAATTGGGTCAATATTTTTTTATAGATTTGTGTCAGTTATAGGAGGAACCCTATTGAAAATGGCTCTTTTATTCAAAGCAGTTTAGTTTAATATATAAAAAACGAACTAATATAAACATCTATATCTATATTATATTTCCAACTTCAACCCTCTTCCGTCGCCTAAAAACCATCAAAGCAAACCTAAATAGTCTTTGACAGTACGTAAAGATTGCGAGGTGAGAAATTTTACCCACTTTTTTAATAGGTAAAAAATCAGTCAAAACATACTTCGTGAAAATTCGTTGAAATATTTTTCCGTTTTTGAATGAGCGATATGAGGCGTGCATTTTTGGATTTTCCAAATATTTTTAAATTCGATATTGTCCATAAGTTACGCAATAAAGATGCTGTAAATATCCCGGAAAGATAAAATACAAACAAAGAGTTATTTTTGTTTGAGATATTAAGTAATTTTTTTACAAAAACAAACTTTAAATTTGCATCAAATTTCGCAACCTGCGACCCTCTTTAGAATGCTTTCGATGCTAATCAGCTGACATTTGCGATATTTTTCTCGAATCCTCGCCTAGAACTATGGAAACTACCGCTGTTTATTTGGTTCATGTCTGTTTATATCAAATTTGAAATGTGAGACCTTCACCAAACATACCCACTAGTGTACCTTGAGCCTTTTATGAGTCTAAAAAATGTTAACCACGTTCTATTAAACGTGGTTTTAATTGATGACGTCAAAATACCAACGGGTTAGAGGGAACCTGTTGTTAATTATATTATTTATTTATTGTTTTAATAATACAAGCATGCCGTGGAAGCACGTGGCGTCACTTAGTAACTTGGCGTTGATCGATCAATACGCGAGGTGAGGACGCGTTTGCGCCGGTTGTTTGTTAGTTAATGGATTTTATGCAAGCTTTTTTACAGCCTTGAGGTGTATTATTGGCCACTTGTCTATATTTTCGTACAAATATGTATAATAGGAAAATGACAGTATTCCAGGGTTTTGAAAAACTGTAAAAATTTACGTCACTGAAAAGTTATGATCCTTTCAACGTTGACATCTATACTATTTACTACATAAATTATATATATAATATTATAAAGAGGAAAGATTTGTATTTTTGTATGTAACGAATAAACTTAAAAACTACTGAACCGATTTGAAAAATTCTTTCAGCAATGGATAGCTACCATAGGCTAACATAGGCTATATTTATCCCCGTATTGCTACTGGAACGGGAACTACGCGGGTGAAACCGTGTGACTCCCGCTAGTAATTTATATTATGTCAACTTTCAAAGGATCCTAACTTTTAAAAGGATCAATGGAATAAGAGAACGAGTACAAAGATCATAACTGTAGAAATGATCATGAGACCATTAGAAGCTGAATTTAATTTCAACAAAACTTTCCATGATGTTACCAAAACAGAAGTATTCTAAAGGTACTGTATTTACTCGCAAGAGTTCATTGCCATCGGCACCTTAGTATTAACTGTATTCAATTAACAATAAGATAACCTCGTAAGAAGGTAAATCAGAACCAATAATTTGTGAATTACCTACTTAAGTACTCACCTACCGTTATGAGTATAATATTCCATCTATAATATATAATACAGTTTACTTCAACCCACATTAAAGCCTCCCCCACAGACGCGTTTTTATCGCGCGATATCTTGCGATAATGCACATAGCTGCGTTTTTATCGTCCGATATTTGTACCGTCTGCGTGTAACTTATATTACAGGCTCCCCGCCCACACTACACTGTACTAGCGTTATTAACGCAAGTGTGTGTAAGATCGCATGCGTCCTAACACAAAATGTTCTAAGAACACATATTGGAATATCGCAAGACGGAGGAACGCAAGCGTCCCACTTCTATTGCGTCGTTGTTATCGCAACAGTGTGTAACTTCGTGACCATCCTAATACAAAATGTACTGCAAACAGATACTTATCGCAGTAACGCTTGCGTTATTATCGCGCGATCAAAACGCGCCTATGGGGTAGAGGCTTAACTCGCCTGTAAATCTCATCTTTGTGTTAGTTATTATGGTACTCTTATTTTAATCACATAGTAACATTGTAAAAATGACTCACTTTTTTCAGGAAAACGACTATAAAGATATTATGAAAACTTTCCCTTCAATGAGATAATTATTCAGTGTTACATTTGTGTACATTGGCATTTTTAAATTACCCCCTGTAAAATATTACATGTTTATTTGCGCCACCTAGAGCAAATGTTGTTTCGCGGTTGCTAAAGATAACATAATCCATTTTAATGTTATGAAGTTGTATTGGGTTTCTTTCGTGACCTTGCAGTAGGACGAAAACAGCGGCAGATTTTTATCTTTGCGTAATCTTTAGGATTTTAGATATTCACTGCAAAAACATGTTCTTGTTGGGCTGTTTTCTCTGTATCTTAGAATTTTAGCTAAGCTCTTCAAAGTTTGTGACGCGTTTACGTAGTTTTGCCTATATTTAAATGACGGTGAGAACATGGAACATGATGTAGTAGGTAACCGCATAACGCCAATTCCCCAGTCCCCAGTAGGTATTTACCATGCTTCACGATCATAATTATGAACTGATTGATTTTTTCTTATTGATTTATCGGTTATTAATTTTGAAATAATTTACTTACACAATCTGCGTTCGCAATTTATTTGCCAAACATGTAAACAAACACGAGTTTTAGGAAAAACAAGTGTAATGTCTACACGTAAGGTTCAGTTTGCGCTACGACTTCATATTTTTGATGACTTTTTCAACAGTAGGTACTACTCAGTCTAAAATCAACTTTATTTACACTGGCATAAAGTTGATGTTTGTTTAAGTGGAAATAACGTCAATTGGAAACAAGTTTATAAATAGACTTTAGTTTGAAAGTATAAATTTACAATTTCAGTATTGAAAAAATGCCTCCACCACATGGAACAAGAGACGCAAACTCGGACTGACAGAAAATCCTATTATTTTACTTCAGTACCACAAAATTTTCTGCTAAAACATGATACAACCATGGGGCTTAAAGCAAACACAACAATGTTGTTAGACTAGAGATCGACATAAAAATATTACGAATTATTCCAAACAACGATCGTAAAATCCGTGTTATAACCTACATGCGACGGATTTTTCCATAAAAACAAAATAAGCAGTATCTACTCTGATGAAAGTTGTTCGAGTTAACGACGTTACCGCGTGGGCTGTTAACTAGATAGGTAGAACGGATGAACCACAGAATAATAGAACATTATAGAAGTGCATGTTAGGAGCTCGTGGCTAAGTAACAACAGCCACACTGGTCGACCCATCCGGTTAAGCTACGCTTGCCGGGGTTGGTCAATGGATGGGTGACCATCTTAATCTCGGAAAGCACGTTAAGCCGTTGGTCCCGGCTGTCATTCGTAGATCTTTGACAGTCGTTACGAGTAGCTCGAAAGTCTGATAACCAGTCTCACCAAGAGGTATCGTATTACACAGTTACTGGGTTGTGGAGGTCAGATAGGCAGTCGCTCCATATAAAATACTGGTATTCAGCTGCATCCGGTTAGACTGGAAGCCAACCCCAACATAGTTGGGAAAAGGCTAGGCAGATGATGATGATGATGTTAGTACTGTGAGGACTTATCATTGGAATTCAACCTCACACATTATGCAGGCTGGCAAGAACGCTATGGTATCCGAACATTCGAACATTTTGTATTTAAATTAGGATTTTCGTATGGTGTGCATTTGTTGTAAGAAAAAATGAGTTGAGCCCATGGCGTCGGTCGCGTAATATTGTCCTTTTGCTTTGTATTATTGATTTAAATATAATTTTGCGTTCTCAAAAGTCCTTTAATTATTACACAATACACGATCCCGAGTGCCGCAGCAAAGCGAGTTGCTCACAAATGGTGGAGGCGCCGCCTTTTTAAAGATAGTCCTCACAAATGGTGGAGGCGCCCTTCTAAAATTTACAAAGATAGTCGCTACAAATGGTGCTCACATATACATAGTAGAGGCGCATTAGTCCGGAGCTGAAGAAGATATGAGATACGACGACTAAAAGTCCGAAGCTAAGTGGTTTTTATTATTATTGTATATAGAGCGAGATGGCGTATCAAATGCAGCCCTTCTCGGGGATCAACGGCATGTGCCTAGAGAATTTTATTAAGGTGTTCAGGCTTGTGGCCACCGAAAACGAATGGCAGGAATATGATTTGGCTCTAATATTACGTGCATTTCTTGTGGGACCAGCAATGTATTTCCACAAATATACATACCACGAGGGTATGAGTTTTCAATCTTTTTGTAAAGAATTATGGGCAGAATTCCCATGCAAATGCCACAAAGAATTAGCGGCATATAGGGGACAAGAAACAGAGATGTCCGATGAAAGCGGACAAAACGACATGAATTTAGATAATCACACCAATTTATTTTCTAGTGGAAGACAGGATGACCCACTGGAAGAAATGAAAAGCTGCCAAGAGGGCAGAGATGATGATGAAGATGACTATGATGATGATGAAGACGGCTCAAGTCAGGTGTTCGAAAAGGAACACATGGAAGAAGCCACAAAATCGGGTCAGTCCAGTCCATTTATTAAACCATTCACGTGTGTTTCAGAGAATCAGATTATGTCCTTGCCAAGGGAAATTATTGATCACGATGAGGAAACTCCTACACATAACTTCGTCGTTGATCAAATTAAGGAAAATATTTCTGAGGATGACGTGGAGTCATGTTCAGTCATAGAGAAAGAGAGTGATGGTGAAGTAGTCGTTGACTTGGTCAAACATGTTGAAATTCTTCAAATGGCCGAGACCACAAATGTTCAAGGTTATGTTACCCATAAGGAACATAAATGTATAAAAATTCTGAATGCCACATTTCGACAACAACGTGCTAAAAACAATTCAAGAAGAGCACCAAATAAAAATAAGGAGTCGTATGTGAGAATAATTAAAAACTTCGTACCGAAAATCAACAAATTTAAAAGGTCGAAAGTTTATAGACATTTTATAAAGAAGTTTTACATTTTAGAATACGAGTTTTTAAAATATAGAAGTTCAGCGATTTTACCCCTATCAATAGATTAAAACCTTTTCATAGTAGAATTTAATTATTAGTTTTTATGTCACTTATTTCATTGTCATATTATGTCATTCAGATGTAAACATCATTTGACACATTATTTTAGTGATAAATATGAAATATTATTTTAATGCGTGATTATTTATTTCTCGTTTCATGTTATGGGGAGCAATCATCGGACGCTGCCGGGAGCGAGTGAGGTATTGTCACTCCTCACATCGCTGAGAAGTCTGAGGGAATGAGCCACTGTCTGCGTCTTCAATGTTATGTGTCGTCTCGTCTAAATTAGCATGAACGTACTCCAGAATTTATTAATGCGAGTTAGAAGAGGCAAATATTTTTTGGAAACTGTGATCCCTTCAGGAGGGAGGGGAAGTACTCTGTCTTGGTTGACACCAGCCTCGCTAACGGGGGCATAGCCCTTGCAAGGTGTGTCTAGTTGACACAATTGGTTCAACTTATGACTGAGGTCTCACAGTTTAGTCAGGACTTAATGACATTCGATAAAGAGTGAGTCTTGTGAGGATAAAATGAGGTTTTGAGATTTTCCCTCTGGAGTATGGTCGTGAGTTTTTAATGTTGTTGAGCGCTTACTTCTTGATCCTTCGTTCCCTCTGGCTCAATTATGTCCGATGGAGTTAAGGCTTAGGATGTAGAGTTCATTTTCATAAACCCCCTCTGGGTAGATGTGAACTGTCACATCTGTTTGTTTGTTGTCAGTGGCTTGCTGTATCTTTTGCGGTGGTTTTGGTACAGTGAGGTTTAAGCAGAAGTATGTAAATTTTTTGTGCACTGTTAGCACATATTGTCATTTAACTTGGCTGATACCTAACCTGGTATCAGGACTTTGCGATTCGTACGTTCTGACTTAAGCCTTCTCCTGCAAGAGAAAGACCTCACCTTGTATTTTAATTGCCATCGTTAGGTAACGTTTCTGTTAGGTATAGGCAGGAAGGGTACGATTGTTCGGATACTTTGAATAAAGGTCTCTGCCTGATCCCTTTATTCAAGTGGGGCGTAGCTCATGTGAGGACTTATCATTGGAATTCAACCTCACACATTATGCAGGCTGGCAAGAACGCTATGGTATCCGAACATTCGAACATTTTGTATTTAAATTAGGATTTTCGTATGGTGTGCATTTGTTGTAAGAAAAAATGAGTTGAGCCCATGGCGTCGGTCGCGTAATATTGTCCTTTTGCTTTGTATTATTGATTTAAATATAATTTTGCGTTCTCAAAAGTCCTTTAATTATTACACAATACACGATCCCGAGTGCCGCAGCAAAGCGAGTTGCTCACAGTACTCCACCAACCTATGAAAGAGAAGGGAGTGAATGGTAGTGTGACGGTTGACAGAGGAGACTCGAAGAAGAAAACGTGTTGCACCAACTACTAGCAACATGGGCAGGAAGATTAGGACTCCTTTTATCTGTTACTAGCTTCTGCCCGCGACTTCGTCCCAGAGCCTATAATTTTCCTCAAGAATTGGGCTATCCAATCCAAAAATATTTTTTTCAATCTGCTTGGTAGTTCCGGAGATTACCCCCTACATCATCATCATCATTATCAGCCTATAAATGTTCCCACTGCTGGGACACAGGCCTCCTCTCTGTGAGAGGGAGTGGGCCGTAATCTACCACGCGGGCCCAGTGCGGGTTGGTAGATGTCACATGTTTTCGAATTTTTGGTTGTAGGACATGGCGGTTTCCTCACGATGTTTTCCTTCACCGTTTTGAGAGCAGTGGTGATGAAATAATTTACTCAAAGTCAAGTACCCCCTAAATACAAAGTTACAAACAAACAAATTTTACCTCTTGAAATATGAAGTATACCACATCACGCCTTGTTTCCCCGAAGGGTTGGGCAGAGGTGTTCCTGTAGCAGATACACCCACATTTTGCCAGTTATGTTTAAGTCCCATGTAATAGGGGGCGAGCCTATTGCCATCAACCGGGCACAAATCCAGACTCCGAGCTGCTAATGAGAAATTTCAGATAGAAAAACCCAATAACACTTTTCCCGACCCGGGAATCGAACCCAGGACCTCATGCTCAGCAGTAGCGCGTGCGACCACTAGACCAAAAAGGCAGAAAATATTAAGTATAGAAGTTTAGAAAGACAACCTATGCTTAAGCAGGGTTGTCAAACTCTGTCAAACGCGCAGCGCGTAAGGTTTATTTAGAATGTTATGTGTAAACGGTGTTTGTTTTACCTAGTTATTACTGTTCAGTACCTGACGCACGACAGTACGAGAGGAACTGCAGTTTCACACAATTGGTTCATGCACTGGGCTTAAGCTCAACACGCACACAAAGCGGGTGCGTGTTGAGCTGCACCCGCTTTGTGTGCCCGATCCGCGCCCGACCCGCACACGCGTTACGTGTGCCGACATCTATGTATACATAATACAAGGCATTACAATATATTCTAGCCTGTCGTACTCCCGTCCCAACCGGCGCCCGACAAGCACCCGCTTTGTGTGTGTGTTGAGCTTTAAGGCCCGGCCGGTGCGGTGGTGCGATGCTATTATGCCTGAACGCTTTTAAGGCCTAAGCCAGCCAAGACGAATCTGGCAAATGTAGGTACCTATATGATCACTGTGGAAACCTGAGAGTTTGGAGACTTTCAACAAAGTGACCATGTGTCACCACGTTAGATACTACGCATACAAATTGAATTGTTGACCACCTGGTGTCAAATTCAAGAGAAAGATAGCTGCGTGATCTTATGCTGCTTTTCTATAAACTCCAAAACTGCAGGCATTTAGAATGCGTATAAAGCGGGACTGTCGCATCTACAAGAAGTAGGTATTTATTCTTTGTCTATGGTAGAACGTAGTTAAACCGAACGGAAGTGTAGGAAGGTTCTATCGAGTTAACGTTTTTTGCACTTCTATTTTTTGCGGTTTATAGTTTTAGGATCACTGATTAACCGTAAATTTTATAAATAGTTGGTATACTTAGATCTGTTTGAAAGATAATATTATTGATTTAGGTATCATTATTGTTGATACACCTTTACATGATTCAGATTTAAAGATCGTTATCGAAGAGATGTGCTGATAGATATCCAGTATCATAATCTATACATATAATAAAATAGTAACGAAGACAAAACTGTTAATTGAATATTTTAGAAAAAAAGTAATTGCTACGAGATGTAATGAACGAGTCTGATGCCCAAAATATAGTTTTTAGAATTTTTGTTCGTTTGTCTGTTTATCTAGATGTATGTTCCGGATTGGCGCAAAAACGGCTGAACAGATTTGGATGAAATTTGGCATACAGATAGTTTATAGCGAATTTAGAATTCGTATTTTTTTTTTAAAGAAGCGTTTGTTTTATTGTAAGGCATAATTGCTTAGTTCGCGGAAAAATTAACATGTCTTCTAGAAAATAAATAGCAGCTACACGTCAGCTATTCCAGTACCAGGGCAGCTTACAGCAAAGCCCTAACAGTATGTAACTACTTTCATTATTTTCATTGTTTTCTTAGGTATCAGTACCTGATCAACCGCTCTACTCGGGTGAAAATAGAGAATGCTCATTTAATAGTATAGGATAGTTCATGCTAACTCCATGCTTCCATGATAGTAGGTAGTTACTAATTCCATGCAGCCATGTCATTATTCTAAGGTAGCCATCTTGTTCTAAACTTTGGGCGACCGAGCTCTACTCGGATGAAAATACGGAGAAAACGAATTTTTCCAGATATGAGACTTTGCTAGATCGATCTTTCGCCCCCGTAAACCCCGTAAATCCCCGTTGCCATATTGCAACTTTCATCGAAATCGTTAGAGCCATTTTCGAGAACGTGATATAGATATATTTGTATATATACAAATATTGCTCATTTAAAAGTATAGGATTACACTTACATATCAACTCAACCTATCGCAGAACAAAATGCCACTGGACACAGATTTGTTTTTGTTTTTTCTAGGGATCCTCTGTAACATTTTGAAATAGTGTTGTTGCTATCTCACAGTTGCAATCAGCAACCATATCAATTACTACTGCTTGACAACAGATAGGACCATCTCGTCTAGACTTAAAAACCTGTCAGTTGCAATGCACATAAAATGCAGCATCACTAGGAGAAGTACCAAAAATTCTTTTGATAAGATAATTTTTAATCATCGTCAGAAACAAAAAACAACGTGTGGTCGTTTATTGTACATTACATTATTTACTTTAATGTAATCTTTGTCATACATTACTCTTAAAAATCCTCAAGTTATTTTTAAGATCACACGTGTTCCCCTTATCTTGTTCCCACCAGCATTCATCTATCACGAATTTTATTTTTATAATTTCGTCGTTATGCAGATTCTTTTTATGATTATAGTGTAATCGACTTCTCGTATTTATCTTTTAAGCAATGATAACCATCGCAATTAAGGAAAGATAAGCATCCGGCTGTTTAAGACATTACCTATACATTTTTGGGGTTTGGTGAATAATTTAACTGTTGAGGTTTATTATCTACTAGTCTCACTAATATAAATTTGCTCAAACACTTCGTGGATGCCATAAAAGCTGATTTTAAGATAACGTTTATGAAAACGTCGTGTGATTCAGCGTACCTATGTACAATTTACTTTTTACTAATAGCAAATCATGATTGGATAGGAGGAAGGCGCCGATGTCTGTCACACAGTTAATACTAGCACAGATAACGTCGTTAACTCTATCTTTAAAATGTTCAAAACTCTGTACATTGTGTTTTTGTTTAGGATAGATGAGATGTACCAACATTATTGTTGATAATAAATAGTAAAAAGACATTAAATATTCATTTGTATCGCAATACAGGGTGGCAGGGACATCGACGCGAAAACTGTTACCATAGATTCAGTACATGATTTTGAACCCCCTTTTTTTCTTTTTGGGTGGGAAATTATCAAATAACTTCTCCCGCTCTGAGTGGAAATTCTTACTGACTAAAACCCACCCGTGTTCCTTCGGTTGCCCTGTTGCCGGGGGTCACGATGTCCCTTTCGGCCCTTATTCGCAGCCCCAGCAGGCATTGGTCCTAGCGGACCCCGTCAATTCTGCTGACATCTCTTTGAGGCGCGCGTGGAACACAACGCGCCGTAGACCCGGGCTTGGTCCTTATCGGACGGCGAGCCACCCATTGCTCATCGTCCGCAAGCCCGCGCCTACGGTGACCAGAAATCTGCCTGTGATTCCCGACGCCCGGGGCGTCTCCTCCTGCGGTGGTTAGGGGCGCGAGCGTTAAAATTTTTCGCCGGTATTTTTTTTTAAATCAGCTGTTCCATACATTACATTATACATTTTGACCGCGTAGATATTGCACTTTTCTATAAAAACAGGTGATTTTTTTTTGTAATAACCGACGAAAAATTTCAACACAGAATCATGATCATCAGAATCATGTACTGCAACAGTTTTCGCGTCGATGTCCGTGCCGCCCTGTATATACCATTGATCGATTATTTTTTTAACTAGCTTCAAACAAAAATACTACCTAAACCAATACCTAAACTATTTTTTGTTCGAAGTTACGTACGTACGTTTTTAATAACTTAAACAGCCAATTTTATATTAATAATTAGGTTCCTGCCTCGATGGTCTTGTGGTCGCAAGCGCTACTCCTGAACATGAGGTCCTGGGTTCGATTCCCAGGTCGGGCAAAGTGTTTCTGGGTTTTTTCACCTGGAATTGCTCAGTAGTAGTCCAGTGTTTGGATTTGTGCCTGGGTGATGGCAATAAGCTGGCCCCCTATTACATGTGACTTAAACATACCTACCTTGCGAAATGTGGATGTAAGTACTAAAGGTGTACCTCTGCCTTACCTTCGGGGAATACTGGCATGATGCTATGTTATTATGTACCTTCGGGGTAACGCATATATAACCAATTTGAAAACAAAATCCCGCGCACACGACCCTTTTTTTTCGTAGGTAAGCGTTACTGTAGCGGCCGAGGGCTGCAAGCAAGAATAGTCCTTACAGTCTACAGATATGCGTTTCTTCGATAGTACCTGCCTTTAAGCTCAAAGCTATTGAATTTTTACGCCTATAAATAAGGTTGTTTGTATTTCCTAAGAATAAAATTATTTGGTTCAAAAAGTGTGCTATCCAAGCCAAGTGTCAACAGGAAATCACTGCTGGTTTTTTTAATTATCGAGTTAGCTCATTAATCTTTAGGGTTATTAAATCAGCTGAGTCATAAATTATAAGTCGTGGAAGTACACCTTCGGGTTTATTTGATTAGCGACTGTTTACCATAATTTGTTGACGATTTTAAACGTGCCTTAACTTTAAGCGAGGTTTATAAATAAACCCTTTAATTAAAAAGCCACAATCTGTAACATTCCACTACTATGTCTTGCCGTTTGCTAAATCAATTGAAGCATTATCTTTAGTACCTCCTGGGCGACCGAGCTTTGCACTGATGAAAACAGAGAATGCTCATTTAATAGTATACTAATTCATACTAATTTCAAAAAATTTAATCCAAAAACTTCCATGTAAAGTATTTACATATATCTACTAATTTCATACTACCATGATAGTAGGTAATTACTAATTCCATACTGCCATGATAGTAGGTACTTACTAATTCCATGCAGCCATGTCATTATTCTAAGGTAGCCATCTTGTTCTAAACTTTGGGCGACCGAGCTCTACTCGGATGAAATTACGGAGAAAACGAATTTTCCAAGATATGAGACCTAGCTAGATCGATTTTTCGCCCCGTAAACCGTGTGTTGCAACTTTCATCGAAATCGTTAGAGCCGTTCTCAAGAACGTGATTACAAATATGTATACAAATATTGCTCATTTAATAGTATTTCTGAAAGCATGACAAAGTGTTAATCATCATCATCATCAGCCTATAATGTTCCCACTGCTGGGACACAGGCCTCCTCTCGGTGAGAGGGAGTGGGCCGTAATCCACACGCGGGCCCAGTGCGGGTTGGTAGATGTCACATGTCTTCGAATTTTCGGTTCTAGGACATGCCGGTTTCCTCACGATGTTTTTCTTCACCGTTTTGAGAGCAGTGGTGATGAAATAATTTACACAAAGTAAAGCGCCTGTCTGGGGTCGAACCTACGACCTACAACTCATAAGCCGCGGCTGTTACCACTGGGCCACCACTGCTCTTCAAACGCCATCAGCTGTCTTAAATTCTTCTCTCATAGGTTACAGTACGAACTACATACATGTTTATGAATGGACTGTCAGCCAGGTGTTAGACAGTACGTGCCCATGATGCGCCATGACCAATTATGCTCTGCTGATAAATCTCATGTAAAGCTATTGTGACTGGTTAAGAGAAATACTGCCTCGGTGGTTAAGTGATTCGAATCCCAGGTCGGGATAACTGTTATTGGGTTTTTTATAAGGAATTGCTCTGGGGCTTGTGGCTAAGTAATAACAGCTGCACGGGTCGATCGATCAGGTTAAGCTACGCTTGCCGCGGTTGGTCCGTGGATGGGTGACCATCTTTACATACCAAGACCCCTCCGTGCCTCGGAAAGCACGTTAAGCCGTTGGTCCCGGCTGTCATTTGTAGATCTTTGACAGTCGTTACGGGTAGTTAGAAGCCCAAAAAGTCTGACAACCAGTCTTACCAAGGGGTATCGTGTTACCTAGTCACTAGGTTGTGGAGGTCAGATAGGCAGTCGCTCCATGTAAAATACTGGTATTCAGCTGCATCCGGTTAGACTGGAAGCCGACCCCAACATAGTTGGGAAAAGGCTAGGCAGATGATGATGATGATAAGGAATTGCTCTGTAGCAGCCCGGAGTCTGGATAAGTGCCTGGTTGATGGCAATAGACTCGTCCCCTAATACATGGGACTTAAACATACCTAACTGGCGAAATGTGGGTGTAATATAAGTAGGTACACCTCTGCCTAACCCTTTGGGAATTACACGCGTGATGTTATGTTGTTTAACAATTAAAAAACATTAGAAGTCAAAACAAATGATTTTACTGTTTGTAATATAACATTGGTAGATTGGCTTATAAAAACAGCATTAGTCAGTATGCTTAGCAGACAGGTTACGACAGGTGGCTCTGTTAAAGTTAGCGGATATGACGCACGCGATAGTCTCGTGCTTAGTAACTAAGTACCTGGCCGACCGAGCTCTGCTCTGGTGAAAATAGAGAATGCTCATTTAATAGTAAGTATAGAATAGTTCATATTAATTCACGTAGTTACTAATTCCACTCTGCCATGATAGTAGGTACTTACTAATTCCATGCTGCCATGTCATTATTCTAAGGTATCTTGTTCTAAACTTTGGGCAACCGAGCTTTGTTCTGGTGAAACTACGGAGAAAACGAATTTTCCCAGTTTGAGACCCAGCTAAATCGATTTTTCGCCCCGTAAACCCCTATATTGCAACTTTCATCGAAAT
The DNA here is from genome assembly GCA_963680765.1 of Agrochola lychnidis. Lineage (NCBI taxonomy): Eukaryota > Metazoa > Arthropoda > Insecta > Lepidoptera > Noctuidae > Agrochola > Agrochola lychnidis. The sequence goes on from OY796849.1 coordinate 21,275,477, forward strand.
CGTTAAAGCCGATTTCGAGAACGTGAGTACAAATATACTTATATGTATACAAATATTGCTCGTTTAATATATAGGACTAGATCGATCTAGGACCATTCTTAGATTTAAGGAACGTATCGTAACTCCCTCGAATGTAGGAGAAACGGAGACACCGTAAAGTTACAGTTTCTTAGAAGAACGATGGCCGCCACTTAAAAGCCGCAGTGACAGCTGTCATGAAAATGATGGCGGGTTTGATTTTACTGTTTCAGAAAACGCTCTCTAGGAAAACACATCCACTTACAATATCTCTATTTTCGAAATGTCCCACGGGAATCATCGCATTTCCGAATACAAATGAATGCTAATTTCCATGTCCATCAATTATTTGATTTATCTTGTATAATAATTTGAATTCAGAACTAAGTACTTTATTATTGTTTTGTTTTGATTTTCGTGTGAATTATATAGAGCTGTAAAACTATTTTCCTATCTGTAGTGCCTGCAACTTTAGCAGCTTTCTTACCATTTTTAAAATAAATTACATTAAGTTAAAAGAGTATTAGCAACTCTATATACTTCCAAGTCGATTGAGAGCGTCCAGTCTGCACTGAGTGCAAAGGGCAACTGATAGAAATCCGACGACTGACGAAACACGAGGTTTGCCGAGGGACATTAAGAAAACGAGAGAGACATAAATAACGTTTCATTGACGTCACTTGCTGGTAAATTGCGGACAGTATTTGGCGGCCACAGCTCTTCTAGGTTACGTAGTTTTAGACAAATAGTTCCGGTACATAATTTAAAAAAAAAAACAAGAAAGCGTGGGAAATTTCCAATTGAACACAAAAAGAAATCTTTATCTTATAGAATAGAATAGAACAGAATTTTTCTTTATTCGAGTAACCAAGACTCAACATGATTGTTAGTAAAACTTACGAATATGTTAGTAAGCACAGACACTAAAGAAAAACAAGGAAAACAATACAATAACGGTTGGCCACCGCTGCGACATCCCATGAGAGAGGGCACAACAGTGACCCACGTATACAGTCCAGGCGACTCGCAACCATACTTAAGACACTGTTGGAGCTGCCCCACACTCTGCGCACCACGGAAGCGCATCTTTTACGCATTGTTGCGTAAAAGCAATCTACATGCGCATCTGCGAACATCCCCGATGCACTACCGAAATGGGGCAGCCTCACCAGTATCCTAAACGCATTATTATATTGAACTATATAATTAAAGCACAAAACTAATAACGATAATTTTGTTTACCAATCAAAACAAAATTACATTCAACTCAGGTTTGTGGTCAAGAAATACACCTAAGTAATAATTTACCTCCGTAACGATGAACATAGTGTCGTAGTCTTTTATACAGCGATGCTGTCATATCATGTCAGTTATGACATAGTTTTCCATGCAAAGACGCCAATTTTTTTTTAATTTGTTTACTATCATAAAACGGTTCGGGCTCTAAAAATTTTATTCATGTGTTTATTAGTATAAGTTTATTTTCATACATAAACCGTGCATTTACATACCCAATCAAAAATGTTAAATGCTATTCTAAATGCATGCATGCTAATACTTACTTATTAAATTTAAAATGATACATGCATATATCTGATTATTATCAAGATATACATCAGAAAAGGTACCTATTGCACAATGCAAATGGCAAAAAATATCATTGCAAAACTGATACATGTTACTGTCTTCACTGTCAATTGATTGAAAATAATAACAGTACCATGTGTAAATTTATGTCATATTGACATATTCAAATAGTAAACTTGACAAAAATGATACATGTGACAATAAATATCATATTTGTCATAGTTGCCATCAACAAATAATATATATGTACTTTAAATAGTTTATTATTTTTCTCATAAATGGAGGGGTTTAAAAATATTATTTCAATGGTTCCTAGTTCCATATTTTTGTCGTTTTTATTTAGATGTAATTAGATACTGGTTAGATTTTTCTCGGAATAAAAAACCAACATCCCTTCAAAAAGCGGTCATCTCCTTTATTATTTTGTGTTATATGACATTGATTTTACATTCTGTAATTACTTCCTCACACACCGACTTATTAACTATAAAATTTTAGGAAAATCGCCTACTTTTACAATGTTTGTAAATATGTGAGTACCATGTATCTATCATATAATTAAATTATCTGTCGTTGCTTAATTTTTAATTCTTTTCACCTATTGTGGTATGGTAATTTTATTCTAGCTGCATCGTCTTCACATATAATTATTTAATTAATGTACGTACCTATACAAACTATTGTAAAACATTTTAAAAGAGTAACGGTGGAGTTTCTTGCCCATTCTTCTCCATACGAAAACTACCTTTTGGAAGGGGCAACTCAATTTGAAAATTTTGTAAATTTTGACGTTCAAAAGTGCATACATGTGCCTATTTGAAATAAATGGTTTGACTTTGACTTTGTGGCGAAGCCTGGGGGAGGCCCATGTCCAGTAGTGAACTGCGATGAATTGATTGTTTGACGTCATAAGATGTCTATAAGACACTCGGGCGCATTTGAAATTCTGAACCGTGAACGTCATACTGGCACTAAACAAACAAAAAATTAATCATAATAAAAGCACGAAATTTTTGTTGTAGAAACTAATTCTTCCCATAAGTTGGTCGACACGTACCGGTTCAGAATAGGCTCAATATCGACGCCTTAGAGTGAAAACCTCGTAAGTGTAAAAGAAATAACTTTTCAGGAGGAAGAAAAAACTGCGTGCTGTAAAGTTTTTGTACGGCGTCTTTTATGTTTTTTAAATTAATTAATATGGAAATTTAACCCGCTTTTATAACCAGAACTGCGAATTTAAAAGACGCCGTACAAAAATTTACAGCACGCAGTTTTTTCTTCCTCCTCAAAAGTTACTTCTTTTACACTTACGAGGTTTTCACTCTAAGGCGTCGATATAACTGGTCTATATAAGTATGACTACATTTTTTATTCGATTGAACTCCTAATAATTAACGTAAGATAACGTTGCGTAATGTTTCGAAAGTGGTAACTAAGTATAATTAAACAAGTATTTAAAGTGAACGTTAGTTCATTTAATTGGCTAATAATATTCATTCTTCATATCATACAGAGCGCCTCTGCCTCTATGTTTTACGTCTATGGGGCATAACAAAAACCGTTTATAAATAGTTTAACTTTAACTTAACGAACGTGGACCTAATTTAATACCTTTAAACGAGCAATTCTTGTGTATAAGTAGGTATATAATCTGAATCTCGGAAACGGCTCCAACGATTTTCATGAAATTTAGTATGCAGGGGGTTTCGGGGGCAATAAATCGATCTAGCTAAGTTTCATTTTTAGAAAACGTCGTTAAATAAATTAATAGTTTTAAAAACATTAGAAAAACACGCTTGAAACCTGATCGTGTTCAAAGTCCATTACGTAGCCTTTCTCACAAGTGCAAACACGACTATGATACGATATTCCATCATGGAATTCCAGTGCCTATCTTCCGGCTTCATCATCAGACCTTGAAACCTAATCGTGGTCAAAGTTCATTACAAGACTTTTCTAAGAAATCCAAAACAGCTATGATACGATTTTTCATCATGAAGTTCCAATTCATATCTTCCGGCTCCATCATCATATCAGTTCGACAGTACCATATTATTGTATTGTAATTAGAACTACATACAGCTGTCAATTTTCATTACGCTACGACCCTTGGAAGATGGTTAAATTAGTTACCTTAGATTCCATTACATAGTTACATACAGGTCGACCTAATAAAAGCGTGTTAAAAAAAAGTCATCCAGATATTAAAATATTGTGTAATCAAAAATGAACTAAATTGTATTTTAATTAATAACCAAAGAAAACGCTAACTGATTTTTAAAGTGGTAAAATAACTTTTATTTTTTTATTTCTTAATTATGATCAAGTAGTCTAGGTCAGTGAACGATATGACGTCACAGAGGATTGCTTGATTGGCTCTCTGTAAGGTCAAAAACCTACCTACCTTGGGGCACTTGCTATTTAATACATATTTATAGGTACCTATATCTTTAGTCTAGCCATAATCGGTTTTGTCTAGCTAAACAGTTAAAAGGAGAACTGATTTACGTCATAGCCAACTAATTAGTTAAATCTTTTCGTCTTCCGTTACATTTATTACGATTAATCTTTTAATTTTGAATAAAACACTAGCGAAAATGCACATTCATCAAATAGTTCTATCAGCATTATCATTATCACCGCATTCCATCTTTAGAATGTAAGGGCCCGAACACACGTACCACAACCACACCTCATCGCAGCGATAAACTATGGGCAAGCAGTGGTTACGTGTGAATTATGGTAACTACAAAATCAAATCAAATGGTCGACGCAATTGATTTTGACAGTCAAATGTGGTCCGTGTGTATAAACTGTTCCTTTTCATACAAATTAGCGCTCGTCCACGTGTTGTCGTCGTGGTGTGGTTGTGGTGTGGTTTGGTTGTGGTGTGGTTGTGGTGTAGTTGTGGTGTGGTTGTGGTGTGGTTGTGGTGTGGTTGTGGTGTGGTTGTGGTGTGGTTGTGGTGTGGTTGTGGTGTGGTTGTGGTGTGGTTGTGGTGTGGTTGTGGTGTGGTTGTGGTGTGGTTGTGGTGTGGTTGTGGTGTGGTTGTGGTGTGGTTGTGGTGTGGTTGTGGTGTGGTTGTGGTGTGGTTGTGGCGTGGTTGTGGTGTGGTTGTGGTGTGGTTGTGGTGTGGTTGTGGTGTGGTTGTGGTGTGGTTGTGTATGTGTGATCGGGCCCTTAGAGTACTTCGGCCTCAAGGCTTGTCAAAGGGCGTTCTTTATCATATTGTTTTTTGATTCCGGTATCGTTTGGATACTCGTTATCTATTTTTATGTCACTCATCATACTGACGTTAATTTGTTAGTTATAGTTACAAAAAGTGATGAAACAAATCTTGTACCGTAGGCACATAATTACACAACATATTTTTAGACCATTTTTATTTGTTCATAGTTTTATCACAGTAACGAGTTTCTTACCCGTTCTTCTCCATAGGAACCCACTACTTTTTGGAATGGGCCACTAGCTTCATCTTTCTGACTGACCGACTCCGTGACAGCTCAAAAGTTCCTGTATTTTGTTTAATTGAAGCAAATGCGTCTAGTACCTATGAGTTTTGAGTCTATCAAGAAGACAATCATAAGTGAATGGTGCTCCACATTTATTAAGGCCACACCTGTACAGTTGAAAGTGGTTTTTAGAAAACTAGTCGAGACAATATGACCGATTGACAATGGTGCCGATTCTCTTGTCACAAATGCCTCTAAACTAGACTAAACATCACCAAAATTTTATTTATTCCTGTCAAACGACGATTTCCCATTCTGAAGTGACACAACTTAACTATATTTTAGTTTGACAGCACTAAGATGGTACTGAGATATTAATTTAGTGAAAATTGTAATTTAGCTATTCTGAATTTGACGTTTTTTTACCTAAAATTAAGATTTTCTAACTAAATCTGATTATTTTTAATCGCGACTAAAAACGTGTGGAATAAAATTGGTTGTCATGAACTTCAAATTCACACCAACACTGAATTCAGATGCAAAAACAGTACTGAATCTTTTTTTTTTCTTTTGCTTATATCTCGAAAACGGTGTGTCCAATCGCAAAAATAATGAAAAAAATTCGACCCCCTTTATAAAATCCTTAAACCCCTAACACTCTACATGTAGCTAATAATTTTTCTTATTTTCCATACAAAAAGTGAAAAATTCCATATAAAACACGTCGAGACTGCCCCCCTGCGCGCCTCCGGCTCTAAAAAGATTCACGTGGTTAGGTATCACGTGTGGAGTCGCGATTGTCAAATTCGATTTAGATGTGTCAAAATTTTTTTTTTTAGATTTTTCAGAATAAATTTGAGATTCTCATAGTTAAAAGTAAGGAATTTTTGTGATAGTTTAGTTAGTTTAGTTCGGTGTACAAGAGAATCAGCACAATTGTCTATATATGTATAATACCTGCCTATTATAGTCCAACTGCAGGGCAAAAGCCTTTTCTCATACAGAGAAGGCACAAGCATTAATCACCATACTTGCTCAAGACGGGTTGGCAATTACAGACTTATATTAACTAGAAGTCCAGCTTCCCCACGATGTTTTTGTCAATTAGCTATTCCAGATAGAAAAACCCAATAACACTTTGCCGGACCTGGGAATTTAACCCAAGTCCTCATGCTCAGCAGTACCTACTTAACGCTTGCGACCACTAGACCAACGAAGCAGCCAGTCGAGAAGTTCGTTATCGTTACTTTACTTCATAAAAATTTTACAGTAAGCCCGGGCCCAGTAATTTAGAACAGTTTGGAATCTCGCGGTCCAGACGGCCACGACTTTGGCCAGTCGTGCAGTCAGTCGAGAAGTTCGTTATCGTTACTTTACTTCATAAAAATTTTACAGTTCAAATTCAAATTCAAAAGTCATTTATTCAAACTAGGCTGAGAATCAGCACTTTTCAAACGTCAAAATTACATAAGACAGTCCCCCAAAAATGCCCACCCTTCACCACTTCCTAGTGCCTTTAGCTGGGAAGAAGAAGTGGCGCAACAAACTCCCCAGCAACACAGCTGTCTGTTCAAGTTAGAAAAATGATTCTGTACAATAGTATTCAAAATAACTTACATTTGCAACACAAAACATAATTCAAATGATAAATTATAGGCCATATGCCAGCTAGCACACGCGAATATACCAGCCAAAAACATCGAGAACTATACTCAAGCAATATTTAAAAAAAAAAAAAACTAAACGTAAAAAGAACTAAATATCTATATAAAAGCCTCCAGACATAAAGGGAGTGCCCGCTTACATAAAGCTGTAATTGGCAGTTATAAATGATAAACTAGGACTATCGGGGTAAATGAACAGTTAATTACTAGTAACAATAACAAAACCATGATCAGCAAGACGACCAAGCAGCACCCGTCCACGAGTATAACTCAAAGATCAGCCATTACCCCCCTCGCCATATTTGAGGGAAGGAGGCAACCCGACCCCCGACGCTACCGCAAGCAGTGACATCTAAGGGAGAATGACGAACTTGCTGCTGGTTGCTCAGGCATAAAATAATATGATCAATTGTCGAGGTCGCTAGCTAACCACAAATTGCAATACAACTCATAACAAAAACATTGTAATGAGTAGATTATGTCAACAATAAAATAAAATTAAAAATAAAAACTCATATAAACTGTCAGTAGGTAAGCTAATTCTGGAGAAAGAACATAAACATTGTCTTGAGTTAATCACAGCGAGCAACTATTCTTATCAAGCCCGGGCCCAGTAATTTAGAACAGTTTGGGATCTCGCGGACCAGACGGCCACGACTTCGGCCAGTCGTACAGTCAGTCGAGTAGTTCGTTATCATTACATTACTTCATGAAAATTTTTCAGTAAGCCCGGGCCCTGTAATTTAGAACAGTATGGGATCTCGCGCACCAGACGTGCACGACTCCGGCCAGTCGTGCTTCGTGGTCCATGGCCCGGTTTGCGACCAGCAAGTGTGCGATTCGTATCGGTTTTTTTAGTTTACCTGGTCGCTGCGACCTCTGGTCGCGGTCGTGGCCGTCTAGTGCGCGAGATCCTTTATAAGAGTCATACGGGCTCATCATGCATGTCATCTTTAAATAACTTGATAATTACTAGCTGTATCGACAGCAAAAGAAGAATATGAAATATTGTATTTGGCCTGTCAATCATCTTAAATAATACCCGCTGCAAGTATGAGAGAAAGGCTATCTTACATTAGACATAACGGAAAGTTGACGAAGTGTAAACTGGATCGACAAGATTGCCTTTAAAGGGTCAATAAAAAATAATTACTTACATCGGATACTACGGATTGGTGAAAGAGTAAAATAAATGTCATCGCCACATCGCCAGGAATAAATAAGTAATAAGTACTAATCATTGTAATGTATATGTGGTAAGCTAAACCACATAATACAAACACATATACACACCAACAACCCATTCACATAATACAAACACACTTCATATGATTTGTTGTCTAATCAAATGGATATCAAATCAAAACGGGTTTGTAACGGCTTTATTAAAATTCTGAACAAATTCTTTAGAATCAACAACTTGTTCTCATAGGAACGTAGTCAACTATTTAAACAAAAAACCTTTCCGCTCATGTTTTCAGTAGACATTTCCGTCAATAGAAATATTTCCAGAATGGTATGCTTCTTTTTGCAGTGTTTTGTGATGGGGGCCTCAATTATTTACCTGTAACAAAGAAAAATCATATTAGGTATTATTGTTGGCATTATTAGTGCTAAGGCTATGACTACGTTTGTCTAACCTCCTGTATGTATATCTGTAATTAATGTACGTATTCAATTATGTAGAGTTCCTGTTTCCTGATATCGTTGAAAAAGCAAGATCATGAAAATATATTTCACGTTGCTCCGTAAATTACACTGGCTTTTGAATTTCGATTGGAATGTAAAAGAATCTTATTTTTTTTATGTCATTTTATAGCGCTAGATGTCAACAGATTTTTTTTTAAATACAAACCACTTTTAAAGAATTCTAAAATTAAATTCTTTTCATATTTTCGGCAATCTTGTTTGTTAATTTTGTATTTGCAATAAACAGCATGTTACGAATATTTTATGCATATGTCACTCAGTCAGAGATAATATCTACCTATCTAGGTATGGTATCTGAATTAGTTAAGTATTCGTCTGATACTTTGCAGTGAAAGAAAAAAAGAAAGATTGATTGATTGATTGAAATAATTCGTTTATTTGCGGTAAACTTGACGCAAAGAAAGTTAAAAAAAAAAACACGTAAATAACAAATTGGGGAAAAATATGCGTCACATCCACGCAAAACGGTCATCGCTCTGCATAATGCTGCGACCCCATGTGAGACAGAGCCCCAGCGTTGGTTTTCAGCGACAGCCGGCGCTGACGACGTGATGACGTCAACCGGTGCAGCATATAGTGAAATAACAAATCAAAAATAAAATAAATACAATACATAGTCCTAAATGTTGCTGTTGTGTTAATGTTATTGTTGTTGTGTTGCGGTTGCTTCATGTCATCAAGGGTGACTAAAAGATTATGGTAAGCAATATGGGCAGTTCCTATGATCTACCTAGCCTTTTCCCAACTATATTGGGGTCGGCTTCCCGTCTTACTGGATGCAGCTGATATGGGTAGTTCCTATACCTGCTGCACTTACCAATCCATCTGGCAAGCGTGTTAATGCTGGAAAATTCAAAATTGAGCCCCAAGTGAGCCTGCGTGCCGCAAAGCCGAACACACCGGTGTACATCTCCCGCCTGCACTACACCACTAAGGCGGAAGACATCGTGGAGTACGTGCGCCAAAAGACGAGGTACGCGCCGAGGGTACAGTTATTAGAGTCGCACCGGAACGTCAATTTCAAGGCGTTCGTCTTGCGTGTACCGAACTTTTATCTGCCCCTCGTCATGCAAGAAGACTTTTGGCCACAGGACGTGGTGTTCCGTCGCTTCCGCGGACAAGTTCCACAAGACGGCACTAAGTTAAGCTAGTGCATAGTGAAGTGCTACTAACATAGTCTAAGCCTTATTAATTAACACAAGTTTTGTTTATATTAGAATATGTATGTTTAGGTTAAGGTATTTTTCTATGGGCCTGTGTCGCCTGCAATAAATGGTATTATTATTATTTTTTCGTTTATTCATCTTGGTTCCTATTAGGTTACCTTTTTAAATATTTCTTAAAATAAAAGAATTAAAAAAACATTTAAAAATATAAAAAATAGAGGTCCGCCGGTGTCGGGAGCAGGGTCCAAGCTACCGGTGGTTAGGGCTGCAGAGACAGGAACCTCCTCACAATGCGAGCCGTATCGAGGAGTACTGTCTTATTATTATTATTATAGACACAAAACTGAAGAAACAATTAACAAAGCGTTCATAAACGTCAAGTTTTAATGAATTGACATTTACGAAAACATTTCCGAAGTCCAGCCTAGCTCTTTAATATTCTTTCTACAGTAAAAACGGATAAAAGGAAAATTCAATTAAAAAATTGTTAACAAAACAATTGTTTTACAAAAATTGTAGATCTCGGACCGGCTTTTGTTGTGAAACACAAAGAGAAGCGGAACTTTTGTTTTGTGAAACCGCAAAAAATTAAATCATTATTAAAAACGTTCAAAGGCTAGGTGGTACGAACTCGAATTAACTTTGTTTCAGGACAAACAGATATAGAGTTAAGTGTATTGTATTTTTTTATAGTCTAATTATTTTTTTTTTTTCTAGACTGTTTGCATTCGCTTTGGACCACTTTATGAACATTTTAATGCTATACAGTGACTGACAATTTCATGAAAACACTAGAGTCAATCTAAGGTTTTGCTGCATCATCATCTGCCTAGCCTTTTCCCAACTATGTTAGGGTCGGTCCAGTCTAACCGGATGCAGCTGAATTCCAGTATTTTACATGGAGCGACTGCCTATCTGACCTCCACAACCCAGTAACTGGGTAAGACTGGTTGTCAGACTTTCGCGCTTCTGACGACCCGTAACGACTGTCAAAGATCCACGAATGACAGCCGGGACCAACGGCTTAACGTGCTTTCCGAGGCACGGAGGAGTCTCGGTATGTAAAGATGGTCACCCATCCACTGACCAACCCTGGCAAGCGTAGCTTAACCTGATGGATCGACCAGTGCGACTGTTATTACTTAGCCATGAGCTCCAGGTTTTGCTGCATACGTTAACTAAAAGTTTTCAGCAAGAATTGTCTCTACATATTTTTTCCTCGTTTTAGAGCGAAACTTTTCTTCATCTTTTACCGTAAATACCGAAACACGTTTATCAGAGATGAGTTCCTAGTTATCCGACAGACATAAGTATTCACTTCATGTGCGAAAATGGAAATATATTATGTACGTGGAAACAGAAAAGGGAAGCCATTGACTTACAGTGGAATACCACAGGCTGAAATGATAGATATATAGATAGAATTCTCTTTATTACATACACAATAAAAATTATAGATATAGGTCCGAATGAAATAACTTAAAAAGGCGAAAATACACATGCCTGTAAAATGGAGCAGTAGCTTGCATGCCAGTTACACTGTGCAAGTAAATGTCACACTGCGAACATTTAATGTGTCCATAGTGTTCCATTTTGGTAAAATGGAACACTATGCGAATTGTATCACTAAGTTCATTGGTCCAGAAATTTTACAAGGGGTGACACAAGACAACCTTTGGATGGAGGGAGAAAGGAGTACCATTTACACACATATACAAAAATCAATTGCCGTGCGTTAGTCTCGGAAAAACTCAAAAATGGCTCAACAGATTGTGATGAAACTTTGGTAAGTTGTTATGTGCGCATCGGAGAAGCTTCCTAATAAAAATAAAAAGCGGCCAAGTGCGAGTCGTACTCGCCCATGAAGGGTTCCGTAGCAGCAAGTAATGAAAGGTAAATTGCGGTTTACGATTTATGACGTATTAAAAAAAAACTACTTGCTAGAGATCTCGTTCAAACCAATTTTCGGTGGAAGTTTACATGGTAATGTACATCATATATTTTTTTTAGTTTTATCATTCTCTTATTTTAGAAGTTACAGGGGGGGGACACACATTTTACCACTTTGGAAGTGTCTCTCGCGCAAACTATTCAGTTTAGAAAAATATATTAGAAACCTCAATATCATTTTTGAAGACCTATCCATAGATACCCCACACGCATGGGATTGAAAATTTTGAGTTTCAGTTCTAAGGAACTGAAACTCAAAATTTTTTTTTTCACAATAAAAACAAATAATTTTGGAGTTCCCCATACTTATATGGGGAACTCCAAAATTATTTGTTTTATTTTTTATTTTTGTGTAAAAATCTTCATGCGGTTCACAGAATACATCTACTTGCCAAGTTTCAACAGCATAAGCTCTTATAGTTTCGGAAAAAAGTGGCTGTGACATACGGACGGACAGACAGACAGACATGACGAATCTATAAGGGTTCCGTTTTTTGCCATTTGGCAACGGAACCCTAAAATGCGCGTCGACATTGAGTGAAGCGGAGTGGGGTGGAGTGGGGCGGAGTGGAGCGGAGTGGAGCGGAGTGGAGCGGAGTGGAGCGGAGTGGAGCGGAGTGGAGCGGAGTGGAGCGGAGTGGAGCGGAGTGGAGTGGAGTGGAGCGGAGTGGAGTGGAGTGGAGTGGAGTGGAGTGGAGTGGAGCGGAGGGGAGCGGAGGGGAGCGGAGTGAAGCGGAGTGGGGCGGAGTGTGGCACGTCTTCGTGAATGGCAAAAGCTTTCCTTTTACAACTTAAGCCAAACCGTTGCTGTGAAATGATTTCAATTCACAGAGAAGTACTTATGTAAAAAAGCGCGTCGACATTGAGTGGAGCGGAGTGGAGCGGAGCGGATCGGAGAAGACGGGAGCGGAGGGGAGCGGAGGGGAGCGGAGCGGAGCGGAGGGGAGCGGAGGGGAGTGGAGCGGAGCGGAGGGGAGCGGAGCGGAGCGGAGGAGAGCGGAGCGGAGCGGAGGAGAGCGGAGTGGAGCGGAGGGGAGCGGAGCGGAGGGGAGCGGAGCGGAGCGGAGCGGAGGGGTGCGGAGCGGAGCGTAGGGGAGTGGAGCGGAGTGGAGGAGAGCGGAGCGGAGCGGAGGGGATCGGAGCGGAGCGGAGGGGAGCAGAGCGGAGGGGAGCGGAGTGGAGGGGAGCGGAGGGGAGCGGAGCGGAGGGGAGCGGAGCGAGGGGAGCGGAGGGGAGCGGAGCGGAGCGGAGCGGAGCGGAGTGGAGTGGAGTGGAGTGGAGCGGAGGGGAGGGGCGCGGAGCGGAGCGGAGCGGAGCGGAGCGGTGGGGAGCGGAGCGGAGCGGTGGGGAGCGGAGCGGAGCGGAGGGGAGCGGAGCGGAGGGGAGCGGAGCGGAGCGGAGGAGAGCGGAGCGGAGCGGAGTGGAGCGGCGCGGAGGGGAGCGGAGCGGAGCGGAGGGGAGCGGAGGGGAGCGGAGCGGAGCGTAGGGGAGTGGAGCGGAGTGGAGGGGAGCGGAGCGGAGCGGAGGGGAGCGGAGCGGAGGGGAGCAGAGCGGAGGGGAGCGGAGCGGAGGGGAGCGGAGCGGAGGGGAGCGGAGGAAAGCGGAGCGGAGCGGAGTGGAGTGGAGTGGAGTGGAGCGGAGGGGAGCGGAGGGGAGCGGAGTGGAGCGGAGTGGAGCGGAGTGGAGCGGAGTGGAGCGGAGTGGAGCGGAGTGGGGTGGAGTGTGGCACGTCTTCGTGAATGGCAAAAGCTTTCCTTTTCACAACTTATGCCAAACCGTTGTTGTGAAATGATTTCAATTCACAGAGAAGTAATTATGTCAAAAAGTGCGTCGAAATTGAGCGGAGCGGAGGGGAGCGGAGCGGAGGGGAGTGGAGTGGAGCGGAGGGGAGCGGAGGGGAGCGGAGTGAAGCGGAGTGGGGCGGTGTGTGGCACGTCTTCGTAAATGGCAAAAGCTTTCCTTTTACAACTTATGCCAAACCGTTGCTGTGAAATGATTTCAATTCACAGAGAAGTACTTATGTAAAAAAGCGCGTCGACATTGAGTGGAGCGGAGTGGAGCGGAGCGGATCGGAGAAGACGGGAGCGGAGGGGAGCGGAGTGGAGTGGAGGGGAGCGGAGCGGAGGGGAGCGAAGCGAAGCGGAGCGGAGGGGAGCGGAGCGGAGCGGAGGGGAGCGGAGCGGAGCGGAGGGGAGCGGAGTGGAGCGGAGGGGAGCGGTGCGGTGCGGAGCGGAGGGGAGCGGAGCGGAGCGGAGGGGAGCGGAGTGAAGCGGAGTGGGGCGGAGTGTGGCACGTCTTCGTGAATGGCAAAAGCTTTCCTTTTACAACTTATGCCAAACCGTTGCTGTGAAATGATTTCAATTCACAGAGAAGTACTTATGTAAAAAAGCGCGTCGACATTGAGTGGAGCGGAGCCGATCGGAGAAGACGGGAGCGGAGGGGAGCGGAGCGGAGTGGAGGGGAGCAGAGCGGAGCGGAGGGGAGCGAAGCGGAGCGGAGGGGAGCGGAGCGGAGTGGAGGGGAGCGGAGGGGAGCGGAGCGGAGTGGAGGGGAGCGGAGTGGAGGGGAGCGGAGCGGAGCGGAGCGGAGCGGAGGGGAGCGGAGCGGAGCGGAGGGGAGCGGAGCGGAGGGGAGCGGAGCGGAGGGGAGCGGAGCGGAGCGGAGGGGAGCGGAGCGGAGCGGAGGGGAGCGGAGCGGAGCGGAGGGGAGCGGAGCGGAGCGGAGGGGAGCGGAGCGGAGCGGAGCGGAGGGGAGCGGAGCGGAGCGTAGGAGAGCGGAGCGGAGCGGAGCGGAGCGGAGCGGAGGGGTGCGGAGCGGAGGGGAGCGGAGCGGAGCGGAGCGGAGCGGAGGGGAGCGGAGCGGAGCGGAGCGGAGCGGAGGGGAGCGTAGCGGAGCGGAGGGGAGCGTAGCGGAGCGGAGGGGAGCGTAGCGGAGCGGAGGGGAGCGTAGCGGAGCGGAGGGGAGCGGAGCGGAGCGGAGCGGAGCGGAGCGGAGCGGAGGGGAGCGGATTATACTCTAAATTTACCCCCTCTGCCGTCACTTCCCCTTCTTCACCCCCGTAGCTTTTATTTATTTTTGTCTTAGTAAATCATATAATGATAAGATTAGAAACAATGTAATGACATTGTTTTACTTATCCTATTCTTGTGGCTAATTATCTATTCTAACTATTTACACATAAATTAATACTCTGCGACGTCTTATTTGGCTGTGCCGAGAGGATATACATAATTTTACCCTGCCCCCCGCCTCACTACTATAAAAGCGTGCTGTAGCGCGCCCTACCATTTTATTCTTACTGCTGACGTCGCAGAGGCATGGTAATAAAACACAAGGGTTTCTATCGCTTTATTGCACTTACTTTTACTAATTAGAACGCTATAACATTTACTTAAAACTAATTAGACTAGTTACATAACAAGATAATTGCACTTCAATATTACACATTTTCTTTTGCTTATATCTTTTAATCGGTTGGGGCGATTTACATAATTCCAACGCTAAAAATGGTTTTAATAACACAGTTAATCAATACAACAAACAATAATTAATTATCTCTTTAAACAAAAAAGTGGTTTTCAAAGTTACGTAATTTTCCATACACAATTTAGTAAATCTAATTGGAGATTTCACCGTAGTTCCTCCGCTACTTGCACCCGCGAACGAGTTGACCTTAGGGCATCGTGCACACTTTCCTTTTCACAACTTATGCCAAACCGTTGTTGTGAAATGATTTCATTTTTTTTTTTTTTTTTTCTGTTGGGCATCTCACAGCTGGTTCCGAAAACAGTAGCTGTTTAACCGGTCAATCCTGTGGTTGCCTTAAGCTACTACACTCAAAGCCTCCAGCCAGGGCACAAATAACTAAGCTAAAAATTTAAGGATGAACGCTCACTAAGGGCACCCCCTGCGGGGTTCGAGCCTCGGCTTAGGGCGTTATCCGGAGGGAGGACATCAAAAGATGGGACGGGCTGGATCAAAAGGTTTTGATCATTATTATTAGTCGGGGAATTTAAAGCTACGTGCACAGCTGCAACAACTGCTGGCACCTCGTTTTCGAGCAAGGGTCGGGGGGGAGTATTATTTACTCAGGGGCGCGGCGGTCGAGATCGCAAAGGACCTCGGCGGCGAGGTCGGTATGACGGGAGGCGTCTGTGTTTGTACACTGTACTTGTTTCCCTATTGCTCTCCTGGAGGAGGGTTATGGGGTCATCGGGATCTACGAGGATATGCCTTGGACGGCGAACATGACTGATTCTACTCGGGACATAACTGGCGGCCTCGACAACCAGAGGGTTGCGATGTTTGGCCGCGGACTCAAAGAAACGCTTGGAAAGGCGTTTTAGAAACTGATGGATTGTGGGAATCTTTAGGTCGAGGTGGAGTGCCTCGTTCCTGACGAACCAGGGGGAACCTGTGGCCCTACGGAGGAATTTATTTTGCACTGTTTGCATCCTATGGATATGACGGGGTTACGCATGAGCGAAGACGGCACCCGCATAGGTCATGATCGGTCGAATGCACGCCGTGTAAACGCGCAATTTGCACCTAAGTGACAATTTGCTACGTGCATTCACCAGGTAAAAGAGTCTACCGAGAGCGAAAGAGGCTCGCGAACGAACCATCTTTATGTGCTCTGCGAAGGTCAAATGATGGTCTAGAACGACATCGAGATATTTAGCTCGCTTCTCCCAAGGGATCGGCTTGCCGAACATGGTGATTGGTCGGGGGAGGGGGTTTTTGAGCCTTGAACGCGGCTTCGTAAAGAGAACCGCTTGGCTTTTATCGGGGTTGACTTCTATCCGCCATTTTGTAAACCAAGCTGCCAGTCTATTGACTGCGCGTTGGAGATTTAGGCGAATGATGTCGGGGGATCTAGAGCTGAAGTAGATGGCAGTGTCGTCTGCGAACAGACCCAACTGCGACCTACCGCAACCTTTTGGGATATCGCTTGTGTATAGCGTAAAAATGAGGGGGGACACCACAGAGCTCTGGGGGACCCCTGCGCGGATGGGACGGGGAGTGGATAACGCTCCTTCGATACGATAACGGAAGACGCGATTCGATAAAAAGTCTCGTAAGATGAGTACGAGACGATCTGGCACGCCGAGTTGGTACAGCTTGTATATTAAGCCGTTGTGCCAGACTTTATCGAACGCTTTCGCTACGTCGAAGAATACTGCACCGGTCATAGTCCCGCGCTGGAAACCAGCGCTTATGGATTCTACGATGCGGTGGGCCTGATGCACGCTAGAGTGCTCAGTTCGAAAGCCGAACTGTTCGTTGGGGATGAGGCCCTTGGTCTCGGCGAAATCTCTGAGGCGCTTATAAATAAGCCTCTCATAGATTTTTCCGAGAACCTTGAGCAGACTGATGGGACGGTAGCTAGAGGCCTCGGTTTTGGGCTTGCCGGGCTTTGGGATACCGATAACCGGGGCCTCCTTCCATGACTGGGGGAAGATATTGTTGCTTAAGGCACCATTGAAGATGGTGGTCAAAAGCATTATTAGGTGGGCAGGGAATAGTTGGATCACCCTATTGGTGATGCCATCTGAACCGGGGGCTTTACGGACTTTAAGACCATTGATGATGTCGTGCACCTCGTCCGGGAGGACGGGGGGCAGTGGACAATTAGGGTCATCGACGGGAGGGAGGGAGGCTCTACGTTCGACTTCGGCGTCGACCTTTTTCAGGTGAGCTTTGTCTACAGGTAGAGAACTGGGAGTGCATTGGGCCTCGAGGCTGTCTGCGAGGCATTCAGCCTTTTCGGCATCGTCGAATGCGAAGGATTTATCGGGACGGGTCAGGGGGGGCATGGCTGAGACCTGGGGAGACCTGAGTTTCCTCTGGAGCTCCTAGAAGGCCTGATGGGTGGGCTCTAGTTCGCCGAGTAACTTTCCCCAGCTCGCGTCCCGCAGCTCCGCTATACGTGTCTTTACAGATCTCTGTAAATAGCGCATATGGGCTTTGTTGGCGTTACAGGGAAAGCTATCGTAGGCACGTATGGCCGCGTTCTTCTCAGTCAGTAATGCACGCACGTCGTCCGGCAAGTTCCAGCGACGGTCGTCCGTCGCTGGAACTTCCCTTGAACAATCGTTCAGGACGGTTTGTACGTGATTAGTGAGTGAGTCGATCGCGGCCGTGGTTTCGGCGACCGAGTCGAAAAGGTCGGGGATAGAGTCTAGTTGAGGGGACGTGTTGGATTTCAGCTGTGTGGTTACTTTCTTCCAGTCCGTGATCCTCTTAGTGATAGGGGGGGCGTTCGGGTCGGAAAGACCTATGCGGGGGTGTAGTCTCATGACTACCGGGCGGTGATCAGAGTCTAGCTCTTGTACCGTTTCTATTGAATCTAACTTTAGGTTGACGTTCTTAAGGAGCGCCACGTCTAAGATATCGGGGGCATGATTTGGATTCGTGAGCGGAAAATGGGTGGGAGTCATGGGAGCGATGACGTCAAAGGTCAGGGAGTTTGAGAGGTCGAACAGGTGTTGACCTCTGAGATTGGTTACCGAACTGTTCCAAGAGGGATGTTTGGCATTTAGATCGCCCGCTATAATGAGCGAGTTACTCATAGCGAGTAGAATCGAGAGGTCGTTTGAGAGGCGTTGGTGATGGTAATGCCCCGTGGTGTAACCGGGGGGATTATAGACCGATACGAGAGTGATCGGCTCGTGACCTGACATGCCTAGACGGCAGGCGGAGACTTCTAATACCGAGAGGGGGGGGAGGGTCTAGTGGGATGCAGTGAAGCTGCTTTCTATAATAGATCAGGGTGCCACCCTTGAATGATTTCAATTCACAGAGAAGTACTTATGTAAAAAAGCGCGTCGGGAGCGGAGGGGAGCGGAGCGGAGGGGAGCGGATCGGAGTGGAGCGGAGCGGAGGGGAGCGGAGGGGAGCGGAGCGGAGGGGAGCGGAGCGGAGGGGTGCGGAGCGGAGGGGAGCTGAGCGGAGGGGAGCGGAGCGGAGAGGATCGGAGCGCAGGGGAGCGGAGCGGAGGGGAGCGGAACGGAGGGGAGCGGAGTGGAGGGGAGCGGAGGGGAGAGGAGCGGAGGGGAGAGGAGCGGAGCGGAGGGGAGAGGAGCGGAGCGGAGGGGAGCGGAGTGGAGCAGAGTGGAGCGGAGTGAGGCGGAGTGTGGCACGTCTTCGTGAATGGCAAAAGCTTTCCTTTTCACAACTTATGCCAAACCGTTGTTGTGAAATGATTTAAATTCACAGAGAAGTACTATGTAAAAACCGGCCAAGTGCGTGTCGGATCACGCACAATGAAGGGTTCCGTAGTTGGGATGAATTTATCCCAAAAACAAACTTAACTTTGTAGTTGAAAAATATGTTCTCCCATACGGAATGTATGGGAAAACATGTTTTTGCAACTGCAAAGTTAAGTTGGTTGATTATTACTCGTTAACCTGTAAAGCCTACTTAGTTGTGATAGTTTTTCTATTAATTTTGTTATATAAACTACTGTTGTGATTTTTTTCACACACCAAAACCAACCATTTAGCCGACAGGGGGGGGACACACTTGACTCTAACAAAAATTAGCACTTTAAAGCTTAATATTTCGCAAACGAATCACTGAATCTAAAAATAGTTTCAACAAACTCATAATATTTTTGAAGTACCTTTCCAATGATACCTCTCACCATGGGGTAAAAAAATAAAAAAATTAACATCACCACTTTACGTGTATGAGAGATACCCTAAAAAAAAATGTTTTTCATAATTTTGTTTTACCACTTTGTCGACAAAATTAATATGTATACCTATGCCAAATTACAGCTTTCTAGTACTAAGGGTCTTGGAGCTAGACTGCGGACAGACAGACAGACGGACATGACGAAACTATAAGGGTTCCTTGTTTACTACGGAACCCTAAAAAATAGTGCCACCCGGGAATGCCGACAGAAGTGAAAACTTGAACAAGATCGCCTTGGTGGAAGAAAAATACTTGTATAAAACATTGGTCCGTAACCTGATCTTAAATAAAGAGCACAATCGCGCTTACAAAAATGAGGTGCCGCGAATTGAATTGTTATGTCCCATCTCTAAAATGCCCAACGCGCCTAAAGAAGATTTCACTCCAGAAAATAAAGTATGAAAAAGGAATTGCAACGCATTGCCGAGCATTAGCATATACTTATCTACATAAAAAATAAGCTTCAGTGCCTATTTCGAGTCACGTATGAAGCTTGTTATCTACTAGATATCTAGTCATGTCATTGTGGTGTACATAAGCAGCCTCCTCATTATAATCAGTCTTTCGGCACACTCGCTGTAAATCTTAACCTAGGGTATTTCCCAACAACCACGATAGGCGCCTACGCAAACATAGTAAACTGTATTATTTTGTCAACACCTCTGTTATTATTTTAATAGGATTTAGATAGCGGTGTTACAATAGTCATAATAGATAAATAATCTATTAAATTAAATTACATAACATAACATTATGCCTGTACCCCCGAAGGGTTAGATAGAGGCGTAACTATAGAACATCCACATTTCGCCAGTTATGTTTAAGTCCCATGTAATAGGGGGCGAGCCTATTGCCATCAACCAGGCACAAATCCAGACTCCGGACTACTACTGAGTTGCTCGACCCGGGAATCGTTTTTTTATTTTACATTTTGACTCCAGAAATCTGCGATTTTGATTTTTTATAATTTTAGTATACCCAGTCGCGCAATAAACATAAATCTAATGAAATATCATTCATAAAAGTCGGTTCAGTCGTTTAGTAGTTACGAGGAAACATAGAGACGGACATACATTATGCAGGTCAAACACATAGCCCTACTTTTTTGCATCGCCGCAGTTGGGTAAAAAGACAGACAGATGTGAGTGGAAAGGCAGAGAAGGGACGCCCTAGAAGGATATATAATGACCTTATTGGTGATGTTCTTCAGAAAGGTCAGGTGAATAGTGCTCGCAATTACTCGCAACCGGCGTGCATGCCATGTATGACCAGTTGTATGAACGTAAACGAAGCAAAAGGAGTATGTATCAGGTGGCATTCTGTAGTTTCTGGGAAGAAGGCGTGACTTTATATATGTGTATGTATTCCCAAGCATAAGCATAATCAGCCTATAATGTTCCCACTGCTAGGACATAGGCTTCATCTCTGTGAGAGGGAGTGGGTCGTAATTCACCACGCGGCGTAGTGCGGGTTGGTAGATGTCACATGTCTTAGAATTTTTGGTTCTAGGACATGCCGGTTTCCTCACAATGTTTTCCTTCATCGTTTTGAGAGCAGTGGTGATGAAATAATTTACTTATGACTCTTAAGTCGTGGCCGTTACCACTGGGCCACCACTCCTCTCATTCTGTATTCACAAACTCGAGAATATTTGCTTTATTTTTATCGTCTTCCTCTTTATCGCAGCGGAAATCCTTTATTACGGCACGTCTAAGTTCTTAGTTTAATTAATTTTAAAACTTGTTGTTTGCTTATAGCTATGGTTATCAACCATGTGACAAAACTAGTGATGTCTACGACTTTTTTCGCGTGCAATATAATATAATTTCATGTCCCGTTCGACTCGTTCGGTGGTGGAATTTGATAAAACATTTCATAGTTAATTGATTCAGGCGTGACCTTGCGGAAATCCATTATAAAATACAATAGACGTGGATATATTTAGTAACCTGTTCCGCTTAGCTATTTCTAAAGAGCCATAAAAAACCGAGCGCTGAACGCAGAGTTCTGTGCGTTCAGCGCTCGGTGTGGCAACTCGCCATGTTCGGGTTCGCGACAAGTCAATCGTCATCCTGAAGATGCTTCGTTGAGAGGTGAAACACATGTCGATTTCTTTCGGAGTTTTTTATGGCTCTTTAGAAATAGCAAAGCGGAACAGGTTACTAAATATATACACGTCTATTGTATTTTTTTTAAACATTTCATATAAAATTAAGAACTTTAGATTCTTTTATATCAAATTTATTTTTATTTTATTGTTTTTGTATTATAAATGATATTAATGTTAGAACGCCGACGTCTTCCCTCTCGGAGGAGGGCGCTAATGGCTGCAACACAGTTTTTTTAAACTAATGTACTGTTAACAAACACAAAAAATTGTAAACCTGTTTTTGTTCCAATAAAATATTTGATTTGATTTGATTAATAACAAAAAAAAAAAAAAACACAAACCGTCAGAAGCTAAATGCACAATTCCAATTGAACTTTTCTTATGGAGAAGAGTCGGCAAGAAACTCCACGGTTACTTATTTAAAAATGATTAATCGGCTTTCACAATGTATTCTAATTACAGTGTATTAAAAAAAAAATAACAATATCTAAATATTTTATTTCACGTAAAATTATATGGGCACTAAGGAAACGTCAGAAGCTGGGTGCACGGTTCCAATTGGTCGTTACTTTTGAGTAACGACCAATTGGAACCGTGCACCTAGCTTCTTTTAAGTACTTGTAGAGATAAAGAAAAGAAAAAAAAAACATTTTATTTGTAAAATGTTTTTTTTTTCTTTTCTTTATCTCTACAAGTACTTACTGAGGAATATATTTTTAAACTTGAATGTTAGGTTTCGTGCTTTAATGACAGCATATTTACTTATTTAGCCAAGCCTATAAAAGGAAAAATACTCGTTGAATGATCTGTAATGGCGCAGAAAACCTCTTGTTAGGAAACTTACGGTAATAAATCTAAAATTAGACTATTTTTATTTATTAAAGTATTAATAACAAATCCGGTTACGTAGATATAACATTACAAAGTATTTTTTTATACTTTTGACGTAGTTAAAAATTGTTATCGTGTTTTTGATGTTTATAGGATGGCGTTTTTACCATAATTATTTCATTTAGATGATTTAATATTCATGCCCATCATCTTATAGCCTTTTCCGAACAATGTTAGAGTTGGCTTCCAATCTAACCGGATGCAGCCAGAGCGATTGTATTTGTGACCTCCGCAAGCCAGTTCCTGGGTAACACGATACCCCTTAGCAAGACTGGTTGTCAGACTTTCGGGCTTCTGATACCCGTAACGACCGTCAAAAATCTATGAATGACGGCTGCGACCAACTGCTTCACGTGCTTTTGGAGGCACGGAGGTTTATCTACTTCTCCGTTTCGCTCTTGACAGAGCGGTCGTGATCACAATGAACTGTGTACAATCGCAGGTGTAGTCGTTGCCCGCCTCACGACCTCCCTCCATCTGGTTCTGTTACATGACAGTCTGGCGCATTCATTAACAGGGCCTCCAACCGCGGATTTTATTTGATCGGTCCACGTCATCGGCGACCTTTTTCGTGGCTTATTCTTACCTTCCACTCTGACCTGCACCACTAGACGCTCTATAGAGTCATTATTCCGCCTGGAGATATGACCAAAAAACTTTAGTATTCGAAACTGTACTAGTGCTGGAGGTGTTATGCCCATTGACAAATTGTTGTAATTATAATAAGTTTGTCGATATCTAATGATGTTTTACCCACAATTAAAAAACCAAAACAACCTATTGGTAATTGCAAACCATTGCCTAACATAATCCACATATTACATTATTAATTTAACAGTTTAGTTAATTAAAAACCTATTAACGGACATTTTTAAATATTTTATTATTTAATAGCTAAGCAAGAGTGTCTTTTATAACCCATTAATTTAGGTTAAATTCCGTCATTACTACAATTAACTTTACAATTTAATTGATTGTTCAGGTAACTAAAATGTTCTTAATTCAAAACACTTAACCCTCAACCGCTGAGTCAAAACTGAGGAGTTGATACATCAACACTGGGTATATTGTGTACCCCGAGGAATTATCTTGAAATCAACAATTACTTATTCAAATGGATTCCACAAAGCGAGACTGATTGACGAAAGCTTGTAATTTTCGTGAATGAACTTCATTAGTAAGTCATTTCGGTTTAGAATATAACGACTGATGGATATTTTCTTTATTTTTATTTAGAACTAGCTTTTGCCCGCGACTTTGTCCGCGTGTTTTAACAAAAAAACCGGCCAAGTGCGTGTCGGACTACGCACAATGAAGGGTTCCGTAGTTGAGATGAATTTATTTATCCCAAGAACAAATTTAACATTTATTCCAACTGCAAATCGTCACTCGGCATCCAATACCGCGAATGTGTAATTTTTTTTTTTTTTTAATTGCATGGTCACTTATTTGAACGTGTAGAATGAAAAATCTGATTTTCTTAAAAAAATTCACATTCGCGGTATTCATCATCTGCCTAGCCTTTTCCCAACTATGTTGGGGTCGGCTTCCAGTCTAACCGGATGCAGCTGAATACCAGTATTTTACATGGAGCGACTGCCTATCTGACCTCCACAACCTAGTGACTAGGTAACACGATACCCCTTGGTAAGACTGGTTGTCAGACTTTTGGGCTTCTAACTACCCGTAACGACTGTCAAAGATCTACAAATGACAGCCGGGACCAACGGCTTAACGTGCTTTCCGAGGCACGGAGGGGACTTGGTATGTAAAGATGGTCACCCATCCACGGACCAACCGCGGCAAGCGTAGCTTAACCTGATCGATCGACCCGTGCAGCTGTTATTACTTAGCCACAAGCCCCTCGCGACATTCGCGGTATTAATATAATAATAATAAAAATCTAACTTTAAACGAGCAATTCTTGTCTATCTTTATATATATAATTCTTCTGTGAGTGTGTATGTCACTGAACTTCTCTCAAACGACTGGACCGATTTTGATGAAATTTTTTGTGTGTGTTCAAGGGGATCTGGGAATGGTTTAGATTCACAATCGGACCCGATAGGTGGCGGTATTCGGTCAGGACAACGTCTGTCAGGTCCGCTAGTATTATATAATCTGAATCTGTGAAACGGCTCCAAGAATTTTTATGAAATTTAGTATGCAGGGGGTTTCGGGAGCGATAAATCGATCTAGCTAGGTTTCATTTTTAGAAAACGATGTTCAAAAAAAAAAAAACAGTCTTCCAGATATTTTTTTATTCAAGTAACAAGGACTCATTGTGTTAGTAAACTTATGAACTTTAGCTTATTTTACCAGGTCACTCAGAAAGTTTTGCGACTAACAGTTTTTGTCTATGGGATACTGGCTGGCGCTCAGAAGCACCATATCGTCTCCAAAGCTAATATTTACACAAATACCATCTATATAGTGTGAGTCTTCATAATGTGCACATATCGAAATGAGGGGAATCTATGCTTAATTTTATCGACGGAAAAAATTGTCAATTTTTTTTTGTATTTTTTTTTTGAATTTAAAAAAAAAAAATATTCTCAGATTTTTATCAAAAAAACATGTTTATTTTCAAATGAGGGTAGTTTTTTTTTCTCAATTTTAATTGTATGTGGACGCCTACTTACTTTCAATCATTATGGAGTTTGTTTCATCGCGATAGCTGATTCAGTATAAAAGTTATACAGTTTTGTTACATTTTTTTTTAATTCCATAAAAGGTATAAAAAAATATTTACGTTTTTTAAAATATTTTTTCTGTCGTTAAAATTAAGCATAGATTCCTCATTTCGATATGTGCACATTATGAAGAATCACACTGTATAGCAACCCACTCTGGTGCTGCTGAGCTCGCCAATTCTGCTTCACCCCGCATGCCAACCTGTATGGCCTTGAAAAGTTCCAGCCCATCGTACACTATTGATCTGGTTACTATAGGTACCAATATTTAAAATGTTTTTAAGCTCCATTGGCAACCTATCCTTTTCCATCTTTCTCCACAATACGTCATAAGCAACCAGATCAAAAGTCTTGAATAAGTCGAGGAAGGTAGCATAAATCGGCGTCCCACGCTGTGTATAAGTATAGTATGTGACAGTATGCTTAAGACACAACACTGCACTTTCTGTTGACAAACCACGCCGAAACCCGAATTGGTTGTCATGAACATTTACAGTTTTATTTATTTGTGTATTAAGAAGACTGTCAAACACTTTTGATATTTTGTTGTTGATATTATAATAGCTAGAGAGATGGGCCCATTGGATGCCGAGCGACGAAATGTAAGTTTGCGCGCACAATATTGAGAGATTTACCATGTTATTTTAAGACCATGGACTTCTTATAGGTTTTCCTGTAATCTATAAGTAAAGAGCCATACTATGTATTTTTTTCAAAATTTTTGATCCAGTAGTTTCGGAGATAAGGGGGGGGGAATGGTCAATTTTCATTGAATTTCTTAAATATCTTTAAAAGTGTTTATTTTAAAATAATATAAAAAATATATTTAAAATCCTCATAACAAGTCCTTTTATTTGATATGTCACACGGTACTGTTAGAAAAACTTTTTTTTAAAATTTTCTTGTTTGTCCCCCAAAAGTGACCCCTATATTCAAAATTCATTTATTTACGTTACACATTCGTGTTTGGGTCACAGAAATACATATGTGTACTAAATTTCAACTTAATCGGTCCATTAGATTCGGAGTAAATTGGCTGTGACAGACGGACAGACAGACAGACAGACAGACAGACAGACAGACAGACAGACAGACAGACAGACACACGAGTGATCCTATAAGGGTTCCGTTTTTTCCTTTTGAGGTACGGAACCCTAAAAAACATCCTACGGCACTCGGCAATAGCGTAGCTTTCTATTAGTGAAAGATTTTTTGGAAGTGAAAACTTCTTTAGGCGCGTTGGGCATTTCCGAGAGGGGAAAAAACAATTGAACTCGCGACACCCTTACCGACTCCCCATTTTTGTAGACGCGATTGTGCTCTTTATTTATAACAAACAAAATCCCCCTTTTCACCTCTTTATAGGTCGAATTTTCAGAAACCCTTTCTTAGCAGACGTCTACTAACTATAAACTACCTTTCTGCCAAATTTCATCTTTATACGTCAAGCGGTTTTCGATGTTTCGTGATGAATGAGTGAGTGAGTGACCTTTCGCTTTTATATATTTAGATACGTTACGGATCAATGTTCTATGCAAGTATTTTACTTTAACGGTTTTGGAATTATTTTTTTATAAACGCGATTTATTTATTTAAACTTCTCACACACAAAAATGTACAAAGGCGGACTTAATGCCATAGGCATTCTCTACCAGTCAACCAAGGGTGGTGAAGAGATTAGATGGCAGGTGCTCTGTTTGAGAGGAACAAAGAAAAAATTTTATTAAAAATATATCGTTGGAAATAAAATGTAGGAACAACAATACATAAATAGGTTATAACTTATAATACACGGACCAATGTTCTATACAAGTATTTTTCTTCCACCAAGGCGATCTTGTTTAAGTTTTCACTTCTGTCGGCACTCCCGGAGTGCCACTTTTCAGGGTTCCGTAGTAAACAAGGAACCCTTATAGTTTCGTCATGTCCGTCTGTCTGTACGCGGTCTAGCTCCGAGACCCTTAGTATTAGAAAGCTGTGATTTGGCATAGGTATACATATTAATTACGCCGACAAAGTGGTAAAACAAAATTATAAAAACATTTTTTTTTAGGGTACCTCTCATACACGTAAAGTGGTGATGTTTTTTTTTATTTTTTTAACCCATAGTGAGGGGTATCATTGGAAAGGTCCTTCAAAAACATTGTGAGTTTGTAAAACCATTTTTGGATTCAGGGATCCGTTTGCGAAATATTAAGCTTTAAAGTGCTAATTTTTGTTAGAGTCAAGTGTCCCCCCCCCCTGCCGGCTAAATGGTTGGTTTTGGGTATGTGAAAAAAATCACAACAGTAGTTTATATAACGAAATTAAAAGTAAATCTATCACAGCTAAGTTGGCTTTACAAGTTAACGAATAATAATCGACCAACTTAACTTTGCAGTTGCAAAAACATGTTTTCCCGTACGGAATGTATGGGAAAACATGTTTTTGCAACTGCAAAGTTAAGTTGGTCGATTATAACGGTCGATTGGAGAACATATTTTTCAACTACAAAGTTAAGTTTGTTTTTGGGATAAATTCATCCCAACTACGGAACCCTTCATTGTGCGTGGTCCAACATGCACTTGGCCGGATTTTTTTTTTATATCGGATTTGTAGTTTCGAAGATTACCTCTTACAAAATGTATCTCTTTATAATATTAGTGTAGATGTAGATTTGAAAGCGTAAGTGATTTACTCAACCAGAATTTCATTCAAAAATAATTTCAAAGTATCACAAATGTTGTTTTCCGTAGTGTCAAAGTCCATTTATTAGTTAATCTTTTTAGTCTTAATTCTTGAGGTGTTTGGCCTATAGCAAAAAATTCTCCGAGCAGACACATATAAATTCTTTTATACAAGTTTTTAAATATCATTTAATCAGAACTGAAATAACTATATTATTGATAAAATAAGTAAGCAACTGGAAAGTAATCCTGAACATTATATAGCTGTGAGTTTTCGTATGCATGCAAACTTATAGGTATGTTAAGCTCATGTAGTTTATTTATCCTTAAAAACCGGGCATAAATGGGTTGACTTTCAAGAAAAAAAGAAGAAACGAGAGGTGTCGTGGGACACCAGCACGTTTAGCATGACCACAATAGAAACGGGTTTTGTCGACGGAAGAATAGACAAAATGACAAATAAACAATAAAAATCTGTCATTTTGTCTATTCTTCCGTCGACAAAACCCGTAGAAGACCCGTTTTTGTGGTAGTTATGCTACGCGTGCAGGTTGAAACCAAGTTCCTTTCGCTTTGACCGTCACAACACTTTTGTTACGTAACTAAAGTGTCGTGACGGTCAAAATGTCACTTTTTCCGTCTAGCTCTCATTCGCCAATTGTGCAGAGAAGAACTTGGTTTCAAACATTTCTTGGTTCACCTCATGCATTGAATAGGTAATTAAAATCATTAAATACGGATAGAAGTGTGTGAGTATTACATCGTTTGCAAATAATTTACTTGCTCTACGTGCGTTTCGACGTCACGCATAAATAAAAATGCTGATATCAAATACAGCCCACTTACCGTTTTGATTTCATAATTTCCTATTAGCAGAATATTGATAAATAAAGTGTAGGTATTTTAATACATTTTATGAACATTCGTAGTTTGCACGTATGTAATTATGTTAGCCATTATGAGCCTACGTTGCTCACTGTAGTTTATTTACTTACCATTTTTTCCATGATAACAATAAAAAAAATCTAAAAGTAATAAACTTTGGAACAGGTTCCAATAATCACCAATTTTTACACACAAAATCGTTTAGTTTCATTCACAACTTCACCACAGTAACAACAAAAAAACCCGCAAATGATTCACACATAGCAACCCAGACCTAAACCTTGCAGTCGACAACCATCATTGGCATTAATGGGTTCAACGAGATGCCCGACAAAAAATAAAAACAATCAGTGTTTGTGTCGTTGGACTATTTAAATTGGAATGTGTTGTAGCGTAAAATTAAATTCATAAATCGAATGCTCATTGAGACCACGGTCGCCGCACGTGGTAGCCAGCGTGTACACGACGACAAGACCAACCTCACCGACTCGAGAGGATAGCATGGCTCATCTGCTTCCAAACAGTTGACCAATTACGTCGTCTCAAAAATTAAATAAGTTTTTTTTTCTAAAAAAAATCGGGTGCTTCGGTCTTTCAGGCGACGTGAAAAGTGACGTGTTATAATATTATCACCTTGTTTGTCAATCGTGTTTGTGGGAAATCCGAACAATCTGTTTACATTCCGTACCCTCAATAAAGGTGTTACATTTTAAGCTTCAAGTAAATAGCCTCCGTACAATTGACGATAACATTAGATTTATAAAACCGCCGCTAAGGTGATATACGTGGAGAAAGAAAAGGTTTCTGTGACAATATGAAAGTGAAGGAAAATAAAATTGAGTACGGAGATGTGGATAAATATGAGTATGTGCCTCCTGAGGGAGGATGGGGGTATATGGTGTGCGTCGGACTGTCTGTCATCTTCGTAAGTAGAATTATATTTAGTTTTTATTATCTTTTTTTTTCGTGTCGTTTTTTTAGCAATTTGTAGTCGCTTAGGTTTTGAGCGTAGAGTCACGAGTTTGTTTCCCGGTTTAATTTTAACTTATAGTTTTTGTGCAAAAATAAAAACCATAATTAACAAGAAAGCCTTCTGAGTGGGCTGAATAGACTATTTGAGGTTAGGTCTAAGATCAGGCGAATTAATGAAACGTTAACCCTTAATTGTTTGCCCTCACGTTATTAACACTGCCTAAAAATAAAATTATTGAAGTTTATTTTTAATAGTAGGAGTTCAAAACGTTCAACTGTATTCGAAACTTTCTTGTGGTACCTTAATTAATTGAGATTTCCAGCCAGGGTATTAATAAAATAATATAAAATTATCGTTTCCCATTTATATATATATATTTTTTTTGCTTATTTTTTTTTGTAATAATAAATAATTAATATCCACCATTTGGTAAGCCATGTGTGTGAACTGTGCATTGCAGATTTTTATTAAGATTTATGTTTGAAGGCACATAATTATACTGATCTAAATATATTATCATTGTTTGTAAAACAAACTTAACATTTTACTACTTAAACTCCAATCCACCTTGTAATCAAAATAATGATGTAAATAGGTAACACAATATAGTTCTTTATAATCAAAAACTGGCATAATTATCATGTCATCAAAAATAAAAAAAGTGTAGGTAACAAAAAATGCTACTTCAAATTACACGCAAGCAAAAAGTACGGAAGTAATTTTTTTACTTAGGTATTATTTACACACTAAATTAAAAGAGTTATAAATGTTCGTGCTGTATTGAGTCAGTCGCCTCTTGGTATAAAATTAGCGTTATCAAACATTTTAATCTTGCAAAAAAACTAATAGATATAGGATAGAATCTATTTTTAGCGGATTGTAATAATATATATCAAGTTATTTATAAATACATCTGTAAGATTCTAAAAATAAACCTAAACAACTTATTAGTTCTAGTGTTTTAAATTACTTTAATACATTCACTTTCCTTACAGTAAAACGGACACAATAATAAAAATATTATTATGTTAAAAACACACTGCCCTTTTCTCCCGTCTCCGTTTGTATTGATCACAAAAGGCCCAACCATCCACTGTACTGTTATATTATATTTAATAGTGAACTGCAGGTGATGTGATCTAAACACTGTTAAATGCCTACACCATGTTATGTGAAACTGAGCTTGAAAAGCTCTGAAACTTGAGCTGGTAATCTATCATATAATGATGACCTATCCGTTCGGTGCATGTGCACTGGCTCTGACCTAGCCTAACCCTAGCCTATGGTGGCCTTTCTACCATCGGTCACCGGTGACGTGCTGAGACGAGTTCATATCTAGAAATATGAACTCGTCTCAGCACGTCAAAATGGTCACGTCGTTTAAAAAAAAATAAGTCCCACTCCTCCGTTATTATTCTATATTTGTATATATATATGTCTATATTAGTAGTCAACATAAAACGACATTTTTATGTATTATTTAAATAGTTTTATAAATGGCAACGCATAGCTTTTAAAAATGGAAGGTAGAATAACGTCAAATGGTACTTAACATGATTAAATTCTGATTCAAAATAAATTTTATTTTAATTGTATTCAATAATAAGCTTGAATAACGATGAGCTTTATTTAGATTCTTTATTTTTAATTTTTTCGTCATACTAGCCTGTAACGGTTTTGGCGTAAAAATGCAAATAGACACGTCAATTAAAAAAAAAAAATTATTATGACACTATTTCAACTATCCGACACGTAATTCAATATAGTTACTAATTAGCGTACCTGCAAGTAATCTAATACACCTCTTAATTAATGTCTTATGCTAAGCCACCAACCCGCACTGGGCCTGCTTGGTAGATTACGGCCAGTGACTCATAGAGAGGAGGCCTGCGTCCTTGCAGTGGGAACATTTAGGCTGATTATGTTAAGCTAATATTTCCGTGAGGATATAATAATAGTACACACACACACACACGCAAACACACCCCAACACTCCCACACACACCCTTGTTTGTACAGATACACTCACACACGCATTCACGTATTTCCTTGCATGCCTTAATATAAAAGTAAATACATTATTTTTCAATCTAATAATTACTTATTAAGTAATAAAATAATAAAAAAAAAATGAATTGAATCATTTTTTTAAAATTTTTTTTACTTAAAATGAGCGTAACTTAATTTGTACAAGGACTATTTTTGTATCATTACATTATATTGAAACGAATAGCAAATCATGATTGTAGGAGGAAGGTGCCGATGTATGTCACACAGTTAATACTAGCACAGACATCGTCGTTAACTCTATCTTTAAAATGCTCTAAACTCTGTACATTGTGTTTTTGTTTAGGATAGATGAGTTGTATCAACATTATTGTTAATAAAAAAAAATAAAAAAATATTATTAATATTAACCTAGTAACCATCAGAGACCTGTTGCTTCCGTATTATTAACCCATATTAATAACGACTTAACCCCAACATCTATTGTTGCCTATCCGACCGTTTTTTAAGCACAAATCCACTCGACAATTTTAATGAGACTACCGCACGCAAGAATACGCTTCCATACAATATATCCGATAAAGATAATAAAACCTATAGGTAAATAAAATTGTTTCCACCATTTTTTATTCGCCGTTGGCGGTCAATGCCGTCAGCCATAGTTATTTCAATTAGTTATAAGTTACACTATGTTGCACCATATTTTTCCATATTACGAACCTGTTATACCTATTTCGAAGGTTGCCATAGGCCTGTTGGGTCTTATTTCCGTCAAGCAGTATGGTGTTGGGCCATTCATTAAGCACGTGGGATGTTGCTAGCTTCTTTCTTTTAAACGTGACTGTAAATTATATAATGCCCAGTAGGTGGCAACTGGTAACGCCATTGACGTCAGTCACTGAGATGTTTGGTTGGTCATAATATTGTACATTTTGGGATACTAGATATAGTATGTCGCCATGTTATCTATACTATAATAATAATAATATATAATACAATTTCTTTTTTTGTTTTTTATAAAAATATTAAAAAATGTAAATTATATGTATATAGATGAGTTAATGGACCGTAATATAATATATTTATTAATTATATTAACAAATTTTATATTATATTATAATATTATAAAGAGGTTAAATTTGTTTGTTTGTTTGTAAGTTTGTTTGTAGGGGGTAATCTCCGGAACCACCAGGTGGATTTGAAAAATAATTTTTGCATTGGAAAGCTTTATTCTTGAGGAAGGTACTTGAGATAGGCTCGTGGACGAAGTCACGGGCAGAAGCTAGTATATTATAAATTAAAGTCGCTTTTCGTATCTATCGTGTGACCGCATTGTTCTTCTAATAAAAACCGTGCAGAGCAGGCGTTTATAATACATGATTTTGACACAATTTTTAGATCTTTCGTTCCCTTACGAAGTGGATATGTTCCTGTGTCAATCCACAAACTTTTACTGAATTCGATGTTGCGTCTCATAGGACCAAAATAAGTGTTTCATAATCATTACTATTCTTAACTATGTAGGTATACATGGTTACACATCAAGTTCTAATTTCCAGTATAAGCTGACCTCGTACTGTACGGAAATCCTATACAATGCGAGATCAGCTTACACTGGAAAGTTGTAGCTTGATGTGTAGCCGTGTGTACTATGTTTTTGTGGACCTTACGTCAAAGATTGCAAGTTACAGAACCTGCACCTCAATTACAATCTAAATGATTTGAAGGATATTGCTATGTTCGAAAAAAACGTCTGTTCAACAAGGTAAATAACGCAATAAATGTTGTTGAACTGTCAAAATTAAAGCCATTGCTACTGTTACGCCATTATACCGCTGGTTTGCCTTTTAGGAGAGTGCTAGCTAATTGTTCTTTTATCCTATACTATTAGACAAGCAATATTTGTTTATATATATTTGTAATCACGTTCTGGAAAACGGCTCTAACGGTTTCGATGAAAGTTGCAATGTAGAGATTTGCGGGGACGAAAAATCGATCTAGCTATATCTCATATCTGGGAACATTCGTTTTCTCCGTATTTTCACCCGAGCAGAGCTCGGTCGCTCAAAGTTTAGAACAAGATGGCTACCTTAGAATGAATAATGACATGACAGCATGGAATTAGTAAGTACCTACTATCATGGCAGCATGGAATTAGTATGTACTATAAATGGAAATAGTATGAACTATCGTAAACTATTAAATGAGCATTCTCTATTTTCACCAGAGCAGAGCTTGGTCGCCCAGGTACTAATTAATTATTTATGATAAGTAACTTATCAAGGCTAAAAAAATAAAACAAACGTATCTATGAGTTTTTTGAATTCCAAATACTCGTAGCAGTACCTAATAAAACGTTGAAAAGTTTATTTCGCGTGCTGACTTTTAACATGTGACCATGACCATTCCATCCGTTTGTAAATGTATGTTCTTTAATAATATTATTATTAATATTATGTATCTATATTGATTGAAAATGGAATACTAAAACGTAGATTTAAATATAAATGCAGTTTCAGAGCATATTTCTTTATTATTTTTTGTTCTGTTTATTTCTTTTTCGTGTAGATAGTGATTAACCTGGTGTCAGAGTAAAGTTTTTGTTACGATAATGTGATTATGCAAATCATAATTTATTATATTTTTTTATTATATTATATACTTATTATTGTATCATAAATTAGTGTGTTTATTAAAATTGTTGGTGACGTATACATATTATGCTATTAATAGATGAATGCTTAGGTATTATTAAAATCATACCCAAGAAAAATATACTTAAAAAAGGCTGTGACTGGCTCGTTGGTCTAGTGGTCACAAGCTGAGCATGAGGTCCTGAGTTCGACTCCCAGGTCGGGCAAAGTGTTATTGGGTTTTTCTATCTGGAATTTCTCAGTAGCAGCCCGGAGTCTGGATTTGATGGCAATAGGCTCGCCCCGTATTACATGGAACTTAAACATATTTGGCGAAATGTGGGTGTACTATTAGGTACTCCTCTGTCTAACCCTTTAGATAAATACCGGTGTGATGTTATGTTTATGTTAAATGAGTCTGTAAGGAAAGTGAAACTTGTGATCGATAAGGAATCATTGATAGGAATGAACTCTAGCATACCTGATACATTAGTAATACTGTGACTAAGGTTATGCTGAGTGCAAATTAAAACAGTTCATTGACCATCATCGTTTATTTAAATCAGCGTAATTATTCAGTTTGTTTTTTATGTGTAATATCTTTCCTCTCGCTTTCCGGCAATCTGTGGGAGTGATTTCGTGAAAAGGGACGGAAGTGTGTAACACGAAGCTTAGGAAGCGTGCGCTATACAATGGGATAGGGTGCAGATTTTTTTTTAAAGCTATTGCATAGCTTTTATCGCGGGCTTTGAGCGCGGCGATCGAATCAAGAAATTCCGTAACGAAAAAAACCTAACACCCCCCACTCCGCCTATCATGTAATGACGGTTCCCATGAAAACTCATGGGAACGTAATTTTTGTTTTATGTCATCACGTCATCATCCCAAGTGTAGCGTTGACATATAGGAAGTATAGATGTTACAAATGCTATGCAATAGCTTTATTGCGGCAGTCCCCGAGTGCCACAGGTTTTTTTTTTTTAAGAATACCTACTCTAGATCCGCTCTTTGTTCAACTGGCTGCGATTAATAGTAAAGTAATTTTGAAATAAGTACAAAAATATTTGTTCAACAACTAGCTGCCCCGACAGACGTTGCCATGTCCTAATTTAAAAAAAATGACTCAAAACCCCAATGGAAAAAGGACGTTCAGATGTTCCCAAATTTGGAAATTTTCTAGGAAACTTTTCGAATTTTTCTTTCCATTTAAACCTAATTTGGAATGAACAGAATTTTTATTTATCTACACCCATGATATAAAACCTCTATAAAAGTTTCAGATACAGTTAGCTTATGGCTAACATTAAAACAGCCAGTGTCATAGTAACCATTACCTCATCCAAACGAGTGTTACAATGTTGTACTAAATTTCATTATGCAACTCGTTTCAACGTTCAAGCGAGGAACAGTAGCAGCCGCTGCACGCATGTGTGTGTGATGTGCTGCTGCAGGCGACGTACATACGTACAGTTGTACTGAATTTAGTGGGAATTTCTTTATTCTTGATCTTGAATTACAAACACCCAATGGTTTCAGAAACTTTTATAGAGGATTCATATCATGGGTGTAGATGAAGTCTTGTATGCAATTGTTATAATTAGATGTTAAAACACTCATGTGATACTATTATCACAAACCCACATTCGTGTTTTAATACCCCTTATTATACAACAATTGCATAAATAACTATTATTTAACTAGTTATAAATTATAATCAAAACAATTGGGTTGAAAAAATATGTTGGTAATTGGTACTTATTCTATTTTTTGATCACATAATTGAATACCACGCTGCCTTATTTTTCGGGCCACAGGGCGCAGAACATTACCTACCTCAATAGTTCTATTTTTGAAATGTGACATCATATTGCTTTTTTCCAGATTGCCGGCACAGCACACCAGCCAGTATTCGGATTTATATATAACGACTTTTTGGACGAATTGGGAGTAGGCACAGCAGCGGTAACACTCGTTTTTGGGGTGTTTCAAGTCACATTGGCTATTGCTGGTAAATATAGCAATAATTTATTTATTACAGGCAGAATACAATAAGTTCAACAGCCACTTATACTCCGTTTGAAATATATTTATAAGATATTTAACTAAACCTTTTTTACAGTCCGTTCAACCGATTTTGACTTCTATTGCGTTGGTGGCATGACAAATGACAGCTGCAGTAAACAGTTGGTTTGTAACCACTTTTTTTGCTTTTAATGCCATCTTTATGCCTACGGTATAGAAGTCAAAATCGGTTGAACGGACTGTAAAAAAGGTTTGTTTAAATGTCTAATCTTATTTCAAACGGAGTATAGTAAGTTATTCAAAAAACCAGCCAAGTGCGAGTTAGACTTGCGCATGAGAGTTGTATTCGGCCAAAACTGTCAATATGTAGTTTGCCTTATTTTTATTATGCCTTGATAGAAACTGCAATAACACGTATGTATTCTGTGATCAACTGGCTACCTATAATTGCGGCTTATAAGATACAGCCGTGTGTCAGATAGACGGACGGACAGACAGACGGCGTAGACTGAGGAATAGTCCCGTTGTCATCATTTGGGTACATACCTACGGAACCCTAAAAACTAAGACGACGTAAGCACGGACGTAGTAAAATCGCGGCGGGATTTTATCGCGCACTGGATTTCCAACTCTCAGTGTTAAGCCGAGCGTTGAAAATCCAGTGTACGGGAAAAAAATCGCC
Source organism: Agrochola lychnidis (assembly GCA_963680765.1). NCBI lineage: Eukaryota > Metazoa > Arthropoda > Insecta > Lepidoptera > Noctuidae > Agrochola > Agrochola lychnidis. Next base: position 21,312,284 of record OY796849.1, read on the forward strand.
TCGATTTTATAACGTCCGTGCGAACGTGCTTACATGTGTAGCCTTATTTTTATTTTTTTTGGGTAGGAAATTATCAAATAACTTGGGCGTGTCAGACTCTTACTGACTAAAACCCACCCGTGTTCCTTCAGTTGCCATGTTGCCGGGGGCCACGATTTCCCTATCGGTTTTCTTCGAACCCCCGGCAGGCATTGGCCCTAGCGGACCCCGTCAATTCTGCTGACATCTCTTTGAGGCGCGTGTGGAACACAACGCGCCGTCGACCCGGGCTTGGTCCTTATCGGACGGCGAGCTACCCATTGCTCACCGTCCGCAAGCCCGTGCCTACGGTGGCCGGAAATCAGAAGGAGATGGTTTTAATTATGTCCGCCTCGCTATCAGCCTTGCTGACTGGCAAATATTTATTTAATAAGGCAATTGCTAAGCTTTTTGGGTTCCTAAATGGTGCTTGATTAACGTTTTTTGAATATTTCTTCATAAGTTTTTTGCCTTGTACTTATTGCTTAATATTAGACTCTGAGGTACAATAAAAATCAATTACAATGCATATTTTCTAGGTTTAGAAATTCTCAGATTAGTATAACATAATGTTTTTTAGAATAGTAACTTAATAATATAATAATAGCCTAATTAGTTCAATAGTTACACAAAATTGAATCGAATGACTGTATTATATTCAAGACCAAATTAGTAAATGACCAGTGATCGGAGTAGGTAGATTGATTTCACGTACTCGCATCATGAATAGTCATAGAAATCATAACATGGGTAAGCCTTTTTTCCGGGATTTCATTTTGGTACTTACGGGATTGAATCAAGTATTGTTAGAGTAAGGATTTTTAAACTACTACATTAGAAATGAATAATGAATATTATAATATTGTTTTTATAGTACTTATACCTATCCTTATCTTGGAGTCCGATCACCTATATACTATTAAAAAGACAGCAAAAGGGTTAAACATTTCTTATTCATATGGATGTATTCTTTATTCTACACATTACAACATTTGAAATTCCTTAAAAAAACATTAATAATTTCAAAATCCCGGAATCCCGGAGGCATATCCACACTAATATATACGTGCCAGTTCATTGTCCCCAAATCAATCTACCTACTTCGATCACTGATTACGACGTAAATGGGCATTCTCCTTTACCCGTTCCTGAGAAAAGGGGTCCTGACAGACTGACAACAAAAGGATCCTACAACGTTTCCATTTTTGAAGTGAAAACTTCTTTAGGCGCGTTGGGCATTTTTGAGATGGAACTAAAACCATTGATTTCGCGACACTGTGACGACACCAGCATTTAACCATTAAAAGACATCAACGCGTTGATTACCACGGTGGCGATTTTTTTCAAGTTTTCGCTTCTGTCGACACTCCCGGAGTGCCACTGTTTTTTTTACCTTTACAAATTCGTTTTTTCCCTTTTACAAAAACGGGTACCTCTAAAATTCGAGAGTACTACTATTGTAGCCAAAGGAATAGTGAAACACGTGTCGACACACAATGCTCGTGTATTTTGCTGAAGGTTTTTTGCATTTCCGTGCCAAGCAACGAATGGCCAACAGACTAAAGCTGGTGACCCAGTGCTTAACTCTATGATGCAATTTTAAAACTCCACACTCTGTTCTAATTGTAACAGCTTTTTCTTTTTGTATTTAATTATGGAATACAAAAAGAAAGCTACGTCAGAATTGTATTGTAACACACTATCTGTTGCCTGCGACTCAGTCTGCGATCCAGGATGAAAAGTAGCCTATATCCTTCTCCAGGTCATGGTCTATCCATGTGCCAAATTTTATCCAAATCTGTTCAGCTGTTTTAGTGTGAAAGCGTAACAAACAAGCAAACAAACAAACTCACTTTTGCATTTATAATATTTGTGTGTTTATGTGTTAGTTAATACAATCCTGAAAAAGTTTTCTTACATAACATCACGCCTTGTATCCCCGAAGGGTTAGGCAGAGGTGCATCTATAGTACACCCACATTCAGCCAGTTATGTTTAAGTCCCATGTAATAGGAGGCGAGCCTATTGCCATCAACCGGGCTCAAATCCAGGCTGCTATTGAAAAATTCTAGATGAAAAAATCCAATAAAACTTTGCCTGACCCGGGAATCGAACCCAGGACCTAATCCTCAGCAGATGTGCTTGCGACCACTAGACCAACGAGGCAGACATAATATTATGTATCAGACGTATATTTTAAAAACATGCATTGAATTTTTGGACCAAGAAAAAAGAAATAAGATTAGACATAATTAAACAAACCTTTTTTACAGTCCTTTCAACCAATTTTGATTACTATACCGTAGGCATAAGGATGGCATCAAAAGTAAAAAGTGGTTACAATACCAACTGTTTACTGCAGCTGCTATTAGTCATGCCACCAACGCAATAGAAGTCAAAATCGGTTAAACGGACTGTAAATCAGGTTTATTTAAATTTTTAATCTTATTTAGTATTTGGTATTTCAGTTGACCACTGCACTATGTTTTTGCTAGGATGTTTTTGTTAACTAGCTTTAGCCCGCGGCGCACCCACGTGAATGATACATCCAAATCCGTTCAGCCATTTTTGCGCCAATCCGGAACACACATCCAGATAAACAAAATCGGAACAACAGTTTTCTTTACTATTTTATTATATTTTGCATAGATTTTCTTATCATTATGTGTAATTATTTATTTTATGAGATAATGAATAATTAACAATGAGCCATAAGAAACCTGTTGCTCTAATTCAATCATAAATATTAAATTAAAATAATTATAACGAACTTCAAGAAGACAGCAGTGATAAGACTACATTAAAAACATTCTTAAAAAAGATATTTTTCTAAGAATACATTTTAAAGATGCCAAAGATAAAAAGCATATTTACGATCAATTTCAGGGAACCAATAGCTACGGTTTAAAATTGTATTTACTTTACGTTACGTGGCCATGATTAAATCACAGTGGATTTAATCATGTCCACATAATGTCCTCACTGCCTATTGCTTAACATAAGTATAAGCATAATCGGCCTATAATGTTCCCACTGCTGGGACACAGGCCTCCTCTCTGTGAGTTGTTAGAAGTTGTGAGTGGGTTGGTAGATGTCACATGTCTTCAAATTTTTGGTTCTAGGATATGCCAGTTTCCTCGCGATGTTTTCGTTCACCATTTTGAGAGCCAATCGCTTACCTACCTATATTACTTAGGAGTAAGAAAAATTTGAAGACACAAACATAATATATGTATCTTGTGGTTTAGTTATTCGGTGCGGAATCAGAAAAAAACAGATTTTAGGTATTTAAAATAATAGCCTGGCTTACGATAAAGCCAACGACGCCTAATGCAAGTATTAGTAATTGTTCTTTCCGCGTAGGCATTTGCTACGCAGCGTGTACGCGGGGTCTACGCGTGTGCTACGCACAGTCTAGCGTCTACGCTGTATAAACTGTCTACCCTGCACGCTTACCATGATCACAATAGAAACAGGTTTTGTCGACGGAAGAATAGACAAATTGACAGATAAACAATCACAATCTGTTATTTTGTCTATTCTTCCGTCGACAAAACCCGTAGAAAACCCGTTTCTTTGGTTGTCATGGTACGCGTGCTGAACATACGTTAAGTGCGAATACACTTTTACTTGCCACAAAAACATGTTGCCAGTTTTGTTTTGATTTTTATTGATTAGCTTTTTATACAAATATTATTCCGTCTAAGTCTTTATTGTACTCAAGAGATCAATAATTAAAGCCGATATTAAAAATTCAATAATAGTTAAAAGTTTTTAAGTGAAACTTTAGTGTCTTAAGACGTATCGTATTCCATAGCAACCTTGAGACGCACACCGAACCTTAAATATTCGTCATTTGATTTGAAGGAGTATGTCATAGTGTCACTCTATTTCTATGAGTATGTTTTTCTTTTTTATTGAATATTGGCACCTTGTTTTCTAAATTAACAAATAAAAAGAGAATAGATTTGATTTTGAGTATCTACGTTTTTATGTTTGTTTGTTATGCTTTCACACATGGGTAGACCATGACCTGGGTTAGGACATAGGATACTTTTTGACCCGATATTATAAATGTTTTATCTATTAATTGCTTCTTATAACATAAGCTAAATGTGTCTCTTTAGCGGCTCGGCACATTTAAAAAAATGTAGATAGAATTTTAGATAAGATATCTATTCGTCATAAATTATGTAAATTAATTTTATTGGCCTATAATGGATGTATTTTACTAACTGATTTTATAAACTTGATCAGTTGTTTAATTTTGACGGTTCAACAACATTCATTGCGTTATTTACGTTGTTGAGCTGATTTTTTTTCGAATTATGAAGCAATGGATTAGCAATCTGTTTCAAATCGAAACAAATTGTGATTGATCGTGTATTACGCAATTAGGGTACAGGACTCTATCAATGCTTGATAATTATTCCTTCCATAAAATGGAGGCAATTGACTGATGTGTGATTGTGCCTTTTTATAACTTCAGGCGTTAATATTACTATCACAATTTTTATACCCATTATTTTCATAATTAATTGATATGACCAGTGATATTTTAAATTGTATTTACTTTTGTTCTTCTTTTAATTCATTAAGAAAACCGGAATTATAATGAAAAACCTTAAGGCTTACTATTCTGAAATGACGCGACTTACCCCACTTTATTTTACGGACACGGTTTTTTTATTTGGGAAATTATCAAATAACTTCTCCCGCTCTGGCTGGAGCGGGAGGGCGTGTTAGACTCTTACTGACTAAAACTCACACGTGTTCCTTCAGTTGCCATGTTGCTGGGGGCCACGATTTCCCTTTCGGCCGTAATCGCAACCCCGGCAATGCAGTAATGCGGTAGTGGGGCGCGTCATTTCAGAGTATATCAAAAATACCAGTCACGAAAACAAATGTCACAACTGCAAACTTGTTACTAAATTGATTACTTTTGAGAATACACTACAACTACTATAAAAGCCTATGCACACAATGCGTTGCGGCGCCGCACCGCAATGATTTCGCCACATTAGCGGTCACACGGCGCTGCGGCGCCGTAACGTTGTTACGCCGCAGCGGCACCGCGCCACAAAGCGCGTAAATTGTCATCTGTCAAACATCTGTGTTTGAGACAACGCACAAACAACTGAGCACCTGAGCGGTGCCGCTCCAGTATCGCAACGCGTACACCCCTTTTTTTGCGTTGGAAATTATCAAATAGTCAGACTCTTACTGACTAAAACCAGTTCAGTTCAGTTGCTCTGTTGCCGGGGGCCACGATTTCCCCATCGGTTTTCTTCGAACCCCCGGCAGGCATCGGCGCTAGCGGACCCCGTCAATTCTGCTGACATCTCTTTGAGGCGCGCGTGGAACACAACGCGCCGTCGACCCGTGCTTGGACCTTATCGGACGGCGAGCTACCCATTGCTCACCGTCCGCAAGCCCGCGCCTACGGTGGCCGGAAATTGGCTCGCGATTCCCGCTCCGGGCGTCTCCTCCTGCGGCGGTTAGGGGTGTGAGAGCGCGAAATTTGCCTCTCCCTCACGCGTTCCGCCTCCTCCTTCGCGAGCATTACCGCTTCGCAGAAGGAGGTGACGGCCTGCCATTTCCTCTCGCTCCGTACCATGGCCTGAACCAGGGCCGGACGCGAGAGATCACCGCCGCCACGCATACACCCCTCACTGCCTCGTCTTGCGAGCTGTAAGTCCAGTGTATGTGCGGTGCGACGCCGGAACGCACCGTGTGGCTTACCATGGATATTTGTATATAGGACGCCGCAGCGACGCCGCTCCGGCGCCGCGCCTTTTCCGCAACGCTTCGTGTGCACAGGCTCTTAGTCTGCCTCATTGGTTAGTGGCCGCAAGTGCCACTGCTGAGCATGAGTTCCTGGATTCAATTTCCAGGTAGGCGGTTTTCCATCAGGAATGTCTCAGTAGCAGCCTGTCTGCATTTCCGTCCGGTTGATGGCAATAGGCTCGCCCCCTCATGTGATCATGGGACTTAAATATAACTGGCAAAATGTGGGTGTACTATAGGTACATCTCTGCCAGCCCTTGGGGGATTACAGGCGTGGTGTTATGTTTATGTACCTTTGAGAATTTTTGACAGCAAAAACTACAAGTATTGACGCTTAAGGTTACGCTAGTTTCTGCCGGGGTTGCGAATAAAACCGAAAGGGAGATCGTCGCCCCCGGCAACATGGCAACTGAAGGAACACGGGTAGGTTTTAGTCAGTAAGAGTCTGAGACGCCCTCCCGCTCCGTCCAGAGCGGGAAAAGTTATTTGATAATTTCCCACCGAAAAAAAAAAGAAGGGTGCGCTAGTTGGTCATTCTTCCATACAAACGTAGTATGCTGATTACTCGTCTGTTTGACGATGTACGTTCAAAACTAAAAATTATATCAATTTTTATTATCATTATTCAGCCCTGTATGGAAGCAGATTAGGAAAAAAAAAAATTGGTTTGGAAGTTATGAGCGTCGAAACTTCCATATTTCAACACTAATTTTAACTCATCGTTGGGCGTAAATAAATAACTTATGTGGTACGAAAATGGCAAAATAAAAACCGTACAGGGATATGTAAATTATTTAAAATTTGAAATAATTTTATTTTGAGTAGATAAATTTAGTAGTTTTTCCATAATATCTATACGCCCAAAGTTCTGTTCATGAAATTTTACCAGCTCGTTTTCTTTATAAGTCTTCGTCTATTTTATTAAATATATAAATAAAAACTAGATAAATAAATACGAAATAAATAAAACTAAATAAATAAATAACTGTACAAATAGCATACATATTAGCCCAGCCACCAACGAGTTCGGGCTGTCGACTAGTGGAACCTTAACAACTGTTTGTTTATACAAAGCCTTAGTATAAAAAACTGGTAAAAGAAACTGAGAATGGAAAAAGCTTTTCAAATCCAGCGGATTACTTTACTCCGCTGGCTGCAGCAAAGTTCCTTGAAAACTTACCTTAGCTTTGTCAGAAATGTTTAACATTTTCTTGATGTAAGTATGTGTGTACCTTCACACACATAGCAATTTCTTATACCATGATCAGAGATGAGTGGTTAAGCACAACTTGGAAGAGGTTTATGTCCAGCAGTGGACTGTGTTGATTGATTGATTAGTCAGACTCGGGTAAGTAAACCTGGCTCAAATGTTGATGTAACAAAGGAGATGTTCGCTTTTTGTCGGGATGTTGTTTTTTTATACCCACAAAAATCTAACCAGCATCAAACTGCACCTAAATAACCGCGACAAAAATATGGAACTAGGAACTTTTGAAATAATATTTTTAGACCCCTCCCCTATGTAAGAGAAAAATAATAGACTATTTAATGTTAGTACATATTTTATTAGTTGATGGCAACGCAAATAAAATCTCTCACACACTTTGACAATGTCTTAATTGACAGACGATTCTATTCATCTGTCAAATATGACAAAATATATTGACATTACCGTCAATCTATTGACAGTAATGCCAGTACTATGTGTCAATTTTGACAAGTTTACTGTTTTTTGGGGTGTGTTCACTTTATTATCCTAGATAATTAGAAAGGTTTGTTTGTTTTAAGAGTAAATTCACACTAAAATAAAAATAAACTTTTTTTTCAAATTGGTGGACTTTATCAATGTGTGATATATAGTCAGAACCACTAGTTTTTGGGATATCTATCCAAATATATTTAACTTATCCTCTTTTCCTTTTGTTCCAGGATTCTCAGCAAACATAGCATTAAAGAAACTATCACTAAGACAAGTGGGTTTAATAGGAGCCTTCATATACACACTAGCGTCATTTCTAGCCATATTCGTAGTATCTACGACACAGCTGATCATAACAAATGGCTTCCTCCACGGCTTGGGAATGGGGTTACTCATACCTGTCTCCTACACGAGTTTCAACAGCTACTTCACAAAGAAAAAAGTGCTCTATCTTAGTCTCTGTAAGGCTTCAATTGGAATGATAACGATGTTTTACCCGTTGTTTATCAAGTTTACGATAACTGAGTACGGGTTTAGGGGAACACTCGCGATACTTTGTGCGATATCAGCGCATAGTATACTCGGGGCGTTGGTCATGCACCCCGTGAAATGGCATATGAAGAAGCAGCCGAAACCCTGCGAGAAAATTGTTTGTAAGTTTTTACTATCTACATAAAGTGGGAGGTTTATAACGGTCACTGTTCAGTTCTTTGTGCAAATTCATTTCGCTTCGCAAATCTGTCCGTAGTATAAAAGTTGAGCTTAATATTAAACCAGAGAAATGCAACTTGGCTTTGAGTTCTGTTTTTATTTATTTACTTGGCATCTCGAATTATGTTAACAAAGGATGATCTTATTTTATGTATAACCAGCTATCTAATAGCGTAACATATTTACGGTATATGATTAAGATTAATCTGTTTCATTTGACAGTTCAATAGCATTCATTGCGTTATTTACGTTGTTGAGCACATTTTTTTTTTCCAACTTATGAAGCAATGGATGACACAATCTAAATCATTTTGAAAGAAATTGCTACTCTTTCACAATTATTTAAATTGTGATTGATCGTGTATTATGTAATTAGGGTGCAGATTACCTGCGAAATTTCGCGGATATATATATACTTTATTTTTAATTCGTTTTCTATAAGGCATCTCTTTAGGTCATGAGGTATCCAAATATCAAAAAATATTTGGCCTAGGCTTTAAAGGGGAAGCGTGAAAATTGATTCGCTGTTACAATGATATTGCGTAGTTAAAAGTACTGGTAGCCGTATGTAAATTTTTCTTTAAAAAACCTTTTGAACTTCCGTATTAATAAAAAAAATTGCAGTTTCAACACTTACTGAACATTAATTAACTTTTTCAGTAATACCACCCACACCAGCCAAAGAAGACAACAAGGATAAATTCGATTTCACCAAAACCTTACCGAGTATCGATACATCAGTCAACGCGAGATCCGTCGAGAATTTGTATCGAATCAATCGATTGGAAAATCCCAAGAAAGGAGCCGAATTACTATTTGTGTCCAAATTAAGCGATTCCAGACGATTAAGCATACCAGTTGTCTTGATCCCGGCAGACGGAAAAATAGATAGTAGATTCGATTCGAGTGATCACGTGTATCGAGAGAATTTGTACAAAGCTGCTTCTGTATCGAGTTTGGGCAACTTTGGAAACATTGCCGCGGAACCTATGCCGATTATAAAGAACAAAGAAGGGAAATGGTATGTTGTATGCATTATTTTATTGTTTGCTGGATTATAAAGTAGAAATTAATACGACTCTTTTGTGTAAACTTACTTTCTTAGACTGCATCGTTGGTCTAGTGGTCGCAAGGGCTACTTGCACGGAGCTTGAAGTCTTGGGTTCGACTCCCAGGTTGGGTAAACTGTTTTTGGATTTTATATAAATTGGGATAGTTTTAGTATCAGCCCGGAATCTGGATTTGTACCCGACTGATGGCAATAGGCTCGCCCCCGATTACATGGGACTTAAACATAACTGGCGAAATGTGGGTGTACTATAGGTACACCTCTGTCTAACCCTTTAGGGATTACCAGCGTGATGTTATGTTATGTTACTTAGATCTGAGAATAACTTAAAGGTATAGAGGGACTGACAGTCGAGGCGTGATGTTGTGTTATGTTACTTAGATCTGAGAATAACTTGAAGGTATAGAGGGATTGACAGTCGAAGCGTGATGTTATGTTATGTTACTTAGATCTGAGAATAGCTTGAAGGTTTAGAGGGACTGACAGTCGAGGCATGATGTTATGTTATGTTACTTAGATCTGAGAATAACTTGAAGGTATAGAGGGACTGATAGTCGAGGTGTGATGTTATGTTATGTTAATTAGATCTGAGAATAACTTGAAGGTATAAAGGGACTGACAGTCGAGGCGTGATGTTATGTTACTTCGATCTGAGAATAACTTGAAGGTGTGGTGTAGAGGGTCTGACAGTCGAGTGATCAGGGAGAGTCATACACGTGTAGGTTATTTCAATGTATTTATGTATGTTTACTTATATGCTATTTTTTATTCAAAACATGTTCAATGATGTAGTCTGTTTAAAAAGAAAACGGAAATTGTATGAAATGATAATTCAATTCAAGCATTTTTACTATGCATAAAAATATATTTGGTTTAGAAATAAACCAGAGCCAATCTTGACGAGTTGAATTGGAATTCTTGAATTAGGTAGGTACTACAATAATAGGAATAGGTACTAAGGGCGCTGCTTCGCACGGTTTTTACGACTTGACAAAATATCGATATTTCTTTATTATATAAAAGTTAAATATAATTTATTAAACACAAACTTTCCGGAATAAATTATCTAAATGATGGTAAAAACCGCATTGAAATCTGTCGCTTAGCTTAGAAGAACAACGCGGTCTCATAGACAGACAGATACGTCTTTAATAAAATTTATACTATTCATAAATAAGAAAATATTAGAAATTTTTGATGATATTAGGTAAGTACCTACTGACTGCATATTTATTTATTGTTTAATAATAAAACCGGAACGTGGTTGAAATACCACAAGACATCCTTGCACTTTTCTCAGAATCAAAACGATGTTTTTTCAACCACGAATTAGTACCTAATAGGTACAAAAATGCAATAACTACGGCATAAGAGGAATATTTATTGTGGATCCGCATACTATCACGATCGTCCGATCCGAATCCGATCCGAATATGAATCAAGATCCGAATTCAATCCGAATTCAATCCGAATTGGGAATTTTCTAAGAGCGGTTTCACACTACGTCCGATTCGAATCCGAGAAATCTCAGCCCGAAGTAGCCATGGTACTATTTGTATGAGGGGTTGCGCACTAGATCCGATCTTTGTCTGTCCGAATTTAGAACATTCCCAATTTGGATTGAATTCGGATCGGACGTAGTGCGTAACCGCTCTAAATTCGAACGGACACAGTTCGGATCTAGTGCGCAACGTCTCATACAAATAATACTATGATTACTTCGGACCGACATTTCTTGGATTCGAATCGGACGTAGTGCGAAACTGCTCTTACAATGTAGCTTAGCTTCTAATAATTCGTTGACATGAATTAGTTTATGATAATAACATAACAAACATGGTACTTAAAACACAACTGGTGAAATGTGGGTGTACTATAATGTATACCTCTGCCAAACCCTTTGGGGATTACAGGATTATCATGCCTATTCCTCGAAGGTTAAGGAACACCCACATTTCTCCAGTTGTTTTAGTCCCATGTAATAGGGGACGACCCTATTGCTATTAACCGGGCACAAATCCAGACTCCGGGCTGCTACTGAGAAATTTTAGATGGAAAACTCAATAACACTTTGCCCGAAACGAGAATCGAACCAAAAGGACTAGCGTTATTTTTGGAATTTTGTCAGGAATGTATTATGATTATGTTTCGAAGAAAATGATTCGTTAAGTTGTTAGTAAAAAAAACTTTTTACAAAAAAAAAAAACAACCAACTTCAAAAAAAAACACTACAAAGTGAAAAATAACTTTAATTTCGGAAGTCGGTGTCTTTGGTTTTTAATTTTCGTTCTTTGTCACCGACTTCCGAAATTAAAGTTATTTTTCACTTTGTAGTGTTTTTTTTGAAGTCGGTTGTTTTTTTTTTTTGTAAAAAGTTTTTATTTTTCACTTTTTAGTTGTGATACCTACCCCACACAAATTCGAATACCACTACCTGCTATGTAAATAACAGTGACAGGAAGTTATCATAATATCATCCACATACTAAGTGAGGCAAAAATACGTATTATTGAAGCTAACTCAAAAACTACCCAAGAAAAGTTAATAAAATTGATATGGGACCACCTCTGAAGTATGATCTACCAAACAAAAAAAGAACCATCAAAATCAATTCATAAATGACGGAGTAATCGCGTAACAAACATACAAACAAAAAACAACATACAGTCGAATTGAGAACTTCCTCCTTTTGGAAGTCGGTTAATTAGATTGTGGTTTTGGTATTTATTAATAACGAATATTTGTATTACAATTGTTAAAAAGCCCCCTACTTCATAGTTTATAAGGATGACTTTACTTAGTTATAAGCATAATCAGCTTATATAATGTTCCCACTGCTGGGACACAGGCCTTCTCTCTTCGCTGCAGTGTGCTGTAAACTACCACGCGAGCCCAGTGCGTGTTGGTAGATGTCACCTCTTATGTCTTCCAGTTTTTGGTTCTAGCACATGCCGGTTTCATCACAATGTTTTGACGTACTTACATATTTATACTCTAATTAAATTATTTGCTATCACAACCTTATTATTTCTTTTTCAGGCAAACCGTAGCTGAATTCCTGGACTTATCTCTACTAAAAGACTTAGTTTATGTTAATATTATATTTGGACTGGCATTAACTTTCTTTTCCGACCTCACATTTTTTACTCTGGAGCCATTATTTTTGGACAAAAAACATCTAAGCAAGGTAAGGTTCTTTAATATTTTTACCTCAGAATGAATTTTAAGCTGAAAGATGGCTTTAATGTATTTCATTTAGTTCATTTTATCTTTGCCAAGCATTTCTTTTTTGTAAAAATGTTGTGTGTTTGTGAATTATAAATCTTAGTGGCTTTAGCGAATTTACGATATCAAACTGCGGTAAAATAGCCCTTGAAACATATTTCAAAGAAAGTTGAAAATAAAAGGAGTTTGAATATTAAAATATAAAAGCAAAGAGTTTTACAAAAACCCTGGGAGGATTCGCAGATGTTCGTTCACTGCATATGTATCCTGTATGCATAATACTGATCTTAAACCACATTGCAATTCTATTCGCGAATTCAAGCAGCACTGTGTTGCCACTTCAATTAAAATGTAAGTTTAAACTCAACGTTCCTGGCTGGCAACACATGCGAGGAAGTGACAATAATAACTTCCATCGCTGCATTGTTCCGGTTTTCGGATGCTACTGCTTGTAACAATGGCAATATTTTACAACTGTCGTTGTTTTTTTCCTGTGAAAACTACTACTTACATACATCATATCCTTTTACACGGTAACTGTTAAGGCTGGTTTTCCTGTCACGCTGTCCGCACGCTGACGGTTGGCGCTGATGTCAATATGCATGTAGTTAAAGCGCTGAGTGGTCAGCGCGACTCAAAAACGCTACCTATAATGCATATTGACCCATCAGCGCCGACCGTCAGCGTGACAGGAAAACCAGCCTAAAATTTAATGTGTACCGAACTGTGTATTTTATTTGCGAACAGTGTTCAAGGCTATGTACAGAGAAAACCCTAAAATCTACAAAAAGTAACATAATATATCTCAGCATCAGCAATGGACACTATTAAACTTTTTTTAATTTCTTTTATTGTCGAATATCTTACGAGACTTTTGACAACTTGGATTTTATGTTTTTATTTTTAAATCTGTGTCTTATTTGTGCAGAATAATCTTTATTTTCTTTCTTTCTAAATTCAGACAAAACTGTATTATTTTCCAGGCGGAGATAGCGAACATAATAGCAGTAGGAGGAGCAATGGACATGTCGGCGCGTCTGTTCCTGGGCGTCGCTGGACAATTCTTCAGGATGAACAGCCGCTACATGTTCTTCTGTGGGGCCCTATTCACAGCAATCTTTAGATTCAGTAAGTGACACTCAATTTCGTATTTATACATACACACAATAATTATATCTGTTGATGACGTTAATTTAGATTGCAATTTAAAAAAAAAACCGTCTGACTTGCCATCTCCAAAATTATTAATTACGTTTAAAAACAACGTATTTAATTCTCCAACTAAGGTGAATAAAATGCAAAAAATTAAATGTTTTGACAGTCAAAATTTTACCTGTCTAGTTCTTAACCTTTACGAAATAGGTACAACACCTATTTCGTAAAGGTCAAGAAATTATGACATGATTTTTATTTGATTTATAACATACTAGCTGCGCCCCGCGGTTTCACCCGTAGAAGTCTCAATTCCGTAAGAATATCGGGATAAAAGTATCCTATGTCCTAATCCAAGTCATGGTCTACCGATGTGCCAAATTTCATCCAAATCCGTTCAGCCGTTTTAGCGTGAAGGCGTAACAAACAAACTTACTTTCGCATTTATAATATTAAGGATTATTTTAATGTATTTTTAAAAAAATTTTAACACATTTAAATACAAATAAAAGTTTTTGTCGTCATTTCAAACATAAGACGAAAGCAATATTCAAATTATTATCACTTCGTTATTAATTTTAAAATTATTCTTTTCTGTTTGAATTTAAAACGTAGTCTTTGGTACAGTCCACATCAAACCAAAAGAGTTATTTTTAGAGGGCTATTTATGTTACCTGAATGTCATTACCTAAATGTCAAATTACTTATACAATACAATTAACTCAAAATAAAACTAAAATGATTTTGATGTTTCAATATTAGCTGAAACATAAAAATGCAATTTTAGTACAATAAAAAGTGACATTTGATCTGATTTAATTAGACAAAAAATAAAAAATCTGCTTGCCTAGCCTTTTCCCAACTATATTGGGGTCGGCTTCCAGTCTAACCGGATGCAGCTGGCTAGCGAGCGACTGCCTATTTGACCTCCACAATACAGTAACTGGGTAATACCCCCCTTGTAAGACTGGTTGACCCCTTGGTAAGACTAGTTGTCAGACTCTCGGGCTTCTGACGACCCGTAACGACTGTCAAAGATACCACGAATGACAGCCGGGACCAACGGCTTAGCGTGCTTTCCGAAGCACGGAAGAGTCTCGGTATGTAAAGATGGTCACCCATCCACAGACCAACCCCGGCAAGCGTAGCTTAACCGGATGAATCGACCCGTGCGGCTGTTATTACTTAGCCGCGAGCTAAGCTGTGAGCTGTTATTAATTAGACAAAAAATAATAGGAACCTAATGCTTTTGAATAATCGCTTTTAAGGTATTGTTTGAAAGAACATGCTATATTTAGTCAATGACTTCATAGTCTGTATTTGGTAGACACCAATATTATTACTAATTTTTAACCGACTTCCAAAAAGGAGGAGGTTATATGTTCGTCGCGTATGTTTGTTTTTTTTTTTTTTTTTTTATGTATGTCCACCGATTTCTCCGTCAATTGTGGACCGATTTTGAAAATTCTTTTTTTGTTTGAAAGGGTGTGCTCCCGAATTGGTCCCATATAAATTTTATTAATTTTGCTTGGATAGTTTTTGAGTTAGCTACAAAATACGTATTTTTTTCCCACTTAGTATTTAGATGATATGATAAGTTTCTGTCACTGGTAGTAGGTAGTGGTATTCGAATGTGTGTGGAGTAGGTACCACAACTAAAAAGTGAAAAATAAAAACTTTTTACAAAAAAAAAACAACCGACCTCCAAAAAAAACACTACAAAGTGAAAATACAAAACCCAAGACACCGACTTCCAAAATTAAAGTTATTTTTCACTTTGTAGTGTTTTTTTTGGAGGTCGGTTGTTTTTTTTTTTGTAAAAAGTTTTTTATTGGTCATTGGTCTGGACCGATGACCTTGTGAAGGTTGCGGAAATGCTGGATTCAAGAAGCACAGAATCAGTCGAAGTAGCGATGCTTGGAGGCCTATGTCCAGCAGTGGACGTCTTTCGGCTGAAATGATGATGGTGATGATTTTGACAATCTTTATTTTTCAAAATATCATTCTCATCTTGCGTCCTAGCACTTGGGCTGCAATTTATATGCTGACTAAACCTTGATACCTAATAATAACATACAAATAATAATAGGAAAATTGGGTGTATTTTTTTCAACAAGTCATGTTCAAGTTCTCAACATCAAATTCAATATTTGTCTTTACAAACCGACAATTCTTTCAACTGATTTATTTTATCGATTTTTATAATTTTCCCACACTTAATGAAAATTTTAAACTTTTAAGCTATTGCATAGCTTTTATCGCGGGCTTTGAGCGCGACGACCGAATCAAGAAATTCCGTAACGAAAATAAAACCTAACACTCCCCCACTCTGTCTACCATGTAATGACGGATGATGACATGAAACAAAAATTACATCATCCGTCATCATCCTAAGTGTAGCGTTGACAAATAGGAAATGTTCAAATCAACAGTTTGTATACGCAAAATATTAAGAAGCAACAGCAAAAGCCAAGCAAAACATTATTGTCATCAATTTTATAGTAATATAAAACAAATAATCAACAAAATAAATAAAACAATCTAAAGAAAATAACAACAAACAAGGACCACAAAAAAAGTCTTCTTTGCTTTCTCAATTTTTACAGAACACTGTTTCTTTTGCAGTATTCATCCAGTTTACAACGTACACGCCACTTCTCATCCTGACGGGGATCTTGGGTTCCCTGAGGTCGCTGGTCCACATAGCCCAGCCCATAGTGGTCGCTGAGCATGTGCCTATAGAGAGGTATCCACCAGCATACGGACTATACATGCTGTTGGCTGGAGGCATCAGTTTGAGCGTCGGGCCTATGATTGGTAAGTTCATCTCTTTATAATATTTGTACCTAACTAGCATCTTACCAAGACTTCGTCCGTGTAAGAAGTCAACTATCTTCTTCTCGATTAACCTGGTGTTAGAGTCTACTCTGTAGAAAAATGTACGCTGGATTTTGTATTATCTATATTTAAAAGAGTGTCTTTTGAGTTTCTTGCCCATTCTTCTCATCTACGTTTTGGAATGGGCAACTAGCTTCATCTTTCTGACTAACTGACCGACTCTTTGAGAATTCAAATTCCAATTAAACCATTTACAGGCATTTTTGAATTGTCAAGGAATGAGTCAGAAATATGAAGCTATACTCCATAGGTTTAGGTAGTTAAAAAAAGGTAAACAAAAAAAACCACGTGACGAGACAGCTGTCAAGAAACCGACTAAACATAATACCAGTCACTTTAGTTGTTATGCTACGTCACAGTTGAACTCTTCAAATTAGCAACGTTATATTTCGTTGACGTTTAGAAATTGGGCTCTTTACAATAGACAGATTACAAAATCTTATAAATCAGACAAAAAAAATTGTGCTCAAGCAGTTACATCTACTAAAAGTAGTGAAGAATAAACGATAAAGTTTAACATACATTAATAAAAGAGAAAACTATAGATAAACACTAAAATAAATTTAATTTGGTTTTATTGTTTCTTTAACAAGAAAGTGTCATCTATAAAAACCCTTTTTATGATTTGTTTACCTTTTTTTAACTACCTAAACCTATGGAGTATAGTTGCCCATTCCAAATCATAGTAGGTAGGTACCTATGAAGAAGAACTGACAAGAAACTCCACGGACACTCTTTTTAATCAAAAATTTGTTACAAAATATTGGTTACATCATTCATGTTGAAATTATGCAAATGAGAACAATATAAAAAGACGTGCACGTTAAAAGCGTCCGTAGTAAAAAGATAAAAACAAAAAACAATTCAAAGATTTAAATAAATTATAATAAGCCGTAGCAGCTAAGAAATGACTAGTCCCAACTGACGGCGCTGATCACGAACATAACATAAAACCGTATCATAACTATCTGGCAGACTAATAGACATTGTAAAGCCTAAAAGCCTAAATCAAAAAAGTTTGAAACATGAAAATTGGAAAATGTTTAGTTAAATAGGAAATCAAATGCAAATGTTGGTTGGCATTATAATTTTTTGGAAAAATAAATTATTTTGTCAAATTACAAAAACATCGTATTCTATGATCCTTGAATAAATAAACCTAAATACCAATCAAAATGTCAGAACGCAATAAGAATATTTCGTAAAATAAATGCATCATTTAGAATTATTTTTAGAGTATTAATGAGTAGATTTGTAGGTGTATAAAAAAAGGTCTTGTCTGTCAGTTCCCAAAATATTCGAAGGTAGGCACATGTCCCACTGCAAGCGAGTAATGAGAAGCGAGTAAGCTAGCAACTAAAAACGCATTGGCGAGCAACAAGCAGCGAGTACGCGACGGCGACGAGCGATTACTCGCTGGTATGCCTCAGCGAGTGTTCTGTCCGCCAAGCGAGCGTCGCTGAGCGAGTACTCTCTTCGCTAGCTCTTGTCGCTGCAACAAACGAGTACTCGCCGGCGGTGTGAATAGTCAGCGATTAACTATCAATATACGTATCTCTTTTACTAACATGGGACCTACAATCTTTTGAACGTTTCTTGAGCGAGAAAATCATTGATAGCTAGTCGTTTCCTCGTCGGCGCGGGGCGGTGGGACAGGTGACTTAGGCAGTTGTCCCACCGTCGGCGATTAACGAGTAGCGAGTAGAGCTAGCAACTGAAAACTAGTTGGCGAGCAGCTAGTGGCTGATTGCGACGAGCGATTACTCGCACCACTCGCTTGAATTTTTTTTCTCTCGGCGTGAGTTCTGACCGCCAAGCGAGCATCGCTGGGCAAGTATCGCTGAGCTTGTATTATTTTTGATAGCTCTTACCGCTCAGCGACATACTCGCGGAGCGAGTCCTCGCCGACGGTGTGAACAGTCAGCGATCAACTTGTCTTTTGTTTACACGGAATGCATATCTATTGTACGTTTCTTGAGCGAGAAAATAACCGATAGTTAGTCGCTTCCTCGCCGGCGGTGGGACATGTGCCTTATAATCTAATATCATAAGGTCATAGACTCAAAATATGTGCATCTAGACGTCATTAATATTTTTTCCTTTATTTCGTCTATATACATTAAAATTTACATTTTTAAATATTTTTATAAAAACAAAAGATTTTTTTAAAATTAATATTATTATTTTTAAACGTCGAAATATTAGGTGATTAATCTCGTCTTCTTCTTCGTCATTCCCTCAATGCTGAGGATCGAGATCAAATATACAATTAAACAACAATTCAACAATAATTTATTCTCTCTTCACAAAGGTAACTTAAAGTTAATGTGTACAAAAAAAATGTAATATGACGCGTCTGTAGTGTTGAACGCTTGGTAAATGCTGCCTCCAACAATCTTCTTAATTGCGTCTGACCAACTTGCCGGTGTTTTTCTGCCTTGAGCGCGTTTTTCTTCCACCCGGCCCAGAATCATAAGCCTTTCCAGTCCATGCTTAGGTGAACGCATAATATGTCCGGAAGAGCTGAGGGCACACTCCTGGCAATTGGCATATCATAGATAGCCGCTTGGTGATATTGAGTGGTGATTAATATCGCTTATTAAATACTCATAATGTGATTGTCAATTCTTGAACACTTGCATATACTTTTATGTACAGTGACTTGGAAATAAACCAGTAAAAAAAAATACTAGCTTATTACTGTCCTACTGCAGGGCAAAGGCCTCTTCTCATACAGAGAAGGCACGAGCATTGATCACCACTGCTCAAGACGCGTTGGCGATTTCAGATTTATATTAACTATTCCAGGTTTCTTCACGTTGTTTTCCTTCACCGCTGTCAAGAATGTTCAAGAATTAAAACAGTAACTGTGGAGTAAAATAAAAAGAGTAACGTGGAGTTTCTGCTTATTCTTCTCCATACGAAACTACCTTTTGGATCATCTAGAATCAATTCTCATCACCATCATCATCATCATCAGCCTATAAATGTTCCCACTGCTGGGACACAGGCGTCCTCTCTGTGAGAGAGAATCAATTCTATTTTCTTGTAAATTTTGATGATCAAAAATGTCTTTTATGTGCCTATTTGAAATAAATTATTTGACTTTTACTGAATAAAATAGCTTGATATGATATGATGAGAACATTGGTGGCTTAGTGGTAACAGCCCCAACTTATGAGTTGAAGGTCGTGAATTTGAACCTAGGCAATCGTTTTACTTTGTGTGAATAATTTCATCACCACTGCTCTCAAAACGGTGAAAGAAAACATCGTGAGTAAACCGGCATAATTATCCTAGAACCAAAAATTCGAAGACATGTGACATCTACCAACCCGCACTGGGCCCGCGTGGTGGATTACGGCCCACTCCTCTTACAAAGAGGAGGCTTATGTCCCAGCAGTGGGAACATTGTAGGCTGATTATGATTATTATGATGAATAAAATAGCAAAGATACAATCCAAAATATCTATCATGATGGCACAGCAATCTCTCCATTCATCCCTTCAAACTAACCAGGATGACAATAATTCAATAAACACGTTTGCTGACTACTCAACACGACTCAGCAATCCTGTTTAATCAATATCGTTCGCATCCGCTGACGTGTGTGTCCCCATTATGTCTGTCGCTTCAATTTGTGTCTATTCTGACGTTTCAACCGAATATTTAATACTGTGAATACATTAATTTGACGTCATACCACACACAAACATAACATCACGCCTGTAATCCTTAAAGGGTTTGGCAGAGATGTACCTATAGTACACACAGTAGTGATAGCCCAGTTTTGTGACCGTCCTACTGCCAAGATATCATAGGTCTCGAGTTCGAACCCAAGGCACGCACCTCTGACTTTTCGGATTCATGTGCGTATTGTATAATTATCACTTGCTTCAAAAACGGTGAAGGAAAACATCGTGAGGAAACCGGCATGCCTGAGAGATATTTCTCGACGGTATGTGAAGCCAAGTCACAGGCCCATGGGCGGCTTTAAAACTCTGACACCAGGTTAGTCAATAACCACACGAAAAGAAAAAGATTGTGTAACACAGTTTCAATCACAATCCGAGGGTTTTGGAGAAAATTCCTAAACCATTGGCTTCATAGGTTTGAAAAAATCGTCTGCTCAGCAACGTAAATAACGTGATTGAAATGTCAAAATGGAAGGAATTGCGATCAATTCTCAGTTCATATGTGCTATTTGCTAAGCAATTACCCAGCAGGTTTTGCTTTGTGATGCATAGTATTTTTTTTTTTTAATATAATAATTTATAATATTAAAAATTTAATAAATTAATAAAATATAATCAATTGATATATTTTATTAGTGTGATTCTATTTTGTTTATATTTAGGGCTTTTAAATAAAAGGTCACTTTTATGTTTCGGTTCTACAAAACTTTGAACTGTTAGCTTAAAATACCATGTTCTGAATTCAATTAAAAACCAGTAAAATAAAGCTCTGGCCAGACTGAGGTGAAAGTCACGCGACTATTCGCGCTCGGTTGAACACCTCCATACAAGTTCGTTGACATAAACGACGCGAGCGAATTTTGTTGCGCATCCCGCGCGAAATACGCTTCAGTTTGGCCAGAGCTTAAAATAAACGTTCTGAATTCAATTAAAAACCCGTAGAATAAAGGTTTATTTGAGTATCCACTAACAATTAATAAAAAAAAATCTCCTTTTTTCCAGGTTTCATCCGAGATTACACAGGCAGTTATGCCATAGCGTTCAGCATTTTGTCCGCCTGCAACCTATTCTGCGTCGTACCCTGGGCAGCAGAAGCCATAGCCAAATATAGGAAGAACAAGAACTCTGCCTACGCCCTAAAGACATGAATATTCAAGCTTTAAGTTTTAGTACTAACACGAGTTCGTTCTTTTTATAAAAGGATTTGAAACTCCCAACGTGATTTAGAGATGTTCCTTTGATAGGATTTTTAGTCGATTATTAGATTCTAATTTCAAATTGATTGACTTGCATCAGGGCCTGCGGAGTACCTCTAATAATTGAAGTATTGTAGATATTATTCAAAGTATTTAAACGTTACGTTTATTTTTAGTTTTAAATTGAGTGTTCAAAGATTTGCTCATTTTGTTGTAGCTAAAAGCAAGGCAGTTGAGATTTTATAAATAATTCTGCTAAATAAGGAAACTCGAATTTTAGTGTTAATATTTTCGTAAGATAGAGATGTTACGTAATGATTTCGAAAATCAAAAATGAGTCTATGATTAGGATTACACTTAGAGGGAGTTTAGAATTATTATTAATTTGAACGATAATTTAAGAGTTTATAATATAAAGCTGCCAAATTCTTGCCATATATTATAAGCATTTGGGTAAACTGGGCCCCCACTAAAGAGTAGTCTACTTATTAATAGTGTAGGTATAAGGAATACAATAATAATTATAAAAAAATACTGCCAATTATTATTAAGTATGGTTAATCTTCTGGGCTCGTGGCTAAATGATAACAACCGCACTGGTCGATCGAAGGTTAAGCAACGTTTACCGCGGTCGCTTCATGGATGTCGGGGTGCCTCGGAAAGCACGTTAAGCCGTTGGTCATGGCTGTCATTCGTAGATCATTGACAGTCGTTACGAATAGTTTGAAGCCCAAAAGTCTGACAACCAGTCTGACCAAAGGGTATCGTTGTGGAGGTCAGATAGGCAATCGCTCCATGTAAAATACTGGTATTCATCTGCATCCGATTAGACTAGAAGCCGACCCCAACATAGTTGGAAAAACGCTAGACACATTGATTGATTGGTCAATCTTCTGGGCACGCATACATACAACAAAACAGTTTGGTACAGTGCGTGCTACTAAAGATGAGACTTGATACACCACGTGGTTTGACTTGCGCAGTAGACGATTTATCTCTTTAGCGGTATGAGGTCTGCGCCGGGGCGTCATCGGGGCGGCGGAAAGAGCGCGGGAGACGGGGTCAAGTCTCATCTTACGTAGCGCGTATTGTACCTATACCTACTTCAATATTAATTGTTTTGTTGACTGTACGTGTAAATGCATTTCTGAAATGGTATTTTTAGTAAATATAGTTATATAGTGATAGAAGGTTTATTTTATAATATTATGTATGTGTTAAACGATAAATAAACCTGTGAATGGATTGGCAACATGCATTTCCTGAATTTTGTGACTGCGATATTAAAGTGAAATTGTTAATTATATACCTAGTAAAATATAGATATTTTTTTACAATGCCACAATTTTGTTTAATTCATTTAACCTGCTTCGCACGGTTTTTACGATTTGACAAAACATTGAGATTTCTTTATATTTAACTTATTGATTTAATTATGTATCTAAGTTTTATATGTATAATGTATTTAGGGACCGAAAACCTTTATAAATTACGGTTCAGAAGATTTTTCTTATTTCTACGGTTTACGGGTTACCGCTACCTGGGTAACCAAGAAGAACGTGTTACCATATTTAGATTATCGTTTTAATACCGGTTAGACACAGGCTATGCGCGCCCTTTGACTAATGCCGACGGCTCGTGTAAGATACAGGTAATTTTTATTTCGGTAACCGGTATTTAATTACCTTTAAAAATACCTGTAAAAAATATAAATGTTGTAACCGAAAAAATACCCGTATTCGTATTGATCATACCGGTTTCGGTCCCTGAATGCATTCCAAATACACCTTCCAGAATAAAATCTCTGGTTCAGTCGTAAAATGACCACTTCTCAAAATGCCTCCCGGACGCAAAATGTCCACTTCTCAGAATGTCTCTTTCGCAAAATGACCACTTCGCAAAATTTCCCATTTTTGTGTACTTTTTTTATTTTGCTTTGATATTTGATATGATTTTTGTGTAATTGTTGTTGACTTAGGTCAACAAAACACAAACAATTATTTACATGATAAATAAATCTTGCAAGCGATTCAATTTCTGTCCTTTATGTCTATTTGTGTGAATATATGTATATATAAAAGATTATTATGTAACCCTCTGTGCAAGAATTCGATTCGCACTTGACCGATTTTGTACTGATAAGAAGGATTGAATGTGCATTGGAAAAAAGGACATTTTGCGAAGTAGTCATTTTGCGAAAGAGACATTCTGAGAAATAGAGATTTTTCGAAAGGGACATTTTGCGAAGTAGAGATTTTGTGTCCGGGAGACATTTTGACAAGTGGTAATTTTGCGGCGGAGCCAAATCTCTGTATGCTTCTGGAAACGTCATCGAAATCCATTGCGCAGTTTAGAAGAAAAACGTGGTCACACAGACAAACTCCAAAAGCGATTTTAATTTATTAGCAATTATGTATAATAGTTCCACCTTATCATGTCAAATTGGTACTGCTAATTTGGGGCGGGCTGTTAGCAGATTGGGAAACTTTCAAAATTTTGAATGTCTGTATTCTGATTAAAAACATCAAATTAATCAATTTAAAATATCGTAAGCAATATGTAGGATAAGATTGCATAACAATTATGTGATATGTATCCATTAATATCTCCGCGATTACGCTAGGTTATCAGTCAAAGGCATGTAGATTACTTGTTCAACTAAAGACCTGTTTTAATAAACTAGGTATTAAATTACAAAAATAAAAAGGATTGTGTGGTTTTATGAAACCACGGTAAAAGTGAAACTTTTAAGCGAACCATAGGCGCCGCCATATTGGCCTTGGCTGCTCTGACGAGCGCCTTTCACTTTATCCCTACTCCGCGGCCGACCGTCACGCGACATGCAACACACAGACGAAAAAGTTTGAGACGATGTAATAAAATTTTCACTTTAACAAACTAAATTATGGCGGAAAAATTCCTCCGCATTGCTGTCGACTGGTAATGTACCCAAGAGACTGGCGGCATTACCACGTTGTATGGCAATGCTTAGCCTCTGACCAAGGTAAAAGCCAGCCATTGCGTCACGGGTAGTGTCAATCAGCCGTTTGAAGATTTCGTTGAACAGATCATAAACACTCGGACCCCACGGCCTGGTTTCAACACCAAACGGCTCGAAAATAATTAATTAGAATTACTTATAAGCAGGTAAAGTATTTTTTCTCAAACATGCATAGAACTATTGTCATTATTTTCGAACAAAGAACACGCGAAGTATCGAATTTATGGTCAAAGAAAACCAAATCCATTGCAGGCGCGTTTTTTGAATTTGGAATATTACAACGCTCCAGCAATGTTGTATGAAATGGCGTGCTGGGGTTATTAAATACTCTTTGATTGGATCTCTTTTCTCATTCTTGGCATACCAAAGTTCTCTTTGCTTAGTACAAATTGCGTTCACGTGGCTGTATAGCCTTAGATGCATTTGCTTTTCGGTACAGATGATAAATAGAAAATTGGCGGCAAAGCTGATTTGTTATTTACTTATATAATAGATAATTAAAATGAGTTCCAACGGTTCAGAGAGTGAAATGGAGATTGATTGTACTCCACCAGATTTAAGATCAGAAGCCAAATTAGCAATGGAAAACCTGCTTCCAGCGAAGTCAAAAGAAAAATACATGAAAGTATGTGAAAATTTTATGATTTGGAAAAACGAGAATAAAGTGAACATTTTCTACAAACTGTGTATTTTTGGCGAATTTTAATGAGATTACTAAAACTAAAAAGCCATCTACATTATGGGCAATTTATTCCATGCTGAAATGTACAGTTCATGTTAAAAACGGCATTAACTTGAAAAATTATTAATTTTTAATTTATTTCCCTGCATTCTTTTAAGAAAAGCACTATTTATGCCTCGGCGGAAATGGCAATTGCCTGTCTCGTATTAGTGAAGTGCTCGCCTACGGCTCGGCCTTTAAACTCATACTCGACCTGCAATTGCCTATTTCCCGGCCTTTGCAATAATGTACTATTTTTTTATCTATTTCTTCGTCAGTTTTTTTTTCCTTTATCAAGTCCGTACACAATAATACCTTTAAAAGCTACGGCACTGAGCCTACTATTGCATAGAAAACTACATTTAATTACTAGGTAGCAAAGATCAAAATGGCATACATAATGTCAAGTTGACATCAACCTAAAAGCTATTTTTAATTTTAAAAATGTCAGCGTCTGTCAGTGTCACCTTTTTATTCGGTCTGACCACAGATTAATACAGATGGGATACTCCGCTTAAACCTTTAAATAAAAAGCGACTCTTGTTACCACACAATAAAGTGCAATTCAGGTCGCACAGCGCTAATTGCCTACACTTATATTCACCTAGAAGTTTTCTCTCTTTCTATCACGTAACTCTTAGATCTTCTAACTACGTTACACTCACAGAATTGGCCCGATAAGTCGAGCCCGCTGCGTACTTGTAGCTTCATACCTAAACTGCTGAGTGTCCCATCTGTATTCATCTGTGGTCTGACATGTAAACAAGATGGCTGAATGTCATTCTGCGGTATTGACATTACAACGCAACATACTATGCCAAGTCGGTAGAGCTGATTCTATCGTGTAATGAACAGGAAAAAAACTTTTTACAAAAAAAAAACAACCGACTTCAAAAAAAAAACACTACAAAGTGAAAAATAACTTTAATTTCGGAAGTCGGTGTCTTTGGTTTTCAATTTTCGTTCTTTGTCACCGACTTCCGAAATTAAAGTTATTTTTCACTTTGTAGTGTTTTTTTTTTGAAGTGGGTTGTTTTTTTTTTTGTAAAAAGTTTTTATTTTTCACTTTTTAGTTGTGGTACGTACCCCACACAAATTCGAATACCACTACCTGCTATGTAAATAACAGTGACAGGAAGTTATCATAATATCATCCACAAACTATGTGGGAAAAAATACGTATTATTGAAGATAACTCAAAAACTACCCAAGCAAAGTTAATAAAATTTATATGGGACCACCTCTGAAATATGATCTACCAAACAAAAAAAGAATCATCAAAATCAATTCATAATTGGCGGGGTAATCGCGTAACAAAAAAAATAATACAAGTCCTCCAATCAATCAATAACAATCTCCTCGTTTTGGAAGTCGGTTAAAAATAGCCCTCAATTTCTATGTAGTCTGTGATAGATAGCCCTTAAAGTGACAAAAATATTTTGGCTGTAACTGTAGATTATTAGAGTCCTATATTTCTATCAGCTCAGTACTGACATCAAAGATAACATAAGCGTCACTGTGGAAAATCCCTATAAAATGTGCAGATATCGTTTAGAATTAGTACATTCAAAATCAATCTGCCTAGCCTTTTCCCAACTATGTTGAGGTCGGCTTCCAGTCTAACCGAATGCAGCTGAATCCCGGTATTTTACATGGAGTGACTGCCTATCTGACCTCCACAACCCAGTAACTGGATAATACGATACCCCATGGTAAGATTGGTTGTCAGACTTTCGGGCTTCTGACGACCCGTAACGACTGTCAAAGATCCACGAATGACAGCCCGGACCAACGGCTTAACATGCTTTTCGAGACACGGAGGAGTCTCGACATGTAAAGATGGTCACCCATCCACAGACCAACCCCGGCAAGCGTAACTTAACCTAGTGGATCACCCCGTGCGGCTGTTATTACTTAGCCACGAATTATTACATTATTATAATTATTTAACTTTCAGTAACCGAGCGACAGGGTAAAACTGACCTATGTACACTTAAACACGTAGTCAGTTGTGCCACAGAGAAAAGAAAACAGATGCGTAATAAGATACTTATACAATAAAAGTACCGACAAATATGCACACCACCCACTAATACCGTATATTTATAGAGCAATAAAACTTTATCTGTAGGTACATTTATGTATTACAATTTCTATTGTGTACGAGCGAATAAGTGAACAAAGAAACGTTTATCTGCGTAACGAACACAGAGCGGTGTGCATGTGTTTTAGGCACAGCACACATTATGCGACAAGTCAGACTAATACGACAAAAAAGTCGCAGATGATAATCCTTGGTCCGATTATATAAGGGATTGATTGTGACGTTCCATAATCAGTTCCCACTGCTGGGACACAAGTCACAACTCTGTGGGAGGGAGTGAGTCGTAATCCTCCACGTCGGCACAGTACGGTTTAGCGGATGCCACATGTCTTCAAATTTTTTGTTCTAGGGTATGTCAGTTTCCTCACGATGTTTTCCTTCACCGTTTTGAGAGCAGTGGTGATGAAAGCTACGACCTACAACTCGTAAGTCGTGGCCGTTTCTAATAGCCTCGTGAGACCCAGACATATTTTGGGTTCACTAGGCATTAAAACCGAACGGTCCATTTAAATGGACAAAATTTGTATAGTGCTTAAGTCCCGAGACTTGTTGTTGAAAATTTGACACGTTAGAGTTATTGGTTTGAAGTGAGACTTTTAGGGCATAGTTATGGTATTATATAGATGCCGTTTTGTATAAAAAAATGAGTCAATAATTTGTCCGCCAGAATGACCTTTAGGTTGCAATGACTTTTTTATCTATAGGAGTAAAAAACTTATTTTTTCCCAAATTGTCTTTATTTTCAGTTTTCCTTAGAAATAATCAACATAATTAATATATCAGTCTCAATTGTTACAAAAATCACCTTTTCAGAGGTCAAATTACTATCAAATCAAATCTTCAAATCAAGTCTTCCTCTTGGCCTTGACGAAAACTCCGAGAGAGGTATATCATCATTAGAAGAATCTGAACCGGAGGTTGAGTGTACATCAACATGAACTGGCTCTCCTATTCCCTCTTCTTCTTCCCCTATTTCAGAGTCTGATAGCTTATTTAAAATTGTGTCCTCAATATCGCGATCACGCAAACCTGAAAAAACAAAACACAGCAAGGATAAGCCAAAAGCAACTCTTTGTCTGCACGCTCCAGTACCGGTATTAATAGCAAATCTGGTTAGAAATGAAAATTTGTTACGGGAAATGATGAAAAACAAAATTTGTTTTAAAAATAATTATATTAACTAAAACCGATAGTACGTTAGAATAGACAAATTATTTTAGCATCATATATCTTTTAATTTTATAGTGAAAAACACAAAATTTATGAATTGTTAGATTCAATAATAATATCTCCAAAATTTTATTTAAAAAAAACATTAAAAAATGTAAAAGATTGCAACAAAATTAAGCGATTTACTCACCACGTACACGGAAACCTGCCATAACGCCGCATACTTACACTATTTTGACATCTATCATGAACTGCCACTTGTCAAAATAAATGACAATCCGTTCATCATTCTTTCGTCCGGAAATTGGTAGAAATTGCTAAAGATATCAGCATAATTTTTAAAAAAAGTGAGTGATTTCGTAATATGTCCATTTAAACGGCTAGTAGGCTTTAATACCAACTCATCCCATAAAAGCTGTCGGTTTGAGTCGACATCTTTATTTTGGGTATTAAACGGGCGCGTCGGCCTCACGAGGGTATGCCACCAATGCTCACTGCTGATTATGACGTTTGGCAGAGAGAAATCTTGATGCCTGGATTGATGAACAGATTCCTTGTTTTATTATTTACTTACCAATAATCATTTTGGTAAGTATATCTTTTAACTGGCAGACAAAATAAAAATAAGCACAGGTATATTTCTAATAGTAACAAAATAAATAATTTTATAATAATAAGAAAACCTCGTCTCTCCAGGCTTTAATAACTATTTAAATAAATCCAAATCAAACTGAGCTGTTATTATTTTTTAAATTAAAAGAACCGTTCCGATAATCTCAATATGAAATAAAAATTCGATACCAACCTCTACCTACTTCAATAATTAAAAATACTCTTTTTATCAGAATTGTAATTACTTTCTTGTTTATTTATATTTAAGAATCGTCTGATCCTCGTAAGTGCTTCTACCAATAGAAATGAGAGAGTTTCAATTTTAGAACGCTTCGAAAGTTCTCAACAAAATTAATCGTCATCAAAAATACTAAGTTTGGGAAATTTATTGGTCATCAAATTGATACACCTCTTCCTTGCCCTTCAGCGAATCCAGGCACGATGCGGTATGTTGCTTTACTAAAATAGGCTAGTTGACAGAGTTTTAGAAAATACAATAGTCGTGGATATATTTAGTAACCTGTTCCACTCAGCTATTTCTAAAGAGCCATAAAAACTCCTGAAAGAAATCGACACGTGTTTCACCTCTCAACAAAGCATCCTCAGGATGACGATTGACTTGTCGCGAACCCAAACACGGCATGTTGCCACACCGAGCGCTGAACGCAGACTGAGAGTTTACAACCAGAGAGAGTAGCAGAGTTTTAGAAACCGATTATAATATAAATAGTTAATTGTATTCCTTTTTGTCTATTTTCCTCAAAATATGAATAATTCAGATGTGAGTGATAACACTGGAAAGGAGCACCCTACGTCAATTTGCAGTGTTCTAGGCTATAGCAATTTCATACTCTAATGCTGGGGCCGTAGCATTAAAGAAACAATTGTAATTTGAATATACAGACAATTTAAGTTGTTGATTAAAAAGAGTTTCCCTCACTTTCACTTTAACCACAGCTTCCTACGTCGTTCTACCGCATACCGATTACCTAATTCGCTGCCCCAAAGCATAAGTACCTATACTCCATTTGAAATAAGATTAAAACCTTTTTTACAGTCTGTTTAACCGATTTTGACTTCTATACTCATTGGCATAAGGATGGCATTAAAAGCAAAAAAGTGGGTACAATACCAACTGTTTACTGCAGCTGCCATTTGTCATGCCACCAACGCAATAGAAGTCAAAATCGGTTGAACGAACTGTAAAAAAGTTTTATTTAAATATCTAATCTTATTTCAAATGGAGAATACTTAATGTGAATGTATGAAATTGTATTGTGCCTACTGTTTATGTGTATTACGTTATATATATATGTGTTATTAACGTATTAATTGTAAGCTGAATGTAAATCTGGACAATAAACGATTTAATTTCATTTTTGACTACTACAATATTAAAAACAGCTGTCAACTTCGAGCATGTGTCGTAGCCCTAAGGCATTATGACAGCTGTTTATCAGCCGCGTCCCGTCGACACTCAGTACACTGCCGACACTTACCAACGATACAGTGTGACCGTGGTTCAGTGCAATGGATGAAACAAAAGAAGTTAACCTCCTTATGGCGGCAAATGTACCAGAAAAAGTTAAGGAGGAGCAAATTTTGGACACAGTTAAAGAGAAGGCTGATAGAAATAGCTGGGGTTATGCTGTTGGATTCGGAACTGTGATAACCTTTGTGAGTATTGTTTTTCTTTTTTTTTGTATTTGGTGCCATAATTTTTGTTTTTTCTACATTGCCAGCCACTTTGTTTTTGTTTCGCCGAATTGGGTTATTTTAAATGTCTTGCGCTGAATGAGTCACTCGATTATTATTATAGAGACGAAATTTCGATGATGTTGTTTATAAACAAGTATATTGCTCATATTTATAATGAGGTTAGTGACATGAGAGTGTTATATTCATCATCATCATCAGCCTATAAATGTTCCCACTGCTGGGACACAGGCCTCCTCTCTGTGAGAGGGAGTGGGCCGTAATCCACCACGCGGGCCCAGTGCGGTTTGGTAGATGTCACATGTCTTCGAATTTTCGGTTCTAGGACATGCCGGTTTCCTCACGATGTTTTCCTTCACCGTTTTGAGAGCAGTGGTGATGAAATAATTTACACAAAGTAAAGCGCCTGTCTGGGTTCGAACCTACGACATACAACTCGTAAGTAGCGGCCGTTACCACTGGGCCACCACTGCTATCAGTGTTATATTTGTTCAGGATATTTATATAAATGGCTGTCTAGTGGGGTCTGTCATTCTATTGTAACAACATAACCACGTCCCAGAATATATCTGGCGTTTTAGAGTTAGGTATATCTACTTTTACTTCTCGTCCCACATACTACAGTGTCTCAAGACGAAAGTCTGGGACCAGTGCGTGTTGTCAGTGATGACCTATGGTACTGAAACGTGGTCGCTCACAATGGGCCTTATCAGAAGGCTAAAAGTCACCCAAAGGGCAATGGAGAGGGCTATGCTTGCAGTTTCCCTACATGATCGAATCAGAAATGAAGAGATCCGCAAGAGCACCAAGGTAACCGACATAGCCCGAAGAATGTGGTAATGGGCAGGGCACATTGCTCGCAGAACGGATGACTGATGGGGCCGAAAGGTTTTGGAGTGGCGACCGCGTACCGGAAGTCGTAGCGTTGGAAGGCCTCCCACAAAATGAACCCATGACCTCGTGAAGGCCGCAGGAATCCGCTGAATGCGGGAAGCATAGATTCGGTTGAAGTGATGGTGTGACGTCTTTCGGCTGAAATGATGATGATGATATTTACTTTTCATATGTTTCTTGGGAGCAGTGGTGGCCCAGTGGTAACGGCCGCGACTTACGAGTTGTAGGTCGTAGGTTCGAACCCAGACAGGCGCTTTACTTTGTGTAAATTATTTCATCACCACTGCTCTCAAAACGGTGAAGGAAAACATCTTCAGGAAACCGGCATGTCCTAGAACCGAAAATTCGAAGACATGTGACATCTACCAACCCGCACTGGGCCCGCGTGGTGGATTACGGCCCGCTCCCTCTCACAGAGAGGAGGCCTGTGTCCCAGCAGTGGGAACATTTATAGGCTGATGATGATATGTTTCTTGGCATTTACGTGTGATCGTTTACGCCATTTTGTAGTGATTCTATGTTGACCTTGTCTTTATACATGATCATCATTCTCTTACCATTTTCCCAATTAATTTTAGGTCGGAACAACAAGTTTTCTTCTTCCTTACATCTCTTTGAGTCGTCATCTTAGTAGTCATCATCTTTCTAACCATATCATCTTTCACACAGTCCATCCATCGTTTCTTTGGTCTTCCCCAACTGTTTCACAGACTGCGAGGTGATTGCGTAACACACTAGCAGTAGCAATCGCTTCCATTTTGACTCTTCAACAACATTCATTGCGTTATGTACAATGGGTGAAACTTCCGCATAATCGCATAGCACGGCTCACGACTCGATCGGTGGGAATGTTGATGTCGTTAAATCCGGTTAAGCAATAAGACCGTTTAATAGAAGGACCATAAAATACGTTCGCAAATTTTTTCGTTACGCGCCCTGTACTCACACTAATGCATATTGTCTCTAATTGGGCGAAACCAGGAAGGAGTATGGTCTGTCACTAGCTGCGCTGCCATAGAAATATTTTCTTAGCTGAGTATTCGTAACTTTTGTCCACTGTACGTTGTTGAAAGGATTTTTTTTTAATATCCTTCAAAATCATTCCGATTATGATTGAAAGTGTGTTACGCAATTAGTGATCTGGTCAACGGACTTGTACTTTATAAAATAAAAAACGTGTTTCTTAATGATTTATCAGTAGCGACATTCCTACTGAAATCTACTCAATAGACATCCCTATGCCTGGGAAAAAAAAAGAAATTCTATTTAGTCCGTCAGTCAGATAATAAAAAAATATTAGACACGTATTTTTTGCTTTGATAAAAATTAAATATTAATAAAAAAATACTTAGATAAAACGCATTAAAGTTGAGGAGTGGGGGTCGCTACGTCACAAGTAAGTATAAATTCTACATACCTACTCATGATGTTATGGCACATTTTAACTCACTGTATCGCTGTAATCTTTTGATTACTTACGTAAAAAAAAAGAAAAAAATGCGTATCCAATATTTTTTAATAATTTACACGATGGACAACAAAAATTTTTTAGTCGTCGTCCATATTCTAAGTACTTAGTATTCTCTCCATACTAATACAATCCTATCTGACGGTAATTTCATCTACATTGACCTATGATTTCCCTAACGTCACCGGTCTATCTCTCCGTTGGATATCCACTTGTCCACTCTAGAAATAATTACATAATGACCTGAGTCCCCAAAGAGCAGTCGCATGATTTGTAGGAAGAGGTTTTATCTTTCGGCTTTTGACGACATTAGGTACAATCTATAGAGGTCAAATCTATTGAGTTCTTTAATGGTCTAGCTTCACAAGCACTAACTTTGTGTGTCCAAGTTTTTCCCATGATCTCTAATATAGCTTAGGTTTGGAACCCTAAATTGCTTCTGTGCCTATGCTTATTCTTTAACCATTCGTATGGTTGATCCACGCGAGACACAAAGGTTTTTTAATTGTTTCTGTAATTACGACATACGAGAGGTTAAGATACCTATAAAGGTGTGTCCAAACATTGAGTGGCAACAGCGCGGGCGCAGCGGCGTTTGCAGGACACATTTCTGCCGCACTCTAGCTAGGACAAAGGCTGGCCGTATGGTACGTACGGTTTCCTGATTCGGTTTCTTGAACAGGATTCCTGATTCGGGATTCCGTGAGACTAGCGCAGACATTCGATTTTTTTTTTGTTTCCGAATGTAACATCAGGTTTTTTTTTTCGTTCGGAAAATGTACAAACGTGTGCGCCTAGTTGAACATTTTGTATGTAAGGCAAGCATTGATCAGGAAACCGTACGTATACAGCTAGCCTAAGCCGACGAATGTTTGCGCGGCAGTCGTCCAACCAAAGGACGGAATGCCGCGCACGATTGCCGCTTCATGTTTAGACACATCTTTATGGTTATGAAATTTCCCAAAGAGCCCAACTTATTTTCGATACTAAAATTTGTCTCGCAGAAAGCATCTCATGGTTTGCGATGTCTTTTCTTAATAAATCCTATTCTTCTTCTTTTTGTGTGGTTAGGGACTAACCTGGTGTCAGAGTTTTAAAGCCGCCCATGGGCCTCTGACGTGGCTTCACATGCCGTCGAGAAATATAT
The DNA here is from genome assembly GCA_963680765.1 of Agrochola lychnidis. Classification (NCBI taxonomy): domain Eukaryota; kingdom Metazoa; phylum Arthropoda; class Insecta; order Lepidoptera; family Noctuidae; genus Agrochola; species Agrochola lychnidis. The sequence continues at coordinate 21,346,567 of OY796849.1, forward strand.
CTCTCAGGCATGCCAGGTTTCCTCACGATGTTTTCTTTCACCGTTTTTGAAGCAGGTTATAATTATACAATACGCACATGAATCCGCAAAGTCAGAGGTGCGTGCCTTGGGTTCGAACTCAAGACTTATGACTTGGGCAGTCCAACGGTCACACCACTAGGCTATCACTGCTATAATAAATCCAATTAATAAACAATTAACTAAACGCACTATTTCAACACCATTTTTCTCTAGTCCGCATTTTAGCTGAACAATTAATTTCCCCCTTCTGGGCAGCCGTTTTCCCACGAATTCTCTCCGTAAGTTAACAAACAATACGATTCTTACACACAGCTCGCATTTTTTCCTGCTATTAATGCGATCCCACGCCAATAATGGCGTCCGACTTGTTGAATATTTACGATGATAGCAATATCACAAAGGTACAAACATATACCTCTAATAACCTTGGGTGTATGTATCATGTTCCTATATCAATTCTTAGTAATAGCTTGAGCAGTGTTTAATTACCTACTCTACATCTATCTAATAGGGTAAACACTGATTGTAGTTTGTATGTATTAATTATGATATGATTAATGTGACTGTGAAATGCATTCATGTTTTGATTAATTACTATGTAGGTAGGTAGATCTATGTATGAATATCCTATACTATTAAATGGGCAATATTTGTATACATATCGGTTATATATTTGTTTAAATTTCGATGAAAGGTGCTATATAGGTGTTTCGATCAATCTGCCTAGCCTTTTTCCAGCTATTTTGGGGTCGATTTTCAGTACCTACGCGGAAACGCGGCGCGGGCGGTTGTTCGGTTGCAATATAGGGGTTTACGGGGGCGAAAAATCGATCTAGCTTAGGTCTCATATCTGGGAAAATTCGTTTTCTCTATTTTCACCCGAGCAGAGCTCGGTCGCCCAGGTACTTAATAAGTAAAACTTTCTACACTAGTTTTAGATTAGAATGTTTATTTATTATTTATTTATTTAAACTTTTCACACACAAAAAGGTACAAAGGCGGACTTAATGCCTTAGGCATTCTCTACCAGTCAACCAAGGGTGGTGAAGAGATTGGATGGCAGGTGCTCTGTTTGAGAGGAACAAAGAAAAAAAATATTTAAAATATATCATTAGAAATAAAATAACAGTACATAAATAGGTTATAATACACATACATATATATTTTATATAATATACATATATGATGTGAATGTTCCTTGTGATTTCTATTTAATAGCACCGAATTGTGGAATTACATGGCAGAGAGGGACTTTTTACCACAGCCAAGTTTTGTTTACGTACTTATTTCCACTTCGCAGACAGTGCTAAGTAAGTTATGTGCTTATAAGACAAACTTTAAGTACCTACTTCTAGTAGTATTTATAGTACCTAATATTTGTTAAAGAACCACTAAGTATTTGCTACTGGTATACTCCCTACTAACAGCAACCTCGTGATCTAATACAAAGTAAACTGTAAATAAACGATAACATTAAAACAAGCGTTAAAAACTCTTAAAAAAACAAAATGGAGTCATTCGCTCACAATCTCAAAGTCAATTAAAGTATGAACTAATCTTTTCGCGCTATTTGCCGAAGGCAGTGGAAGAAATGACTCTCAAATTCACAATGACGCCTGACGGCTGGAAAATCACAAATTATGACTGAAATGGACTTAATTTATAATATCCCCAAGGAATTGAACTAATTAGGCGATTAAGAACAGCATGAAACTGTTAACGATGACCTTTTTGAAATGACGTAACCACCTTTGATGTGAACTTTGTAGTTCAATCATTTGACAACTTTAATTGTTTAGACATATTTATTTTACAATATACATCTAATACTAAAATATATAAATTATGTATAAGTATACAGAGGGAAAAATAAATAAAGGAACGGCTCATTGGGCATCAAATTCGTCCGCATCGCTATCAGTGGGAAAATTGCCCAAAAGGCTGGTAGCATTGCCACGTTGTATGGCAATTGTTTATATATTTTATAAGGTCTCTCGACTGCCTCGTTGGTCTAGTGATCGCAAGCGCTACTCCTGAGTATGAGGTTTTTTCGTCCGGTTGTTGGCAATAGGGTCGCCCCCTATTACATGACTTAAACTTAACTACAATATGTAATAAAAACCCTGTCCAATCCGAAAGGGGCACATAGGTACGTCAATAAAAAAAATAAAAAAATAGTAATCAAAAATATTATTATTATTGAAAATAAAAAGTTATTGCTATTTAAAAATCACATTTTTTGTACCAAAAATACCACAAATTCATTAAAAATTTGCAAATTTTCAACTGGGGTTTATGACTTGTAGACACTCGTTATAAGACGGCCGCCGGCACCCCATCTCATATCCTGGTAAAATTGCCCATTGAAAAAAATTGTGCTCTTTTTTTGTTTTTCTTTTTTCTTGAAAATTACCACTTATATAGACTCAGTATGATACCTAACAACACCCTCACGGATCGTCGATGGTTTTTTTACTTGTTGTATATAGGAACATCTCTGCTTAACCCTTCGGGAAGACAAGGTGTGATTTTATGTATGAATGAGGTCATCTACATTTTCAATATCAAAGAAAATTATGAAATATAAAAATGAATAGAATATTATAATTAATACAAATTAATAAAATATAATAATTAAAATACAAAAATATAATAATTAATATACAAAAATAAAATAATTTAATAACCTCATGATATTAATTAAAATAACTACATAAACCAAATACTAGTAATATCATCGAACCGGGTTTCATGTTGTAACTTACTTACTTAAAATTTAAATGTAACAACTAAATGTACACATGAATGCAATAAAGAGTTTGAGTTTGAAAGAAAGAAAAAATACATTAATTAAGCTCAAATTAAAAGGTATGAAAAATAAGTTCATGGAAATATTCAGAAATAGGTACGTGTAGGAACTGTTAATATATTTAGTAATGATCATTACATAAGGAAATTTGTTTTTGATTGTAGTTTATTTATAATCATAATATTTACATTATTCCCTGTGATTATTTCCCTTCTTTTTATATAAATATATATTATTATTATTTTCAGTCTGTTAGCTTAAGGAAATTGTTATAATCTGCTAATCAAAGGGTTATTCACAGACACTGTACTTCATCATAATGTTACAATATTCTACCTCTCATTTGTCCCGTTTATATTAAAATGAACGTTGATTCTGGTGAAAATCCTTTGTGGGGATTTTGGTGCAACGCTTTTCCCCGTTACTTTACTGTCATTATACTTGCTTTTGCCCGCGGTTTCGCTCGTGTTGATTTCGGGAACGTACTACCGGTATTAAAAGTACCCTATGTGTTAATTCTGGTTATAAACAACATGTGCCAAATTTCATCTAAATCCGTTCAGCCGTTTTTGCGCCAATCCGGAATATATCCAGACAAACGGATAAAAATTTAAAACTAAAAATTTTAGTTGCGGTATCAGACTCGTCCCACACCTCGGAGTAATTACTTTTTTTTAAATCCATGTACAGTTTTGATTTCATTACTATTTTGTTATTTTATTGTTATTGGAAACCACCACGCTACATTTCGAAAGCCAGTCCAATTTTGAAACAGTTTTACGTTAATCGAATTCCGTTCTCTAAATAATACAATGGAACAAAGAAAACTCGTTTCCCAATATTGTAATTAAATTGTGAAACCGAATCCAACAGTTCTATCTAAATAATTTTAATTGCTGTTGACTTTGTTTAATCATATTAATTAATTAAATATTGACTAGCAGCGGCCTAGATGATTTAAACTCTGTAGAATTCAAGTTTGCCAAAGTGTAACTGGGATTTGCTTCAAAATAATGTCTTCAAAATTGGGTTAAATGATTTAAGTCCTCCTTCTAATCTCGATCGCACTTTGGTTGAGATTCACCCAGGTGTAAAATAACAGATTATGGAATGGCACAATGGCTACCAAATTTATCTCTTCCAGTCCCTATCTGATTTGGAGTACCTTCTAAAGATTTCTATAATTTATATTCTATGAAATGTTTACAGATCGCTGGTATTGGACATGTCAACTCGTTCGGACTGATTTACAATGATTTTATTAATGAAACGCAATCTACAGCCAAATCGTTAACTTCTGCACATGGAGTTTTCGCCATAATGTTGGCCATTGGAGGTAAGTTTCTAGAGATTAATAGTTAAATTATATTTATGAATAACTATTCAAATAAACAAAAAAATAAAAGGACATTTAGGTGTCGAAGTCCTCGTCCGCATCGCTGTCATCCGGAAACATGCCCAGAAGACTGGCAGCATTGCCACGTTGAATGGCAATGCTAATTCTTTGGCTAAAGAACGAGCCAGTCCTCTGTTCACGTAAACTGTTAACTACGATCAGTCGACGAGGAATTTCCCCAAAGGGCTCAAAACTGTGGTTACCCACTGGTTACTAGTTAAATTATTGATGTTTTGAGTGAAAATATACCTAATATAAACTGCCATTATTCCATAATTCAAGCATTCTGAAATAATATATCAGAGTTTTGAAGTGATATAGGATTTCTTCCATTTGGTTGAATTATAATACCTATCGTCTTGGATGAGTGTCGTCTGACGGATTTGTCTGACGAGAAAATCGCATTTGCACATGACTAAATACAAAATCACTAGATCAGTATTTAGTCATAATCACTGATTGATCAGATGCTGGTGCCGATTCTCTTGTCACAAAAAATGCCTCTAAACTAGACTAAAAATCACCAAAATTTAGTTTATTCCTGTCAAACGACGATTTCCCATTCTGAAATAGACTAAAGTGACACAACTTAACTATATTTTAGTTTGACAGCACTAAGATAGTACTAAGATATTAATTTAGTGAAAATGGCAATTTTTCGATTCTGAATTTGACGATTTTCACCTAAAATTTACTAAATCTCACTATTTTTAATCGCGACTAAAAACGTGTGGAATAAAATTGGTTGTCATGAACTTTAAATTCACACCAACACCTCGACTTCAGATGCAAAAACAGTACAGATTTTTTTTTCTTTTGCTTATATCTCGAAAACGGTGTGTCCAATCGCAAAAATAATGAATATTTCGACCCTCTTTATAAAACCGTTGAACCCCTAACACTCTTCATGTAGATAATAATTTTTCTTATTTTCCATACAAAAAGTGAAAAATTCCTAATAAAACACATCGAGGCTGCCCCTCTGCGCGCCTCCGACTCTAAAAAGATTCACGTGGTTAGGTATCACGTGTGGAGTCGCGATTGTCAAATTCGATTTAGATACCTATGTCAAAATTATTTTTAAATTTAGAGAATTTATTTTGCAGAATTCTCATAGTCAAAAATAAGGAATTTTAGTGATAGTTTAGTTAGTTCAGTTCGGTGTACAAGAGAATCGGCACCAGTGTCATATTCATTGTTTAGAGTTGAATTCTTCCTTAAAGTGTTGTTAATAACTAACTTTACTATTTCCAGGTATAATACTCAACAGCATAACAAAAAGATATTCATTAAGATTCGGAGGCATTATTGGAGCAGTTCTATTATCTACAGGATCTTTCAGTACCATATTCATAACTAACACCAACCAACTTCCAATCACTTTCGGGGTATTCCAAGGAATTGGGTTCGGAATGGTGGTACCGGTGTGTTATTCGACTTTAAACCATTATTTTGTGAGAAAAAGAACTACAGTCATGAGCATTTGTAAGGCAGTACAAGGAGTCATTTTGATGTGGTATCCTCAATTACTGAAGAAGATGATGTCTTTGTATGGATTTAGAGGGACCTTACTAATTCTGGCTGGAATGTCTTTGCATACGTTTCCTGGGATGCTCGCAATGAAAATTGATACGACAGTTCCAAGAAAAATAAGAACAGCAAGTATTTTTTCATTTGAAATTGTTTTCTTTTCAGAATGAATTGTTTATGAAATTGAATGTGGTTTTGAATTTGCAGATGATCTAGAAAATGGGAAGAGACACGAAAATGAGGATTTGTTGCTTTCTAAGGATAGTAATGAGGAATCTCTGAAAGTGAACCAGACTGGAACTATCAAAGTTTTTGAAAAAATCAGGTAAATTCAACATTGCTTTTTTTTCATATTATCGCTATTAAAACCTCAGACCAAATAAAAACCAAGACAGCGCTGTCAACAGTGACGTGAGGCTGGTTTCGTAAACATGTGTGCACTTAGTGAGGTGTAGTTTGATTGTAAATGTGTGCGTGTGAGCGTGTATGCACAGAGTGGAGATGTAGTTTTGGCAAGCTTCACTGTATTGATCGTAGCGCTATTATATATATATATATATTTTTTTTATATCAAAGAAAACTCCATAATAGGTTACAAAAAAATCATAAAATGTTAGTGTGTTAGTAACAGAATTGTACAAAAACTTATATTAGTATTGTTAACATCTATACCTAACGGATGCCTATGGCTGTCCTTATCAACAGATTTTGGAAAGGACACTCGAAAAAAGCAGCAATAGCATTTAGAATGCTGTTGCTGCTGCTTCGCAGACGGTGCAGCAAGGAGTTTGCTTTCTTGCGCATGATGGCTGGAAAGCCATCCGTACGCGCTTCAGCAAACATAGCAGACGCAAATGACGCTATGTCTTGGTTTTTTATTTGGTCTGAGTTTAAAACAAAAATCGTGTTTTGAATTGTCATATTTACTTATTAAATAGATACTACGTATGAGCTGCTTATCTAAAAAGATAACCCATTTCTTTTATCAAAGTTTTGTGTGTGTCTACAAAACACAATAAAACCGGCCATGTGCGTGTCGGACTACGCACAATGAAGGGTTCCGTAGTTGGGATGAATTTATCCCAAAAAAAACCTTAACATTGTAGTTGAAAAACATGTTCTCCCATACTCTCCAAATGCAAATATTAGGTTGTATGCACAATATTGAGATATTAACCATGTTATTTTAAAACCATCATAGACTTCTTATAGGTTTACCTGTGTATTTTTTTCAAAATTTTAAGCTCAGTAGTTTCGGAGATAAAGGGGGGAATGGCCAATACTATCTATTTTCTTAAATATCTTTAAAGGCATTTATTAAAAAAATAACAAAATATATACTTGAGATCCTCACAACAAGCCCTTTCATTTGATATGAAACACGGTACAGTTTGCAAAACTTTTACCAAGAAAAGTGTATCATATTCAAAATTGTACTAAATTGTAACATTTACATTTACATGTTCGTATTTGGGTAACAGTCACATAATTTCATATGTGTACCAAATTTCAAATAAATTGGTCCAGTAGATTCGGAGCAAATTGGCTGTGACTGACAGACAGCCAGCTAGACCCACGAGTTATTCTAAAATCACCTTGATACCTACTTGTATGTATATATTCATCGTGATCTTTCGGCAAATGACTATTTTTTTTTTTTTGGTTGGTATATTTTCAAATAACTTCTCCCGCTCTGGGCGGGGCGGGAGGGCGTGTCAGACTCTTACTGACTAAAACCCACCCGTGTTTCTTCGGTTGCCCTGTTGCCGGGGGCCCGATTTCCCTATCGGTTTTCTTCGAACCCCCGGCAGGCATTGGCCCTAGCGGACCCCGTCAATTCTGCTACTTTACATTTTATTTGGTGTATCGTGTTTTTATCTTGATTTCGTTGTTTACAGGCAAAAGTTAGTGGAAATATTGAACTTCAAGATCTTGAAAGATGTTGTTTATTGCAACATCTGTTTAGGACAGAGTTTTGTCAACTTTTCTGATCTCACTTTCTTCATCTTACAACCGATGCTGTTATTTCAATATGGCTATGATAGGGTAAGTAACATATTTAATACCTACATTATACTTGAGTATTTCAACCTAATTTATTTTATTAGCACAGTGGTTACGTTTATAATAATAGTGTCAGGGGCCGTACTGCGACGTGTTAAAGCCATAATTGTTCCAGTGTGAAAATGGGATAGTGCTATTTATGCTGTATAGCTCCATCTCTCTCTCACACTGGAACAATGATGTCTTTAACACGTCGTAATTCGGCCACTGGGCTGATTTCACCAATGAAACTGAACGCGATCAGCACATCAAACTGCGTTCAAGAGCGGTCAACATTCCACAACAGTATGAAACTGACCTAACAGCTCTTTTTTTTTTCGGTTGGGAAATGATCAAATAACTTCTCCCGCTCTGGGCGGAGCGAGAGAGTGTGTCAGACTCTTACTGACTAAAACCCACTCGTGTTCCTCCAGTTGCCTGTATGCTGCCAGGGGCCACGGTAACCCTTGGAACGCGGTTTCGATGGGCTGATCGCGTTTAATTTCATTGGTAAAATCAGCCCTCAGTTTCAAAATTCATCCTAATTAGTATTATAAAACTGGGAAAGTGAGTTTGTATGTTTGTTACGCTCTCATGCTAAAACGGCTGAACGGATTTAAATGAAATTTGGCACATGGGTAGACCATGACTTGGGTTAAGTCATAAAACACTTTTATCCCGGTAGTACGTTTCCGTGGGATAATTTCCGATTACCACACTGTCGAAGCCACGGGAAGAGCTAGTCTACAATAACATTGACTATAATTTCCTTATATCAACCCAATAAATGGTTATATTGGAGCCGTAACATAACAATAATACTGTCGTAATTCACATAGGCCTCAAGTCTCATAAAGATAACACTAAAGTAGACTGAAGTGACATTAACAACTTGCTTACTCACAGACCAATAAATAGATAAAATTCGCAACCTTAGGCTATTTTTTGGAGGACATAATAAAATGATGAATCGAGCTGAAGGCCCACCTGATAATACGTGCAGAAAACCCTTTATAATATGGCACTCGACAATAGCGTAGCTTTCTATCACTGATAGAATTTTCAGAATCGGATCAGTAGCTTCGAAAATTACCCCCTACTATTATAATATTGTTATGTAGACACCGGATTATATAATATAATAATAATAATATAAAGTTTATTGTTCTTCTCTCACATAGAATTTTACAAACAATTTAAAAAAAACAAACAAACAAAACATTAGCAATAATTGTTGTGATCTATGCGAGAGACTGGTTTCTATACTAGGAGACCTGTATGACAGATTACCAGCCTCTCCAGACTCCGGACAATAGGTGACAGCTGTATACAACATCAGTGATATGTAATAATTAACAGGGATTAAGTTATGTGCAGTGAGAATGTTGATGTTATGGGGATACAAAGTGGTGCAGAGAGATTGTTGCTGTTATGGGGGTAAAAAGTGGGTGAGAGGAACTAAATTGCATGAGTGAGTAATTGAGTATGTGTGCGTGAGTGTGTGTGCGCGAGTGTGAGTGCGAGTGTGTGGGAGCGTGTATGTGTCTGTGTGAGTGTGTGTGTGGGAGAGAGAGAGTGTGTGCGTGAGTGCGTGTGTGCGGGGTGAAGGAGGTGACAGTATATGCAGTTGGTTAGGATGGTACAATGCACTAACAAAGTGCCAAAATATGCACTAAAAAGGCCGAAATATGCACTAAAACTCTTCACAAGGGCGAAATATGCATAATGCAAATTCAAAAAACCATTTTATTTTTATAAAGACGGTACAAAAATAGCGAAATATTCTTAAAATTATGTATAGTTTATGTGACAATATTTAAGTATTTTTCCAAATTTCGAGATGAAATTTTTGACCCAGTATTAATTTGTACGCCGAAAACGACCTCTCTAGGTCAACTGTCGTTAGAATTTGCCTCCATTTCTGGGAATACCTGTTTAGGCAGGGTATGACCGGTGCTGTTGATGTACGCTCCCTATACGTACCTCCCGCTACTAAACGAAATATGCACGATTGGGCAAAAAGGTTAAAATATACATTAACATGCATTAACATGCGAAATTGGAGACATAAATGCATTTGCATATGCTAATATGTAAATGCATAAAATTCGTTGTCTAATTTTAGTATAGATTTCAAACTTGTAAATATTTTCTTATTCCTGTTCCAGTATCAAGTAGCAATGTGTATTTCAATATGTGCTGCAGCTGACGTTGGTGGAAGATTTGCCCTGGCCCTCATCAGCAGTGTGTTCCACATTAATACAAGAGTATTATACTATGCAGCAACGCTGCTCACCTTCCTTATCAGATTAGGTATATTTGTTAATCATTATTTTCTTATCTTGTTTACTGTTTTGAAATTATAAATGGCATCCCAGATATCTTTGTTTGTTTTAGGTTTTAACACGGGTTTTCTATTTGATGTCGAATGTAAATTATGTTTGTCTTTTCTCAGACGAGCCAATATTGTTACAATGAGAAGACTGTATTTTTAGAATGAGAAATGTTTGTTTATTAAAATTTGGATAGGTATTATTTTATTCGTCAAAGGAAAAATAACTCATGAAATTCTCTTATAAAAATGGCAATATTGGAAACTTCTGGAAAAAGATTAGGGATGACAAACAAAATTTTTTTTGTCCTTCGTGTAGATTGTTAAAAAATATTGAACACGTATTTTTTCTTTTTTTACGTATTCAACAGGTTACGGCGATACATTGAGTTGAAATGTGCCGTGACGTCACAAGTATGTAGATTTTATACTCACCTGTGACCCCCACTCCCCAACTTTAATGCTTTTTATTTGTCATTTTTTATTATTATATGATAAAGCAAAAACGACCTACTTGTCTAATATTGTTTTATTATCTGACTGACAGACTAAATAGAATTTCTTTTTTTACCCCGGCATCATTTCTATTGTCTTTCGTTAATAAAAAATTCTGACAGTTTATTATCATTACAGAAATAAAATTACCCAATCCCAATTTGAAGTTTAAATGTCAATTTTCTTTCAGTAATGTTACAAATCACCCAATTCGTATGGATGGCGACCGTGACAGGAGCATTAGGAGTTCTTCGAGCATGGCTCCATGTGGCCAGTCCCTTGCTGATCTCAAACCACGTCCCTCATGAGGACTTCCCTGGTGCATACGCACTGTCCATGCTAGCTACTGGCACTGTAAACGTTACTTTTGCTCCACTTATAGGTAAGATATTTTCTTCTCTGATTAACACAATTTTTCTTTTTACACAATGCACTGAACAGAATACAAAGACACCTAGGCGGCATTTATTTATTTAAGTTTTCATGCACAACATAACAGAATATATTTCCAAGGCGTTGTACAGAACAATATACAAACTAAAAATTACTAAAAAACAAAACATGAAACACGAGAAATAACAAAATTAACAAACAAAATAACACTCGTATAATAAACAAACTGCAATCAAGAGGAAGAAAAAATTATAAAAAAAAATCATTGTCATTGGCATTGTCGAAACTTTCAAGACAAATCAAGTAGGTCACTATTTACTTGCACTCCGACAGCAATGAAACAAGGAACTGGCGGCTTTGAAGGCGGTCTGTGACGTGACGTCTACGTCTGATCTCTAAGCACGAAATCTATAGTTTCGGGTGATTCCCACTTCATATCGTCTACGGACATAAGATTAGTTTGGGGCCTAAGAATGAATGACACTTCGATTCAACATTACAGTTGTCCATACTCCGAATGTGTTTTTGCCCGTCCGAAAATGTTACTAATTATTCGCGTATGGGTTCATTCCGAAGTTTCGAAATACTTTCGGATGGACCCGTATCTTCGTTGATGGTCTTAGAGAGTAGGCTACCAGAAGTTGTGCGCTCAATGCACTTTCGGCGCCACGAATTTTATTAGTATTGCCGTCTCTACAGACGTTACGACGGTGAAGCGAATCCGTTTTCTACCGTACTACACTATGCCAGGAAATGCATCGGGTTGATTAACAAAACAGTCTTCTAATCAAATGGAATGCGACTATAGAAATAGCAATTAAAGTAAATGCAAATAAAGCAAAATGCCAAAATCCAAGTATTTAGAGGTGCGAAAGTGCAGAGTCTTTTAGGTACGAATGCAGTCTTCTAATTGTCTTTTAAGGCTCCAAAACACCGGCGGCGGCAGTGCCGGTGGCACTGCCACGGTGTGCCCGGCTTGCCGCACAAAGGACCCACCAAACAAAGGAGTGCTGCTCGGCAAAAGCCGGCTGTCCACGTCACCGGCACTGTCTGTAGTAGCCTTAAGGCTCGCTTGCATCACAAATCACTAAATACATTTAGCCCTAAACTTTAGTCATCATTCTGTCACTGTCAACTTCAAATAACTGTTTACTTTGCGCTCGCTCAGTCTGTTCTTGGGTATTGCCTAACGGTCTGGGGTGGTGCCGGTAAAACAGTGATGCTTCGGATCGAACGAGCGCAGAGAGCTGTCCTGAAGGTGCTGGCAAGGAAACCGATCCGATTTTCGACATTCTCTCTATATACCCTCTGCCAGGTCCTCACCGTCAGACAGTTATTTATCCTCCAAACCATACCATACCTTTGATCCTAAATGCTGTACACGCCGCTCGAATAGGGTTTGTAATACTGTCTCGTAGAACCGTAGCTGCAAGTCGCCATTACAAACACATAAGTTCAAAATTGTACAATAAATTAAACAAAAGCTTACACATCCACCCATTAACCAAGAGCAAATGTAAAATTAAACTTGCCTCCTGGTTAAAATCACAAAATTATGACAAAACAGAGAAACTCGTGGAAGTGTAAAATACTCATCACTCACTCTCTTACACACCCACACACAACACACATGCCACAAACACTACAAACACCCCTCACACACCTCACTAACAATCACCCACACACACCCATTCACCCTACACTCACCACATTAACTCAACGTCAAAATACATCCCAAATCAAATGTCCTGTGCTGTATATTTTTATTTTTATCAAATTTTTTGTTTTTATTATTAATTAACTAAATCTAATTTAATTTAACTTAACTACCTTTTTGCATGGAACATCATTCCATTCTGTATCTGGAGAAGGGCGTTGTTAGCTGCGCTACAGTTTATACTTTTGCAGCTATCATCGTTTTTACTTGTAATAAAGTCTTGTGTTTTTGTTCCAAAATAAACTTTTTATTATAATTTTTTATAAACAATTGACAGCAATAGAATAATGTTTTAAATTTGTTTAGTATTTATTGATTGGCAGTGCAAGCGGGCTTCAGAATAAATAATATTTATTTTTGCCAATAACAAAATGCGTCAGCTTTAAAGCAAAAACGTCAGCATACTGCCATAATTACTCCGAACACCAATTAATCCGAGCGAAAAAATAACGATTTTAAAATGATATTGATACGGTTGTGTGAACGTAGAATAATTACATGAACGGTGGCTCAAAGCAACGTTTCGCAGAATTTTTCAGGCCAGACAAAGGACCCAGGCTTTTGAATTAATTACTTTAAGTCACTACCGTTTTACGTGTAGTTTCCAGGAAAAAGCTTCCATCTCACCTGTTTGGGAAAAGGTCGTTCCCGAAAATGTTGTGGTATTCTGTATGTAAAACTTTGTATAAACGTAGGAATGGTGTGTTTGCGAGGACTGCTTCGAAAGTGTTTTATTTTTAACCGACTTCCAAAAAGGAGGAGGTTATATGTTCGTAGCGTGTTTGTTTTTTTTTTATTTATGTCCGCCGATTTCTCCGTCATTTGTGGATCGATTTTGAAAATTATTTTTTTGTTTGAAAGGGTATGCTTTGAAATTGGTCCCTTTTAATTTTATTAACTTTGCTTGGGTGGTTTTTGAGTTAGCTACAATTGGTAATGCGTATTTTTTTCTCACTTAGTATGTAGACGATATGATAAGTTCCTGTCACTGGTAGCAGGTAGTGGTATTCGAATGTGTGTGGGGTAGGTACCACAACTGAAAAGTGAAAACTGTCAACCCGTACACAAAAGAACAGAACATGGTGAACTCGAACATCGAACACAGAACATTTGGCTCGTACGTGTGGACTTAAATTAGCAAAGCGAACAAGAACACCATACGAATACAGTTCAACTTGTGTTCGCGCTCAGTCGCGCCGCTCTCTCAAGCCGTGTACGCACGCACGAACACGAACATAGCGAACACAAACATCAAATCTGAACATTTGGTTAGTACGTATGGACGGCATATTCGAACACGAATGCGAACATAGTTCGAGTCGAGTTCGCGCACAACAGTCGCTGCTGGTCGAGAACTGAGGTACGGGTAGGATTATCTACCTCTGCCGCCCCGCCCGCACCACGCCAAGATCTATACGAACAGTTTTGTTTCGTAACATTTATTAAAGCTCTTCGAACACCGTCCATACAGAACATACTAAAAGGATCGCCGCAAACATGTTTGACGAACAGAGTATTCGATGTTCGTTAGTGGTACGAACGTGCGAACCAAGTTGTTGCGTATCATGCAACGCAACAAATTTGTTCGTACGTGCGTACACGACTTTTAGTAGCTATGGATTCGAAATTGGGTCGCCACGAACAGTTTTGACGAACACAGTATTTGTTGTTCGTTAGTGCTACGTACATGAGAACAGTGTTCGATGTTCGTGTTATATATACATCATGTTCCATTATTATATTTGAAAAAGTCGTGTAAGTGATAATGTACCTATTTATTAATAACAATAACAATGCATTCATATTTTCTGAAAGGTGTGCAAAATAAGTTTTAAGACTTAACAATAAGATAAGAAGAGATAGGCTAATCCTTTTATAATCCATCAATAAACAATTATTATCACCGAAATTGTAGGTAATTTTCTAATTGTTATGGCCTAGGGATATATTAAATCTTATCATTGGATGACAAATGCAAAATTGTTATATGTCACGTGTACTGAAATTAAAAATAATTGTATAATCCGCCGTACACACGGCTACACATCAAGCTAGGGTTTCCAGTTTATGCTGATCTCGCATTGAATAGGATTTCCGTACAATGCGAGGTCAGCTTATACTGGAAATGTATAGCTTGATGTGTAGCCGTGTGTACCATACATTTGGGTCGAGTACGTATTCAAGTTTTCTATGGGATAGTTGATAATTTTTTCATGATTACGATGTTGGTTCCATAGAGAAAGTTGTTCAGTTTGATGATCTGTACCACACCATGCTGTATTTCCATATACAGGATGGCAGGGACATCGACGCGAAAACTGTTACCATGGATTCAGTACGTGATTCTGAAAATTTTCATCGGTTATTAAAAAATAAAAACAGCTGTTTCATAGAAAAGTGCAATACTTACGCGGTCGATCATAATGTATGCAACGGCAGATTTTTTCGCGTCGATGTCCCTGCCACCCTGTATATCTTTCGGATATTTTTTTTTTAATTATGATGAAAATCGTATCATAATCATTGTCTGGTTTAGAAGAACTAAGCGGTCACAGAGACAGACACGAAAAGCGACTTTATTATGTACAGCTTGGATAATTTTATAGATTATAGATGTGTCCGCGTAAGATGGTTATAGCCGTGATATAGTTATATCTCTAGGGATATAGCTATATACCGTAATATAGTTATATAGAAAGCGGTTCATAACTGTCAGAATGTCCTAATATTGTTACTGAGACTAATTTCGATGGTCACAGTTCTAAACTAACCTATTTGTTCGGAGTGCTCTAATAGTAATATTACTAGATCGTGCTAGTAAGATAGTTATATAACTATATTACAGTATATTCCTAGGGATATAATTATATCACTGCTATAACTATCTTACTGCGACAGATGCATATGTTGGAAATACGTCACGCCAGCGCCGCCTAACTTATCGTCACATATTAAATAATCGCGTTCTTCAATGTTCCACTCACCGAACAGACTTAATTTCACTCTTCCTTCTTCGTTCAGTCTATTTCTCTGTGGAATGCGCTCCCCCTGGAAATCAGGATGGCAACCAACCGATTATCATTTTTTTTTTTTTTTTTTTTCGTGAGCACATTCGTTAGAAGCTGGCAGTAAGAAGCCGCTAATGTTTTCCCATTGTTTGTCTTATTTGATTTAGTATATTCATGTAGTTATGTGTATTTATTTGTGCTTATTTTATATATGTAACTAGGCCTATATATTATATTTATAGTTTGCAATAGGTATATGTGTATCCTCATATTTGAGTTTTCTTTTTATTCCTCCATTTTCGTAGTTGCACCTACCACAGTTTGTCTCTGCATCACCCAAAGGTTGACTGGTAGAAAATCCCTATGGTATTAAGTCCGCCTCTGTACATTTCTGTGCATGAAGTATTAAATAAATAAATATCGAAAGAGAGTATTTCATCAGCAAGATATATTGAAACACTGAACATCCTGATGACAAAGTTACCTAAAGTTTGGTTTGCTGTAATACCTGCCTTAAAGAAGTTGTTTTAAAGTTTCATTTCAGCTAACTTTACTATTTTTCTTTCCAGGTGTACTGAAAGACGTGTATCAAGACTACGTGCCGGCATTTTACGCTTTAACATTATGCTGCATCCCTTGCCTCCTGTTTTGGCCTATCGAATACGTCATTAAAACGAAGTGAACTATTATTCCCAACATTTAATTTCTTTTTCACGATTCCCGTGAATTTAATTTGAAAACGTTGATTGTATTTTTAAATGCTTAGTTATTTCTATTTGTACATATTTATACTTTTTTTTAGTAATAAATGCGTTACTGTAACTTGGTTTGTTTACTTCCAAAACCTATATTAATGAGTGTTCTTAGATGTGCATGACCAATCCATGCAGGTTTCTAACACTATGAGTCTTGTTGCTCGAAATAAAATTATTATTATTTGTTTTTATGTGTTTGCATATTTCGGGACCTTGGGGTCCCGGTCCTTTGGAAGGCGTACGAGGGGCCGAAGCCAACTCGCAGAGGCCCCTTGGACAATTTTAAATGGAATGAGACACCAACCGACGATTATCCCCGTATGCAATATGCAAGTACACCCAAGGACAACCCCCGGTTGGTGCAGGGCTATTGCAGAACATGGAAACAAAACATATTGGGCTATGGGTTTGGGTGGCTATAGTGGATTGGTTACTTAAAACTATGGAAAGCCTATGTCCCCTGCCTGATCAATGTTGTGGTATACACGGATAAAATGGCAGGGGGTGACTTGCACACTCATTAATGGGCCCCCGAAAACGGTCGCTAGCACAAAGTGTCGTAGCGACAAGGGGGCAACATGTCCTGAGGTGCTTGAGGAGTGGAGAGGTATTCCACGGCTTTCAGAACAATCCCAGAGCCCGGAAGATGGTCAAGATCCCTACGAGCACTTACTGGAATACTTCCTTCCTCCGAGCACGTTTGCTCTTGCGAATCTCCACTCAAGCCGGCCAATTAAGGCAAGAATGAGATGGGAGCTCTGTTCCTCGTCAGTGTTTACTCCAGCCAGCCAATGAAGGCAAGCCAGAGGTGAGGAACAAGACTTCTCCCGGGAGATAGGGTCCGTGGGGTCGCTACTGCCCAACAGCTCGCCACATGCTGCCCTGCGGGTTTTGTATCTCTCTTGGTCTGGCTCCTCATCCCAGACCCGTTCCGGCAAAGTAAACTGTACCGGCACAGACCTAGAGTTTGGAGCGCGCAAGCCCCACCACGACGTCAACGTAGAGATACGACGGTGGGGACGTAGAGATACGACGGTGGGGACGTAGAGATACGACGGTGGGGACGTAGAGATACGACGGTGGGGACGTAGAGATACAACGGTGGGGACGTAGAGATACGACGGTGGGGTTATTATTATTATTTTTAAATGTCCTTGACATATCTCGAGACCCTGGTGTCCCGGACCTTTGGAAGGCATACGAGGGGCCGAAGCCAACTCGCAGAGGCCCCTTAGACATTTTTGAGTATTGAGGCACCAACCGACGATTATCCCTGTTCGCACTATGCAAGGGCAACCAAGGACAACCCCCGGTTGGTGTGGGACTATTGCAGAATATGGAAACAAAGATATTGGACTATGGCTTTGGGTGGCTTAAGTGGACTGGTTACCTGGAGCTATGGAAAGACTATGGCCCCTGCCTGATCAATGTTTAAATGTACACGGATAAAATGGCAGAGGGTGACTTGCACGCTCAATAATGGGCCCCCGAAAACGGTCGCTAGCACATAGTGTCGTAGCGACAAGGGGGCAACACGTCCTGAGGTGCTTATGAGGAGTGGAGAGGTATTCCACGGCTATCAGGACAATCCCGGAAGTACGGTCAAGATCCCTACCAGCATCTTACTGGAATACTTCCTTCCTCCGAGCACGTTTGCTCTTGCGAATCTCCACTCAAGCCGGCCAATTAAGGCAAGAATGAGGCGGGAGCTCTGTTCCTCGTCAGTGTTCACTCCAGCCGGCCAATAAAGGCAAGCCAAAGGTGAGGAACAAGACTTCTCCCGGGAGATAGGGTCCGTGGGGTCGCTACTGCCCAACAGCTCGCCACATGCTGCCCTGCGGGTTTTTGTATCTCTCTTGGTCTGGCTCCTAATCCCAGACCTGTTCCGGCAAAGTAAACTCTACCGGCACAGGCCTAGAGTTCGGAGCGCGCAAGCCCCACCACGACGTCAACGTAGAGATACGACGGTGGGGTTATTATTATTATTATTAGCGAATTCCTTTGTTGTTTTACTAGCAACTAGCGGACACGACAGACGTTGTCCTGTCCGAACAGCGCAACCTACCGGGTCCAATTGTATTTTCAAACCATACAGGGACCCACTCAAATATACACACAAAATTTCATCCAAATCGGTCTAGCCGTTATTAGAGAAAGAATTATATAAGATATCACTTATATCTTTAGTACCTTTTAAAAGTCTGTAATTAAACAATAGTTTTCCCTATAACAGCTAGGTTTTAATGTACGCGGTCAAAAAATGGTGACAATGATCACGACTGGCATTCATATTGGTGATTGCAATTTGTTTTTAAAATAAATAATATATTTATTTGCATAAAACACGGTTATAAAAGATTCTAAAAGTACATTATACAACAAAACAAGTTTTGCCAATAAGCATGTAATTTTATCAGTAGGTAACTGACATTAACATTTTTTGTCAATTAAATCCTTTACACTATAGAAACTAAGTAGCTTAGTAGCAGATAGGTTAAAACAAATTGCTGCACAATCTCTTCAATCGAATTCGCCGCCTTAAGCGAATCCTTACCGACCCTGACGACCCCATTACCCTCCTCCAGGAGAGCAGTAGGGAAACCAGCACAGTGTACAAAAACAGACGCCTCCCATCATACCGACCTCGCCACCGAGGTCCTTTGCGATCGCGACCGCGTCCCCGAGTAAATGATACTCCCCCCCGACCCTTGCTCGATAACGAGGTGCCAGCAGTTGTTGCAGCTGAGCACGTACTCGTAGCTTTAAATTCCCCGACTAATAATCATGATCAAAACTTTGATCCAGCCCGTCCCATCCTTGATGTCCCGGGAAAGCCCGGTTAAGTAGTCATGATCTCAGAGGTCAACTACGAGATGCTCTACAAAAAGTTAAATATTCGTCTGACTACATCCATGAATTAATAAAGGATTTTACTAATCATATACCATCTCCATTTCTACCTCCATAAATACAGCAGGATCACGACCCACATCCTTAAATTAAGTAGACTACTTACTTCCCTCCATCATTTCATTTACGCAGATCTTACGAAAACAGGTAAAATATTATCAGGGACCTACTTTTTCAGTGTTACCTCAGTATTACGTGGGGGGCCCTCTGAAGAGCCGTCATTATTAACCCTTAACGTGCAGGGTGCTTTAGAAAAACCTTCGGCCAACCTTCGGCATCAATCTTTCTGACGCTTTCTTATTACCCTTTTTGTGGCTAATCGGTTTCAAACGTGTGAGGTTTTTCGAAATATGAAGGGTTGATTTCGTGGTCTATTTTTGGTAACGTATTCATGAGTTGGTTTACTGATGTGGAAGTGATTTTTTTTTTTTTAATGATGATAAAATTCTATACCTACACTGGACAGACTTTGTATTAATTATAATATTATAAAGAGTGAGAGCGAATTTTATGATTTTGTGTAGATATACGAGTATGTGCAGGGATTTGAAAAATTATTTCACCATTTTAAAGGTAGGTGTGTGACTGCTTTTCCAAAATCATTGTTTTTTTAATTTCTTTTAAAAATCGGGAAATGAATCAAAATTTATGTTTTTGGGCCGCATTTTTGTATCCACTATTTTGAATTTTTATAAACAGACAGTAAATTGATGATCAGGGACCTGAAAAACCCCTGGAAACTGATTTTTGTTAAAATATTTTTTTTTAGAAATTGTTTTTTGCTATTCCCGATTTTTTGAGGTTATAGTATTGACTTAGTTAAGTTAGTTAAGGAAAAGTGGCAGTGACACACCAAAGTGTGTTATCTCAGGAGTGTATAAAAAAAATGGCAGCGATACGTCAAAAATTGTGTTGTAGACCGATTTTTGAACAAAAAAAGACATTTTTTTGCCACTGTGTGGCGGCGGGTTACACATATAATATAGATTGACATAATCATTTGCTTTTAACCACAAGGACTAGGGCATTGTTTAATTAATTGCGGTACTATCAATTCTATTTTAATCACGAGCTAACCGAGTTCCTAGTCATGGTTTTGGTTTAAAATGAGCAATTATTGTTTCAAATCTGGATAAACAAAACTCGTCCGTACTAAACTTCATTGGGGATACGCGGACATGCTTTCTTGAAGTAAAGAAAGAAAAAAGAAAAATGTTTTACTGTCACAGAAACACGTGCATCTATAAAAAGATATACCTACCTAATGGTATAAATCTATCTTTCCCAGTCTGTATACAAAAATTTAATCAAATATGTCCAATTGGTATGGTCACTATAGATAGTGCCATCCACGAAAACGCGCCCCACTCCGCTCCGCACCGTACCAGTACAGCTAACAGTACAGTAATCGCGGAGTGGAGATGCTATCTGTAGGATAGTTAGCCGTTTGATCGACCAATCTTTCCTCTCGCTTTCCTGCAATCTGTGGGACTGATTTCGTGAAAAGGGATGGAAGCTGAGGAAGCACGCGCTATTTGATTTGACCAATGAGCGCGCGCGGTTGTATAGTTGGCCGTCAGAAACGACCTTGATGAAGCCCCGCCCCTTTAATGTTGCTTAATACCAAGGTGAGTTTTCAGATGTTACACATCTTATGCGACTACTGTAAAGCTCGTTCGTTTTTTTATTTTTTTTATTTCGATGTTAGGATAGACTTGATAGTTTTAAAATATACATTAGTATTGCCAGTGTTATAATTTACTGTGATATTGTCGTCTCCAAATTTTATAATTAAGAGCGCGGAAAAATAAGGTCGTGGTTCTATCTAGTCAAAGCATAAATCTATGGTAATCAAAAGAAATCCTCTGCATCATCATTCACCTCTTGCATAAAACAACCCAGACTCCGCACAAACTTGACTTCTAAGCAGATTATCGGCACATCTTGAAATGCATGGCGGAATCAGCTAAAAGGGACCCAGTAAAATTTATTCATAGGTTCTCGACAACTGAGTTTGCCCCCATCAGATTGGAGTCAGTATGCACTCAGGTTTTATTTTATTATCCCGTTTTATCGGGAAATTGTTGCGTTCCAGTTTTGCATAAACATTTTTAATTTATTGCCTTCATAGTTTTTGCTCGTTTGGATGGTGGAATAGAATATGCAAAATTTTGCATATTAATCTGGCATGGCAGGCGGATATTGAATGTTTCGGTTTGTGATTTCAATAAATTGTTGATGGCTTATGTAGATTTTGTTGTGCTTGTGGGTTATAGTATAATTAATTACATCACGTTTGCATAACATAACATCACCCCTGTGATCTTCGAAGAGTTAGGCAGAAGTGTACTTATAGTACACTCTCATTTCGCTAGTTATGTTAAAGTCCCATGTAATAGGGGGCTGAATTTTGCGATGCTTCACACAGCTGGTACTGTGTGAAGCATCGCAAGATTCAGCCCACTATCGACCTACGGTCTCCGGTGGGGAGTGATGTAGCGGTTACACCGCCACATACGAACTACGTATCATAGACATGACGTCACACAAATCCTGCATCGCGCAATTAGAGTTTACCGAGCGATCGACATATATACAAGATTCCGACTTCAAACCGTTCGGCAGTTGCCTGCCAGACACAACACCCGTCTGGTTGGAGGATTCTTGCTTTTCTATGGTGGATGAGTGAACTTTACACCCTGTTCCTTATACCACCAAAGCGTCATGGGTCGGGAGTCCTCGTGTAAACCACATAACACTTCGCCCGACCTTTTTTTTTTTGGGTGGGAAATTATCAAATAACTTCTCCCGCTCTGGCTGGAGCGGGAGGGCGTGTCAGACTCTTACTGACTAAAAATCACCCGTATTCCTTCAGTTGCCATGTTGCCGGGGGGCCACGATTTCCCTATCGGCCCATATTTGCAGCCCCGGCAGGCATTGGCCCTAGCGGACCTCGTCAATTCTGCTGACATCTCTTTGAGGCGCCCGTGGAACACAACACGCCGTCGACCCGAGCTTGGTCCTTATCGGACGGCGAGCTACTTTGCCCGACCTGGGAATCGAACCCAGGACCTCATGCACAGCATTAGCGCTTGCGACCACTAGACTAGCGAGGCAGTCAAGTACTATTTAATTTTAATTTAATATCTTTATTTTCAGACGTACATGCAGTCCATATTTTCTACAAAGCTAGCGTTAGTAAGGGTTGTTAGTAGTATACAAAAAATACAAATAAAAGGTGTTAGTAATTTGTTAATAAACAAGACAAGTTACACAATAATTCTACTTCTTATTTCAATGCAGGTGTACACCTGCCCAGTACACAGTAAAACAGCTTCGAATCTAGAATTTGTTTGAGGCGGGGCAAAAACTGCCGTCTGCCGCCCCCCGCCAATCTTTTATGGGGATGCGCTAAGTTAGCCCACGAAATGAAAATTTTCTCAAAATGAAAATTTTGATAGCAATATATTAATCAAATTTGTATCGATCGATAATATGCTAATTCAACAGGGGCGCCAAAACTGTTGAAAAAAGAAAAAAATAGAAAGATTATAAATGTGCTGCGCGTCTCATTTATTGCAAAGTTGCTGTGTGGTGGGTTGGTGCACTTGTCTGCTACGCTTGAATTTGTCACCCCCTGAAGTTGTCGCCCGGGGCACGGGCCCCGGCTGCCCCCCCTAGATCCGGGGCTGCAGTAAAAGGACTGTTGATCTTGCACGCCAACGTTCTGAGAACAGTGCTGGTGCTACCACGGACCCTGCTCATTATCGATGCTGTTCTTTTCCTTATGATGGCAAAGAAGTCATCGATGAATGCCTCCTATTATGAAATCCCAAAAATAAATTCGAATAGCTTTTCGTAAGAAAAAAGTTTGCGTAATATTTTTTTATAAATAGCTCTTGACTTAATATTTAACTCACTAACTGTAGATGTGTGCATATACGACAGGAGGTGAGAATATTTTTTCCCTCCTTTTGCACTTACGCAAAACAAAATTACATGATTATCTTCTAAACGGTAAACGACAGAGACACGACGATTAGAGAGAACTTTTTTGAAACAAAGTTCTGAACACGTAGGTAATGTTAGTGCAGATACATACGTCAGCGGGGGTGTCCGTATGAATTGAGGAGCCATGTCTCATATTTAAACGCGGGTACTACCAATATTTAGTAGTAAATTAAGCGATTTTGTAGGCCCGATCCTGGAATTTGTAGTAAAACACTTTAAAAGATACACGACTTTTAAGGTGGCTCCTCAATTCAGACGTCTGAATTGAGGTGCCACCTTACAACTCTAAAACTAGCCGACGGATATTTTTGATAATTTGGTAGGATTTAGTAGTACTTATTCGTAATCTCTACAAAAAAAATGAGTTTTGTACGGCTGAATTTGAGATAGCTACAATGTTTTGATTTTTCATAAAAATCCATAAATTTCACCGCGCTGTTTCTCGGAAAGTAATCAACCAATTACAACATATTTTTAGTATAATTTAGTAGTAAATACGTTCTAATTTGTAGTATAAAAATAAAATGAAAAAACTACATAATTTCGCTAATACAACATATTTTATGTGGCTCCTTAATCCTGACGGTCTGTAGAAAATAAATGTACGTAGAGCTACTAAAGTATTTGATCAAATCGGATAACAATAGCACCAATATTTAGTAGAAATTTCTACTAAATATTGGCGTAATCCAACATTCTGTACATTCAGTATTTCAAAAGATATTAACAAAATAAACATTACTTAAAAATCTAGTGTGGTACGAGAGCCCACGACCGAAACCATATCACATCGTAATACGGTCAAAACCGTATAAAATTATTAGTTTAGATGATTCCTGAACCCCACTTGGTGGGAAGTACCGGTCAGAAACGTCCCAGTTTTACGGAAGTCTATTTCTGCTATGTCAAAAAAAATCAGCAGACGGTTTCATCACAATATACCTGGGGGCCTACCACCAGCTCATAAAGCAGTATTATTTTAATATTACTTCAGTGTGGGAAAGAGATGAAGCTCTACAGATCGTATAGCTCCATCTCTTTCGCTCACTGAAGTAATATTAATATACTGTTTATGAGCTGGTGATAGGCCTCCTGATATTAAAAATGTACATAGTTTTCGTAATTTTACTACAAAAAAGTTTGCTTTCAGACATTTTGCGTGTCACATGTGGACTGAGCGCATTTTCAAAAAATTACAAAAAATTTAACCTATCTGTTTCATAGCAACCTTATTCAATTTTTTAAAATCTTTTCTATAGTTACTGAAAACCTGTTTTCAGAAATTTTAAATATCATATTATATACTTAACTCCAAAAACAGAAAGAACGTTTCGGAGTCGCCCGGCTAACGTGCGGTGCTTGTTACGCTTACGACACCGATGATGAGTCCGACAGTAAAAAAATAAATTATTAATTTTATTTCAATAAACAGTTATTAGAGCAGTAGTGGCCCAGTGGAGAGCAGTAGTGGCCCAGTGGAGAGCAGTGGTGGCCCAGTGGTAACGGCCGCAACTTACGCGTTGTAGGTCGTAGGTTCGAACCCAGACTGGCGCTTTACTTTGTGTAAATTATTTCATCACCACTGCTCTCAAAACGGTGAAGGAAAACATCGTGAGGAAACCGACATGTCCTAGAACCGAAAAATTCGAAGACATGTGACATCTACCAACCCGCACTGGGCCCGCGTGGTGGATTACGGCCCACTCCCTCTTACAGAGAGGAGGCCTGTGTCCCAGCAGTGGAAAAATTTATTGGCTGATGATGATGATGATGATGATGAAACAGTTATTTTCAAACGTTATCCACGTTTCATTTTGTCCAATTTATTTAAAAAAACCTTTCTATTTCAGTTTGATGGTTTCGGGTAAGCTCTTTATTAATCGTACGTAAAAACGATTTATTTTGAAAAAATATTTTTCGCATCAACTGACCAATGATCACCTGAATACAAGATTTTCAGACGGGTTGCTATGGGTTTTATTTTTTGCCCCATTTTTAATTTTCTCAAGTGATCATCTGGGTGTGACGTTACTGCATATACTGGTTTCAGAAAATTGTGTTTTCGGTATTTAAAATCTATCGTTCAACTACATTCTGAAAATCAGACAGATTGCTATGAAACAGTTCGGTATTTTTTTTACATAGGTATTTCAAATGCGCTTAGGTTAGACGTGACGCGAAAAATGTCTGAAATTTTTGGATTCAGAATCTTCTGCAGTTGTAGCCACCGAAATTAAAATTTTCTTACGTTTTTTGCAGTTTGTAGGTTGAATCATTAATACATCTCCCTAAGATAGATTTGTTCCATTAGAATATATCTCTTATAGAAAAGTTATTTTTGATCAAGATACACCTGAGACTGACCTGCCGTAATCTTTTGATTAAGTACGTAAAAGAAGAAAAAAATACGTTACTGATCAGACAACTTTTCAATTGAACCAGGTTGCTATGAGACAGATAGGTTACATTTTTTGACATTTTTTTAAATGCGCTCAGTCCACATTTGACACACAAAAATGTCTGAAAACAAACTTTTTCGTAATAAAATTACGAAACCTATGTACATTTTAAATATCAGACATATTGTGATGAAACCGACTGCTTGCTTATTTTTTTAAAGCAGAAATGGGCTCCCGTAAAACTGGGATGTTTCTGACCGGTACTTCCCATCGAATCGGTTCAGAATCATCTAAACTAACGATTTTGTACGGTTTTGAACGTTGAACGATGTGACATGGTTTTGGTCGTGGGCTCTTGTACCACACTAAATTGTTAAGGAATGTTTATTTTGTTAATATCTTTTGAAATACTGAATGTACAGAATGTTGGATTACGCCAATATTTAGTAGAAATTTCTACTAAATATTGGTGCTATTGTTATCCGATTTGATCAACTACTTTAGTAGCTATGCACATTTATTTTCTACAGACCGTCAGGATTGAGGAGCCACATAAAATATGTTGTATTAGCGAAATTATGTAGTTTTTTCATTTTATTTTTATACTACAAATTAGAACGTATTTACTACTAAATTGTACTGAAAATATGTTATAATTGGTTGATTACTTTCCGAGAAACAGCGCGGTGAAATTTATGGATTTTTATGAAAAATCAAAACATTGTAGCTATCTCAAATTCAGCCGTACAAAACCCATTTTTTTTGTAGAGATTACGCATAAGTACTACTAAATCCTACCAATATTTCAAAAATATCCGTCGGCTAGTTTTAGAGTTGTAAGGTGGCACCTCAATTCAGACGTCTGAATTGAGGAGCCACCTTAAAAGTCGTTTATTTTTTAAAGTGTTTTACTACAAATTCCAGGATCGGGCCTACAAAATCACTTAATTTACTACTAAATATTGGTAGTACCCGCGTTTAAATATGAGACATGGCTCCTCAATCCATACGGACACCAGCGGGGAGGGCGACGAATTATCTACCTGATACAATGTGGTATACAAGTCAACTAAGTACTGAGTTTATCAAACTTACTAAGTAGGTACAAAGAGATTGTAAGCTCCACTCTGAAGTTCTATTTCGTTACTATGTGTGGAAAGCCATCCAAAGCTGTAGGTAAATAAATTAAACTGACACATTTTGAGATCAACATGAGATCTTCACATCAATGTAAACCTAGGATTTCCTAAGACTGCGGTGCCCGCCACACATCGTCCACGATAATTTACGACGACTGACGTCACTTTCTTTCTTTTTCGTGTTTTTTTTTTTTCTTTTCGTATGGTTAGTGACTAACCTGGTGTCAGAGTTTTCATGCCGCCCATGGGCCTCTGACTTGGCTTAAGATACCGTCAAGAAATATTTCTCAGGCATGCCGGTTTCCTCACGATGTTTTCCTTCACCGTTTTTAAAGCAAGTGATAATTATACAATACGTACATGAATCCGAAAAGTCAGAGGCGCGTGCCTTGGGTTCGAGATCGAGACCTATGACTTGGCAGTCTGACGGTCACACGAGTAGGCTATCACTGCTAACGTCTGAGGTCATAACGTCTGACGATGCTATCACTAACGTTACTGAAACGTTATTTATGAAAGTAAGTTGATGTATTTTCTTGGAGAGCGCGTTTGAAAATCGTAAAGACAAACCCCGCTGCCGTCATTTATGACGGCCGTTACTGTGGTCGTCACGCTGGATCAAAGTTTTGATCATGATTATTAGTCGGGGAATTTAAAGCTACGTGCTCAGCTGCAACAACTGCTGGCACCTCGTTATCGAGCAAGGGTCGGGGGGGGAATATCATTTACTCGGGGACGCGGTCGCGATCGCAAATTGGTGTTGAGCGTTTGAGAAATGTGTGGATGGTGGGTATTTTTAGGTCGAGATGGAGGATCTCATTCCTAACAAACCAGGAGGCTCCCGAGGCCTTCCAAAGGCAACGGTTCTGTAATGTGTGCATCTTATGGATGTGACTGGGTTTTGCTTGTGCAAAAACAGCACCCGCATAGGTCATGATTGGGCGAATGCACGTTGTATAAATACGCAATTTGCACCGTAGTGACAATTTGCTACGTGCATTTAGGATATAGCCGTCCAGTCAAGTCACTGTTTCAAGCAGGAAATGTGCACAGAATCTATTAGCTGGTGTTCTCTTAATTGCATAATCCGTTTTCGACTTCTAAGCACATTGACAGTGCATTAAGCTGATATTCAGGATAGTGTCAGCAACGGTGAGCTTAGCGATAATTAACGTGATTACCGCTTAAGCTGCTCCGGAACATTCTGGAACCGGAAAGTTCTTAATTCTATGCCAAACTAGATTATGGATGTAGTTTGAGGACAGGTAACTGTGGAAAGTCGGATACGTCGAGAAATGCTGTGTTTAATGGACCGCAATCACAGCGAAAACTTTGACTGGTTTTCACCGCATTATTAGAAGTCCCAATAAATTCGTCCAATTATGGTCGCATCGAGTAATGAAATCCCGACATTGAGGTACAGTACGACATAATTTAAGAATTTGCGTTAATTTATTTCAATTTTATGAATGTATTTGGTTGTATGACTTTACAAGTTATTGCGTTTGCGTAAAGATCATTTTCACCTAAAGTAGTGATGAGGATCGTAGATTTTGAAAGCGCGTTCAGTTCGGACGGTGATCGGTTTTACGAATTTTGCCGATGCTACATCTAAGTTGTGTCGTACAGTAAGGGGCATTAGTAAATCAGTATTTCAAGAAATAGCTTTTGAACGTTACCCGTATTTTATAAATGTAATGATAACAATTTTATAAAAGTAATGTATGAATATGCATATATCTAGGTGGGTTATACGCTTTCACCAAAACGCTTATAAAATGGAACCAGTGAATTCGTAAAGGAAATATTTCCAACATAATTTCATTTACCGGAAAGAGACAGGCAGTTCCTATTTTTGATTTCTGACAAATGAAAATTGACGTAGGTTAGGAAGAAATAAAAATATTATAACATTTTGTGTGAACGGTAAAAAGATTTTAGGATTGAACGACGAAAAAGGTGGGTGGAAGTCAAAGGTCATATCAAATTGTATGTGACAGGCTTATTAACTCTTATTTTCAACCATAAATTGATACCAATTCAGGGTCAAAAACTCATAAATAGAATGGTCTAAAATATACTTATTTCTACAGCTCAGAAGCTCTGTATATTTTTTTCAGGAGTATAACGATAAGGATTTTTAACTTTGTCGTTGTGCGATAGGCGCAATACAATTTAACGTAAGGCAGGTCAATGACACGAAGGGGTTGTGTCCCATGAGGACCTATTGCAGTATCGATTGGCAGATATTTCCAATAAAATAAACATCAAGTGGGTATAAAAACAGATGATACATTTATTAAATAAGATGATCCATAATGGGAAGTGGTTTCACAAATTAATTCAATAAAGTGCCCATTCGATTTCAAATAAATTATTTAAATTACAATAAAGTTATGACAAGTATTGTCTACTACCAGACTAGATTTAATAAAACCATGCTAAAACTATCCGATTAAAAACCTTTTTTTTACATTCAGGTTTTCTTAATGTTTAGTAAAAGCAATAGATTTTAAGGCAAGAAAATTTTAAAATAATATATTGGTCATTAGGTTACGGAAATTATAATATTTACATATTGATTTTTTGTTTTTTAGTGTAACATTAACGAAAGTATGCTATTAGTATTCAAATGCCGAACATTTTCACGAAAAAAAAAAAACCAAGAAGAATGTTGATTTTAAGGCGCGGTTGCACGACGTCTCACTCATTACAAATTAAAGCCAAACATAAATAACATCATGCAGTATCTGTCTAAAATTGAGAGGAACACAGTTAATTTGTATTCCGTAAATTCTTATGCATTCCTTACTTTCATACATTAACCCAAGAATAATTTACCGAGAAGAGTACCTTACTTTCTCCCAAAACCTTTTCCTCCTAAACGCCTATTCTACCAAAAATAATCTAGACAAAACACTGGTACATGCAATCATAACTCGTGACAGAGGAAAGCCCTACTTTGTACTGTGGCGCTTCCCCGGGCTAGCTGTATCGACCCGCGACCTCGAATATCCAGTATCCGCCCGGACCAGCTACTGGTATTGTCAGTTCAATTTGTCTTATACTACGATGTCTGACGTCTAAATACTAGATAGTAGGTGAACTTTGGTTTATAAAAGAGGTTGAGGCTAATGTCGATGCAATACAGTTATTTTTTTAGGGATAAAGGCGGTGAAAAGGTTCGAAAAAAAGAGAAAAAAATAATTGTTTGTCTATAAATAAGCCGGTTATTTTTTTTGTTAGCCCCTATTGTGTACCACTGCTGGATAAATGGCTCCCTTTTTTTCTTCCAAACCTCTCTTGTCTCTATTTTCTGTGACTTCTGGCCATGTTGACCCCGCAATGATTAGTCTGAGTATTAGTCTGTTAATTTTCTTTTCGTATCCGAACACCTACCTGCCGATATCGGTGACAGAACTTTTTACATAGTTTCCGTGCATTTGGCGGGAATGACATTCTTCAACGCTTGTTATAGCTTTGTTTAGTTCAGCTACATAAATAATACCTTCACAAATTTTCATTCAATAAAAGTTAGTAACTGCATTCTCGATCAACTAAGAAATAAATAGAAAGTTTTAGTTTTCAGCGCTTCGTTCCTGTATTCAAAACAAGCCATATTAGTTAAATAATTATCTATACTTATAATAATAAATTTTTCTCAAACATGCATGGAAATATTGTCATTATTTTCGAACAAAAAACACGCGAAGTATCGAAATTACGGTCAAAGAAAATCAAATCCATTGCAGGCGCGTTTTTTGAATTTGGAACATTACAACGCTCCAGCAATGTTGTATGAAATGGCGTGCTGGGGTTATTAAGGGGACGATAGCTGACTTTTAATGATTTTATACTGAAGATGACGTCTAAATGAGTAGTGTTAGAGATTTGAAAAAAATATATGTTAAATGAGAGCATTTTTCTAATATTTAAATATAAGCACATTTTTGATTATGTTTATATTACATAGTGAAATTAATTTGTAAAGTTATATCTAACGCGGATAAAAAACTGAGAATGAAGCAAAATCCATCAAGCGTATTTTTCTGAAAACTTTACCATTTTAAAGATAATTAAATTACTAATCTTTTAGTATACGTGTTTTATTAAAATACCTTTTGTTTTACGTGTAATAAATTAATAATGCGTCTAATTTGGGACAGCGCTCCTTGATGGGCGAGTCCTATTACTGGCTGGACGTACGACGCGTTGCGTGAGCTCAGTACAGAACACGCAAGCTAACAATTCAAGGTCACTGGCATATATCTGCGTCTTAAATACTCTTTGATTGGATCTCTTTTATCATTATTGGCATACCAAAGTTCTCTTTGCTTAGTACAAATTGCGTTCACGTGGCTGCATAGCCTTAGATGCGTTTGCCTTTCGGTACAGATGATAAATAAAAAATTGGCGGCAAAGCTGAAAATTCGTCTTGACTTGTTATTTATTTATTTAATAGATAATTAAAATGAGTTCCAACGGTTCAGAGAGTGAAATGGAGATTTATTGTACTCCACCAGTTTTAAGATCTGAAGCCAAATTAGCAATGGAAAACCTGCTTCCAGCGAAGTCAAAATAAAAATACATGAAAGCATATGAAAATTTTATGATTTGGAAAAACGAGAATAAAGTGAAAATTTTCTACAAACTGTGTATTTTTGGCATATTTTAATGAGATTACTAAAACTAAAAAGCCATCTACATTATGGGCAATTTATTCCATGCTGAAATGTACAGTTCATGTTAAAAACGGCATTCACTTGAAAAATTATGGAAATTTAACTACTTTTATTTCCCTGCATTCTTTTGAGAAAAGCACTATATATGCCTCGGCGGAAATGGCAATTGCCTGTCTCGTATTAGTGAAGTCCTCGCCTACGGCTCGGCCTTCAAACTCATACTCGACCTGCAATTGCCTATTTCCCGGCCTTTGCAATAATGTACTATATAACGAGGTAAAATTTGTGAGTTTGTATTTATGGATAGGTATATCTACGGAACAACTGATGCAATTCCGAAAATTCTTGCACTAAAGGGAAGCTTTAGTATTCCTAAGTTTCATAGGATATTATATTTTGTATTAAAACAATCAATTTCAAACGGACAAAGGCGCGGGCAGAAGCTCGTATTTTATAAGTCGTGTAACGGTTTCTTTCTTGTATTTAAATATTAATGCGTATTATGTTGAGACGTCCCAGTATGGCGTCTGATAAAGTGATAAAATTCACATCTTCATAAATAATATCGTACAATAATATAATGGGTGTAGAGCAATATCCGTCACCACGGGGGTCAGCCCGTTGTAATAAATATTAAACTAAATAGCTAAAAATGATAATGCAAGCGCTATTTTTATATCAAAACATAAATTCTTAAAGCTAAGTCAAATGACGCGGTAAAATGTTAATAGGTTAATAAAAAATAAACTCTAAAATAAATGATGAATAAAGTAACATAAATCAAAACAACTTACTAAAGTCAATTACTTCCAGGCATGGACCATTGTCGACCACAGCATGGGTTTAGATGGTGAGATCGTGGCCAAAGTGGGCCCGCCCAATAATAAAAACATGCGAGCCCTACAATAGCCGCATTATGATGTGTGACATCTGACATCTCACCGTGGTAATAAGCAACATTAAAGGGGCGGGGCCTCTACAAGGTCGTTTCTGACGGCCAACTCTAGCACCGCGCGCGCTCATTAGTCAAATTAAATAGCGCGCGTTTCCCCGGCTTCTTGTTACACACTTCCGTCACTGTTCAGGAAATCACTCCCATAGGTTAAGGTATTTAGATTTTTTTAAATTTAGATTTTGACTGAAGGAAAGTGAGAGGAAAATTAAAACAGAACTCATGAATGTGAACTTGCGCAATAAAGCTTACTAGAGGCCATTATGCTGAAAAGATTAAAATACCGGGAACACAACAGTAATTTTCTTTTTGTCTAGAAGAGGTACTCAATCGAGACGCACATTTATGTCAAGAAGGTACTTCTTCTCTTTGTTACAGCAAAATACGCGTGAAAATGTTAAAAGGCAGAAAACATGTCGAGTTTGATTCATATAAGTCTACAAAAAGCTATATAAACTCGGTAATATTGATGTGTTTTATTTGAACAGTTCCTAGCCTACGTCGTTTTACATATTGGGGGGAAATATTTCACCTACAAAGATAAATGGATCGGGTTCTAGAGTTACGGCCACAAAAACAGCGAAATGATGATAAATTAGATGTGACGGTTATATGGGCTGAAATGTGAGGTGTTTCAAGCACTTCGGAATATTATTTACTTCTTTATCTCTGTTTTAGGGTTCCGTAGTCAACATGGAACCTTTATAGTTTCGCCATGTCCGTGAGATAAGCCGTGGACAGATTATCTCAGAGACTGTTGGTACTAAAAAGCTGTAATTTATCATTAATCACGCCGAAAAATTGGTAATTATAACATCATGAAAAATATATATTTTTTAGGGTACCTCCCCTACACATACAGTGGGGTTTGCCTGTCCCATGGTATGGGGTGTCATTAGAAAGGTCTTTCAAAAATATTGTGAGTTTGTAGGTATAATTTTTGGATTCAAGGATCCGTTTGCGAAATATTAAGCAAATTATTGCAAATTTTTGTTAGAGTCAAGTGTCCCCCACCAGTGCCAGCTAAATGGTTGGTTCTGGATACGTGACAAAATTGACAGTAGTAGTATATATAACGAAATTAAAAGGAAAACTATCACAGCTAAGTAAGCTTTACAAGATAAAGAGTAATTATCGACCAACTTACATTAGCGGTTGCAAAAACATGTTCTCCTATACATTCCGTATGGGAGAACATGTTTTTCAACTAAAAAGTTAAGTTTGTTCTTGGGATAAATTCATCCCAACTACGGAACCCTTCATTATAGGTGGTCCGTCCGACACGCACTTGGCCGGTTTATTATCATGAAGGTATAGGTACAAGGTCACGCCTGTAAGTAATACCTACCTACTTGACCGAATTTTATCGTTTTTCAAGTGGTTAAGTGCTGACCCGGTGGAGTAAGGTGTGGTTTTGCAGAAACGTTAAATTTTAAAAATACTAATACTATAAATGTAAACAAAAAGCGGCCAAGTGCGAGTCGTACTCGCCCATGAAGGGTTCCGTAGCAGCAAGTAACATTGAATGAAAGGTAAATTGCGGTTTACGATTTATGACGTATTAAAAAAAAACTACTTGCTAGATCTCGTTCAAACCAATTTTCGGTGGAAGTTTACATGGTAATGTACATCATATATTTTTTTTAGTTTTATCATTCTCTTATTTTAGAAGTTACAGGGGGGGACACACACATTTTACCACTTTGGAAGTGTCTCTCGCGCAAACTATTCAGTTTAGAAAAAAATGATATTAGAAACCTCAATATCATTTTTGAAGACCTATCCATAGATACCCCACACGTATGGGACAGACGAAAAAATGTTTTTTGAATTTCAGTTCTAAGTATGGGGAACTCCAAAATTATTTGTTTTTTTTCTATTTTTGTATGAAAATCTTAATGCGGTTTACAGAATACATCTACTTACCAAGTTTCAATAGCATAGCTCTTATAGTTTCGGAAAAAAGTGGCTGTGACATACGGACGGACAGACTCTAGATCTATAAGGGATAGAGATCTATAAGGGTTCCGTTTTTTGCCATTTGGCAACGGAACCCTAAAAATGAGTTTGTTTGTTACGCTATCACGCTAAAACGGCTATACAGATTTAAATGAAATTTGGCAAATGGGTAAACCATGACCTGGATTAGGACATAGAATACTTTTTATCTCTATATTCTTACGGGATTGAGAATTATGTGGATGAAACCGCGGAGCGTAGCTAGTTTAAGAATAAAACTCTCTTTCGAATGTAGCAGCTTACCGCACTTTGAGGGACACTAAACGCCCATAATGTTAGTTGGGTAGGCATTACAACAATGCTTGCCGGGTTTGCGGGTTTGTCCGAAAGGGTTACCGTGGCCCCTGGCAACATACAGGCAACTGAAGGAACACGAGTGGGTTTTAGTCAGTAAGAGTCTGATACGCCCGAAAGCCCAGAAGTTATTTGATAATTACCAAACCAAAAAAAATGAAAAAAAAAAAATGAGTGAGTGAGTGAGTGTTCAGTGTCTTTCAATGAGTTAAGTAGCTCTTAAATTTCATCTCTGCATGCAGAAGTTCTGCTAATAAGTTTGTATAAAATATATTTTTGCAGTCACGAAGAAGTACTTAATAAAGGCTCAATGGTTTTCCAAAGGAAATCAACAAATTATCCTCTACTTTCTTTCTCCACCTCCTTTTTAGCAGCCAAACCACATACGTCATAAGTTTTTTTTTGCTCGTAAAACTACTAAAGTACTATTCTGCAAACAGAATCCAAATTGTGATGTTCCGTGTTCCGAAGGCGGGAACACGTGAACCGATTGTCATACAAGTTTGTTCCCGAACTTATACCAAGTTTATAATAAAATTTCAACTGTTTCAAGTTATAACGGAATTTATAACTGAATAGACCTTCGATAATATGGGTTGTTGTTTCTTGAGGCGACGGAATTTTTGGATACTTATTTGGAAAGCATATTAGTGGAAAATATAAGCACCTAATATTTTGTTTTTAGGACGCATAATAAAACATCGTGGGGAAACCGGCATGCTTAAGAGATATTTCTCGACGGCATGTGGAGCCAAGTCAGAGGTTCATGGGCAGCTTTAAAACTCTGACATCAGGTTAGTTAGTGTCTAACCTGGTGTCAAAGTTTCCACAAGAAAAGAAGAAGAAGGACGCATAATTTAAATACCGCAAAGAAAACTGTAACCAGAACTTTATGATTTTAATGTTTACCTATTTGGAACAATCAATATCGGTACCATAATTGCGTAATACACATAAATCCATTGACATATATATTACTTGCGTAATAAATCTCAATCTGAATGATTTTGAAGGATGTTGCTAATCCATTGCCTCATATGTTCGAAAAATTTGCTCAACAACGTAAATAACGCAATGAATGTTGTTGAACTGTCAAAATGAACTGCAATTACCCCGCTGGAAATATGAGTTTCAAACAAGACAGTAAGCTAGATTCTTCGCCAATCTCATTCTACTAGAAGTCATATTGCAAAGACCGCCGCTCCAACTTTACTTCTTTATTAGTTTCAAGGCTCTACAGAAAGAAAATTATTGGGTAACGATGTGATTTGAAAACTAATTAGTTTCTAAGTACACCACACAACCAAATGATATTGAACAGGATCAATATCTATAATCTAGCGTTAGTCTAGCTAGCAAGAAACAGAATTCCATAGTATGTCTCGAATTCCAGTCAAAACATTATTATGCCTAAACCCACTGACCCAGTACCTAACAAAACCAGCTTACACACGTAAGAATATCCCTAATCATAATACAATGTCGGCTGTCGCCCATAGGCATATGATCGCCCATATTTTTTCTGAATATTCTTGATTTTTTTTCGAAAATAAACTTTAAAAGGGGGAAAATTAACTTTAAAACTATCTTTAATGTTTTTCGTGTTACAATTTTTTTTTTATTTTTTGAGAAGTGTTTGCCATATCTCCGATGTTATTGGCTCAATATGGATTCTCTTGTAGCGGTTACACCGCCACATACGAACTACGCATCAATGACAAGACGTCACACAAATCGCGCAGTTAGAGTTTACCGAGCGATCGACATAGATACAAGATTTCAATTTCAAACCGATGGGCAGTTGCCCGCCAGACACAACACAAGTCTGGTCGGAGGATCCTCCCTTTTCTATGGTGGATGAGTGACTTTACACCCTGTTCCTCATGCCCCTAAACTCTCTCTCTCAATTTATTATTTCTAAAAGCTTCTGAGTTATTTTATCGGATTTACTAAAAAAACTATGAAAAAAAAAAGTATATATTTATTTAAAAAAACACAAGTGTTAGTCCATAAAATAACAGGGGGATTTTGAAAAAAAAAATTAAGAAAAAACAAAAAATAAAACAAAGATAGACTCCCCTTTTAAAGTTAATTTTCGAAAAAAAATCATGAATATTCCGAAAAATACGGGCGGTCAAATGCCAATGGGCGGCATTGTATACACAGCCATATGATATAGAACTGGATCAATAACACTATTGTCTAGCATTAGTTTAACTAACAAGAAACAGAATTCCGTAGAATGTCTCAACTCCTAGTCATAGTAGTCATCATTCATCCTAGTATCATTGTTCTGCCAGTGACCCAAATCTTTAACAAAACCAGCTTACACACGAAATGATATACCTAAACAAATATACACACCCAAATGATAAATAGAACTGGATCAATAACACTATTGTCTTATATCCAAGAAACAGAATTCCGTAGAATGTCTCAACTCCCAGTCAAAACATTATTATGCCTACACCCACTGACCCAAATCGTTAACAAAACCAGCTTATACACGAAAAAATCCTAATATATTCGTATAAATGTAGTTTTTCTCACAGTCTTATAGTCCGTGACAAAGATTTCCTTTGTTACTCACGTTCGGTCCAGTGACCACATAGAAAGTGCGAGGTAAATGGCCATTTTCTGCCAAGTTGAACAAAGCCCCGGGTGCAAAATGCTTGTATTCTCGCAATGGTTGGCTGTATCTTGGATTATATCTTGTTTAGCGATATCGTGTTTTGTAGTAATGTTGTTTGTAATGTCTTTGATGCTGTTAGTTTTATATATCTTCCGATTCGTGAAAAGAGTAAAATTTTCATGAATTTTGATATTTTCAATGAAAATCGAGTTCATTTGATTCGAAACTAGCAAAGTCGGTCTAGACTTTTCCCACCTATGTTAGGGTCGGCTTCCAGTCTAACCAGATGTAGCTGAATACCAGTATTTTACATGGAGCGACTACATAGCTGACTTTTGAATTTTCATATTGTATGATGGATAATTGGACAACAACATGGAAAAATCCAAAGACCAAAATATAGTAAACCTTTCCAAAAATATAGGCCTTCTTTGTCCAAATTCAGAACACTCGAAAAAAAGCTACAAAGAAAATCCGCTAATGCAGGCCATTCAAATACCAGGATAGCAGAAAATTAAACAAGTCTCAAGCCTCCTTGATATCACGACAAAAAGTAAAGTGCTTCTCACTTTTCGCGACAAATCGTTGAGTCGACATAAATCATCGCTGCTATGTTATGGTACCCTAGTACATGGAACAGTAGCTCGAACAATTTGATGATACAGTTTGGATTGTCGCCAATTCGGTTGGTCTGTATTTTGTTTCCGAAGGAATTGATTGTATCTTGGGGAGTTAGAAACTTCCTGTTTATTGTTTTGTTCACACGATTCTGTTGTTAGCCGACTTTGTTACTTTTTTTGTTTGATCGAGGAAAGAAAGAAAAATATACCAAGGGAAACGGAATAACTTTAACTTTGCTCCTAAGTAGGCTTAGGTGACTTATTGGTAGATACTTTCTCCAGAAGATGCTGCTTGATATAACGGAATACTGTCAACAATATTGTGCAGGTACCTATGCCTTATAGTTTACTAGCAGAAAGTGTGCACAGGTCATCCCGTAGTCCACTGGTGGATTTTAACCCTAGGGCACAGCCGTAGGGAAGTTCTTGCTATGTTGTTTTAGGATTAGCATTGAATTAACCTGTAGCGGCCTCTGACTATGTATTTTGTACTTTGCCCTTTTAAATTATGTTAATGTTGCTGAGAATTTTATTTGAAATGCAATTATTACAATTATTGCCATCCGGTGCAACATGTTGGCCCGTAGATTTGCTCGATGTACGGACCTAGTAAAAATTACTATTTTCAAGGCTTATTGCCAGAGTCTGTACACGAGCAATCTATGGGTCAATTACACCAAAAGGTCGCTGGATGTCCTGCGCGTCCAGTACAACAATGGTTTCAGGATGTTGTTGGGACTTCCTCGCTACTGCAGCGCTTGGGATATGTTTGCGCAAGCCCGTACTAACGGTTTCCATGCGATTGTTCGCAAAAAAACTGCTTCACTACTGAGAAGTGTGAGAGACAGTCACAACAGCATCCTGAGAACTGTAGCGGAGAGCTTTAGCTCTCCAATTGTAAAACAGTTTGTGCAGAGGGTGATTGGTACTAACACTAGATAGTAAGTTACTTTTATATTATGTTACTAACACACTATGGACTCTGTTCCGAAATAAAAATAAATATTATTATTATAACGATAAAACAAAAAAAAACTAGGGACCTACTTATCTCGTATTGTTTGTTTATTAGTCCTCTCTACAAGACCACAGTCTACCAACGCCATCTAACACAATTTTCCGAAACTAATCGGACAGCGCCATCTAGTAGTAATTTCGAGTACTACAATGAAAGGAGGAAACTGAAAATTGAAGAGGGTTTGTGCAAATTCACGTTACTGAACACGTTATAATAAGAGTGACACATCCTTTTCATAGATGGCGCTATTTAAAGTTTCAGCATTCACGTTGAAGCTCGTGGATGAAATATATGAAAACTAGTAAAGAGATTTATAAGTGGAAAATAATCAGTTTAAATAAATTCCTACTTTCTTTTAGGGGTTTTGGGGGTTTTTCAACCACTCAGGTTGATTGGCGATGAAAACATTGCAGAACATATCAATACAATAGAGCTAGGAACTTTTTATAGTCAAAACATATATCAAAGATGCAATGTGTGCATGACACCATTATTATCACTTGAAACTTCCAATATTTAATGTTCATGACTGTTCAACTTGCCCAGACGATTCTTTTACAAGCTCTAATGCCTCTGAAAGAACTTTTTATCCTGATTATGT
Source organism: Agrochola lychnidis (assembly GCA_963680765.1). Lineage (NCBI taxonomy): Eukaryota > Metazoa > Arthropoda > Insecta > Lepidoptera > Noctuidae > Agrochola > Agrochola lychnidis. Next base: position 21,386,343 of record OY796849.1, read on the forward strand.
ATGAGTTCCACATAGCTAACTTACAAACTAAGTTCCCCAAATGTATCGGCCAACCATACGTTCAGAATTACAATTTACTTATCGATAAATCATTGTAGATGTCAGAAGTTTACCTAATTTATTGGTTGCTAGAATTATTGCTGTATCTGGTAACGCCATAAAACGAAGTAATAGATAATGGTTTCGAATTAATACTGAAGTAGTTTCTGAGAAACGTTATTTGATTTAGTCGGAAAACGAACTGTAGACGAGGATAATTTGAAAAACTTTTATTTGTTTTTTCTTGTCAACCGACTGCCTGGCCACTGTTTGTCCACTGCAGAACGTCAACAGGACGTCAACGCATTCGAACCGAGTGTGACGTCCCGGTAACAGCGTGCGGTGGACACGCGATCATAGTAAATAATATGTATCGCATTTGTTTTTTTTTTTTTTAACTTTGGCTTCTCGCAGTTTTGACCACTAAGGTCTTGGCTGCTTCACCGGACTTTCCTGTGGGTGCCTTAAGCTATTACACTCAAAGCCTTCAGCCAAGGGCAAAAATTAAAATTAAGCGAACGCTGGCTAAGGGCCTCGGCTTAGGGCGTCGCTGGGGGGAGGACAGCAAGAAGGGACAGGCTGGATCAAAGTTGGATTTTTATCATGATTATTATGCGGGGTATTTAAAGCTACATGCTCAGCTGCAACAACTGCTAGCACCTCGTTTTCGAGCAAGGGTCGGGGGATTTACCTATCGCTACCAACGCCGTCTGTTTTGGTTGACGTCCTATTGACGTGACGGTGGACAAATGACCTGAGCCTCCCAAGTCCCAAGTGGTTATACTAGACGTATGTATATGTATTCAAGTTCTTTGGACAGTCAGCATCGCTGAACCAGCGCTGGGGCTCTGTCTCGCATGGGGTCGCAGCATTATGCTGAGTGATGGCTGTTTTGCGTGGAAATAACGCATATTTTCCCCCAATTTGTTATTTAGGTTTTTTTTTTCTTTGTGTCATGTTTACCGCAAATAAACGTATTTTCTTTGTTTTTTTTTTTCTTTCATTGCTACGAATTCTCTGGCTTTCGTTTTTTTAGGAAGAATGGTGCCATGAGCTCTTAATTATCGTTATCTATCATGTGTAGTGATGGTAAATTCCCGAGAATATTCTCGTTGCGAGAACTTTGCTGTTCAATTCTCGAGAATATTCTTTTGGAAGGGAATTTACGAGAATTTAAAAATTGGTCTATTTTTAGGGTAATAGTTTTGAGTGTATTTGAACGTTTTACGAGGTTTACCTTAAAATAAACTATTCTACAACTTGAATTCTCAGTAAATTCTCCTGAGCGAGAACATTCCCGAGAATATTTCCGAAAAAATTCTCATGAATTCTTTTAAATTTCGTATGGTATAAATTTTAAATTAGGTTTTCTGGATTAAAACAAAATTTATTAGTTCCAAATAATCAGCATTAATAAAATGAAAAATAAGAAAGGTTTATGGTGTAAATAATTAAAAACAAAATATCAATCACAATCTCAAAAATTCTTGAAATCAAATTAATATGATATTTGTCCATTGACAACAGTTGGTCCATGTCATTAAAGTTGATGTGGTCTGTTTCCGTCAAAATTACCGGCTCACCCTCTGCCTCTCGTGGCTAAGTAATAACAGCCGCACGGGTTGATCTATCGGGTTAAGCTACGCTTGCCGGGGTTGGTCCGGGGATGGATGACCATTTTTACATACCGAGACTTCTCCGTACTGGATTCATCGTCTGTCATTCGTGGATCTATGACAGTCATTACGGGTCGTCAGAACCCCGAAAGTCTGACAAACCAGTCTTACCAAGGGACACAAGAGTCCTTACCCCTTACTGGTATTACCCAGTTCAGAGGCCAGATAGGCAGTCGCTCCATGTAAAATACTGGTATTCAATTGCATCTGGTTAGACTGGAAGCCGACCCCAACATAGTTAGGAAAAGACTAGGCAGATTGATTGTGTTGAATGAAATATTAATTGTGTGATTGTTGTGTTTATTTTAAAATCTATAAATAAAAGTGAAATGCTGTTTGTTGGTAAGCGCATCACTTAATGAAAGGCTGGACCGATTTTGGCATTTTTTTTAAGTTCGTATTCGTATGAATTAAGTATTTATGGAAAGAAAAATTGGGAAAATTTCCCGGAAAAGTTTCTTCTTTCTATGAATTATTAAACAGGACAACGTCCGTTGGGTTAGCTTGTTAGAAATAAATGAAGGCTATACAGTTTGGCGATTAGGATAACGTTCTGCATTACGTATTTTAAATATACACTATTAAAATAATTAATATCAATTAACATTGTAGCAGTGGGACCTTTTGTGAAAGTAAGTGAAAACTTCTTTAGCATCGTTGTGATTTGAAAGTCGATGAAACGAAAAAGCGACAGTAAAAAGAGACAGACACATAAATTCATAAGATTTAACGTGGGAGAAAATGAGATAGGAAGCATTATACAGTGTTTCTTACGTTCGTGGTTCTCTTTGTGCTCCGCTTCGTACTCGTGTTTACCAAGGCATAGTGGGAGTTTGCTTGGGCCTTAGCGTTGTACGTGTTTGAGCGCGTATTTTTTTTTTTTAATTTTTGAATGTTTCATTATGGACAACTTTCACTATGAGACTCACGAAAAAAAAAATCTGCGGTTCCCTACATTTTGACGAGCTATGCAAACATAAATGTAGGGAACCGCTGTTTTTTTTTTCGCGATTTCAGGGTTGGTCCCATAGTGAAAGTTGTCCATAATAATAAGTACAATGAACCTTTAAGAGGATGCCAAAGAATTCAATAATAATAATGTTCTGAGTTGTGTCTATACGAGACAGTCGTCAGGCAGTCAGTGGTCTTGTAATCCTCGTATCTAAGGCGATCGCAGGATTCCCAGGAATAGTTACCATGATGGGTTACTATCTCCACTACCTAAAGGTTAAGTTCCTTAGAACTACAAAGTTCAACCTCCTCTTCAATATTATGATAATGGAACTTGAAGCAAACGTTCTGCGGTTTCTGCTCATCTAAAAGTTTATGTAGGCACTCGATGTTTCTACCAGCAATATTGATAGTTCTGAGGTTTATGTTAAACTCTATTTTAATAGAGGTCTCGGCTATACCGGGGCTTGTATAAATTGATTTTGAAGTGCTGTTTGCTAATATTTTCTACCTCCACTTATGATTTGAAGTTCGCGGAAATGTACATATTGAGATCTATAGGATTTTTAACCGACTTCCAAAAGGAGGAGGTTCTCAATTCGACTGTATGTTTTTTTTTTTGTATGTTTGTTACGCGATTACTCCGCTAATTATGAATTGATTTTGATGATTGTGTTTGGTAGGTTTGTCCCATAGTCGTCAGTAGTTTGTCTTCAGAGGTGGTCCCATATAAATTTTATTAACTTTGCTTGGGTGGTTTTTGAGTTAGCTTCAATAAAAAAAAATCCTACTTAGTATGTGGATGATACGATAACTTTCTGTCACTGTTATTTACATAGCAGGTAGTGGTATTCGAATTTGTGTGGGGTAGGTACCACAACTAAAAAGTAAAAAATATAACTTTTTATAAAAAAAAAAAACAACTTCCAAAAAAAACACTACAAAGTAAAAAAAACACTACAAAGTGAAAAATAACTTTAATTTCGGAAGTCGGTGTCTTTGGTTTTGAATTTTCGTTCTTTGTCACCGACTTCCGAAATTAAAGTTATTTTTCACTTTGTAGTGTTTTTTTGAAGTCGGCTGTATTTTTTTGTAAAAAGTTTTTATTTTTCACTTTTTAGTTGTGATACACCTACCCCACACAAATTCGAATACCAATACCTGCTATGTAAATAACAGTGACAGAAAGTTATCATATCATCCACATACTAAGGCCCGTATTACAGAACGCCACTCAATACTCAAGCATTACTTAAAACTAGATTCAACCAATCAAATGGCTTGAATCTAGTTTTAAGTAATGCTTGAGTATTGAGCAACGTTCTGTAATACGGGCCTAAGTGACGAAAAAATACGTATTATTGAAGCTAACTCAAAAACCACCCAAGCAAAGTTAATAAAATTTATATGGGACCACCTCTGAAGTATGATCTACCAAACAAAAAAAGAATCATCAAAATCAATTCATAATTGACGAGGTAATCGCGTAACAAACATACAAAAAAAAAAACATACAATCGAATTGAGAACCTCCTCCTTTTGGAAGTCGGTTAAAAATAACTTTAATTTCGGAAGTCAGTTGCAAAAACCGAAAATTCAAAACCAAAGACACCAACTTCTGAAATTAAAGTAATTTTTAACTTTGTAGTGTTTTTTTTGGAAGTCGGTTGTTTTTTTTTTATGTAAAAAGTTTTTTTTGGAATATCTTTTTACGCTATACTTGCTTCACGTGTTCCAGACAATTTATTAGTAGCATCATCATCGTCATCATTCTTCTGCCCCTGTCTTTTTCTCAAACATGCTTGGTAATCCGAGCATTATTTTGACAACCTTCTTCGAGATAAATGGAAAATACTGTACTGGTCAAATAAATGATGAAAATCCATATCTGTCGTTTTTAGCGGCCGAATAAATTATTATGCAAACTCATTTCTGTCGTGTGATTTAAAATTCGAACGAACTTTTTACTTCGACACGTGGCAACCAAAAAGATTACTTATCAAAGATTTAATTTATATTTCGAACTTGCTTGCAAATAGAGTTGCTTAAAGTAAAAAGAAACAAATGAACACATGGGCGCGTTAAAAATTATCTTTATCTACACCCATGCTATAAAACCTCTATAAAAGTTTCTGAAACAGTTAGCTTATTGGCAACATTATAACAGCCAGTGTCATATTAACCATAACATCATCCAAACGAGTGTTACAATGTTGTACAAAATTTCATTACGCAACTCGTTTCAATGTTCAAACGGGGGACAGCAGCACCCGCTGCACGCATGTGTGTGTGATGTGCTGCTACAGGCGACATTCATACGTGCAGTTGTACTGAATTTCGTGGGAATTTCTTTATTCTTGATCTTGAATTACAAACACCCAATGGTTTCAGAAACTTTAATAGAGGTATCATATCATGGGTGTAGATAAAGTCTTGTATGCAACTGTTATAATTAGGTATTAAAACACTCATGTGATAAACCCACATTCGTGTTTTAATACCCCTTATTATACAACAGTTGCATAAATAACTATTGTTCGTCATTGATTTTGGAATTTATAAATTAATTTACTTCCGCGCATTATTTTGCAGGTCGCGCAGTAATGTACTATTTCGTCCATACCTACTGTGATCCATAATTGTGGTTTCTCTATTAGTCGTCATCTGGGTAGTCATTCCCTTTCTAGCCAGTGCTTGCTTCATGTGTTCCAGACAATTCATTTGTAGCATATTATCTCTTGAAAATGTCAACAGCAAGCTCTTGAAATAGTTGTTGTAAGCCGGTACAAGTTATGTCTAAAGTATCCATAATTATATTGGAAAAGCTGTTTTTTAGAGTATTTTTACCATATTATAATCTATGATTAGGATATAGAATATTAAGATAATCACATCAATGGCATGAAATTCACCCTATTTACCTATTTATATAAATAAAATGCTGTTCGATGGTAAACGCATTACTTGAGAACGGCTGGACCGGTTCGGTTAATTTTGTTTTTAATAATCGAAATAGTCCGAATAAGGCTTTTAAGGAAAGAAAATCCTCAAAAAAATAATTTAAAAGTTGCACGGAAAAATGGAGAATTCGGGAAAAATTAAAAGTGCTTTTTTCTAGGGGATTTGGAAAAGATATCGTCTATCTTGTCAGCTATACTCTATTTGAAATAAGATTAGACTTTGACTTTTTGATTTTGACTTCTATGCCATAGGCATAAGGATAGAATTAAAAGCAAAAAAGTGGTTACAATACCAACTGTTTACTGCAGCTGCCATTTGTCATGGCACCAACGCAATAGAAGTTAAATCAGTTGAACAGATTGTAAAAAGGGTTTATTTAAATGTCTAATCTTATTTCAAATGGAGTATAGTTGAGAATAAAATAAATCATAGACTTAGAAGAAACCTCCAAAAAATTTATATTTTGACCTAGAAATCAATCCAAACTTCCAAATAGAATTCGGCAATGCATTTTAATTTAACTCCACGAGGCAGACGAAATCGACTGCTACCAAAAATACCCGACCTCCACACGGTCAGGGTAGTGAGTTGGTCAAGGTCTACTGGTGGAAATAGTCAGGCTAATTGATGACACAGCCACTTTGGAAGCGACAAAAAGTAGACTGCTTTTACGGACTTCAATGTTTTAAGTTTGGTTAAATACGTTTTTTTTTGGTTTGCTACGGTTTCGTAGATGGCAATATGAAGTATATAAAAAGGATAAAAAGAAATAGTTCAAGGGGTGAGATAGCCCAGAAATATAAATAACTTCTAATACACGCTCAGGGTGGCGTGTTGTTCAAGGTCTGCGGGTATAAAAAGACAGGATAACTTTTAAAATAACCACTTTGGAAGTGACAATACCTGGACAGTTATCAAGGACTAGAATCATTTAGTTAGGGTGGAATTGTTTGGTGTTGTGGTTTCTGCAAATAGTTGGAAAGGTTGTGAGGAAATCGATAATCACGGTGTGGCAAGGATACGGAGGAGGGAAAGACATGAAGTGGGGACAGTTACTATTGTGAGTTTGAATATGAATGGTCATAAGAATAGAGGAAGACCAAGGAAACGAAAGATGCCATTTTGGAAAATCTTCTTGCAGGGTCTTTTTGTTGGTAATTTTTTCTTGGTTTTCTGATGCCTTTCTTCTAGGAGTTTAACTATGCGAATAAACATATTTTAACAGAAACATAACATCACGCCTGTATTTCCTGAAGGGTTAGGCAAAGGTGCGTCTATAGTACACTCACATTTCACCAGTTATGTTTAAGTTCCATGTAATGAGGTGAGCCTATTACCATCCGGCCTACATCCAGACACCGGGCTGTTACTAAGAAATTCAAGATGGATAAAACCTTGCAAATACAGGTCGACATAAAAGAGTCTGACGTGGTGGTCTGAACTAAATATTTTACTTAAGTAATGCAGACCAATGAATCAAATGATGGCACTATTACTTTGCCGACAAGTGCTCCCCAACCCTCATTTTTTCCAGACTCTTTTTTGCCAAGCTGTATAAATATTTACTGTCTGAGAATGAGTCTAAAAATAACAATCAAACCTATTCTCACATGATAGCATATTATTATAGTTATTTGATGTCTCTGTTTCCGGTGTTCGGATACTAATTATTTTTATCGTTATTAAAATCTTCCACGGACCTATCAAGTTTTCTGTGAAATGATAGCTTTTAGACCATTTCTTAATTAAAGGACCAGACATAAGATCGTTTTTCGTTGACCATTTGTGAACACGCACTGACCAGCACTCATGCCACATACAACTTGGCCTATATATTATATTTATAGTTTGTAATAAGTATATGTGTATCCTTATATTTGAGTATTTTTTTTATTTTTATTCCTCCATTTCCGTAATTGCACCTACCACAGTTTGTCTCTGCATCACCCAAAGGTTGACTGGTAGAAAATGCCTGTGGTATTAAGTCCGCCTCTATACATTTCTGTGCTTGAAGTATTAAATAAATAAATAAACTTGGTCAAACAATAAAGATCCGCTCTTGAACTGCAGTCACAACAGACCACTGTGATCAATGTCGAAGCCGAATATAGAACGTCCCAGTCATTTGGAGCATGCATCGAGGTCACTCTGATCACCACTGAAGGTTGAGCCAACTAACCTTCTAGTTTTAACAAGGTATTGTTTGACTACCTACCTATGAGATAGGCTTTTGTCTGCTGTTTTGTTTGTATAGATTTTTCATCCATCTTTTTCGACGAGAAGCGCATCCACGTGTCGAATATCATCCGAGAGACTACCTATTTTTAGGGCGGTCTTTTGAGGTATAAGAGGAAGATAGGTTACAAGTAATAAATTGAGAAAGTCACTTGTTATTTACAAAAAAAAACTGGTATTCAGATGCATCCAGATGGACTGGAAACCGACGCCAACATAGTTGGGATAAAGGCTAGATATGATGACTTGTTATTTATAACAATTGTATTTAGGGTTCTGCTTGTGGACCGGCGGAAAGTGCAGTGTGCTGTGCCAAGGTTGCTGATGAGGCTGAGAGTGATGACCAGGAATGCGCGTCCACTGCATGATAGTGGTCAGGATACTCGTTGAAGCCGTGGGTGTTGACTGGCTGTATGAATACGGTAGTTGCCTAGGTAAAAAAAAAGAAATTCTATTTAGTCCGTCTTTCAGATAAAAAAATAATTAGATACATATTTTTTGCTTTATCATATTAATCAAAAATAACTTAGAAAACACGCATTAAAGTTGGGGAATGGGGGCTGGCTACGTCACAACGCAGCATTAAATCTAGCAAAGCGTGACGTCATGCCATATTTTAACTCAATGTATCGCCGTAATTTTTTGATTACGTCAAAAAAGAAAAAATACGTGTTCAATATTTTTTAATAATCCACAAGACGGACAAAGAAATATATTTTTGGACACAGGCCTATTGCTTCACGAAAGCTTGCGGGAGTGATGATGATGATATCACGCTGAAGTAGTTGCACGAAGGCTGCGCTGACGTACATCACGTCGGGGTCACCAATTTAGAGATATGAGAAACCGGCTGGAAAGTTCACTCATCCTCTATAGAAAAGGGAGGATCCTCCGCCCAGACGGATGACGTGTCTGACGGGCAAGTGCCCGACGATTGATGTCCAGAAAATATAATACTGATCGCGCGGTAAACTCTGCTTGTGCCATGCAGGATTTGTGTGACGTCAGGTCTTTGATGCGTAGTTCTCATCTGGCGTTGTGAATACCGCCACAGTATAATATAATAAAGATATCAGCAACCCAACAGCAACCTTATTATAATGAGAATAAAGATCACTGTGATTTTGACAGACTTGTTAGTGCCAGCAATCCAACAGCAACCTTATTAAAAAGAGAAATAGAGATCACTGTGATTTGGACAGTGATGCAAAATCAGAGGTAAAACAACTGTGTCAGGACTGTCAATCAGGAAGTCATACCAAACAAACATGTTATAAAAGGGTGGGTTTGGGTGTGTAACGACAATCTGGTTTGTATCTAAAATGTCTGTTGGTAACTTCAATACTCAATACTTTATTTGATTACACAATGTGTAGTAGGTGCTAACTTAAAATTATATGTGATCAATAGGGACCCTGTCGGGCACAGCAAAATATTATTGATATTAGGGTTCCTATATACGTATAGTTTACTGTATTAATACTTATTACTTTATTAGAAATATTAGCACTAATAATATTTTGTCGTTTATTTTCGTTTATACTATAATAGTTCGCGAGCACATTCGTAAGAAGCTGGCGGTATCATCACAACGGTAATGTTTTCCTATTGTTTGCCTTAGGTTAGTTTTAGTATATTCGTGTATTTTTGTGTATTTATTTGTTCTTTTATTTATATATATTTAGTTATACTATATTTATGGTTTTAATAGGTATTGTATTTATCCTTGTAATATAATTAATCATATATTGGTTGACAAGCTGTGCGCCCGATGGGATTTCCCATTGGTAAAAATTAAGAACTTCTATACAAACTTTTATCCCATGTTTAATCCATTTAGGTGTTTTTTTTTTTAAATTCCGCCTTTTTCCTCACCTTTTCGTTATATAAGGAACTCTTTTCTAAAATTTCATGCGTCCAACTAGACCCGACGGTTCAACGTTGTCTGTTAATGAATGAATTATTTTTTTAAATTAAGTAGATCAAAGGACAAGGAGAAATATTTGGAGTTGATGGCAAACCTGTAGTAATTTCTGCAGTAAACAGAAGAAGAAGATTAAGTAAATCGGAAAATACTTTATGCATTGTAAACTCTTCAGCCCGAGACTGTAAATTCCTAAAATTCCTCAACATATTACACAACACAAAACCAATAATGTATGTAGAGCGACAAAACCTCAAACTGGTACATACAGTATGTGTGAACGCAGAACGTAGATAGAGTTAAATTAATTCTTGGAATCGTTATTACCGAGTGGAGCGGTAACTGTGATGAATCGATTGCGGCTTTCATATCGAGTGGTGTATATTATCGATGTGTGTTTAAAAAATATTATTTAGTTCACTTGAGTTCAGAGTGGTCGGTTTTTCTTGTCGGCCAGAATTATTTTGTAACATAATATCTCAGACAAGTGGCCCTCCGGGAGTGCCGACAGAAGAGAAAACTTGAACAAGATGGCCTATAAAGAGCAAAATCGCGTCTAGAAAAAAAAAAAACCAATACCTTTAAAGTAAAAATACTTGCACAGAACATTGATCCGTAACGTAATATAAATAAAGAGCACAATCGCGTTTATAAAAATGAGGTGTCGGTAACGGTGTCGCGAGTTTAATTGTTTTTTCCTATCTCAAAAATGCCCAACGCGCCTAAAGGAGTTTTCACTTCGACAAAAAATCAAGACAGCGCCAGCGCTGCGAACATTACAGTGAAGTATGCCAAAACTACACCTCACTAAGTGCACACATGTTTACGAAACCGGCTTCACGTCACTGTTGACAGCGCTCTGTCTTGGTTTTTTATTTGGTCTGAGCATACTATGAACTTCTGAGGTATAGCGCCACTAGGTTTTTTGGTGCGTGGGCAAAGTTTGAACTAACGACGCCATCTTGTTTTTCGAATAGGTACATTTATCAAAACAATTGCACAAATGCTTACCAACAGCGCTCCCCTGTCAACGTCATTCGAATGCCAAATGATTTTTGTACAATGTGTAGGTACAGTGCGGTCATTAGCAGTCATGTAATAGATAGTACCAACCGTTCTGTCAGTCACCATTTTGAACTCTATTTGTATTGAAACTAAGACTGCAAAATTCAGTGCTACCAACTGCGTCACGGGTCAATTTATAATGAACGCACTGTTAACCACACACAGACACACACATACACAGACTCTCGGGCAAGTAGGTGGTCGCGCACAGTGCCCTTCGTGGGGGCTGGGCGCTAGGACTTATATTGCACTCACGGACACACAACACTCTCCAAAGACACACATAGCACATCTTTTGTTTTGTAAATTGGTTTCCTTTTCTCTCATTACTTGGAGCTTTTGCAATGTTGTATGTAGTACGTAAGTGCAATTTAATGTTGTAATTTTAAGAGTGTGAGCCTGGAGATCTGTCATACCGGTCCCGAACCCAGTATAGACTCCAGCTCTCACAAAGATTTGAATCTGCCTGTAACCTATATACCATGCACCGAATTTGTACTTTTTTGAGAGAAATAAAATTACTATTACTATTACTGCAGTCAGATGATACTTTTCTTGCACAGATGCGACGCACAGCTTAATTTTTCTTATTTGTTACAAAAGTAGTTAACTCTGCAATCGGCATTTTTTTTTTAATACTTTTGCATAGCTTTTATCGCGGGCTTTGAACGCGGCGACCGAATCAAGAAATTCCGTAACGTAACGAAAATAAAACCTAACACCCCCCACTCCGCCTACCATGTAATGACGGTTCCCATGACAACGTGATGTTGTCCTGGTAAACGTGATGTTGTCATGGAGGTTACAAATGCTATGCAATAGCTTTACCGCGGCAGTCCCCGAGTGCCACACGTTTTTTTTTTCAGTGTTATAATTAAGCTATGAACAATATTGTCAAAGTTTTTTTTTTATTCAATACAAGGCTTTTGGCTACTTTTGTTTTGTGTGTATTTTGTCTAGTTTTTTAAAATGTTTTGTTTGTGCAGAATAAACAAGTTTTCTTTCTTCTTTTCTTCCTTTTTATATTGTTTACCTAAATTATACTTAGCTACTACAGGTACCTTTGTCTGCTGTTAGTTTTATAAGAACTGAATTTCCATGACAAATATTTAGTTAATGAATAATGATTTTTGTATCTTTTGTATTTGATAGCCTAATTCTTGAAGAAAATTCTAGACTATTTAACATAACGCTACACAACCCTTATGAGTCGAACAAAAAGAAAAACAATATCAGAAAGAACTTTAACCGAAAACGAAGTAACGGGCACAGCTAATATATATATATTTTATGTTCAAACAAGAAATTGCGCGCGAAATCGTGGGCAAAGCTAGTTGGTTATAAACTTATACTCGATTTGAAATAAGATAATTAAGACACTTAAATAAACCTTTTTTACAGTCCGTTCAACCGATTTTGACTTCTATTACGTTGGTGGTATGACTAATGGCAGCTGCAGTAAACAGTTGGTATTGTAACTACTTTTTTGCTTTTAATGCCATCCTTATGCCTACGGTATTAGAAGTCAGAATCGGTTAAACGGACTGAAAAAAAGGTTTGTCGAATCTTATTTCAAATTGAGTATAGAAGATAACGGGCTCCACTATCAATCATTCTTAAGTTTAAACTTACTCTGGCAGGTAAAAATAATTAACTTTGTAGGGTAATCCCACAAAAGGTAAAATATCTTTCAATAGTTGGCAATATTCCTGAAACCAAAGTAGGCTGACACAATAAAAAAATATTATGTTTTCTTTTTCGTATCCTATTCAGAATTTCTTTCGGGTATTAAACATACGGTTGTACGAAACCCTTTTATTTATGTATGGTCATGTTATTCCAGTTGAGAAATCATTTTATTATGATTTTGGTCGAAAACGTAAAAGGTATTGGGGCTAGTTTAATAATCGTCATGATTTGGAAAAGCAAAATAAGACCGCTATAGCCTTGACAACTTTAATTATTAGTCTGTGAAATATCTGAACGTCATTTTAGTAATCGCAAGAAAACAGCTGCAGTACCTTTGTCATTGGCTATATATAGTAAATAGATACACAAACTCGAAATTAGTTTACACTTAATAACATATTTTCTGTTTATCTGTTTTTGACTAGATATATTAATTTCTAGCTCACGTTTTAACGTCCAATCGTTTTGATATTTAAATATTTTTATAACCTTAGTTTTATATTGCTTTTTAAATAGTTAAGACCGTGTGCGGGATAATTGCGTAACACAATACCAATGATATTCATATTGACAATTGAACAATTAACATTGCGTTAATAACGCTGTCAAGCAGAAAATTTTTCCGAACATATAAAGCAATGGATAACAAATTTTATTTAATAAAAATCCTCTTTTATGATAAAAAAATGTGTATTACAGTCAGCGTTGCCAGACGTCCCGATTTTGGCGGGACGTCCCGATTTTTAAATAAAATTAAATGCTTCCGCGCGGGACTGCCTCAGTCCCGCTTTTCGGGAATCATTTGACCGTGCGTGCAGTATGCTAAGGAAGCGCGGCCGGGTTGCACAGACAAGTGTGGACTGGCCGTCCACCCGGCGCGTAAGCTCCTTAGATTATATTAAGTATTTAAAATACCATATTTTTCTAATGAATAAATCTTTTTTTGACTTTGATTTTTGCTCTTTTTTTTTTATTCAGAAGACTAAGAAGACTCGACTACCTAACGATGGTGTCAATCTGATTTAAAATATCATATTTTTATTAAAATACATTTTCTATGGCTATTTTTGCTATCTATTGTAACTTAAAACTCAAATAAAAAGATAAATACCATTTAAAAACTTCTGATTAAATACGTTTTTTACTATGTCCCGATTTCGACAAAAGAATCCCGCTTTTTTCACTCAAACAGTTTCAGAATCCCGAATTGCCAAAAAAAAATCTAGCAACGCTGATTACAGTGTACACAGTGTGTGTGTGTAGTGTTTCTCAGTGTTTTATTGTGTCTGTGTGTGTGGTGGGGTGCGGGTGAGTGTAGTCTCAGTTATAATTCTAGCATATTGTGTCCCAGATTTAAATTAAACTGCAGATACTTCTAAGTGCAACAGAATGCGTACTAAAAAGAATAATAAAAATGGCTGTGATTTTTAGAAAATAAATCTCATATCCGTTGTTGTTTTCGTCCACAGTTTCGTCAAAAAGAAATGTGAGATCGTTAATTTAAACTTGAAACTTAAACAAGTAAATAAAATTAAAGTGTCTGTTTGTAATGTCAACATAATAACTTTTTACTAAATGCATATGAAAGTACATACGGTACTTATAATATAAAAATAATTTTTTTTTTGTCTGTCTGTCTGTTCCGGTTAATCTCCGGAACGGCTAGACCGACTTTGACGGGATGACTTTCACTGGCTGATAGCTGATGATATGAGGAGTAACTTCTAGTAGCTACTTTTATTTTAGAAAAAAGAATTAAGATGCAAAAGGGGAAAAAGTGTCAATGTTTTCAGCTTACAAAACTCCAAAATGTCTTATGAATAACGACTAAAGGCTCATGCAAACATTCGCGACGCGACATCGAACAATTTTATTTCCGAGAAGTTTTCACCGTGCCTGTCAGCACGAGCCTTAATTTTTTTTGAATGTGGGGATGAATTCTTTATACTATAAAAATTGTATGGAAAATAATTGAAGTCCTGCTTCGAATAAAAAAGACAATAACATTTATTAGAATACAAAACGTTTTCTTTGTTTTCTCGATTTCAATAAAAGGAATGTCACCTTTTTGTGGGAACAAGCGACGCGACGCTCGAAAACAATTTTCTAAAACAATGGGCTGTTTTTTCCTATAGAAAAGGAAAAAGCAGCCAAATGCGAGTCTGACTCGCACGCGAAGGGTTCTGTACCGAGATCGAGCAAAAAAACGCCGAAAAAACACGTCCCTTGTATCGTTACCCCCAATTAAATTTGTAACTTTACTTTTATTATTTGTTGTTATAGCGGCTATAGCAGTTCACAATCTGCGAAAATTTCAAGTGTCTAGATACCTATTACGATTGTAAAGATGCCCTGTGACAAACGGATGGACGGACGGACACCGGAGTCTTAGTAATGGGATCGTTGGCACCCATTGCTTACGGAACCCTAAAAATAATAAATAAAACAAATTTAAAAGTATTATGGCTATAACTCCTGGTAATATCATCTTTTGCATATTTGCAGAGTCTTCAAAATGAGATTTTGTTGGCACAATTAAAAATGAATTACGCTTTTATACCTCGATGACTTTTTATTTTATTTTTGTGGGTTTGGGTTTATTAATTTAATAACCTGGTGTAATAGCCCATTTTTAATGATATCTTGCTAAGCAATATCATCGTTTATTTTACTATATTGTCCACATGTTATTTTGAAAATATCATAACTACAAAGGATGTTGTGGAGGTCCGATAGGCAGACGCTCCATGTATAGGTATTGGTATTTAGCTGCATTTGGTAAGACTGAAAGCCGACCCCAACATAGTTGGGAAAATGCTAGGCAAATGATGACATAGGATGTTTTAAATCTTGAAGAAAAATAAATTAATTAAAAGCTGTAAGGCTGCACTCACTTTGGACGCATTTTCGTACGAATTTTACTCGTGCAGACACATACGCACACGCACGAACGAGTACGTAATTTCAAAGTACTAAGGTAGCGCGCAGACTGAGTACGAGTTAGTCGTACGTATACGTACGTTTAGCTCCGACGTCCGAAAACAATCCGAACTTTTTAGGATTTTAAAATACTTTCGGGCGTGGAAAATAAAAAATGGATGTGGAACAATTTATAAACTTTGTATACGGATATAAATTTTTGTGGGATCAGAGTGATTCTTTTGTCTTTTAAATATATTTTATGCACCCATTCGGTTATATAAAAGCGACGACGCCGCTGCAGTCTCCGACCCCCCCCGACCCTTGCTCGATAACGAGGTGCCAGCAGTTGTTGCAGCTGAGCACGTAGCTTTAAATACCCCGAATAATAATCATGACCATAATATAAATTTGATCCAGCCTGTCCCCTCTTGCTGTCCTCCCGTCAGCGATGCCCTAAGCCGAGGTCCGTACCCCACAGGGGGCGCCCTTAGCGAGCATTCGCTTAATTTTAATTTAGAATAGTTTTAAAAGCTCCTGGCTGGAGGCTCTAAGTGTAGAAGCTTATGGCACCCACAGGAAAATCCGGTTAAGCAGCCACGACCTTAGTGGTCAAAACTGCGAGAAGCCATTATCTTTAAAAAAAAAAAAAAGCAGTCTCCGAATTGTAAGAGAATTATTATATTGAAGATACAGATTATTCATCGCGCTTCAAAGAGGACTTCACAAATATGATATCACTAGAACACTACCCTATATACGTGACGGAGAAAAACATATTCAGCGTATTCAGTGTGCGCACTCACAAATTCGTACGGCTACGATCATACGTTTACGTACGATACAAATTCGTTTCCTAAGGCGATTGGCACACTGCCACGCACCACGCTGCATGTTGCGTGACTGCGTTGCTTGTAAGTATATCCGTTTGTATAGAAAACACGCACAGTCCAACACACAGAAAATGCATCCACGCGCGTTCATTTTGCTATGGCCGCCCCGCACCACGCTGCGTGATGCGGGGCAGTGTGCGAATCGCCAAAGTGAGCGCGGCCTTAAGATAAAAATACTAAAGCGAAAGATTTCACTTTGATAAAACCAAATAATTTTAAATATCCCAAGATCTTTTCAACAGGACATTTTACTTTGAAACACGACTGTCGCGGTTCTGATAAAGACTATTTCCTTCGTCGTCTGGAACCATAAATCATCTTCTGTCAAAGTCCGTCGATATCAAAAGATATATTAGGAAGGAAAGCTTTGTAAATGTACGGGATATCTTGCAAAGAAATGCGGTTCTCTGGATTACCTGTAACAAAAGAAAATCTTGGTTAGATATATTGTGATTCTGCAAGCATTTCGTATATTTAATTCTGCGAAGGTAAAGAACGCGTTATGCTCGTGAACGGGTGCTGCTTGTGGTGACTGGTCGTCTTGCTGATCATGGTTTTGTTATTGTAATTAGTAATTAACTGTTTATTTATTTTACCTCGATGGTCCTAGTTTATCATTTATAACTTCCAATTACAGCTTTAAATAGCTTTATGTAAGTGGGCATGCTCTTTATGCCTGTAGGCTTTTATTTAGATATTTAGTTCTGTTTACATTTAGTTTTTATTTCTGCTTGAGTATAGTTTTCGATGTTTTTGGTTGGTATATTGGCGAGTGCTAGCTGACATATGGTATCATTTAAATTATGTTTTGTGTTGCGTAATGTAAATTATTTTGTTTACTATTGTATAGAATCTTTTTTTTTTTCTAACTTGAATAGACAGCTGTGCTGCTGGGGAGTTTGTTGCGCCACTTCTTCTTCCCAGCGAAAGGCACTAGGAAGTGGTGAAGGGTGGGCGTTTTGGGGGACTGTCTTATGTAATTTTGATGTTCGAAAAGTGCTGATTCTCAGCCCAGTTTGAATAAATGACTTTTGAATTTTGAACACTTTTAGAGACGTAACATCACGCCTGTATGCTTAGGCAGAGGTGCATCTATAGTACACCAACATTACGCCAGTTATATTGAAGTCCCATGTAATAGTGGGCGAACCTATTGCCATCATCGGGCATAAATCGATCAGACTCCGGGCTGCGTCTGAGAAATTCCAGATGGAAAAACCCAATAACACTTTGCCCGACCCGGGAATTCGGAACGGCTTTTTCATTAAAGTACTTTGTTGAGACAGTTATCAACATAAAAACAGTCGTTCTATACGAGAACAACTGTTTTGACATGATATAAAAAGTGCAGCGAACTTTAATATGACGCCCTAGTTCCCATTTAACCTTAATAAACTTCCGAAATCTCATTAAATAACTTACCCAGCAGAATGAATATAACCCACCGTATTTATAACAAGTACGAGGATAGTAAAAAGGGCAAAAAGTTTGCATACGTCATTAAAATAATATAACGAGAGAAATTCCTTTTGCACTACAGTGCATAGTGTTCGCTTCGTTTGTAAAGCTAGCCTTTATGAAGAATAAAACAAATGGCAGGATTTAAGAAAAACTTATCCAGTGCTATTCAAAATAGCACTTTTTAAACTTAAAAAGTTGCAAAACGCCCACGTCCTGTCATCGCTAGTGTTTTAGCTAAGAGAATTAGAAGTGGCGCAACAAACTCCAGTAAGTAGGGCATTTTTGGTCGCCTTTGACCTCTACCTCTGCTATGATGCGATGCGATGGTTCATACTTTCCATCATTATCCTGCGATAGGTATGGCATGATGAGATTATAATCATGTGGCGACATCTACATCGCCACATGTGAACTACGCATCATACTGACGTCACGCGAAATCCAGCATCGCAAAAGTAGAGTTTATCGCGATATCAGAGTTTATCGCGATATCAGAGTTTATTGCGCAATCAGAGTTTATTGCGCAATCAGAGTTTATCGCGTAATCAGAGTTTATCAATTGTCCGGCAGACCTCGTCAAGCTCTTGGTCGCACGGTCGTCATTAAGAACTTCGGGCGCTCCTAAAGATACACCCCAGAAACACACCCCAAAGTGTTGAGGGGAGGTAAACCCCTCGGCGCATAGGTGTACAGTAAAGCACTCTCACCCTCTAGGAGGGGAAGGGGAACCCATTGACCGGCCCTCATTTCCAAGGGCCGAGAGAAGAACCCCTCGGGCGAGAGGCCAAAAAGTCCCCAAAGGAGGAAGAGTACCTCGATGTCGTCGGGCAGTTGCCCACCAGACACGACATCCGTCTGGTTGGAGGATCCTCCCTTTTCTATAGAGGATGAGTGATCTTTACACCCTGTTCCTCATACCTCTATACACATAATAAAGACCACAATCGGAGTAGCGGCCTCTGGTTAGTGATCTCGTGGTAAGGATTAAAGTAAGTTGTGGTTGAGTTGAACTGTTTGGTTTGAGCAAATCATAAGCTGTCCAATAAGCTTCAACAGTAGTGCTATTCACTTATTTTCACAGTGAGATTTTTACTGTATACCATAACTGTTCCTGATCGTAACAGGTGCGTGCTTTCGGTAATACTTCGTAAGTAGATGCCGCGATTACGGATTCGTATGTTGGTAAAACAATACAATACACGAATCAGATCATTGTGATAATCTTACCAACAACAACATACATATTTTAAATTCAGCTCTTTATCTACACTCATGTGAACCAAAGGTTGTTTGAGAGATATTTTAACGTCCATATTAGTGTGATAGACTATTTTATCTCATAATCGTCAGTATCTAGTTGAAGAATAGCTACTGATTATGGATAAAATCATACGACAAATTTATCTTTTAAGTGTCATTAAAATGGACGAGAGCAATGTGTCGTAGGTTCGAACCCAAACAGGCGCTTTACTATGTGTAAATTATTTTATCACTACTGCTCTCAAAACGAAGAAAGAAAACAACGTGAGGAAACCGGTTTGTTCTAGAACCAAAAAATTAAAAGACGTACGTAATTCACCAACCCACACTGGGCCTGCGTGGTTGATTACAGCCCACTCCCTCTCACAGAGAGGAGGCCTGTGTCCCAGCAGTGGAAAAATTATAGGCCGATTATGATTATGAAAGGGGACGATACCTTTCTATAATTAACAAATTCTTACATACAATTCATATTCTATTCTAATACTGTATTCCCTTTTCAAGTCTCATCCAATTTAGAACAAAATCCTCAAGTGATTCTCGAAACAATTAAGTTTCAGTTACAATGGTCCAATTAAAATCATTTGCATCAGAGTATTCAACAAGGTAAAGTGCACACACACTAAGTTATTGTTAGTAGTGCCACACTATGGTATAATGAAGGCAATCTCCGTCCTTGGGAGAGATTAAGAGCCCTTGAACACTAGCGTTTTCTTGGCTTTTTCTCGGCGACACGAGATTGCAGCGAACACGCGGTTACAGTGTGACGTTCGGAGGTTTACCGTCAAGCGTAGGTCCAGGTTACTATTATTTTGACCTCGTAAAATACAGTATCCCTAAAATCTCAAATTGCTTAGAACTCTCAAGATATCCTCAAGAAAGGCTCGACCTAGTGTGGCGTCCATAATTTACAATATTCAAATTATGTTTCCTTTTGTAACAACAATTTTAATAGTAGTTTATTTGTAGTAGCTTTAAGGAAATCTTTCAAACAATACTTTATATGCAAGAATACTTTATTTGATTAATAAACGATTTATTATTATTGCATTGACAGCACCTTTATTTAACAGCGATAAGGTTCTACTAGTCGACCCCTCGACGTCGTTGGTAGCGTGGCTAGCATGCTATTTAGAAAAGTTATTTATTTATTTAGTATTTTTTATCTAGTTTTTATTTATTTATAAGTCATAAGTCATTTATTCATTTGTTTAACATAGGTGTACAATAATAATGGATTATATTTCATTATTTATTTAGTGAAATAGACGATGATTTATAACGAAAACGAGCGCGTATTTTTTCATGAACAGACCTTTGGGCGTATAGATATTATGGAAAAGCTACTGTATGTCCATATTCAAAATAAGATTATTTGAATTTTTTTATAAATTATCTATCCCTGTACGGTATCTATTTTGCCATTTTCATACTACATAAGTTATTTATTTACGTCCAAAGATGAGTTATAATTAGTGTTGAAATATGGAAAAATCGATGCTCAAAACTTCTAAACCAAGTTTTTTTTCAATTCTGCTTCCATACAGGGCTGTTGATATTATTTTTTTGAACGTACACCGTCGAACAGGCAATAATCACCAAACTACGTTTGTATGGAATAATGACCGACTAGCTTAACCTTAAGGTCGGTTTTCATCGTTCAAACTGTCATGTGGTTATCCGTGGATACACACGCACGCCACTAGCACGCCGCGCCGCATCCACGCGCTCTCAATTTTCTCTTCCTGCCGATAAATTGCCAATAAAACGCGAATGTGTACAGGCCTTAAGTGGGGCGGAAGGAGGAAGGAGGTTGGAAGTCAAGAGGCTGCAATCTTGCCTCCAACTAGTAAGCAGTCAACAACTCCTTTGTCAATGCACAATCTCTGGTAATTAGGGCTTCAGTTGTTCTTCGAAGTGCGCAGTAATTGCAGGTGGGTTTGAGCTATTGACGGGGTTTCATGTTTTTGTGGATTTGGTGACGTCGTATTTAATTTCAAAATATGCTGATGAGGATTATTACCGAGATGACGATTAATAGAGAAGTATAGAAAAAAGGCATGTTGTGTCGACCCTGAATTGGGATAAGGGCAGAAGAATGAAGATGACATTTGATTTCAAAATGGCGGTAAAGCATACAGACTTCGGCTGATGATAATCGATTCGATCTTTGCTTTGCTTATCGTCGTTGACGAGTGAAAACCTCGTAAGTCGAATTATTTACCAAAGTAAGAAAACCTCGCAACGCACATTTCTAGCTCACCTATAATTCGAATGTTCGATTGTAGCGCCATCTCTTGCGTTCAATGAAAACCTCGTAAGTACTAGGTGTCCGCCATTAAAGAGGGATAAACTCGGCAAGGCGGCTGACGTGTGAATTCTTGCTCTTTAATTTGAAAAACTTTGTTCAAAGTGGTTTTCGTGTTGTGAAAGGACTGTTTTTGGAAAGAGGTAACTAAATCATAGACTGAGACACAGTCAATTACATACTCGCTTAAGATTTTTTTGTTTTATTTTCCTTGAATAATTCCGGTAGTCAACCTTGTATCAACGACAGACATCTTGATTATTTTCTAGGAAAACCTCGTAAGTCGCATTTGACTCAGAATTAGGATGAGCACTAAGATATTGGTTACATACACTAATAACTAATGGTTTTATTTGTAATAAACACACAAAACCGGAAAAAGGTTTCATACAAAAATATTCAGGAGACGGTTTTTTGTCTCTCCTAAACAATTTTGTTTTCGATACTCTCAAGGTTTTCACTCGTCAACGACGTTATGCTATATGCTTTTAAAGGTTGGTGATTTGGTCAACTGCATGCTTTTAAGGTATAACCTAAATATTGTATTGAACAGCACCCTTATTTCTTAACACACGATAAATTACAATCTGAATAATTTTGACAGTTCAACAACATTCATTCATTCAAAATGATTCAAATTGTGATTGACCATGTGTTACGCAAATAGGGTGCAGTTTTTTTTCTACTTATTATCTAACTTCCTGTAATACTGTTACAAAAGAAAACAATTTATTGTATGCATTATGCTTCATGGCTATGATTTTTTTTGTTAAAGCATGTTTATCATAGTAATCGACAATATTGCGATCTAAAACGTAAAATCCAGACATGCCTCTTCGAATCCTTAAGTGAAGATTTTATAAAGCAGTTTTATACAAATCCAGGTGAAATACATTTACGTGCCGAAGCATCAAACAGCCCGGAGAGTGACGGAGCGACGTGGCTACAGATTATTCCAAGGAAATTGGATTCCAGAACATGGCCGGGTATTAATTTTCAATTATTTTTAGCGGAATTTTCAAGGTGACAAATATAAATTGAAGGGCAGACGACGATGCCCGTTTTAATGACATATAAAAGGTGAGTAATGATTCAGTATTTCAAGTCACATTTTCAAGTTAGATAACCGAGGAGTTCGTGGTTAAGTAATAACAGCCGCACGGATTGATCCATCAGGTTAAGCTACTCTTGCCGGGGTTGGTCCGTTGATAGCTGACCATCTGTACATACCGAGACTCCTCCGTGCCTCGGAAAGCACGCAAACCTGTTGGTCCCAGCTGTCATTCATGGATCTTTGACAGTCGTTCCGGGTCGTCAGAAGCCTGAAAGTTTGACAACCTGTCTTACCAAGGGGTATCGTATTACGCAGTTACTAGGTTGTGGAGGTCAGATAGGCAGTCATTCCATGTAAAATACTGATAGTCAGCTACATCCGGTTAGACTGGAAGCCGACCGAACATAGTTGGGAAAAGGCTAGGCAGATTGATTTTCAAGTCAGATAACCAAATGTAGAGGTAATCCTAACTAATATTATAAATGCGAAAGTGAGTTTATTTGTTTGTTACGCTTTCACGCTAAAATAGCTAAACGGATTTGGATAAAATTTGGCACATGGGTACACCATGACCTGGGTTGGGACATAGGATACTTTTTATCCCGATATTCTCACGGAATCCAGACTTATGCGGATAAAACCACGAGGTACAGCTAGTTTTATATGACGAAGTTTGGCAATAGAACCGCAGTTATGGACCCATTGATGGTTGATAAGAATATCACTTGTGATCAATATCGGGCGCAAATCTAATTCACACCGAAATTCATGAAGTCTGCTGAACGATCTATTCGTGGTTTTATTATATTGGTAAACAGGCCAATTATCTTCCCGTCGAAATAACAAGAAAGACACAAAATTCCAATGGCAAAATGGTAAACCTTAAAGAGGTTTCCCGGCAGTCTTTATCCCTGAAAAATATCGTTGCATACGAGTTACTTCTACTTCTTGTAGCAGAATAATCCAGTCAAATACTTCAAGGCCTCCGTAACCATCGATCATAACGAAACCAATTTCCACTTTAGTCCCAAAATCAATTCCCGATTTCTATAAGCCCACCGTACCTATTACTTGAACTAATACTTCTATACCCCTGGGGCCGAGAGTACCCGAGAGTACCCGAACGGCTCTCATCAATCATATCCGTCCAACTCTATCCCAAGTTGATCCATCAACTTTTAAGGGATCCTCTTAAGATGGCGTATATTGTCTTACAGCCTTTTAGGTGCATGTGTGTTAATCTTAACACTATATTTCATAATGTGCTTTGTGAGTTTATATGTATGGATTTAACGGTGTGTGATTCTCGTGGATGCGTTAGCAAACTCTGACTTTCATGAACTCTAATGGAAATATGAACATCTTCAGATAATGATTTTTGATATAAAATTAGAAGACAATCTACTTATAATACACTATCCAAATGAACACTGCGGAGATCACCTCTAGCGTTGGCACCACTTCTTTATGAACAAATCATACATTAAAAGATGTGCTAATTTGTAAGTACTATCACTAACTGCTCTTGGTGCCCTGGTAAACTTAATCGAGGACTAAATCCGAAGAATTGCCTCATTTAACTTGACAGCAAAAACGCGGCCAATGATGGCCATGAAGCTTACACAACAAAGCTAATCGAATAAAACCATGCCTACCTTCAAGATAATCAAATTTCCCTGACGACGTCCATATTAGCAACATTAAATGCTAGCGGCCTAGAAACTTGATTAATAACTTGTATCAAGTTAGCACTTGTTTGTAACGGTACCCACATCATATAGTGCTGCCGGAAGTTTCATTATCGGTTGTGTTATGTGTAGTATAGTTTCTATATGGTACAGGTGAAGGAAATCAGATAAGTAAGTACCGTCGATAAGTCTAAGATATAGACCATCAACTATTTATTTTTAATCGACCAAAACAAGGAGGAGGTTCTCAAATCGGTGCATAAGTGTATATATATTTAGGAGCCTCCTTTCATCTTGTATTTTTGCCAGGTGGATAGAATCGCTCCTAAAAAATTCGCCATGAAACGAACCATAAGAAGAAAAGACTATGTGAAGAAAAAACACTATTAACCAGGGTGGTACATAGGTAGGTATTCTCGCATACCATGATTTTTAGTAAAGCACTTGTTACCTACAATTGAAATGGAACAATGTCTATGTGTATATAAAACTGGTATATGTTGATTTTACATAATGCAGAGCAGCATGCAGAGCGAGCAGTTCAATCCCAAGCTTTTCTATCTTCTAAATAATTTGAAATTGTATAGTACCCTTTTTTACAAAGTTTGGTTTTAAATCGAATCGTTCTGTGATAATTTATCGTATAAACATTTTCTACTTTCTGGTTTAATAGAATGTCACTTCAATCGAAGTTAAACCCCATTCAAATTACCTGGTTCGCCAAAAGTTTACTACAACACGTTTTTGATCCCTGTTCCCTCGAACTGAAAATTGAATTTTCCGAGCATAACTTTAACGACCACAACCCTCTTAACTTTGACCGCTACTCGACGTACCTTTTGGTCAAAAGTTATACCAATTAAGTTACTTTCTTTCATACATTTTTGTTGGTAAAGAAAAATTTTGTTGCAACATTCTTAGTTTCGAAATCGGTTATGATGGGCATGTGATGTAGAGGAATGAGGAAAATGTCGTGAGGAAAGTTTAAAGTATGAATGTCGATGGCTATAAGAGTAGGAAGACCAAAGAAACAATTTATGGACTGTGTGAAAGAAGCTATGGCAAGATGACGACTAAAAAAACAACAACCGACTTCCAAAAAAAGACACTACAATGTGAAAAATAACTTTAATTTCGGAAGTCGGTGTCTTGGGTTTTGTATTTTCGTTTTTTGGCACCGACTTCTGAAATTAAAGTTATTTTTGACATTGTAGTGTTTTTTTTTTTTGTAAAAAGTTTTTATTTTTCACTTTTTAGTTGTGGTACCTACCGCACATATATTCGAATACAACTACCTGCTACCAGTGATAGGAACTTATCATATCATCTACACACTAAGTGGGAAAAAAATACGTATTTTGTATCTAACTTAAAAACTACCCAAGCAAAGTTAATAAAATTTATATGAGACCAATTTGAGAGCATACCCTTTCAAACAAAAAAGAATTTTCAAAATCGGTCCACAAATAACGGAGAAATCGGCGAACATACATAAATAAAAAAACACGCTACGAACATATAACCTCCTCCTTTTTGGAAGTCGGTTAAAAAGTATCGAAGAAAATGATATGTAACACACCGCAAATAGGGCAGGAGAACTGGAGAATAATGATTCTTAGCATCAAAGTCTGCAAATGCCACAAGATTATGGACAAGGGTTTTCAGAACGTCGAGTAAACAGTTGTGTTAGAAATTAGGTAAGTACCCATATCATGTACTTTTGTTGAAGTTTTGATTAACCCGTGTGAAATTATACTCAACTGGCCCAATACTACAACTTGAAGAGTTAACCTTCAAGAGTAAAGTATTAAGCAACTATGGTTAGAAGGCTGCAGTGTTGATTAGGGTAGCTCAGAATAAAGTGAACTAATTAGCAGGCTAAGACGGTTTATATTTGGGCTTTGAAAAGGGGAATTATTGACTTCAGCCAGTATTCTATACAGATACTCATAGCTAATTGATTTATGCGTTCACATATTAATAATGTAAAGTACAGGTGAGGAGCCCTAAATATGTATTACTGTATTTCTATTTTCTTATTGTCCCTCGGCAAACTTCGTGTTTCGTCACTTGTCGGATTGACCAGACGCTCTCAGTCGACTTTGAAGTATATAGAGTTGTTAATACTCTTTTAATTTAATGTAATTTATTTAAAAAATGGGAGGAAAGCCGCTAAAGTCACAGGCACGACAGATAGGAAAATAGTTTTACAGCTCTAACTTAGTTCTGAATTGAAATTTCTATACACGATAAATCTAACAATTGATGGACATGGAAATTAGCATTCGTTTGTATTCGGAAATCTGATGATACCCAAGGGACATTAAAATAAAATAAAAATAAAATAAAAAAGCCTTTTATTCCTTGCATTTTACAGGTTTATCTTATATCTAGTATGTAAATTGTTTGGTTAGTTAACTTAGATTAATTGTTAGTTTAATTTCTATTATAATATCTATTTTTTCTAATTTATGCAAGAACCCCCTGGTAGGGTGAAGGCCTCCTCCAAAGATGCCCATTTGTGTCTGTCCTGTGCAATTTGTCTCCAGTTTGGGCCAGCTGTTCTTCTGATCTCATCCTCCCATCGTGTCAGCGGTCTCCCTCTGCCTCTTTTACCTTGTGGGCCTCTCCATTGGGTTACTTTTACGGTCCATCTGTGGTCAGTAAGTCTGGCTACGTGACCCGCCCATTTCCATTTGAGTTTTTGTGCATAGCTCAAGGCATTAGTTGCTTTTGTTATCGATCTTATTCTTGTGTGTCTTATTTTATCTATTTTCTTTATCTTGAGCATGCTACGCTCTAGTCCTCGCTGGCAGGTATTGATTTTGTGTTTTGCTTTGGCCGTAAATTTCCACGTCTGGCATCCGTATGTCAAAACCGGTAGGAGGCTAGAGTTCATAACCCTTGTTTTCATGCTTATTGACATGTTGCTTTTAAAAATTTCTTTGAGACTCCAATACCTGTTCCATGTTTGCTGTACTCTTCTTTCTATATCAATGTCGTTGATTTTTCTGTCGAAGCTTATTGTTTTTCCCAAGTATATGTATTTTTCCGTGTATTCCAGTGGATTCCCATTGACTTTTATTGGAGTTTTGCAACTATTTGTCATTGCCATAGTCTTAGTGAGATTTATTTCCAGTCCCACCTTTGCACTAGCTAGCAGTAAGGAATTGATCATGAACTGCATCTGTGAACTAGTTTCAGAAAGTATCACTATGTCATCTGCAAACCTCAGATGAGTCAAGAAGGCGCCATGTATGTATAGTCCTAGTTTACTCCAGTCGAGCTTGCTAATAATGGTTTCTAGAATGGATATAAATAATTTTGGAGATAGTGGGTCACCCTATAGTTACTTATATCTTTTGGGTCGCCCTTCTTATATATTAGGATGATATTAGATTCGGACCATTGTGTAGGTGTTTCAGATTTTTGGAGAATCAGATTAAATAGGTCAGCTAGTGGTGTGGCCAAAATTGAGTGAGCTGTATTTAATGCTTCGTTAGTGATGTTGTCCGAACCGGGCGATTTTTCTACTTTTAGTCTCTTTATTCCTTCTATAATTTCTGTCTCATCTATTATTGGAATACTTTCTTCGTTACCCTGTCCAATACTATTGTTTTGAGTTGTATTTGTTTGAGGTTTGTCACTGTAAAGATTTTAAAAAAAATCGGTTGCTGTAGTAATGATATCCGTTCGTTTGTTCAGGTCTTTGTTCAACATTTTCAGTCCTTCTATCCATGTTTTGTTTGTTCCGAGTTCCTTGTTGGCCTTTTTTGTGCTTCCTGTGAGATGAAGATGTTTTTCTATGATAAATTGTCTGTATTTTGCGTAATCGTTTTTTATATATTTATTGACTATCTTGTAGAGCGCGGCAAGTTCATTCTTCATAGCTCTGGATTTGTTTTTTGTTTTTTGCAGTTCTTTTCTTCTTTTTAATAGGGTCGCTGTGCGCAACGATAGTATTTTATGGCGTGTATGTTTGTCTTTTTTAACTCGGGCTAGTTTCAAGCTATTGGTGATAGCCTTTATTATGTTGTCATAATGGGTTTGTACTGAGGTGTTTTCCTCATGAACAGAAGAGTCAGGCAGCATGGATGATAAGTTTTCCCTGTAGTTTGATATTTCTTCTTCACTCTTTAGATCACTTACTTGGTTATTTGTGAATTTGGTTCTGCTTATTTTTGGTTTGGTTAATTTTACTGTTGCTCTGAGTAACCTATGGTCCGACGGGTAGTTTAGATTTAAAGTGCTGATGTTATGGAATATTCTCGGTTGGTTGGACAATATGTAGTCTATCTCGTTTTTGGTTTCACCATTTGGGGATCTCCATGTCCATCGACGATTTTGCTTCTTTTTGAAATATGTGTTTATTATTGATAGTTTGTGTTCCAGTGCGAAATCCACAAGTCTCTGTCCTCTATCGTTTCTTATACCGTATCCATATTTTTTCAAAATCAAATGTTCTCCCTTCTTGGGAATTCCGATTTTTGCATTAAAGTCTCCCATTAGTATAGTGTTCTTGTGTGCGGTTTCCAATGCTTTGTCTATTGTTTTATAGAATTCGTCTATTTCGTACTCGCTTGCTGCTTCTGTTGGTGCGTATGCTTGTATGATGGTGACCTTAAAGTCTTGAATGATCATGTTTAATACTGCAACACGTTCTGTCAAACCAGTGAAGCTTTCTATATTGTTTTTGTGTGACTTGTTAATTATGAAGCCAACCCCGTATTGGCCAGGTGTGTGACCTACGTAGCACAGGATGAAGTCAGCGTGTTCTTCAATTTTGGTACCCATCCGTCTCATTTCAGAAATTCCTATTACGTCGTACTTAATTTCATTCAGTGATTCCTCTAATTCTAATAAGCGGGCGTATGACGATAAAGTCCTGACATTATAAGTTGCAATCTGTATTAGGTGAGTTTTTTTATTATTATTATTCCATGATTCTGTTATTTCCTTTGGAGGGTTATGGTCATACTCTTCCACGGTGACCAACCGGGTTGGAAGAGGTTGTATGTTTTTTGCTTTGGTTTGTTTGTTTGTGGGGTCTGTGTATGAGGAGGAAGAAGGGCTTAGTTGCTATGCCAAGGGACATTAAGAAAATATAAATACTGTATACATGTAGTCAACCAACGAAAATTCAGAAAAACAAGAGTTTCATTAATCTTAGGCTTTGTTATTTCCCGTGAAATTTCAATATCAAATTTCATAGCCTGACGATACAGGTCCCTGAGGACACGGTGGAGCATACGGTGGAGGTCTGCCCGGCTTGGGTGAAGTAACGCCATGTCTTCGTAGAGGCGATCGGCGGCGGTGATCTCTCGCGTCCGGCCCTGGTTCAGGCCATGGTATGGAGCGAGAGGAAATGGCAGGCCGTCACCTCCTTCTGCGAAGCGGTAATGCTCGCGAAAGAGGAGGCGAAACGCGTGAGCGAGAGGCAAATTTCGCGCCCTCACGCCCCTAACCGCCGCAGGAGGAGACGCCCGAGGCGTGAATCGCGAGCCGATTTCCGGCCACCGTAGGTGCGGGCTTGCGAACGGTGAGCAATGGGTAGCTTGCCGTCCGATAAGGACCAAGCCCGGGTCGACGGCGCGTTATGTTCCACGCGCGCCTCAAAGAGATGTCAGAAGAATTGAGGGGTCTGCTAGGGCCAATGCCTGCCGGGGGTTCGAAGAAAACCGATAGGGAAATCGTGGCCCCCGGCAACAGGGCAACCGAAGGAACACGGGTGGGTTTTAGTTAGTAAGAGTCTGACACGCCCTCCCGCTCCGCCCAGAGCGGGAGAAGTTATTTGATAATTTCCCACCCAAAAAAAAAAAAAACGATACAGGCCTTGGACGAAAGCTTGATGTTTGCGCGTTATTAGGTAGGTATTAAGTTCATCTTGTAAGCTTAATGTATCTGTGCCACTTTCATCTCTTTAAGAGATTGAAAAGCTTACGGTTCACAGAACTGTCAAGAGTCAAGCTCACCATGACTTTCTGATAACAAAAGATACTTTGTTAAAAATGAAAGTTAAAAAAAGAACATTAAATGTTTTCACAAAAAGAGACATCGGTCGCAAAAATTGTGACGCAAGAGTAGATCCTTCAAACAGAATGATCCACCCACGACCAATCAGCAAAATGGGTACTTGTCAATCCTCCTCCAATTTTAGATCTACATAATAATTTCTTAAATAAATCAACTAACAATTATGAAGACGAAAGAAAATGAGAAGTTTGTGAAGAACAAGAAAAGTTAAAAGGATTCTTTCACTGAAGATAAATAATTAGTTCGTTAGCGAACAAGTTTATAGTGTTTGGATAAGTTTGAATAACATCAAGGGTTTCAGACTCGGTAAAGTTTGATTAACATACGTCATAACGCTTTTTCCTTGGGTAGAGAGAGACTTCTCTAGTTTCAAGCAGTAGCTATGCTCCATTTGAAATAAGATTAGACATTTAAACAAACCTTTTTTACAGTCCGTTCAACCGATTTTGACTTCTAAACCGTACGCATAAGGATGGCATTAAAAGCAAAAAGGTGATTACAATACCAACTGTTTATTGCAGCTGGCATTTGTCATACTACTAACGCAATAGAAGTTAAAATTGGATGAACGGACTGTAAAAAAGGTTTATTTGAATGTCTAATCTTATTTCAAATGGAGTTATAGATATATGTGAAATAACTTATGCGATGGTTAAAAACATTAGCCAGCCAGCATGATTGGTAGCGAGCATAGACATATAGAATTGGGCAAAGCGTTAGCTTCACAAAAGTGGCCACTCTCTAGAAAGAGACAAAGCGACTGTGCGGCCAAAACCTGTAGTAAGTACTGATAACATGGGTTCTTGAAAACGTCCAGCGGCATCGTGGAAGACCCAGGCGTAGATGGCGGGACGAACTTGACGCTTATAGGAGGGATTGGTCTATATTGGCTCAGGATCGGGTTGGGTGGAAAAAGGAAAGGGAGGCCTTTGCCCTGCAGTGGGACAATACGGGCTAATTATTATTATTTTCATGTCTTGGACACATCTCGGGACCCTGGGGTCCCGGTCCTTTGGAAGGCGTACGAGGGGCCGAAGCCAACTCGCAGAGGCCCGTTAGACAGTTTTAATGAAATGAGGCACCAACCGACGATTATCCCTGTCCGCACTACTTAAGTGCATCCAAGGACAACCCCCGGTTGGTGTAGGACTATTGCAGGATAAAGAAAGATATTGGGTTATGGGTTTGGATGGCTAAAGTGAACTGGTTATCTAGGACTATGGAAAGACTATGGCCCCTGCCTGATCAATGTTTTATATAAAATACACAGATAAAATGGCAGGGGGTGACTTGCACGCTCAATAATGGGCCCCCGAAAACGGTCGCTAGCACATAGTGTCGTAGCGACAAGGGGGCAACACGTCCTGAGGTGCTTATGAGGAGTGGAGAGGTATTCCACGGCTATCAGGACAATCCCGGAAGTACGATCAACATCCCTATTATTATTATTAGGTACTGATAAAGAGACAACTGGCCAGAATTCGCTTTCGCATTCTCTCGTAGGTACTTTTTTTCGGTCTGTACGCTCTCATACGCTCAGTCCATTATCTATGTCTATGGTAGCGAGACAGGCTGTTTGTCCATGCTCACACTAGAAACTATGAACGGTCAACAATTTTAATGTTGTTTTATCTCGCCGTGTCGTTCTAAATTCAAAATATTTTGTACAATTAGGCCCACTTGCACCACAAATCACTAAGTGCGTTTAGCGCTAACAATATTTAAAATATCTCTCTGTCTTTATCATCTTCAAACCATTGAAAGAAATAGAACGATGAATATAATTCGTTCAGCGCTTAAACGTCTTTAGTGATTTGTGGTGCAAGTATGCCTAAGAATAGGTCTATTGTATTGTCACTTCTGGGGGGTTTACACGGGTCGATTTTCGCCGTGCGGCAAATCACCAGTCGTATCGCTTGTAAAAATCGAATCGCCACCCCATTTACACCGGTCGACAAAAATCGTATACGACTTGGTCGTTTCCGAAGAAACGATGAATGCTTTTCATAGCACTCCAAAAACTGTATCGTATTATTTTTATCCATGGTTTTTAAACGATCTGTACCAACAACGTAGCGGAACAACAGCGAAAAATACACTTCATGCGACGGGCGATCGCCTGCAACTGACCATTTACACGGTCGATTTTAGTCACCCGCAGCACGCAGCTTGTCGCCGCACGGCAAAAGTCGGATGGCACCCAACTTAATCACTTGCAGTATAGTGGAATTGTCATTTAGATGATTTATTTTTGCCGTGCGGCCTAGCCTTGCGGCAAAAATCGACCCGTGTAAACCCCCCATTCTGGAAGCTTCGCATGCACCTTATGTTTAGTTATTTAGTACCTGTTAAAGTAGTAGTGCCTAAAAAAGAGACACAAACATGATATTAATTATAATTATTACAAAGTGAAGGTTGCAATCTTGAATTATATTTTGCTACAAGCTCAGTTCAGTATTCTAAACTACATGGCTCAAAACTAAAATGATAGACTTATACGTTACGTAAACATAGCGACTACAAAACTTTAGTTCAGCGACGATGTCTAAACTTAGTTTAAAGCAATCTGCAAACTAAGAAATATGACGGGCGATGCCGACGTGCTAGCTCTAGAGGTAAACTTGTATAAAGTAATCTAGGTAAATCTCTCGAAGATACTCGCAGCTACTTTAATTCCCAAAAGGACAAAAGTTATTTAATATTAAGTTTTTTTTTTGTAAGACTTGTCCATTTTCCTGATCAAACTATTGATTATACCATTTATGGATTTATAAAATTTTACTGTCTATAGAAAAGAAAAACAATTTCACTTTTGCTGATTTGTTGTGACTTTATGAGTACAGAATACTGATGTAAGTACTGCACTAACATTTTCACCTCAACTCTAAATGAAAAAGTGCAAAATTTTATCTTTAACATAACTCTACAGTTTTTAACATAACTAACTATTTATTAAATTCAAAGACTAAACTAACTACAACTTGTTTAAATAAAAACATAACGACACTTAGGCGTCGAAGTATTCGTCCGCATCGCTGTCATCCGGAAACGTGACCAGAAGACTGGCAGCATTGCCACGTTGAATGGCAATGCTAATTCTTTGGCCAAAGAACGAGCTAGCCCTCTGGTCACGTGAAGTGACGACCAGTCGACGAGAAATTTCCGACGAGAAAAAGGGGACGCGCACTCGGGCCCCATGACCCGAGCGTTTCGACCACAAACGGCTCAAAACTGTAGTTACCCATAAGGTTACAGTATTTGCGCCGCTTGAGCAGCCACAGCAGTGGCGCCAGCACAGCCCGCCGTGCTAAGAACATGAGATGACGCAAGGCTGTCGACACAGCTTGCGTCCCACACCAGAGGCCCACCCACCTTCCAAGGTAACAACGTCATCCCGTCTGGTCTCTTCCCATCGTCACGTACCAAGCCGTTTGGTTCTAATACCGCTGGTACGCCGGCGGTGACAAGGGCTCGACGAATAATGTCGTTGATGCTGGCTTGCCGTGCTATGCGACCTGCGCTCCTGCAGCAGGAGAGGCCATATGGTGCCCGAGACTGTCGACAGCTTCACCGCAATGACACCGATGCGGAGCAACACAAGGTGCACCCAAGCGGAGACACGTAGTGAGCCGAAACGATGAGTCATCCATCATAGTGCCTGGATGACGGATGAATAAAAAGTGCAAAATAATTATTTACTTCATTTATACAGATATTTACAACTTTAGGATTAGGAAATGAGAAAACCCCGTAGCTATCTCTCCCGATTTTTCAAATTTTTTCCTCCTTCAATTTCATATCGAAAGCTGGATCGGAAATGATTGCTATTGTACATCGATATTGTCAATTTCGTACCGCAATATTCTGATATTACATAATCGAATTAACGTCAAATCCAATATTAAAACGGGTGAAAACCGAATCAGAGCAGTATCAAAGAGTACAGTCAGCTTCCGATGATTTGGTATTCATTGGCGTTTGAGCTTTATCTAGTTCAACATATTTTAGTTTTCCGGAACACATTTTATCAGCATAGTTACCAGCAGTGAAATTGCTTGTGGCTAAGTAATAACAGCTGCACGGGTCGATCGATCAGGTTAAGCTACGCTTGCCGCGGTTGGTCCGTGGATGGGTGACCATCTTTACATACCAAGTCCCCTCCGTGCCTCGGAAAGCACGTTAAGCCGTTGGTCCCGGCTGTCATTTGTAGATCTTTGACAGTCGTTACGGGTAGTTAGAAGCCCAAAAAGTCTGACAACCAGTCTTACCAAGGGGTATCGTGTTACCTAGTCACTAGGTTGTGGAGGTCAGATAGGCAGTCGCTCCATGTAAAATACTGGTATTCAGCTGCATCCGGTTAGACTGGAAGCCGACCCCAACATAGTTGGGAAAAGGCTAGGCAGATGATGATGAGTTACCAGCAGTGAAATTCTATAAAAATCTCACTGTGAAATCGTACGTGAAGTGACCTTGAATTGAGCTGTCATTCCGTCCTGATGCTAGGGATTGACACTATTGATAGGTCACGTCAAGCTCACTTCACCTAAGTTTTTACTTCTGGCGTTTACTACTTTGAGGGACACTAAACGCCCATAAACGTATAATAAAACTTCTATTGTGTCTCGTTCAGTGTCCTTGAATGCGCCAACACAATTTAGACATTAGTATCTCGGCGACCGAGCTCTGCTCTGGTGAATATAGAGAATGATAATAGAGAAGTATAGGATAGTACCTACTAATCCCATACTGCCATGATAGTAGGTACTTACTAATTCCATGCTGCCATGATCATTATTCTAATGTCAATAATGTCATGTCAGTTATATTCGTGTGAAAATACGGAGATTTTTTTTTTCCATATATGAGACCTAGCTAGATCGATTTTTCGCCACCGTAAACCCCTATATTGCAACTTTCATCGAAATCGTTAGAGCCGATTTCGAGAACGTGAGCAGAAATCTATATACAAACAAATATATATACATAAAAATACTGCTCGTTTAATAGTATAAGATTTCAAGCAAGCTTGGAATGGAAAAAAAAATTGCGCTCTATGCTTCGCCAGTTCAGTTATGAATAAGAAGGATAAAACAATGCACAAAAACTCAGCGTTCAAAAACTGAACCCAGGCTTATGTTGAATAACCACATTCCTTTACAACAAAATTTTATCTACAAAAAATCAGCAATAGTAACAAAACTTGGTTTTTACAGGCTTTATGAAACAATACATGATATTTCAGCGGTCGTTAGTACACTAAAAAACTGTCACAGAGGGCGCTAAGCTTTGTCTGACGCCAGACGGCGGTTATCATTCTCGTTTCAGAGTCAGTTAAGTGTCACTGTCCACGGAGGCGTAGCTTCATAGACGCTTCAAAATACGCCAAACAGCTTGAGCAGCCCAGCGTACTGAAAACCCTGTCCACGAGGCGTATTATACGTGTACGTTTTCAATCATTTGTTGCATTATTGAATAACTATTATGTTATCAAATGTGATGATAAGTAGGTAGTAGGTACCTATATAAAGTAGATTGACCCGTCCATGGTATTTCATTCGCCACCTCACTTCAAGCCTTTTCAGTTATATATTTTTTAGCAAATTCAGCAAGATTATTGTTGTACACACACGGATATTTATCTAATACCTATCTAAACTAATTTCGCAGCCGTTTCCGCCATTTTTTCATTGATGTACGCCCCAGCGTATGAAATGCGGTACAGCAGGCGTCATGAAGCCTGCATGCAGCGACGCGAGTGCGACGGAGTTTCATAGTTTTGTATGTTAGCTGTGAGCAGGCGTACACCAAGCGTATAATGACGCATACACGTCTATGAAGCTACGCCTCCGTGGACAGTGACCCTAACATCTCTAACATCCTGCATACAAACTGTTAAAATGTATTCAGTCTTGTTTTTTTCGGCATCGCAGGTGCATTGCGAATTTAGAGACGAAGCTGAAATGTCTCTTAAACTATATAATTATCTAGATATACATTTTTAATCTCCTTTTTTTCCCTTCCTTTTCCATCATCATCAGCCTATAAATGTTCCCACTACTGGGACACAGGTCTCCTCTCTGTGAGAGAGAGTGGGCTGTAATCCACCACGCGGGCCCAGTGCGCGTTGGTAGATGTCACATGTCTTCGAATTTTCGGTTCTAGGACATGCCGGTTTCCTCACGATGTTATCCTTCACCGTTTTGAGAGCAGTGATGATGAAATAATTTACACAAAGTAAAGCGCCTGTCTGGGTTCGAACCTACGACCTAAGTCGTAAGTCGCAGCCGTTACCACTGGGCCACCACTGCTTTCCTTTTCCTACTTTGTCTATATTATTTTTTATACTGTTTTAGAAATTGTATTAGAAAGTTTGCGGTAGTGACTGTACTTTTATGAATTAATCTATGATCACGTTACCAGCGCGGTCGTTGTGACGGGACCAATCATACTACTTAGTTTCATTTGTATTCATGTTACGTTTTGGTTTTAATTAGTGTTATTAACAGACTCAGGTAATTACGTGTTTTGGTCGTTTTACGGATGATTATTATTTAAGACTAGCTGACCTGGCAAACTTCGTTCCGCCTAACAGTCAATTAATGTGCATGTTTAGGATTTTAAAATTAATAAAAATTCCTACCCTACCTACCCTTCCTACCCACCCTACCTACCCTAAAATGGATTAGCAATCTGTTTCAAATCGAAACAAATTGTGATTGATCGTGTATAACGCAATTAGGGTATTAGTGTCAGAGTTTTAAAGCCGCCCATGGGCCCCTGAGTTGGCTTTACATGCCGTTGAGAAATATCTCTTAGGCATGGCCGGTTTCCTCACAATATTTTTCTTCACCGTTTTTTGAAGCAAGTGATAATTATACAATACGCACATAAATCCGAAAAGTCAGAGGTGCGTGCCTTGGGTTCGAACTCAAGACCTATGACTTGGCAGTCGGACAGTCACACCACTAGGCTATCACAGCTACCTACTAACTAGGTAATGGAGGGCCAGATAGGCTGTCGCTCCATGTAAAATACTGGTATTTAGCTGCATCCGGTTAGACTGGAAGCCAACCCCAACATAGTTGGAAAAACGGTAAGCAGATGATGAATCAGGCGTCACTTTGTGGAAATCCATAATAATAAAATGTTGTCATTTCAATATTTAACATTACATACTTATTTTAAAACAAAAAATGCCAACTTGTACATTGTCCTAGCTTGTTCCGATAAAGGAAAAGCCAGGACAGCGTTACAGTCTCCAATGTCGTACTCGTTTGTTGGACCAAGTAAATTAAATCGCAAAGCCTCATTCCGCACACACTCCATCAAAACATGTTGCACATCTTCGACTACTCCACATTCTTCACAGTTGGGTGATATAAACTTTTTCATCAGAAAACCAAACTTTCTTGATGGAATGTGACCGGAACGAAGTCTTAATGCCATAACCAAATCACTTCTGCTCAGCGATAAAATAAAGATTAAAAAAAAAAAAAACACGGTGACGTGGTCGTTGACGGTCGAAAAAGTGGTAGATATACATTATTATCGTAAAAATATTTGAACTACTATCATTAATAAGAGAAAAACAGAGGAATACGTTAGTATGGAATGAACGCCAACGACCTCGTGACCGCGTTTCCTTTTAATTCCGAAAAAAAAACTAGATTCAGTCTTGGACGCAGAACGCAGCACCATCCGCAAAAACAGTGGCACTCCGGGAGTGACGATAGAAGTGAAAACTTGAATAAAATCGCCTTGGTGGAAGAAAAATACTTGTATAGAACATTGGTCTGTAACTTTATCTAAATAAAGAGCACAACCGCGTTTACAAAAAAAAAACTTCCAAAACCTTTAAAGTAAAAATACTTGCATAGAACATTGATCCGTAAGCTAATATAAATAAAGAGCACAATCGCGTTTACAAAAATGAGGTGTCGGTAATGGTGTCGCGGTTCAATTGTCTTTTCCCATTTCAAAATGCCCAACGCGCCTAAAGAAGTTTTCACTTAAAAAATTACACAAAACATTACAATTACAACAACAAACAACAATTTTTTTTTTTCAATTGTGCCTCATCGCAGAAGGCGCGATAAATACAGTGTGAGTCTTCATAATGTGCACATATCGAAATGAGGGAATCTATGCTTAATTTTATCGACGGAAAAAATGGTCAATTTTTATTTTGTTTTAAAATAAAAAATGTTTTTTTTTTATTCTCTTGGGCATCTTATTTATAAATTTTACAATTATTGTAAAAATTGATGAAAAAAATACAGATTTTAACTAAAAAAACATGTTTAATTTCAAAAAAAGTATAAAAATATTTAGATGTTTTTGAATATTTTTTTTGTCGTTAAAATTACTCAATACTCAATTCTTTATTGCATTCCACAATGTATGTGCTTAGGTGGTAAACATTTGAAAAGAAACAATCGTGGAGGGTCCACGTTGGGCACAGTAAAAGAAATATAGTAGAGATGAGGACTTATTGTTTATCTTATAATCTAATTTATTCTAAAAAAACATTTATTGTGTATTTTATTTGAGTTTTAGAGATTAAGCATAGATTCCCTCATTTCGATATGTGCACATTATGAAGAATCACACTGTATAACGCAACATGCAACCCAAACCTATTATATACTCGACACGTGTTTCACTCCCCCACGGGGCATCCTCAGGAAATGTTATGTCGTGAACCGCTCGACGTTAGGATTATTTAGTTTTGTGTTAGAGGCTGAGATTTTTCCATTAAACTGTCTATGACGATAAATCAGCTTAAACATTTGAAATAATATGCCTATTTATCACCACAGTAAACCAATTATAAATTCAATTAACTTATTTAGGAGAGACACCAATATTAATACAATTAAACAAACTGAAGACGAACAACTTCAAAATGGCACTTCTAATTGATATTAAATGTCACGGAATAAGATCACGAAAGCAATCGTAATTAAAAACAATACCTATCAAATCACGAGGCAAAAGCAAAAGGCTCTATAACTAACAAATTAATAACTCCTTTCAAAAACCTATTTAATTACTTCCAGTTAAATTGAATTGAGAAAACTCAGAAAAACTTCTTTTGGGTTTTTTTTTCTCGATACTTAAGGGTTAATTATATTAGGAGAAGAGAGGACTGAAAATTAAAATTAATTTGATGAAAACCACTGGGAAAAATGTGCAAACTCACCCTAACCGCGAAAGCAATTATTAGGGATCGTGTATACTTGATGAAAGGTCGAGGTCAGTGTCATAATGGGAAAGAGCATGATCTGATAAATTTAACGTGATTAAAAAAGTGCTCGTTTGTGGGATATCTTGTTATTGTTGAATTTAGAGCTGACATATCGATTGCCACTGTAATTAAGGTGGAAAATGTCATGAAGGTCCAGTGCTTATTATAAGAACTCGCCTCTAATGTACGAGGGATCGTTTAAATCCGGGCAAGTATTGAATTCATATTATATACTTTCTCAGTTTATCTTGGACATTACTGACATCGGTGAAGGCAAACATCATGAGAAAACCTGGAGTTATATATAGTTATTAGTTAATAAGTAAAAGTTTGGTGAACAAATAAAGATCCCAACATAGTTGGAACAAGGCTAGGCAGTTGTGTCGCCTGACATCTCTTTTTATGCCTTTTAGTTGAATATACCAATAGCCTAAAATATGTTTATCACTTTAAAGGTTAAAATAAGTTTTTTTTTTAGTTTGTTTGCCGCCTTCAATATTGAGGGGTATTTTTTTTTTAAATCAATCCAGTAGAATATGTTTTCAGCTACTTATTACTAGTCGCTAAAAAGGCTAAAAGTCACCCAAAGGGCAATGGAGAGGGCTATGCTTGGAGTTTCCCTACGTGATCGAATCAGAAATGAAGAGATCCGCAGGAGAACCAAGGTAACCGACATAGCCCGAAGAATTGCCAAACTTAAGTGGCAATGGCAGGGCACATTGCTCGCAGAACGGATGGCCGAGGGGGCCGAAAGGTTCTGCAGTGGCGACCGCGTACCGGAAGACGTAGCGCTGGAAGGCGTCCCACAAGATGGACTGATGACCTTGTGAAGGCCGCAGGAATCCGCTGGATGCGGAGAGCACAGAATCGGTCGAAGTGGAGGTGCTTGGGGGAGGCCTATATCCAGCAGTGGACGTCTTTCGGCTGAAATGATGATGATGATGATTACTAGTCGCGCGGTAAACTATGCTTGTGCGATGCAGGATTTTGTGTGACGTCAGGTCTTTGATGCGTAGTTCGTATGTGGCGATGTAGATGCCACCACATTATTTTTGGGCCAATGTGTATATAATCAATTATTGATGGACTCTGAGTGGAAAGCTTCCATATCTAAATTATTGAGCTAACCCTGTTTTTTTGCAAGTGAAGTATATAATAAGGTAGAAATAATATTGGCAGTTATGAGGACTACCGACAGAAGTGAAAACTTGAAAAAAAAAACATAATTTGTAAATTAAAATTATTTATTAAAACATATATGTTTTCATATCATACTCATAACTGCAGATACACTGCTAACATTAGCGTATCGGTGACGTAAAGCTATAAGATTTTTCTCTACCAAAAATCGCTCAACGCGCTTAAAGAACTTTTGACTTCAAAAAGGGAAGAGACTCGATTACTTACAGTAGTACAGTACCTAATTTAGCTAAAAAAAATAAAAAAAAATAACATAAAAACTTTTTAATTCATTCTTCATTTTTTCTTTTTTTTTCATTCTTTTTGCTTAGTTTGGCGATAAAATATATAAACATTTTATCAAAAGCTATCAAATAAAAACATGTTTATTTGGCATCAACACTATTTTCTTAACAAATAAAATTATTTCAACAAAGATCATCTTTTACTATGTTGTACAAATTGTCGGGTCGAAAGGAAAATCAAGTTGATTCAAACGGAGGCCTCAACCCTCTCTGTCATTTTTATTTGATCATCGTGTTACAAGTTTCGCTGTATGTCACGAACAGATTGACAAAAGAACAGAGAGACTAATAAGGGCTGAAGTATTTAGTTTTGACTGTCTCGTCAGTCTAGTGATGGCAAACTATTCGTAGTGGCAAACGCTACTCCTGAGCATAAGGTCCTCGAAGTCTCAAAGTCCGTCAGTGAAGATACAAATAAAAATTGGCACTCCGGGAGTACCGACAGCAGTGAAAACTTGAAAAAAAATCGGCACCGCGGTAATCAACGCGTTGATGTCTTTTACTCCACGGTGTCGGTAAATTGCGTAACAGTGTCGCGAAATTAATGGTATAGTCCCATCTCAAAAATGTCCAACGTGCCTAAAAAAACTTTCACTTTAAAAAACAGAAAACATCAAAAGAAACAAGAAACATCTTGAGGAAACCGGCATGCCTGAGAGATATATTTCTCGACGGCATATGAAGCCAGTCAGCGGCCCATGGGCGACTTTAAAACTTTCACACCAGGTTAATCTCTAACCACACGAAAGAAGAACGAAGATACGGGATTGTCCAAAAGTAGTTGATCCGTCATATACACGTCGGGATTAGAGACAACTGTCAAATCGTGTTGTCATTCATATTAGTTCGGGCTCCGAACGAATCTTATGTCCGTAAGTGACACAGATTAAAAAAGGCCCATAACTTC
The DNA here is from genome assembly GCA_963680765.1 of Agrochola lychnidis. Taxonomy (NCBI): domain Eukaryota; kingdom Metazoa; phylum Arthropoda; class Insecta; order Lepidoptera; family Noctuidae; genus Agrochola; species Agrochola lychnidis. The sequence goes on from OY796849.1 coordinate 21,428,137, forward strand.
GACCAAAACTAAGGGATTCATACCTAGGGAGTAGACCCTCAGTGTTCGATTCCCAGGACGAGCAAAGTGTTAAAGGGTTTTTCTATCTGGAATTTATCAATAGCGCCCGGAGTCTGGGTCCACGAATTTTGTAATCAATGCCGTTTCTAGGCGCTGCCAGCGCATGAATTCCGTACTCTGTGCCAGTGTGCGTTGGAATATGGCGTCTCCCACTAGTTTAGTAGAAGCTAGAAAAAATAATAATGGAGCACTTCGTTTCGAAAAATATAGTGCTCTTTGTTCTGTATGGTTTTCTTTCTTTATTTTTAGTACCTGGTCGACCGAGCTCTGCTCTGGTGAAAATAGAGAATGCTCAGTTAATAGTATAGGATAGTTCATACTAATTCCATGTATAGTACATACTAATTCCATGTTGCCATGTCATTATGCTGCGGTAGCCATTTTGTTCGGGTGAATATACGGAGATAACAAATTTTCCCAGATATGAGACCTGGCTAGATCGATTTTCCGCCCCGTAAACCCTTATACTGCAACTTTCATTGAAATCGCTAGAGCCGTTTTTGAGAACGTGATTACAAATATAAATATATATTTATTTATTTATTTATTTATTATATATATATATATAAATATTGCTCATTTAATAGTAGGTATAGGATAGGATAGGATAACAGAATTCAGTACATCTCTTGAACAAAATCACTAAAGCTCACAAAATCTTAGCCTACATCTTGTATTAGATTATGGTGGTCTTAATCGAGTCTAGATAAAGACATCAACCTCTGAAGATCCGTCGTTGTGGCCGACATAATCACATTTATGGCCACAGAGACGATAAAGGAAAGGCTATCAAACCAATATTGTTGCTTTATTATCAATCAACAATAGCTATAACAAATACAGGTGCTCAAAGTTTTAGAATTTTTTCCTATGATGGTGTTACAGGCCTTTTTTTTTTTGTGGGTGGAAAATTATGAAATACCTTCTCCCGCTCTGAGTGGACCAGGAGGGCGTGTCAGACTCTTACTGACTAAAACCCACCCGTGTTCCTTCAGTTGCCATGTTGCCGGGGGCCACGATTTCCCTTTCAGCCCTTATTCGCAGCCCCGGCAGGCATTGGCCCTAGCGGACCCCGTCAATTCTGCTGACATCTCTTTGAGGCGCGCGTGGAACACAACGCGCCGTCGACTCAGGCTTGGTCCTTATCGGACGGCGAGCTACCCATTGCTCACCATCCGCAAGCCCGCGCCTACGGCGGCCGGAAATCGGCCTGCGATTCCCGACGCCCAGGGCGTCTCCTCCTGCGGCGGTTAGGGGTGCGAGGGCGCGAAATTTGCCTCTCCCTCACGCGTTCCGTCTCTTCTTCGCAAGCATTACTGCTTCGCAGAATGAGGTGACGGCCTCCCATTTCCTCTCGCTCCGTACCATGGCCCGAATCAGGGCCGGACGCGAGAGATCACCGCCGCCGATCGCCTCCACTAGGACGTGTCGATGCCCCGCCCAAGCCGGGCAGACCTTCACCGATGGTGTTACAGGCCTGAGGCCACCGGATAAATTCTGTTCTGTTCCGGGTGGTTCTGTTTCTGGTTTTGGTTACCAGGCAGATAAATCCATACAAATTCTGTTCCGTTTTTCAAAATTTATTTTGTTTAAGTATTTGTAATACATACTACGCGGGGCTCCGTCGATTACACTGACTGAAATAATTACAAATATTAACCACAGATAAATCAACAGTAGGTGAATCGTCCGTTACTTTAATTAACCTTAGGTTAATTAATTGAAGTTGAATAAACCGTAGGTGAATTCTCCTTTAGTTATTAAAAAAATCTGTTAAACGATCTTTATGTATTTTAAACACGGTCTTTTGACCGTAGTTATCTCGAAAATAGAATAACCATAGATATTATATTATGTAACCTTCGCGTAGTAAACAAACAAACTCACTTTCGCAATTATAATATTAATTCGGATATGCTAAAACAAGCTACTATGTAGTAAATGTTCTCAAATATTGGCAACAAGATTTTGCAATATTTTGTAACATTTCCGAAGGAAACAAGATAAAGTTGTTGTTTCTTTGGCTTCTTTATCGTAAACGTAGACTCCTTTTTTCCCGGAGGGGAACTACGTAAGTAGACTACTGTTTTCTGGAAGAACTGTGTCAAGCTACACATAGTTTATAATTAGTGATTTTTTACTTCCATCAATTCCTTTTTATTTTACTCTTACAATTTTTTTTGGAGTTTTCCAGTTATTTTTATTTGATTTCCTGCTCCTTACGTTACTTTTTTTTATTGCAGAATTGGCTTGCTCTTGACCTCGATCTCGCCTGATGGAAAGCGATGGATGAGGTCTATGATGGAATGATCGTGCCAAGAAGATGCCTGTTCACTATTGTTTTGAAGGCAGACGGATTATACATGGAAGGAAATACAGACGCTGGCCGAGAGTTCTACAGTTTGACTGTGCGCATGATAAATGTGGAGGAGAAGCGCTGAGTACGACTGGACGGGATATCAACCTAGTGTGGATGATACCCTGCAGTACGTCTGGTAGTTCGGTAATAAAAGGGCGATGGTGGGATCTGTACCCAATCGACCAATCCCAATTTGTTTCGATTTGAAACAGATTGCTAATCCATTGCTTCATAAGTTGGAATAAAAAATATGCTCAACAACGTAAATAACGCAATGAATATTGTTGAAATGTCAAAATGAAACAAAGGAGATGTCCGCTTTTTGTAGGGACGTTAGTTTTTTATTCCGAGAAAAATCTAACCAGCATTTAAGAGAAAAATTATGAACTATTTAAACTACAAATATTTTATTTGTTGAGGGCAACTATGACAAATATGATATAAATTGACACATGGTACTGTCATTACTGTTAATCAATTGACAGTGATGACAGTAACATGTGTCAATTTTGACAAGTTTACTATTTTATGGGGTGTGTTCACTATATTATCCTAGATAATTAGAAAGGTTTGTTCGTTTTTTGGAGTAAATTCTTACTAAAATAAAAAACGATTTTTCTCAAAATTGGAGGCCTTTCAAAATTTATGATATAGGTAGAACCACTAGTTTTTGGAATGTCTACCCAAATATATTTAACTTATCCTGGTTAGAATTATTGAATAATAAAAAAAACATTTTAGGACATGTCCTTTGTCATTAACGTTTACGAAAATAAGTTACTCAATTAGGGTACTGGTCGTGGAGCTCCCGTGCACACTCTCTTCAGTCTGTAGAAGACCGACAGCTTTTCATTTAGTATACTCTTATTTACTCCTTTTCGTTTATTCCACATAGGTACTTGTCTGTTATTTTATTCCTATTTATACCTTTTAGTTAAAGATTATCGCCGTTAGATTGAGAATCACTGGGAGAATATTCGTTTATTGGTCATAAACCTTTTACTGATTTAATTTGGACACTCGTGTGTTGCTACTTCATTACAAATGGTGCTTCAGTAAAGTTTAGTCAATTTTTAACCGACTTCCAAAAGGAGGAGGTTCTCAATTCGACTGTATGTTTTTTTTTTCCAACTTCCAAAAGGTCTCAATTCGACTATATGTTTTTTATTTTTTATATTTGTTACGCGATTACCTACTCCGCCAATTATAAATTGATTTTGATAATTCTTTTTTGTTTGGTAGGTCATACTTCAGAGGTGGTCCCATACAAATTTTATTAACTTTGCTTGGGTGGTTTTTGAGTTAGCTTCAATAATACGTATTTTTTCCCACTTATATTATCCACATACTAGTGGATGATATGATAAGTTCCCGTCACGGTTATTTACATAGCAGCATTTAATGCTGCAAATTTTCGACATTCGCAAGGGAATCAAAACCACAGTGCCCGTGAACTCAGAATCTTGAAATTTGACACGAAGCAACGTCTTAAACCACAGATAAAGGAAAAATTGCGAAAAGCATACATTTTTTTTACATCATATAATAAATATATTTTTAATAATTTTAAACACTAACTACCTGATGAACGCGGTTTGTACGGAACCCTCGGTGCGGGAGTCCGACTCGCACTTGGCCGATTTTTTTTTAAGTATCCTTAATCTAGTTTTTCTAAACACTTATCTTTCAAACCCAGTTTACGTTCCCACTCATTCAACTAAGCAAGGGTCATATTTGAATAAAAACCAAGAAAGCCACTAGGTACAAGTTGACATTTATGAAAGAATCAAAAGGCCATTTGAATGTACGACAGCTCGCAGGTAGTTGTAAAGAGCCAATTATTTCCAACACTCGGAGCGATAGTCTTGCCAATTATATGGCATCGCCCAGACGTACACACGGCTACACATCAAGCTATACATTTCTAGTTTATGCTGATCTCACATTGTATAAGGATTTCCGTACAATGCGAGGTCAGCTTATACTGGATTTGTATAGCTTGATGTGTAGCCGTGTGTACCACGAAACTGTTCTAGTTCTAGTAATAATATATGTAGTATTAATATTACATAGGTATGTTTATGAATAGGTGTTGATGCCTTTTTTTTTTTTTTTTGGGTGGGAAATTATCAAATAACTTCTCCCGCTCTGGGCGGAGCGGGAGGGCGTGTCAGACTCTTACAGACTAAAACCCACCCGTGTTCCTTCGGTTGCCCTGTTGCCGGGGGCCACGATTTCCCGATCGGTTTTCTTCGAACCCCCGGCAGGCATTGGCCCTAGTGGACCCCTTCAATTCTGCTGACATCTCTTTGAGGCGCGCGTGGAACACAACGCGCCGTCGACCCGGGCTTGGTCCTTATCGGACAGCGAGCTACCCATTGCTCACCATCCGCAAGCCCGCGCCTACGGTGGCCGGAAATCGGCTCGTGATTCCCGCCCCGGGCGTCTCCTCCTGCGGCGGTTAGGGGCGTGAGGGCGCGAAATTTGCCTCTCCCTCACGCGTTCCGCCTCCTCCTTCGCGAGCATTACCGCTTCGCAGAAGGAGGTAACGGCCTGCCATTTCCTCTCGCTCTGTACCATGGCCTGAACCAGGGCCGGACGCGAGAGATCACCGCCGCCGATCGCCTCTACGAGAACACGGCGTTGCTCCGCCCAAGCCGGGCAGACCTCCACCGTATGCTCCACCGTGTCCTCAGGCCGATCCACACAATGGTGACACCCGGGTGTTTCCTCCCGCCTTATCCTGAACAGGAACCTCCCGAAGCAGCCGTGTCCGGTGAGGACCTGCGTCAGGCGGAAGGTGAGAACGCCGTGGCGTCTCTCCAGCCACTCCTCAAAGACGGGTCTTATCGCCGCGATTGTGGCGTGCCCAAGGTGTTGATACCTAACAAAGGTATGAAGGAGATTGGCACTGGGAAAAACATTCCACATGCAGAGAAGTAAATAAGCTGGTTGTGTTGTTCAGAATTCTAGGTAGTAAGTTTAAAAGGCACTATGAGTTTACACATCAAAATTTTGCAATTATTCTTATAAATATCGGATGTAATTACTTAGCATCCACATGATATCCAGATCAAGATGATACCGATACCTTTTATTTTGTTTAGAAATTCAGTTGTTAAGTTACAGGAGATAACAGTCAAACTAAGAAACATAAAATATCTTCTACATAACATAACACACATAACATCACGCCTTGTTTCCCCGAAGGGTTGTGCAGAGGTGTCCCTGTAGCAGGTACACCCACATTTCGCCAGTTATGTTTAAGTCCCATGTAATAGGGGGCGAGCCCATTGGCATAAACCGGGCATAAATCCAGACTCCGGGTTGCTACTGAGAAATTTCAGATAGAAAAACCCAATAACACTTTGCCCGACCCGGGAATCGAACCCAGGACCTAATGCTCAGCAGTAGCGCTTGCGACTACTAGACCAATGAGGCAGTCAACAAATATCGAGTCGATATCATCTACAATTAGGCAGTTGTCCCATCGCCGGCGAGAAACTCATATAAAATACACAATAAAAGTTTTTTTTTAATAAATTATATTATAAGATAAACGATAAGTCCTCATCTCTACTATATTTCTTTTGTTGTGCCCAACAGGGTCCACGATTGTTTCTTTTCAAATGTTTACCACATAAGCACATTGTGGAATACAATAAAGTATTGAGTATTGAGTATTTCCTCACTCAAGAAACGTACAATAGATATAAATTCCGTGTAAACAAAAGAGTTGCATATATCAATAGTTGATCGCTGACTGTTCACACCGCCGGCGAGGACTCGCTCCACTAGTTTTTCGCTGAGCGACAAGAGCTATCAAAAGATAATACTAGCTCAGCGATGCTCGCTTAGCGGTCAGAACTCACGCTGAGAGACCAAACAGCGGTAATTTCGCCCCGAGCGAGAGGTGCGAGTAATCGCTCATCGCACTCGTACACACGCTGCCGCCTGATAAGCCCAGCGACAAAACTATCGGAACTACACACTCACTGCTCGCCAACTCGTTTTCAGTTTTTAAACTCTACTCGCGACTCGCTAATCGCCGGCCGTAAGACAACTGTCTAAATTGTTAATTAATAATCCATTTGGGTTTGCCGCATTCATGTTAAAAAGGTCACATGGGCTCTTGATGTTTATTATCAACTAGCTGCGCCCCGCGGTTTCACCCGCATAAGTCTCGATCCCGTGGGAAAAAAAAAAGTATCCTATGTTCTTTTCCAGGGCATCATCTATATATGTGCCAAATTTCATCCAAATCCGTTCAGCCGTTTTAGCGTGAAGGCGTAACAAACAAACTTACTTTTGCATTTATAATATTAAGGATTGATTCAGCAAATATTGATTTTAATATATTGGACGAGAGTACATTACAATGTTTATTAATCAATTATCTGAAAGAGGTCACCAGAAATCCATAACACACTACGTCACACTAATTGGCATGGCCAATTAACAAATTTCCAGTACTAGCAACGACAAAACGCGTTCAAAATACCGATTCACCGTCAATCATTTAGGTTTATTCACTATCACAAAACATCAAAGGTTAAACTGCGCCTGCCGCGGTCAGTCCGTAGATGGATGACCATCCCCTTCCGTGCTTAGTACGTTAAATCGGTGTTCCCGGTTGTCATTCGTAGATCTTTGACAGTCGTTAAGGGTATTTAAAATTAGTCAAAAAAAAAGCGAGGTGAAATTTTTTTTTTCTAAAAAAAATTGTATTAAAAAAAACACAAGCATAAATCCTTAATATTATAAATGCGAAAGTAAGTTTGTTTGTTACGCCTTCACGCTAAAACGGCTGAACGGATTTGGATGAAATTTGGTACATATATAGATGATGCCCTGGAAAAGAACATAGGATACTTTTTTTTTCCCACGGGATAGAGCCTTATGCGGGTGAAACCGCGGGGCGCAGCTAGTGAGTTATAAATGCGAAAATGGGTTTGTTTGTTTATTTATTTGTTACGCTTTCACTCTTAAACGGCTGAACAGATTTAGATGAAATTTGGTACATGGGTAGACTATGACCTGGATTAGGACATATTATACTTTTGTCCCGACATTCCCACGGGATCGAGACTTATGCGGGTGAAACCGCGAGGCGCAGCTAGTAAGTTCATAAAAACATTGGGGATTTTGAAAAAAAAAAAATTTTTTTTTAATTCAAGATTGACCCCCCTTTCAAAGTTATTGCTTGATAATTTTTCACGAACATTCAGTTAAATGCGAGCGGGCACATGCCGATGGGCGACATTGTATAGTGCTGTTTGTGTATGTGAGTTTAAATGTTTGTAAACGCACCCACGATACAGGAGAAATTCCTAGTGTGGGGCAACGTTTTATTTAAAAAAAAAAAAAAAAAAAAAAAAAAAAAAAAAAAAAAAAAAAAAAAAAAAAAAGCCCGAAACTCTGACAACCTCCAAGGGATATCGTATTACCCAATAAGTGCATTGTGGAGGTCAGATAGGTGGTGCGGAGTGATATTCAGCTGCATCAAGTTAGACTGGAAGCCGATTCCAAAAAATAGTTGGCAAAAGCCTAGGCAGATGATGATGACTATCACAACACATAAGACACTTGTATTCCCTGAAGAGTAAAGCATAGTCATTGGAAACAAAGTTAAGAAACAATTGTGCAACATTGTTGCCTGTTACACCAAATGTTGCGCACAATGTTGCTCAACTTTTGTTTCATGTGAAAACAACACAAAAAACATGTTACTGAAACAATGTTACGCAACTTTATTTCCCAGTGAATATATAAGGTACCACGTAGGTACATAATAACTATACCCAAACTACACCCACTCTGTGAAAATGTTTAAGTAATTTTACTGTCATGCCTAATTGTAGTGCCTAATTGCCATCATCCGGGCACAAATCCAGACTCTCTTAGAGTGCTACTGAGAAATCCCTACTGAAAACAAAGCATACCTAGTCATCGGTATTGTATTTAAGCAAAGTTGCACAATACGTCACACGCCCTTTTATAGCTACAGATTATAGTATGCATGACAGCTGTTATTAGCATGTCGGTGACGTAAAGCCATAAGAATTTCCTCTACCAAAAATCGCCCAACATGCCTAAAGAACTAATAAATAACACTTCACCCAGCCTGGAAATCGAAACTGGGACGCGAGGCTCTACAGTCGCACTTACGACCAGTAGACCAGTCAGTCCATTCACCAAACGCTCGGTTTGCGTCGATCTCGTAGCTCTATTCATTGAAATTGTTTGGTTCCCAGTAATTTGAGATAAAACGTTATCTCGGATTCAGTTAGCTTAGGATTTAGTTAGCTGGTTCATTCAGCTGGATAGAATTGAATTCTGCGTAAATTGTATAGCGGAGTTTGTCGTTAAGTCTTAGTAACACAACAAAATATTTGTGAAACCAGAAAACAAAAACGCCTTAGCATAATTTAAACCCGAAAAGTAGGTATAATTGATTCATTGACATCCACTGCATCAAACATCATCATAGGAGAAATAGAGTTCTATTTAAAGTAGAATTATAAGTCTTAAGAGGATGTCCTTTCAGGAGCATCACATCGAAAGTAGTATCAAAATAAAAAAAAATAAAAAGTCATTTATTCAAATTAGGCTGAGAATCACATAAATATAACGCTAGTTTTAGATAAATACGTCTTTGAAGAATCAGAACTTTTGATCGTCAAAATTACATAAGACAGTTACACAAAACGCTCACCACTTCCTTGTGCTAAAGAAGAAGATACCAAACTCACTAGCAAATCTGTCTGTAATAATAGAGAGAAAACACATTTCCGTACTTTTATGTTTACCTGAATTTTAAAAATAGAACTAAATTTGGTTAGGTAGTCGGCTACGAAATTTTTTTCTAAGGGGGTATAACACTGTCAAGTCTGTGGTCATGGAGCTGTGATCGAATATATAATGGAATTGTAAAATAGACATTTATTATGGATAGACATTTATTACACTATCATTTTATATCATACCTATACCTATCTACGAAGCTCACAAATTACCCATGTTATGTCTATTTTACAATTTTGTTATGTCTTTGTTCTATCATGATATGATGGTGTAATAAATCCCCTTAAAGAAAAATACTGATTAAAAAAAATGCTGCAGTCTTGTCATTGTATAAACAGTGTGAATAAAAAAAATACCTAAGCGGGACAACCCGCGGCGGTGACGCGGTGTGTTCCATATATAAAAATAAAAAAAGACTAATAGGTATTAGAATACTCATGTTATTATTATCAATTATATATTTTAGAAAAACTATAACTTTTTACTTTCCTTATATTCGAAATGAAAAGTAGAGTGTTTAACACGGGTGAAAGTCATCAATTCCTACTTGGACTATAGCTGCCCTCGCTGCGCTCGGGCGTCTAAATACCTCGTATGGGAATTGATTCCTTTCGACCCTTTTATATCAATCTACTATTCCAAGAGAAGGACAAAAAACACACTGATATCCAGATCAATGCACTTTATGCAGCGTGTACGCAATGAATGGAAGAACGAAGCTATACAGCAAAGATAACGAAGCGGCATCTGCAGAGTGATTGCTTTCATTGTTTTCTCTTCGGAGCAAAATAAACCGCAATATTATGTGATGTCTGTTGCAGTCCTAGTGTGTATCAATACTAGAAGGACTTAGATTTTAATGAAAATGTTTAAGGTCCAGGTCACCTTTGGAGAACAGATCAGTAACTGGGTCTCGATAAAAAATAATGCAATTCTAGAGAAGGCTTATCCTGAAATTGTGATATTTATTTAAACTTCCTCTTATTTATATAACAGCTATTTTTAAAGCCAAAAATTTGTGGGTTTATTTTTTAAATATATTTTTTTTAAGTTTTATTTCAAAACCCGGCGGAAAAAATTAACAAAGAGAAGCATGAGAAGTTAAAATTTTTCAGTCTGTTATCATTGTTGAGAAATAAATAAATAAATTAAGTAGTGCCCCAAGGGCCTTACGCAAAGTAAAGCGACTGTCTGGGCTCGAACATACGACTTCTTTTTTTTTGGTGAGAAATTATCAAATAACTTCTCCCGCTCTGGGCGGAGCGGGAAGGCGTGTCAGACTCTTCCTGACTAAAACCCACCCGTGTTCCTTCAGTTGCCATATTGCCGGGGCCACGATCTCCCTTTCGGATTTCTTGCAATGCCCCAGGCATCGGCCTTAGCAGACGCCGTCAGTTCTGCTGACATCTCTTTGAGACGCGCGTGAAACACAACGCGCCGCGAGCCTACGACCTACAACTCGTAAATTGGGCCCGTTATTACTGGGCCACCACTGCACCGGAAAGCTTTATGTCAATCGTCCTGAAAGTCGTTGGAAAATTGTAAAAATACGAAACGCTTTGGAAAAGATTACCGCTTGCTTTCTCGTTGCATGCCATAGTGCGCTATGCTTTGTGGTTGCCAACTAAAATAATCATTAACCTTACTATTATAAACCCTTCCTCTCCCAACTTATAAATAGATCTTTATCATTCATCGAATCTTAAACCCGGAACACAATGCCGTCCGGTCTATTACCACAATTGTCCTAACCCAACGGGGTGTATAATTTGACATCCACCTTAGTTGGTCACGACAGTTTGGCATTGTGCCACAGACCCCGTTAGGGTCGCCAGGCTGTGAAGATAAATTGTACGTTTGGAGATATCTAGGATCCTAGTGCCAGAAACTAAACGACCTTCCAAGGGTATTTTTTTTTAACTGACTTATAAAAAGAAGTTTCTTGCGTTTGGAAACTAAAACTTGATCTTGAATTATACAGTTTTTTTAATGACTCTGTGGTCTACAACACCAATATGCGAACTACAAATCCTGCATCGCGCAAGCAATGTTTACCGCGCGATCGACATATACACCGTGAAATTTGAATCACATTTTTGCTAGAACAAACGTTGTTCAGACCAAGGTCTACTACCATTCTACAGCATCCAATAAAAAAAAAACATAAATTGGTTTTTGAAAAAACACAAAAAGACAAAGTTTAAAATGTCAAGATTATCTACTGCTTACTAAATTTCGTTTATGGAGGTACATTTCCCTGTAAACAACGCTGTGTCCCATGCGTGGTGTCTGTGTTGTAGGGAGTAACGATAGTCTTGACATTTTAAACTTTGTTTTATTTTGTGTTTTTTCAAAAACCAATTATGTTTTTTTTTTATTGGATGCTGTAGAATGGTAGTAGACCATGGTCTGAACAACGTTTGTTTTAGCAAAACTGTGATTCAAATTTCACGGTGTATATAACTTTACGACATCAATCTTTGGGCAATTGCCAACCAGACACGATACCCGTCTGGTCGGTGGATCCTCCCTTTTATATGGAGGATGAATGAACTTTACACCTTGGTACTCATACCTCTAAAAGTCTTGTGAAAATTGTAGTCTTATCTCCTCCAAACAAGTTACCTTTAAAGTATCTGGCAAATGAAAATAGTTTTTTTTTTAATAAATATGATAATTATTTCTCATTCAGACTTCCCTGATCTAATACCCTACATTCCTTATCTAAGGGTTGATTTTCAACAAAAACCTTTGCAAGTAGTTGCTCAATATGTACGTCTACGCGCTCAAATGAACATATCCCATGTTTGTCCCATGTATCTTCAATAGTATAAGCTGTGTTCTGAAATCGTGAGGTTGCTGTAAGTACATAAACTTACCCCAAAATGTCCTTAAAACATTTCATTAAAGGTAAGATTCCATTTAACTTTAGACTTTAGATACTCTCTGGACACAGCTTGTCTTGTCTTTCTTGTTTTAAGTGGTCGTATTAACTTTAACTGTCTTAAGTTAACCTAAGGTTTAGTATTTTACGTACAGTGGACCGCACTTCGATGGTAACTCTTTGATCTTAAGGTGGTCTAGCATAGCATGAAGTTTTAAATGTACCAGGCCCGGGTCGACGGCACGTTGCAGTTGTGTTCCACGCGCGCCTCAAAGAGATGTTAGCAGAATTGACGGGGTCCGCTAGGGCCGATGCCTGCCGAGGTCGCGGGGAAGTCCGAAAGGGATACCGTGGCCCCTGGCAATACAGGAAACTGAAGGAACACGGCTGGGTTTTAGTCAGGAAGAGTCTGACACGCCCTCCCGCTCCGCATAGAGCGGGAGAAGTTATTTGATAATATCCCAACCAAAAATATCCCAAAAAAAGAAGGCTAGCTTATACTGGTTTTGTTACCACTGACGTGCGGCTTATTGTACACACCTTTCAAGTAAGTAAATGTAAAGCAAAGTGTTTGTGAGAAATTATTAACAACATAACATCACCCCTGTATTTCCTCGAAGGGTTAGGCAGAGGTATACCAACCTATGTATTGTATCTAGAGAATTTAATTAACTATCTATTTCCAAGTAACCACCGCCTGATAAGTTCAGGTCAAAATTATCTGCCAGATCATTTCAGTTCACAGAGATGGTATGATAAAGTATCAACAAAAGAAACAAAAACAAAAATGTGTAATAAACGTAAGTTTTCAATGACAATAATAATAAAGAAAGAAAAATAAAAAGAAAGAAAGAAAGAAAAATATTTTATTTGGGACACAGGAAATACAGACAAAAATAAAATAAAATAAAAAAGAAAGGAGCGTTTTAAACTAATAAAAAAAAATTGTAACGATCTGTGCGAGGCCAAAAAGGCCCATATCTCAGCATAATGCTGCGATATTTTAATAAATACCGCGGCGCTGGTATTCTGATAGGGCCCGCTGTGATGCCACGGATACACCTACGAATTATAAGTTGATACCGTGCATCAAATAAATGAGTTTGTTGTCTCAACCTTCATAAATATGGGTGTCCGTAAAGTTTCGCATACAAAATATTCGTATCATGTCATGTTGAGTTTCTCATAGTTTTTGATCCCGGTAGAATAAGCTGCTCCCTGGGGAACATAATAATATAAGAACGTATTTACATGAGGAAAAAAAAGGCTACATGTTTTTATTTTGTTGTACCTTTAAACGAGTAATTCTTGTATATATGTAATCTGAATGTCGGAAACGGCTCGAACGATTTTTATGAAATTTAGTATGCAGGTGTTTTCGGGGGCGATAAATCGATCTAGCTAGGTTTCATTTGTAGAAAACTACCAAAAAAATAATTGTTTTCTTATTCCTTTCGTATATCAAACAAGTTCCATTCAAATACCAGCAACGTTTCGAATTGTATTTGAAAAATATTAATCTTTTACAATGTGAAAATATTCCAACTCGCAGCATTTTATACAGGTGTTAGATAAAAACGGATTTATTCAGTAAATCTACCTTGTTCAATATCAAATAGATGATTCACTAAAGGAACAATCCATGTTTAGTGAATCATGCATTACATATTGATAATGTACCCTTTTTCGCTAGCAATGTTAGCAATTTAAATGGCAACTCTACCAGAGTTCATCAACTTTTGTAGTTCTCATCTTCATTCTGTTGATTATTCATTATTAAAAAGTGAAAATAAAAACTTTTTACAAAAAAAAAAAAAAACGACTTCAAAAAAAAAACGCTACAAAGTGAGTTAAAAACGAAGATTCAAAACCAAAGATACCGACTCCCAAAATAAAGTAATTTTTTACTTTCTACTGTTTTTTTTTTGGAAGTCAGTTGTTTTTTTTTTTTTGTAAAAAGTTTTTATTTCACTCAGTCCATCTAAACTTTTGTAGTTCTATGATGTCAGATTTTTTAATAATAACTAAGTTTGCTCAGTAATTTATAATTATTATAAATTCTAAGGTATTAAAATAAATTAATTGTGTACAGCGACTTCTGCTGCTGTCGTACCGAATAATAAATAATTTGAATCTCAAAGGAGAAATAAAACTTTTTCAAACATAATTAACACCCGACAAAGAAGCGACAGATAAATAATAACTTCATTTGGTGCCGTTTGCTGTTATTTTTATTTCGAAGACAAAAGGTTTCATGTTTTCTTTAGAATTATTTTATTATTTTCATCAGCTTTTGGGAATAAAGCATTAAATGCGAAAACAATGGCACTCCGGGAGTGCCGAGAGAAGTAAAAACTTGAAAAAAATCAGCACCGCGGTAATATGTCTTTTAAATGGTCAAAAGCTGGTGTCGTAACAATGTCGCGAAATCAATGTCCCATCTCAAAAATGCCCAACGTGGCTAAAGAAGTTTTCACTTCAAAAAGTAATGTTGCTCAGACGTTGAGTTATGCCATAGGCTTTTTCTGCCAGTCTACTTTTACCAGCCTATTATTGTCCCACTGCAAGGCAAAGGCTTCTTCTCATACAGAGAAGGCACGAGCATTGATCACCACGCTTGCTCAAGTCGCGTTGGTGATTTCAGACTATTTAGTCCAGGTTTCCTCACGATGTTTTTCCTTCACCCATGTTAGTAGGTAATGTCCGAGATAAACTCAGAAAGTAAATGTCGCATTGGTACTTGCCTGGATCTGCCCACAACCTTGTGCATAAGCTTTTAACCATGCGTGCATGCATGTATGTCACAGTTCATTATTTATAAGCATTTAGTAATTTAATTATTGATTTTTTAATTTACGTGTTTTATTAAAATACCTTTTGTTTTATGTACAATAAATTAATAATGCGTCTAATTTGGGATAGCGCTCCTTGATGGGCGAGTCCTATTATTGGCTGGACATACGACGCGTTGCGTGAGCTCAGTACAGAACACGCAAGCTAACCAATCAAGGTCACTGGCATATATCTGCGTCTTAAGTCAATTCAAGCAGGATTTGTAAGAAACATTAACAGATTTTGTTAGTATAAGCCCCATTCAAAACATTGTTAGTATGGTTAGTTTATGTGGGCTAAACTCTTACCTTTTGGTGACACGGCTATGATTTCAACCCGGTCTGTAAATAAAATTAACGAAATCAAACAAGTGTCAACATTACATCTCTTCCCTTACTCCTTTTCACCTTATATTTTTTTGGGTTATTTTGTCGACCTAATTTTATTTGACAATAAATCTAACATGAGAGAGGCTCAAACTGGTGTAACAAAATATAAAGTTTGTAGGCACGATTTGCGCAAATGTTGTCCTAAGCTGTGCCCGCTCACATGGACAAAAATACTAAGACTAGGTAGCGGAACATAGATTTATGAGCTTAAAGTAAATATATAAATCGGAGAAGTGGTTTCAAATTATAATCTCACTAGCTCACTGCACCCCGCGGTTTCACCCGCATAAGTCTAGATCCCGTGGGAATATCGGGATAAAAAGTATCCTATATCCTAACACAGGTCATGGTCTACTCATGTGCAATTTCAAATAAGTATTTTTTTTTGTTGACTGTACCTTTAAAGTACTTGTAATTTGGGACGAAACACAACTTCAATAGTGATATGGGACAAACTAAGATTTTTTAAGTGAAAACTTCTTTAGGCGCGTTGGGCATTTTTAAGATGGGACTAAGCCATTGATTTCGCGACACTATTACGACACCAGCTTTTGACCATTAAAAAGACATCAACGCGTTGATTACCGCGGGCCAATTTTGTTTCAAGTTTTCACTTCTGTCGGCACTCCCGGAAAGCCACTGTTTTTTGGAATGTGGGATAAAACTTCAGGACGAACGAAGAATAAATCAATATTAGTTTAGTAGACTAATGGTCAGACAGACTAAGAGACGTTCCTTTTTACAAGCTTTACATTAACTTGCTTCGTTGATATGTGTTTCGTTACTCGCTTTTTCATCATTAAAGCATCTTCTTGGGATCCGATTGAGCTGAAACTTGGCATTCTCATATTATATTAGGTTAGTAGGAATTAATTCCAATACCTATCCTCTTGATACCTATATAATTTTAGTCTTACGAGTTGGTCTATTATCAAAATATCTCACCACAAATGAAACTATAATAACGTTCTACACTACACCCAAAAACTCTCTCCCTTAACCACTCATCGTCCACAAAAACGTTTACCGTAATTTTACACCATAACGTAGAAAACTGTTGGGCTCACGCGGCTCACGAGGGTTCATCCATCTTGTTCCTGACACGTCTATGAGTTATGTGGTCCTGGTCCTGCACGCAGCAATAGATTTTTTTTACTCTCATTATTTCACTTGACGTGTCTGCGAAACGTTTAATGTAAGCCTGGGTTTTGTTTTCTAATTAACAATGAATGGGGATAATTTTGTTTTGTTTTGAAATTGTTGTTTATTTTGTTTAGGGCTCTGACAGTATATAAAAGCTATTTTTGGAACTGGATATTTCTATTATAATTGAGATTAAGCAAATCTCTCTGTATTTATTTGAATACTAGCTGTGGCCCGAGACTTCGTCTGCAATCCAGAATGAAAAGTAGCCTATGTCCTTCTCCAGGTCATGGTCTACCTACGTGCCAAATTTTATCCAAATTCGTTCAGCTGTTTTAGCGTGAAAGCGTAAAAAACAAACTATTAAACAAACTCACTGTAGCATTTATAATATAATATAACTAGCTGCGCCCCGCGGTTTCACCCGCACAAGTCTCGATCCCATGGGAAAAAAAAGTATCCTATGTTCTTTTCCAGGGCATCATCTATATATGTGCCAAATTTCATCCAAATCTGTTCAGCCGTTTTAGCGTGAAGGCGTAACAAACAAACTTACTTTCGCATTTACAATATTAAGGATAATAGTTAGGATTACAGTTTTATTCAACTTTCAAGACATAGATTATTCCTTAAAGTAGCTTCATCTTTTTAAGAAGCTTTTATAATGTTAGACTCAAACTAATCGTTTCTCTTCTTGTCAGCAATGTTTAATATTTATTGCCTTTATTTTTCTTAATAAAGGTTCTTTCTCATAGTTTTTCATGGAAATTACGATATCAAAACCAAACATAATACGGTAAACAGTTCAAATTATATTAGTAACTCTATGTGCCCGCATCCGACCGCGACGGACCCAACAAAATTGGATGATTGATTACCCAAACTAGCCCTAACATGTAACTTTTTTATTATTTTGGAGGATTTTAGTTTATCCCTGTCGGTATAGAAAACCCGTTTTATGTAGCGTTTACAATACGATTTTCCAATTTGAGGGATATTTTTGGAGTTTGATTTAGTTTGGGTGAATTGTGTTTTGCAGGTAACTTTTCTTTGTGTTTAACATATTTCGTTGCGGGTTTGTTTACCTTTTTGGCATATTTTTATAAATAGAAATAAAGATGATCTTATAAAAGGTTCGATTTTCTTTTTATGGTGGGAAAACCTTTTTTTTTGTGTTGAAAATTATCAAATAACTTCTCCCGCTCTGGGTGGAGCGAGAGGGCGTGTCAGACTCTTACTGACTAAAACCCACCCGTGTTCCTTCAGTTGCCATGTTGCTTGAGGCCACGGTATCCCTTTCGGACTTTATGGTGGGAACCCTAAAAAGTACATGACGCAAATGACAGTACCTAGGCGTAATAATATGACACATTGAGTTTCAGATCGACACACAATTATGAGTGACAAAGACGACCTCTACAAAGCCAAAAAAGTTTCTCATACCTACTCTAAGAGCACTAACACACTGGGACGCCATGGTTACCTCTGGCTATCTACCTTAGCCAAATGAGGTTGTCAAATAAGTAATCAGTAACACGCGAGCGTCCGTCCTAGCGATCAGTTGGCCACTAAGTGAGGGAGGCGTAAATTACTTGTATACAAAATACGTGCGACTTGGCTACGCGTCGCCAGGTCGCCAGAGTATTCAGTCTCCACGTAGGGGCCGGTCGGTTGTGGCTACGCTTCCAAATTGGCGTCGTCGCCAGACCGTAGACAAATGAGTTAACTGTCATATATTTCAATACGAAATGTTCAGATACGTAGCTGGCGACGTCGCCATGGCGTCGCAATGTGTTAGCGCTCTAAGTGCCATATTTAGGCGGCCAGGTAGATACAGTGACACAGTTAACAAAGTGAAACACATCAACAGGAGCTCTATATTGACAGATGTCAATGTCCTGTGGTCCATTTTTTGTCAAAGTGTAGGTACACGCAGTCAGTATATCAATAAGGGTAGCATTGATCATGTTTACAGCGACTGCAAGTCGTGCGAACTAGCGTGCATTTGATCGAATGCATCACACATCTTCGTGTAATGCAGACGTACTGTTATAAAGGTCAATTAAGCAAAACAGCTTCAAATTGGGGAGAGCTTTGTCCAGCAGGGGACTGGAATAATCGTAGTTTACTGTTAGGTAGAACAAGCGATAACCACATAAAATTTGGCTCGCAAAATAATACGTGCTTGGACGTGGAGTTGCGGACACTAGCCCTTTACACTATCAAACAATTAACTCAGCCTATAGCAGTCCAATGTTGGACACAGGCCTCTCCCAAGCTGCGCCACAACACCCTGTCCTCCGCCTTCTGCATCCAGTCTGCCCTAGCCACCTTGTTAAGGTCGTCGGTCCATCTAGCTGGGGGGCGTCTCGCACTACGCTTGCCGATACGCAGTCTCCACTCCAGGACTCGTCTGCTCCACCGGCCATCGGTCCGTCGACAAACATGGCCAGCTCACTGCCACTTCAGTTTGCTCACTCTGCAAGGTATGTCGGTAAGTCCGGTTCTTTTCCGGATAATTTAATTCCTGATTTTACATTATACTATACAAAAATGTGGTTTGACCTATGTATGAATTTTATTAAATAATTTGCTACATTTAAGTTACTAAGCAAAAGCCTTCTAATCGTTCCGGTCGAAGAGTTGGCCAAAACATTTGGAGTAATTCCACGCTGAGCCCAATATCGACGTGTTCCCTTATCGCCCTTAATTTCGTTCCTAAAATAACGTTGTGGGTAAAGTCAATGTCGTTTTAATGAACATCTATCGGCTTATTGATAACTCGCCCGAATTCGGGCGAATCGACCATTTTAATAAATATTTCTTTTACAAAGTGAAAAATAACTTTAATTTCGGAAGTCGGTGGCAAAAAACGAAAATTCAAAACCAAAGACACCGACTTCCGAAATTAAAGTTATTTTTCACTTTGTAGTGTTTTTTTTGGAAGTCGGTTGTTTTTTCTTGAGGCGATTCGCACGAATTCAATTTATTTGTGGACGAATTGACAATTCCAGCAATACGTAGTAGTAAAGTACACTGGCGCACAGAAGTGATTATGGTAAAATATTTTTAAATAAACAAGACGAAAAAATAATAAATTATTATTTAGATTAAAGGTAGCATAACTTGAAACTGAGAAATTAATACAGGGTGGCGATTTAGTCACCTTCTACCTTTCATACTAAACAACTTTTGCTATCGAGATGTACAATAATTTATTTACGCATTGTTACTTTAAAATTATATTTTCAATCAATCAATCATTTATTTTTTTAAACATAGGTATAGTTACAGATAGTATATTGTCTAAAATACGCGCACTATGTTTTGCCAATATTTATGGCGCACAAATAAGCAATTACAATTAAGGTGGCATACCACCAGATGCCATTAAAAGAAATAATAATATAAATTTAAAATAATATGTACCTATACATATTAATATTTTAATAAAGATATGTTTGATTAATATATGTGTGTAATTTTATTTGAAAATATTTTACCCTAAACTCTTCTGTGTGCCAGTGTAATTTACTACTACGTATTGCTGGAGTTGTCGATTCGTCCACAAATAAATAGAATTCGTGCGAATCGCCTCAAGAAAAACTAATGTTTATTTTAAAATGGTTGATTCGCCCGGATTCAGGCGAGTAAACAATAAGCCCGTCTATTGCTAAAAAAATGTAGTATTGATTTTTGAATGTTCCACATTACCTAATTTATACCTATTTATTATAGTTTTTGCAATTTTCAGACCCAATTCAACTTTCTAATTATTTAAATAGAATATCTGTACCATACCTTAGGTATAATTAAAAGTACCTGGTCGACGGAGCTCTGCTCGGGTGAAGAACTTTCTGTACCTTATTTATGCAAATAAATGATTTTGATTTTTTTTTAATTTTTTTTTTTTGAAAATAGAGAATGCTCATTTAATAGTAAAGGATAGTTTATAATAATTTCGTGAATAGTACATACTAATTCCATGCTGCCATTATAGTAGGTACTTACTAATTCCATGCTGCCATGTCATTATTCTAAGGTAGCCATCTTGTTCTAAACTTTAGGTGACCGAGCTCTGCTCGGGTGAAAATACGGAGAAAACAAATTTTCCCAAATATGAGACCTAGCTAGATAGATTTTTCGCCCCCGTAAACCCCTATTTTACAACATTCATCGAAATCATTAGAGCCGTTTTTGAGAACGTGATTACAAAATATACCGGGTGATTTTTTTTACCGTCTCGAAATTTTTAGAGGCTGTTCTACCCATGAATATAAACAACTTTCACTATGGGAGCAACTCTGAAATCACGAAAAAAATCAGCTGTTGCATACATTTTGGTCAAGTAGGTATTGAACTTTTGTATAAACAGCAGATGTTTTTTTTCGTGTTTTTTTTTTTTGTAAAAGTTACGAGACGGTAAAAAAAAACCAGTATACACAAATATATATGGCTCATTTAATAGTATAGGATGCACAGATTTCATCTCTGCACATTCTGGGACACATGCCTATGCAACCTTTGGCCAGCCCTTTTTTGAATGAATGAATGAATGATATATTTATTTGCAAGAATATAGGTACATATGTTCTTAAGTTGTTAAGTTGTTTGCTTCTTAAACTTATCTTTGAACATTGATTCCATCTATATAAATACATAAACTCAAGGTTTTTCCCTCGGAGGTAGGCAGAAACTACAGAAAACACAATTCTTAATACCTTGCATAAATACTCCTTTTGCTTCGTTTACGTTCATACATCGCAGCCGTCGTGCGTGGTCATACACGCACGTCGTCGGCTCCGAGTAGGCACTACGCACGTGACTTTTTTGAAGAACATCAATAAAGTCAGCGTATGTTCTTTTAGGGCGCCCTCTCTCGGCGTTCCCACTCACATCTGCCTTACAAATACATACTTTTTGTTAGCCACCGTACAAATATGTTCTTAATGTCCCTCGGCAAACCTCGTATTTCTTCAGTCGTCGGATTTCTATCAGTTGCCCTTTGCACTTGGTGTAGACCGGACGCTCTCAATAGACTTGGAAGTACATAGAGTTGTTAATACTCTTTTAACTTAATTTAATTTATTTTAAAAATGGTAGGAAAGCTGCTAAAGTCGCAGGCACGAGAGATAAGAAAATAGTTTTACCTACAGCTCTATATAGTTCACATGAAAATCATAACAAAACAACAATAAAGTACTTAGTTCTGAATTCAAATTATTATACAAGATAAATCTAATAATTGATGGACATGGAAATTAGCATTCGTTTGTTTTCGGAAATCCGATGACACCCGAAGGACATTAAGAAAATAGAAATACTGTGATTGTTTAATTCATAAGTACATAAATACCTACCTACTTTCACAATCATGGTTTTGAGGGATGTAACGATACATAATTTTCCCGATACAATACCGATACCGATGCCGGTATCGATAGCTTAGTAGACAATAAATCAAATAAATAATGAAGTATGTACCTTGGGCGTTTGTATGTCTTTTGTATTTCGGGCATATGTTTAATAATGCGTTATAGTCCTCATTTCACTGTGTGAATAAACAGAATCAAGAATAGCGGTGACTTGAAATAGGCACGAAACAATACATCGCTCAGCAAACTGCAAACGCTGCCATTTGCCTACCCCTGGCTGGAGGTTTTAAGTGTAGTAGCTTAAGGCATCCACAGGAAAGCCTGGTTAAGTAGTCATGATCTCAGAGGTCAACTACGAGATGCCCAAACTAAAAAAATAAAAAATAAAAACGTGTGGCACTCGGGGACTACCGCGGTAAAGCTATTGCATAGTATTTGTAACCTCCATACTTCCTATTTGTCAACGCTACACTTGGGATGATGACGTGATGACATAAAACAAAAAGTACGTTCCCATGACAACATCACGTTGTCATGGGAACCGTCATTACATGGTAGGCGGAGTGGGGGTGTTAGGTTTTTTTCGTTACGGAATTTCTTGATTCGGTCGCCGCGCTCAAAGCCCGCGATAAAAGCTATGCAATAGCTTAAAAATGCCATTTGCCGTGTTGCTGCTATGCATTCGGTGCGCGGCTTTCCCGGCAGTCCTGCCTGTGATAGTGCGACAATATTGTGCGCGCGTCATCGTTTCGCGCGCTTTTCGAACTATTTTATATCAGTTGTGTTATCAATAAAATAGTATTTATACTTAAATCAGCACGTTTAATCACAAATGCTACAAATCGCATGGAGAGGGGGGTAAACTGTCGGGTCGCGGGCGCACACCACGGACTGCTCTTCCCTGCATGACATTACGAGGCTGCCTGCACGGCTCATGGTTCTAACAGTTGTATATAATCGCGATGCCGATATATCGACCTGCCGATTATATCGGCCGATAGGGCATCTGAATCGTAATCGTTACATCCCTAGTTTTAAGTCACAGAAACTCATACATACTTCGACAGTTTTGGCGCATTTGATTACACTTTTATACTTTTATGTCAAGTTCATTTCAGTAATTTTTTCCACTTCTTTCATTAAAAACAATGGGTCTTCAGATTCAAAGTTATCAACGTTATCATGTCATTAGTTTCAAAGTAGACTAAGTAGCTGTTATCAGTTTCATTTTCAATCCAGGCTATTACAAAGTTAGATGAGGGATCTTATCATGTCAATATGATCAGAGGCTCTTATTTCCTCTGAAATCTCGTCATCTAAAGTGATTAGGTAACTCTTATCTTTACTGTTACTTTTTCATGGTGTGTCGGAGTTTTTATGGATAACTAGCAGCGCCCCGCGGTTTCACCTGCAGAAGTCTCGATCCCGTGGGAATTTCGGGATAAAATTCTATATGTTAATCCAGGTTATAAACTATCTGTGTGCCAAACTTCATCCAAATCTGTCTAGCCGTTTGAGCGTGAAGAAGAGACAAACATACACACACACACACTCACAAACTTTCGCCTTTATAATATTAGTGTGACTAGAATGTTTGTTTATGTGGTCAAGAATGCCCTTTATGAAGCCAACATTTCTATAAAAGCATTTAATTTTTAAAGCGTTTTAGTAACGTAATAAGTACCTAATAATATTGATTTTTATTTCGGAACAATCCATACAGTGTTAGTAACATAATATTAAAACCAGGGACTGAATTACCCAAAAATTAAGGAACCTTTAAATTTCAGTATGACGTCATACCGTTAAATAATGGTTACCGAAATATTTCGATACCGTTCTTTGTTTCAGTAGCAGAATTTTGAGGTTGAAAATGCATACCGGTATACAGGGTGTCAGAGACATCGACGCGAAAACTGAAACCATGGATTCAGTACATGATTCTGAACCCTCCCCTTTTTTTTGTGTGGGAAATTATCAAATAACTTCTCCCGCTCTGGATGGAGCGGGAGGGCGTGTCAGACTCTTACTGACTAAAACCCACCCGTGTTCCTTCGGTTGCCCTGTTGCCGGGGGCCACGATTTCCCTTTCAGCCCATATTCGCGACCTCGGCAGGCATTGGCCCTAGCGGACCCCGTCAATTCTGCTGACATCTCTTTGAGGCGCGCGTGGAACACAACGCGCCGTCGACCCGGGCCTGGTCCTTATCGAACGGCGAGCTACCCATTGCTCACCGCCCGCAAGCCCGCGCTTACGGTGGCTGGAAATCGGCTCGCGATTCCCGCTCTGGGCGTCTCCTCCTGTGGCGGTTTGGGGCGTGAGGGCGCGAAGTTTGCCTCTCCCTTACATGTTCCACCTCCTCCTTCGCGAGCATTACCGCTTCGCAGAAGGAGGTGACGGCCTGCCATTTCCTCTCGCTCCATACCATGGCCTGAACCAGGGC
The DNA here is from genome assembly GCA_963680765.1 of Agrochola lychnidis. NCBI lineage: Eukaryota > Metazoa > Arthropoda > Insecta > Lepidoptera > Noctuidae > Agrochola > Agrochola lychnidis. The sequence continues at coordinate 21,452,427 of OY796849.1, forward strand.
CGGACGCGAGAGATCACCGCCGCCGATCACCTCTATGAGGACCCCGCGTTGCTCCGCTCAAGCCGGGCAGACCTCCACCGTATGCTCCACCGTGTCCTCAGGCCGATCCACACAATGGTGACACCCGGGCGTTTCCTCCCGCCTTATCCTGAACAGGAATCTCCCGAAGCAGCCATGTCCGGTGAGGACCTGCGTCAGGTGGAAGGTGAGGGCGCCGTGGCGCCTCTCAAGCCACTCCTCAAAGAGGGATCTTATCTCCGCAATTGTGGCGTGCCCTTCTAAAAAAAAAAAATCAGCTGTTTCATAGAAAAGTGCAATACCTACGCGGTCAAAATGTATGGAACAGCAGATTTTTTTTAAACAACCGACGAAAAATTTCAACGCAAATGTATCGGTAGTAGTACCTAAACCTTAATAAATAGGGGTTTTCTTTGACGCATCGCCGCCACACTCTGTCTGTCGTTCACTTGCTGATTATAACTCAGTATTCGTTTTTATTTCCGATCGGAAGAACATGACTGTGTAAGCATCCGCACCGCGCCGTTTTACATGTTTTTCAGTACTGAAATCGTGTAAAGGTTAAATAACGGTTTAGCCTAACCTTAAGGCCTCTGCCTCGAATCTTGCGGGCAGTAGGGCGGCGGCGGCGGCGGCGCGGGAGCGGCGCGTTCAAATGCATAGATTTATATGTAACTGGCCTCGAAAGCAGCGGCGCGGGAAGCAAGCGGTTCCATATAAAACTATGCGTTGCCGCGCCGCCGCACCCGCCGCCCCGCTGCCCGCAAGATTCGAGGCAGAGGCCTTATTTATAAAGGTATCGGTATAGCTCAACCTTTATTTTAAACCGGTACCAGTATATTTTTCAGGTATCTTAACCTTTAACCGTAACCGCTTTCAGTCCTTGATTAAAACAACTTAATTATTATCTAGTGTTAGTACCAATCAACCTCTGAATAAACTTCTTTACAATTGGAGAGCTGAAGCTCTCCGTGACAGTTCTCAGGATGTTGTTGCGATTGTCTCTCACTCTCCTCAGTAGTGAAGCTGTTTTCTTATACACAATCGCGTTGAAACCCGTCGGTACGAGCATGCGCAAATATTTCCGACGCGCTGCAGTAGCGAGGAAGTCCCAACAATATCCTGAAACCACTGTTATACTGGACGCGCAGGACATCCAGTGATCTTTTGGTGTAATTGACCCATAGATTACTCGTGTACAGACTTTGGCAGTAAACCTTGCAAAATTGTTATATTTACTAGATCTGTTCATCGAGCAAATCTACGAGCCAACATAATACACCAGACGGCGAGTGCCCTGCGCTCCCTCTCTATATCTACATGGTCTTTAAGGTCGTCGGAAAGAAAGTGACGTAAGTATTTAAAAGTGGATACCCTTTTAATTACTGACGCGTTTATAAGTAACTCAGGTCCCACTTCACGGCTTTTACCGCCGACTTCAAGGACCGTGTCAATTTTTTTTTCATATTATGTCTTAATCCATTTGCGGCAGCGTAGGCTTCATAAGTCTTAAGCAACTCTCTAATTGCCCCCGCAGACGGACCCAGCAGCACCATGTCATCAGCATAGCTTATGTTGTTAATGCTAACTCCATCAATACTGCTTCCAACACGCGTGCTGCTGAGTCCCTCTATGAGGTCATCTACGAAGAAGTTGAAGAGCCTGGGAGACGTCAGACACGTAATGGCAAGTTTATTTCTTTTAATCGTGGTATGGTGTATAACTACAGTACGGTTTAGGTATAGACTTCTGTACACCCTTCGGAAAAATATAGGCGTGATGTAATGTTATGTTATGACTGTGAGTTGTGGTATCAATGAATGTGTACTGTAAGGTTTTATCATGAGATGCAACCTCATGCTGTATAGGCTGGCAAGAATGCTGTACGTCATCCGAACAATCAGACGGGATATATTTAAATTAGGATTTTGATATGGTTTTCACTTAAGGGGCTTGTGGCTAAGGAGGGGCTTGTGGCTAAATAATAACAGCTGCACTGGTCAATCGATCAGGTTAAGCTACGCTTGCCGCGGTTGGTCCGTGGATGGGTGACCATCTTTACATACCAAGTCCCCTCCGTGCCTCGGAAAGCACGTTAAGCCGTTGGTCCCGGCTGTCATTTGTAGATCTTTGACAGTCGTTACAGGTAGTTAGAAGCCCAAAAAGTCTGACAACCAGTCTTACCAAGGGGTATCGTGTTACCTAGTCACTAGGTTGTGGAGGTCAGATAGGCAGTCGCTCCATGTAAAATACTGGAATTCAGCTGCATCCGGTTAGACTGGAAGCCGACCCCAACATAGTTGGGAAAAGGCTAGGCAGATGATGATATGGTTTTCACTTATCGATAAAAAAAGATAGTTTAGTTTAGCCCCAGGCGTCGGTCACGCTGGTGTTGAAATTATATTGTACTTACTAATGGATTAAATATAATCACGGTCTTCAAAAGTTCTTTGATTTCAACACTGTCCCGGGTACCGCAGCCAAGCTAGTGGCTACAGCACTTATATTCTAAAGGCATAAGCGTGATGCATATTAAATTTTATCTTAATTGCTCCATTTAAATACCTAAATCAAATCTACCAAAAGCTGGGGGTAAACCAATGCATTCAGCTTTAGAATTTCACATGAAAAGCGCTAACAAATTCACATCCTAACATTTTATCATCAAAATTCTAGAACGTGCATCGAATGTTGACGTTATGCAACTAAGCTCCGCAACAGAAAATGGTGACGCGACACTATATACTATGTGCTTTGTTTAGTTTAAAACAACTTTACATCCATACATGTTCTTCTAATCCACTACATTCACATAACACCACGTTTGTGTTATCCAAAAAGTTATCCAAAGGTGTTGGTGAACAAACCAGAAAATCGCTCTCAAATCTAGATTCCAGTCGAGCTATTCTGTTAAAATCTCACTCTGAAATCTTATGTGAAGTGAGCTTGAAGTGAATTGTCAATAGAATCAATCCCTAGCTTCAGCTGGAATGATACATCACTTCACCAATTTCAAGGTGAGATTTTGTGGTGTAAAAATTTCAAGGTGAGATTTTGTGGTGTAAAAATTTCAAGGTGAGATTTGGTGGTCTAAAAATTTCAAGGTGAGATTTTGAGGTATAAATATCTCACCTTGAAAATTTGCTGCTACTGAGACATTCCTGCCCAACCTGAAAATCAAACCCAAGACCGTACGTTCTCCATCCCATAGTCACACTTGAAACCACTAGACTAACGAGGCAGTCTACTGAAGATCCTTCCTTTAAAGCATAATCAATAGAGATAATCGTTAATGTCTTTGAAACATCGCTAGTCCTTGCGGATCTCAAACTCTTTGACTTTGTAACCCTATTGACCCTTTCTGTACTTAACAAAGTAAAGTCGACGCTTAAATCTCTTTGGAAATGATCGGAATTCAATGGGTTTAAAAAGGTATGTTATTTAGGTTTAAATAAGCCGGTTTCTTCTACTACAATAATAATTCTACAAATTATAATATAATCATATGGCGCTACAAGGTTCTTTTGACGCGTGGTCACATTTGGAACTAAAGCCGCCATCTTGTCTTATCAGTACATTTCACAAAATAATTGCGCAACAGCGCCCCCCCTGTCAACGTCATTTGAGCGCCAAATGATTCATGTAGGATTGTACATTCATTTTAATTTCAAATGACAGCGAACACTGGACATGAGTACATTCAGCGGATAATGTGATGAACCAACTTATGATTCGGCAAGATTTATTGATCATCTGATTGCTTCAAACCAATTTACACCAAAGAAATGTTTAGAGATCCATAGACGATTGTAATATTATACATGTTAGAAAGGAATCGTGTCATTTCTAAAGGAAAGGCTGTTCTAAGGATTTAAATTTTACGTTTATTTTCCTTTTCTATATATTGGAAGGTGTGTTTTACTAATATTACGTGAGACCTGGGCTAAAAGAATAATACAAGTCACCATGAGAAAATAAGGATTTTAGTCAAGTGGTAAGGGTGGACTAGAATAATAAAAAACCGGCCAAGTGCGTGTCAGACTACGCACAATGAAGGGTTCCATAGTTGGGATGAATTTATCCCAAATACAAACTTACCATTGTAGTTGAAATATATGTTCTCCCATACATTCCAACTGCAAATGATGCTTGTATGCACAATATTGAGAGATTTACCATGTTATTTTAAGACCATAGACTTTTTATAGATTTTTCCTGTAATCTATGAGTAAAGAGCCATACTATGTATTTTTTTCAATATTTTAGGTCTAGTAGTTTAGGAGATTTGGGAATGGTCAATTTTCATCGAATTTCTTATTTTCGATGAAAATTGTTAAATACTTTGTATAATATTGTATAAATTATTTTAAAATAATATAAAAATATTTTTAAGATCCTCGCAACAAGCCTTTTCATTTGAAATGTCACACGGTACTGTTGGCAAAACTTTTTCTTGTTTGCCCTCCAAAAGTGACCCCATTTCAACTTAATCGGTCCATTAGATTCGGAGCAAATTGGCTGTGACAGACGGACAGACGAGTGATCCTATAAATAAGGGTTCCGTTTTTTCCTTCTGAGGTACGGAACCCTAATAATAGCTTAGATAGGTAATATTTAGAAGTTAGAATGAAAGACTAAGTATAGTGTTGAAGTTGGATCGATTTGTTTTTGCTATACTCCAACAATTTCAGCACTGCCCCGATTTAAAATGTATTTGTCAGTACACAAGCCAACGCGACTGCCCATTCATCTGTTATCAATCCGTTCCACTTCTCGCCTTACACACGAAGCTTTTATCACAAACGTTTTCACTTTATCGACTAGAACTGCACCAATATCGATAGTGCTCATTGTGAGTGTTAACGACACCCCTAGCTTTTGTAATAAAACGACTGTAACCGGTTTTATCGGGTCTTAGAACTTCTTTATTGACTGTACTGAGAGAGCTTGATAGAGAAGGAACTTCAGTTTATTTTTTATACGCGTAGGACTAATATCAGTTAGTTTACTATGGGTTTTATGGATCACTTATTAAATATGTTAGGCTATTAAGGAAAACTAATAATAAGGGGTATATTTATTACTGAAATAAAATACTAATCATTAACTCGGCTACGTACCATATTCTACAACCCATAAAAATATCGACAAACAGAATAAATATAAATATCAAATTCTTAATTATCCACCATCGTGAGTCCACCGAGACCTGACACATACTGTTTAATTAAATAGGATTAAATAAAATTGCTATTATTATTTTATATCATTTTGTAGCGGTTACACCGCCACATACGAACTACACATCATAGACATGACGTCACACAAATCCTGCATCGCGCAGTTAGAGTTTACCGAGCGATCGACATACATACAAGATTTCAACTCCAAACCGATGGGCAGTTGCCCGCCAGACGCAACACCCGTCTGGTCGGAGGATCCTCCCTTTTCTATGGTGGATGAGTGAACTTTACACTCTGTTCCTCATACCCCTAAATAAAAAAAATAAAATTAATATAAAATATAATATTAAAAAATGGATATTAAAAAAAAATATAAAATAAAATTAATATTATTAAATTTCAATCAATCAATAATAATTTATTATTACTAACACCAGTTTGTAAGCTCGCAATTGTACTAACAAATATTGATGTACCTAATCGTAGAATTAAATGATTATTTATTTATTTGACTATCAATTTCCTACACTTATCTATTCTATACTTTCCACGGTCCAAGCAAACGACTTCTTCCCAATTTAAAAACGAAAAACATTTCTTCAAAGAGTTCTAATACAGCCTCGGAGTTAGTTCGGTTCCCTTCCGCCACTAATAGGCCTGCCTATTAGCGCCCAGGTTAGTTTAGGTTATTAGTTCGTTATATTCAACCATCTGCGACATTATGCATTGGTTCATATCTGGAGCAATTAATTCATAATTTGATTGATTTTGCATCTGCTTTAATTAATTTCGATCCGAATTTTGATGTTTTTCCGTAGGCTGATTTAAGGTCGTAAGTATTGCACGATTTGTATTAATAAACGAAGTTTCAGTACAAATAAAAGATACTTACGAAAGTGTAGACTGTGGTCTCAAAGAAGACAAACATAAATGAACACGTTTTGTTTCGAGCGAGCTGTCGCAGTGTTCAAATATTTTTATCATATAAGTAGGTACTCCAGCACTTAAAAGGATGGTCAGTCTATAGAATCTAGCTAAAAGGCTATTTTTTCAATGTGTTGCTAAGTGATACCTTAGTAAATAAACCTTATCTACATTAGTTAGATGGCCTCTAAGGGATCTCACGCACTAGACGACCACGACCAGGTAAACCATAGAAACCGATACGAATCGCGCACTTGGTCGCAACAGCTAACCAGCCGCAGACCATACAATACCACTACATGGCCACGATTGGCTGGAGTCGTGGCCATCTAGAGTGCGACTCTGCGCGAGATCCCTTTTTTTCTTTTCTTTTTTAGTGTGGGAAATTATCAAATAACTTCTCCCGCTCTGGGCGGAGCGGGAGGGCGTGTCAGACTCTTAATGACTAAAACCCATCCATGTTCCTTCAGTTGTCATGTTGCCGGGGGCCACGATCTCCCTTCAGACTGGTGTGCGAGATCCCTAAGACTATAAAATTATATTCTTGACACTATCAAATAACATCACGTTATATATCGACCGGAAAACTCAAATCTTTTGTTGCAAGCGATTTTCACAGAAAGCATAAAAATAGACTTCGATTTTACAACGGCCATTCTTTAAAAAAAAAAGTTTTTTAAACCCACAAAGTCTTTACCGAAGTAACAGTTCTTTTATCAAATCTTCAATCATTCATTCCCATTCAGCTGTCAAAAAAACGTTTTAACTTACAGCGGTATTGATCTGATACTTTTGAACCTAAGCGCCCTTTTACACGTACCACAACCACGCCACATCGCAGCGATAAAAATGTCGGCAAACAGTGCTTACGTGTGAATAGTGTCTGTGCAGCTTCTTGCAGTTGAGTTATGGTAACTACAAAATTTCGAAGTGATTGCGTTGTAGCTCGTAGTTGTGATGTGGTTACGTAGTGGCTAGTGTTTGCAGACAGACAGATCGTTGTGTTTGCGATGAGGCCGGCCGCTAGTGCGCGGTTTCGCTGGTGGTTACGTTGTGGCTGCGATGTGCCCTTGATGTGGTCGCTATCACCCACGCATTTGATTTTGACGGTCAAATGTGGTTCGTGTGAATAAACTATTTATTTTCATACAAATTAGCGTCCGTCCACGTGTTGTCTTTGTGGTGTGGTTATAGTACGTATGATTAGGCCCTAAGGCTGAGGGCAGACTGAGTCAAGACTGACTATTACGCTCAGCACACACGGAGGAGAAAGAGCTTGAGGCCTTTCCCTGACACATTGATAAATAATTAACCAAATCACAACAAAATTAGCGTAGAAATAGCAAGACTTGACAGGCCACAGGCACATAAATTTAAAATTAATTTTAAACAGACTATGGTTCATTAAAAACAATGACAACAGGCACACTTGCAACAAATTATTGAAAGATGTCAAAAATCTACAAAAGCATTATTGTTACCCAAGAAAAACTGTACTGTCCAGATATTTAAGTCGACCTCGTAATTGCATTATCACTTTTGACAACAATTCTCTCTTAATTAAAACATCACTAAGATTGAAACTATCTAACTGTCTTATAGACATATAGGCCTTCTCGTTTCATTACGTACAGTCCCAACGCCGCGTTTGTCTGTCTGACCGAGCTAATCTCTAGAACTACCTATCGGATTTGAAGAATTCTTTTTGAATTTGATATCCCAATTCTTGAGGGAGGTTATATTATAGGATACTTAACATCACGCTACAACCCTTTGGAACTGAGCAAAAAGAAAAAAGTCAGAGAAAACGCTAAGTGAAAATGAAGAGACGTGGGTGGGAGATGCGCAGCGACGCGGTAGTTTGGAGGACAAAATTTCACGCGGACGAGATCGCAGAGTGGAAGCCAGTTCAACATTAAAGTGGTAATGAAGTTACAAGACCAACTATACAACCAAAAAACTTTTTTTACTCTGGTGTGCACCTAGTCTAACAGGCCACAAGCTCGGTAACTGCAAAGTATAAACTATTTTCCTTGACATATTGTTGGCAACCGCCGCACATATTTTTTACTGCCGAATCGGCTGTAAAGTTTGACATTACGTAGTGCTTTTTGTGGTGTGTTTTATATGCTTTGGAGAATGTAAATTGTAGTGATATGTTTTGTTAAGTTTTTTTTACCTTGACGTTATGCTATGGCACTGTAAAACATTACGATAGGGCCCAAGAAATGATGGATGGACTGTGTAAAAGATGATATGTCTAATAGAAAAAGTACCTGGGCGACCGAACTCTGCACTGGTGGAAATAGAGAATGCTCATTTAATATAGGATAGTACGGTATTTCTATTTTCTTAATGTCCCTCGGGAATCATCGGATTTCCGAATACAAACGAATGCAAATTTCCATGTCCATCAATTATTAGATTTATCGTGTATAATAATTTGAATTCAGAACTAAGTATACTTTATAATTGTTTTGTTTTGATTTCCGTGTGAACTATATAGAGCTGTAAAACTATTTTCCTATCTGTCGTGCCTGCGACTTTAGCAGCTTTCCTCCCAATTTTAAAATAAATTACATTAAGTTAAAAGAGTATTAACAACACAATATATTTCTAAGTCGATTGAGAGCGTCCGGTCTGCATCAAGTGCAAAGGGCAACTGACAGAAATGCGACGACTGACGAAACACGAAGTTTACCGAGGGACATTAAGAAAATAGAAATACTGTACCTATTAATTACATATTGCCATGATAGTAGGTACTTACTAATTCCATGCTGCCATGATCATTATTCTAATGTCATTATTGTCATGTCATTATTCATTATCTTGTTCTAAGCTTTGGGCGACCGAGCGGTGCTCAAGTGAAAATACGGAGAAAACTAATTTTCCCAGATATGAGACCTAGCTAGACCGATTTTTCGCCCCCGTAAACCGCTATATTGTAACTTTCATCGAAATCGTTAGAGCCGATTTCGAGAACGTGAGTACAAATCTATATACAAACAAATGTATAAAATATATACAAATATTGCTCGTTTAATAGTATAGGATATAGACCCCAAATAAATTGGGATATAGGCAGGAGAATGGACTGTAAATAACATCATCACCATTATATTAGCAAAAATACGCCTACTGCCGGACATAGATCTTGATACTTGGGGGAAAAAATCGCTGTCTCAAGATGTACCTACAACTTAAGATAGTTAATTGATTCAGGCGGTCAATTGATTGGTTTCACTCTGCAACCAGCGCTCGGTGTGGCAACACGCCGTATTCGGGTACGCGACAAGTCAATCGTCATTCTGAGGGTGCCTCGTTGAGAGGTGAAACACGTGTCGATTTCTTACAGGGTTTTTATGGCTCTTTAGAAATAGTTAAGTGGAACAGGTTACTAAATATAACAACGTCTATTATATTTTTTACCTACAACCTTATAAAGCATCATCTTCACCATCCTTTCAGCCGAAAGACGTCCACAGCTGGACATAGGTCTCTTTCAAGAGTCGTCACATCGACCGACAAAAGATGTATAATTTCAACTATTTCATCATTTGCGTATTTGTGGTGATACTCAATTTATTGGCACAAGTAGTTTTTAAGCTACTTCATCGCTTCAAGCACTCGCTGTTTGAAATCAAACTTTTCGCTTAAAAATAATGGATTGTGCGACAGACGAAAGTCCGATAAACTTTATAAAACTATTGAAGATAAAACAGACCCCTCCGTCTGGATGGTTCAATCAATAATAATGATGAACTTTATGGGAGTTGCTGATTGATTGAGTGTACCTACTGACGTCACTAATACCAACTAACAAGCTTCGTCTGTGATGTTCACAGTTTTCATGGAAATCTAGCTAATGCCCGCGACTTCTTCTGCGAGTATTTTGTATTTTATCATTTTTAATACAAATATTTAGGATAAAAAACGCATGTGTAGTTCCCCGAGAGAGGAGGCGGAACGCGTGAGGGAGAGGCAAATTTCGCACCCTCGCGCTCCTAACCGCCGCAGGAGACGCACTGGGCGTCGGGAATCACAGGCCAATTTCCGGCCACCGTAGGCGCGGGCTTGCGGACGGTGAGCAATGGGTAGCTCGCCGTCCGATAAGGACCAGGCCCGGGTCGACGGCGCGCTGTTCCACGCGCGCCTCAAAGAGATGTCAGCAGAACTGACGGGGTCCGCTAGGGCCGATGCCTTTCGGGGTTGCAAAGAAATCCGAAAGGGATTTCGTGGCCCCCGGCAACATGACAACTGAAGAAACATGGATGAGTTTTAGTCAGTAAGAGTCTGACAATCATTTTGTCATTATCACTGATGAATAGCCGTGCCTCGGAAAGCACGTTAAGCCGTTGGTCCCGGCTGTCATTTGTAGATCTTTGACAGTCGTTACGGGTAGTTAGAAGCCCAAAAAGTCTGACAACCAGTCTTACCAAGGGGTATCGTGTTACCTAGTCACTAGGTTGTGGAGGTCAGATAGGCAGGCGCTCCATGTAAAATACTGGTATTCAGCTGCATCCGGTTAGACTGGAAGCCGACCCCAACATAGTTCGGAAAAGGCTAGGCAGATGAAGATGACTGATGAATAGGTATAGTCAACCTAGTAATTGCTTTATCACTTTTGACAACAAATCCCAATTAATTGATACGTAACTATGGTATGGTATTTGTCACATAGACTAGTAAAGACTTACATTCTACGAGTAATTACGTAACACATTCTTTATCACAATTCGTAGAATTTTGAAGGAAATTCCTAATCTATTGCTGCATAGGTTTAAAAAATTCGTCTGCTCAACAATATAAATAACGCAGTGAATGCTGTTGAACTGTCAAATTGAAAGGCATTGACATTGTAAGAGCCTGTTCACACGATGCGTTGCGGCGTCTCACCGCAACGCCGTATTGGCGGTCGCAAGCGCGTTGCGGCGCCGCCGCCTAAAGTTGTTACGCTGCAGCGGCACCGGACCGCATAGATTTCGCTGCATTGACGGTTACACGGTGAGACTGAACGGTGCCGCTCCGGCGCACAGTGGGAAAAAAATTACTTTTTTTGTTCCAAAATCTGTCTACACCACAATTTTTGACGTATCGCTGCTATTTTTTTTTATACACTCTTGAGATAACACACTTTGGTGTGTCACTGCCACTTTTCCTTAAAATTCAATACTATAACATCAAACTCGGGAATTGAAGCAAAAAACAATTTCTAAAAAAAATATTTTAGCAGAAATCAATTTTCTGGTCATGAATTTATTGTCTGTTTATAAAAAATCAAAATACAAAAAGGGGGCCCTATAAAAATTTGATTAATTTCCCGATTCTTAAAAGAAAATTAAAAAAAAAATACGATTTTGGAAAAGTGGCAGTGATACACCAAAGTATCAGTAGTCTCAGGAGTGTATAAAAAAAAATGGCAGCGATACGTTAAAAATTGTGGTGTAGGCAGATTTTTGAACAAAAAAAGTATTTTTTTTCCCACTGTGCGGCGTTGCAACGCGTACACCCCTCCCCGCCTCGTCTTGCGTGTTGCAAGTCCGGTGTACGTGCGGTGTGACGCCAGAACGCACCGTGTGCATCTGCCCTTAATTAAAATAGTGTGTTACAATTACCCCGCTTGTCGTTTTAAGACATGTAAGCGACATTCGACCTTAGGGTGATACCTATTTCAGTTGAGATTTCTATCAAGCTCTACTGAGCATCTCGAGGGATGGCAAATAAACTAGCTAAAGTACGGCGTTTGACTATTTATAGGTGCAATAAAACCATACAAGCCTTGGAGCCATTAACACCTTGAGTGAACCAGAGAGAGCCAGTAAAAGGTGGATGCGTTCGTATAAACTGGAGTACGAATAAAATTGGAATAGGTCGGAATAAAATTGGAATAAAACCTAGGATGCATTGGTTTGGGAGGTATCTAGCTTTGTTGTTAGGGTTCGTACGTCCGAATGAAAAAACGAAACCCTTATAGGATCACTCGTGTGTCTGACTGTCCGTCTGTCACAGCCAATTTGCTCCGAATCTACTGGACCAATTTAGTTGAAACTTGGTTCACATATGAATTTCTGTGACCCAAACGCGGACGTGTAACGTAAATAAATGAATTTTGAATATGGGAGTCACTTTTCGGGGCAAATAGGAAAACTAAAAAAAAAGTTTTGCAAACTGTACTGTGTGTTTTATCAAAGGAATGGGCTTTTTTATGAAGATCTCTTTTTAAATTATAATATAAATATTTTTAAAGATATTTAAGAAAATAAATGAAAATTTACCAATTCTGTTTATATCTCCGAAACTACAGAACCAAAAATTTTGAAAAAAATCTGAGAATGGTTCTCTATGTACTTATAGAATAGAATAGAATACAGGATAGATTACAGGAAAACTTATAAGAAGTCTATGGTGTTAAAATAACTTAGTAAATACCTCAATATTGTACGTAAAAATTTACATTTGCAGTTGGAATGTATGGGAGAACATGTTTTTCAACTACAATTATAAGTTTGTTCTTGGGATAAATTTTATTCATCCCAACTACGGAACTCATTGTGCGTGGTCCGATACACGTCAGGCAGGTTTTTTAGGGTTCCGTAGTAAACAAGGAACCCTTATAGTTTCGTCATGTCCGTCTGTCTGTCTATCTGTCTGTCTGTCCGCGGTCTAGCTCCGAGACCCTTAGTACTAGAAAACTGTAATTTGACATAAGTATATATTTTAATTACGCCGACAAAGTGGTAAAATAAAATTATGAAAATCATTTTTTTTAGGGTACCTCTCATACACGTAAAGTGGTGATCAAATTTTTTTTTTTTTTTTGCGTATAGTTAGGGGTATCATTGGAAAGGTCTTTTAAAAACATTGTGAGTTTGTGAAAATCATTTTTGGATTCAAGGATCCGTTTGCGAAATATTAAGTGCTAATTTTTGTTGGAGTCAAGTGTCCCCCCCCCTGCCGGCTAAATGGTTGGTTTTGGGTGTGTGAAAAAAATCACAACAGTATTTTATATAACGAAATTAAAAGGAAAACTATCACATCTAAATAGACTCTAGAAGTTAACGAGTAATAATCGACCAACTTAACTTTGCAGTTGCAAAAACATGTTTTCCCATACATTCCGTATGGGAGAACATATTTTTCAACTACAAAGTTAAGTTTGTTTTTGGGATTTATTCATCCCAACTACGGAACCCTTCATTGTGCGTGGTCCGACACGCACTTGGCCGGTTTTTTTTACTCTTAGCCTGCATCTCACCAGGAAAGTGACGATCAGGCCGAAGGTGGAAGCGAGCTTCACCCGGAATCCTCAACCACAGAGAAACTGGCTATCTTACCTCCAACTGCCGAAACACAAAAATGCTGTTAACATTGTTGTTATGGTGACATGGCGACAGATTTAGATAAGATAGTGGTGGATTGTGTGAGGAAGACAGAAGAAAGGCTTTTCTTATAGATCAGGGAAGTTTCAATGTTGTATTTGTAGGTCTAAAGCCTTGATTAAGTGTCTAATTATTCTGTTTTTTGTTTCTATAGCATTCATCTCTTTATTTAAAATGCTTAAATGCGTAGAGGCTTTTCGTTTATTTTACAGCTAGCTTCTGTGAGCTGAGGGGAGCGGGAGGGCGTGTCAGACTCTTACTGAGTAAAAACCACCCGTGTTCCTTCGGTTGCCCTGTTGCTGGGGGCCACGATTTCCCTATCGGTTTTCTTCGAACCCCCGGCAGGCCGGATATTATCCCTTACGTACAAACTCACTTTTACCTCTTTATAATATTGGTATAGTCATTAGAGTTATTATTGTTATTAGTTATTGGTATAGTTTGGTTAGACTACTTTTCCAAATAACTGTTAAAACCTATTTACTTAATATTCGCGCATATTTGTTGTGATTTTATGTCCCCTTTGACTTGTTTTAATCTGGACCATTAAACTATTAAATATTGAAACACGTGCACTTAAATTAAAAAGGTGGAATACTGAAAACATTTACTATCTACCTACTTTCAAAAACGGTAGGGGGCGAGCGAGTGAATCTGTAGTAAATCAAACCGTTTAGAGGCTCTAGCATATAGGCGCGAAGCGACGTCGCGACGCGATGGCACGATGCGATTATGGTGGAACAATTTTCTATCGGTGTCGCTATAGGCGCCTGTCTACGGGATCCTTAACTGTTAATCACATAAGTATCAGCACTTGAGTGAGATACCTGAGATACAGATTTATTCCTAAGTTCAGGTAGAATCCAATTATTATATACCTCTACTCTAGTTTAAGACCCTATTTTGTAAATATTTGTATGCATCAATTACCTATTTTAATAAACAATTTCAATAATTTATACTGAATGTTGAAAAACGCTGCGAGTTTTAGCGAAATTCCACACGAACAAAATCGCAGTAATTTTTATAAAAGAATAATCGTTGTAGAGTTGCGTTTGACTACTGCTTGACCTAATGTGGTAACTAACTACTGAATGGCTGAACCGATTCTGATGAATGTTATGTCGTTAGATTTGTCTTAATTGCGCGAGTGCATGTCGCTGGGTATATTAAAATTATGAAAAATCAATATTATGGAGAGCAGTGGTGGCCCAGTGGTAGAGCAGTGGTGGCCCAGTGGTTACGGCCGCGACTTACGAGTTGTAGGTCGTAGGTTCGAACCCAGACAGGCGCTTTACTTTGTGTAAATTATTTCATCACCACTGCTCTCAAAACGGTGAAGGAAAACATCGTGAGGAAACCGACATGTCCTAGAACCGAAAAAATTCGAAGACTTGTGACATCTACCAATCCTTACTGGGCCCGCGTGGTGGATTACGGCCCACTCCCTCTCACAGAGAGGAGGCCTTTGTCCCAGCAGTGGGAACATTATAGGCTGTTGATGAATATTATGGAGGAATTTCGCCAACAAAATGTATTTTTAAAAAGAAAGCTTCCAGACCTATCGAGTGGAGTATCAAAATGAACGGTTTTAAAAGTTGATTACAAAAATATAAACACATTATATATTTAAATGTTACTTGGAATAAGAAATGATAAAAAACTAAAAAAGCTAAAAGTAAAAAAAAGTTAGTTTTTTTTAGTTACCAGATTTAAGTTCTATGTTAACAAGGGGTGAACCTTTTTTATAGCTAAACATTGTGTTGGCTTCAGTTAATGCATTTTCCTACACGATTTAAAAGTAAACATCGAAAGTTTAAATAATAACATCTCAATCAATAATTATAAATCTTTGAGTTTCATAAGAAAAAAAAACAAATACCTAAACGAAATTCACACAATATCAACAAAGAACGAGCATTTAATACTAACATTTTAAGAGCAAAAAGATAAAAAGTTCAAAGTCATTCCCGTAATACGGCACCGGAATCATCCGAAAACGTTTTCCAGAGATTGTAGATCACAGATATAGAAAATGAGGGACCTTTTGTGAAGACCATTATTTTCTCCAACCGGTAGATATATTATTCCTTTTTTTTTTCGTGGTCTATAGAAATCTGAAATACATTGTGATTGTTCCTGGAAATGAGTTTTATAGGTCTCGTATCGTTTAGTTTTTTTTTTCTTTAATAAAGAACATACATCTAATGCAACCTCAAAACATGTCTTTGTAGATTTTTTTTTTACATTTTTGAGCCCATTTCTGTACAATAGATTAAATAGAAAACTTAGTATTTATAAATTAAATTACTTTAGCTGTAAAAAAATTATAATTGAATATTTAATAACCATAGATTATGCACAGACAGAAGATCTACTTGTTGTCTGCAAATAGAACCGCTAACATGCTATTTTACTTATATTTACCTAATTTTAATTTAGTTTGTACTTTATACTCATAGTTAATTTATTACATTATATTCTTCCTAGCCTGAAACACAGGTTCAACCTAGTTCAGGCAAATAAGCAACTGTGCTCTATTTTAATTATAAAGTTACTTATTATAAATGTGCCCCTTTTTATAAATAAACAATTTTATTATATATATTATTATTATAGGCAACAGAACTTTTTTTTTGAAGATTTTTTTTTTTTTGATATGCAGTGCTTACCTTTGTACTCAAAATTATAATTTTTAAATTTAAATAAATAAATTTTTTATTTCAAAAAGTAGTTTGTACATGGTATACAAAGTTGTCTTATATAATTAGATGTTATAAATAAATAGAACCAGTACAACACATATAAAAATGGTCATAGGACTCCCTTTCCTAAACTAGGCAGAAAATCTGTCTGTATCTTAGGAAAGAGTATCCATTCACAGTGAGTCTTATTACGGTTACAAAAAAATTTTTTTTTTGGTACGTGCAGCAGGCGAACAAAGTACTTAATGTTAAAATAAAGTATAAAAATAAAAAGAACAAAAAAATTAAATAAAACATGAGTGTGTGTGGGTGTATGGGCGTGTGGGTGTGTATGGTTGTGTGTTGGTGTATGTGTGGGTGTGTGTGTGTGTGTGTTTGGGTGCATGTGTGTTTTTGCGTATGCGTGTGTATGTGGGAGTGCTTACATGCCTGTGTTGTATGAGTAAGTGGATGTGTTGTGTTCTGTGTGTAAACCTATCTCTTTACTGTATAGTGATTAGAAGCTCTTCGGTATCACTATATGTCAATATCTGTAACCATGAATTTAATTTAATTATGTCGTATTTCTATTTATTTTACTGTGTCTACATAAATAATAAATTAAATAGATAAAAACTGGTGCACTTTATGGATAGTTTTTTAACTCCCCCAATAGTCATTTCCATTCATCATGTAGAATTGTGGAAGCTCAAACTAAGATACTATCATAAATGCAAGCTGAACATTGCATTAATGATTGCTCAATTCTCAACTAGTTTTGCACTCAAATAGAATAAGCAGAGGTCATGACAGGAAATTCAGAAATATGTACATGAGTAAGGTCCACGAATCCACTCTAAAAACAACCAAATACAAAGGGTTTCGTACCACCGTACAATATTTAACACATGTTTTTTTAAAATACTTTTGGTAATAAAACATGTTTCTTGTACCCCTACCTTATACCCCTTTAAGTTTAAACTCTCCTTTTTATCCTTTTTTTAAGCCCATGGCCGGTTTTAAAACTCTGACACCAGGTTAGTCACTAACCACACGAAAAGAAAGATTTTAAACTTTATTTTATCTAAATTATTTTTTGTTATAGCAACAATAGAAATACACTGTGAAAATTTCAACTGTCTACCTATTACGGTTCATGAGATACAGCCCGCTGACAGACAGACTGACGGACGGACGGACAGCGGAGGCTTAGTAATAGGGTTCCGTTTGGGTACCCTTCGGATACGGAACCCTAAAAAGTAACGTGTTACAAACTCAAATCACCAATGAGTAGCTAGAATGTTACAGCACTCATGTATCTTAAAGGTCCGTACACGACGCAACCAATCACAAACTGGTTAATAACGCGTTTGTAAGTCGCGTCGTGGACGACAGGCCTAAGTGCTCATGCACACGAGCGGCATCCGTCAACGGCAGAGGCAACTACAGCCGTCGACACGCGTCGTCGGGAGCTGCTGTCGACATGTCTACGACTGCCGTCAACAACGTGCCGCTCGTGTATTTGAGCATCCTACTCAAATACAAAAGAGGCACATTGTCAACGGCAGGTGCCGATGAGTTCGTGGAGGCGATCGGCGGCGGTAATCTCTCGCATCCGGCCCTGGTTCAGGCCATGGTACGGAGCGCGAGGAAATGGCAGGCCATCACCTCCTTCTGCGAAGCGGTAATGCTCGCGAAGGAGGAGGCGGAACGCGTGAGGGAGAGGCAAACTTCGCGCCCTCACGCACCAAACGCACCAACTGCCGCAGGAGGAGACGCCCTGGGCGTCGGGAATCGAGAGCCGATTTCCGGCCACCGTAGGCGCCGGCTTACGGACGGTGAGCAATGGGTAGTTTGCCGTCCGAAAAGGACCACGCCTGGGTCGACGGCGCATTGTGTTCCACGCGCGCCTCCAAGAGATGTCAGCAGAATTGATGGGGTCCGCTAGTAAAGCCTGCCAAAAAAAAAGGTGCCGATAAAACTCGTCGGCTGCCATCGACGCGTGTCAGCCATCTGAAGTTGCCTCTGCCGTTGACGCGTGCCGTTCTTGTATATGAGCACTAAGAACAAAC
This sequence comes from Agrochola lychnidis, assembly GCA_963680765.1. Classification (NCBI taxonomy): domain Eukaryota; kingdom Metazoa; phylum Arthropoda; class Insecta; order Lepidoptera; family Noctuidae; genus Agrochola; species Agrochola lychnidis. The sequence continues at coordinate 21,470,690 of OY796849.1, forward strand.
ACAAACCGTAATCTGTCTAGAGTCTATTTTATAAAGTCTGGACTTTCACACACCCGGTCAGAGTACTGCTACGTACTAGAGTGGTCCAATACACATTCGTGCATTGCATTCTTGCTAGTCCCGCTTTTGATCTTCGAAAGTACGTTTTACATAAAACTTTTCCGAGTATTGATGCACTTTGCGTCAGTACTGCTTCGGTTGTTCACTGAGCTCGAAGTAAAGTAAGGAATACAAATGAAAGATGGAAGGTACGTTTTTTTTTGTTGTTTACAGCCGTGCAACAAAAACATAAATGTGGTTTCATTAACTTATTTTCTTTGTCTTCTCCATTATACAAGTTAATCGTTTTGCTTGATATTTATAAATATGAATCGTACAAGAAATAACAGTTTAGTAAAATGTTACTAGTCCATTACGCTACGCAACGCTACCATGTGACGAAATTCGCTACAGTTTTAGTGAAAAAATGTTTTACATTTTTAAAATAACGTTCGGTAAAATATTGCCTTTCGACCATATATTTCATTCAAATTAAACCAACCATTGATAATACAATATACCACAAATATATTTAGTCCTACTATTCATCATGGCGTTTCCGACGCGATTTAAGCGTTTACATGTATGGAAAGGCATTACAGCTACGTCGAGGCATTCAGTGACAGATTTATAACTCCCAAAACCGGGACACATAGATATTAACACATTCTTGGTACAAGAACGCCCGTAACAAAATACTTGGGGCAACTGTCAGTTTCGATTCACCCTCCTTCGAGCACGATAAAACTGTTGGCAAGTATATTTATGATAAAGTGTACTACGTTCATGGAGTTTTGAGTTAGTTTCGCTTGTAAAGTTTTTTTGGACAGAAGTTCCTTAACCGTGCACGAAATTGACTGATTTTGATCAATTTCGTTCATTGGTTGTGAGAAAGGGAAAAGGAATTTAAACGAAACTGTTTGTGATTTGAAAAGTTGAATTTTTTGTTTTGCACGTGGCTTAAAGGGATTTTTCAAACAAATTAAGTATTCATGGAAAATCACTAATATTCGCAACAAGTTTTCCGAAAAATGACGCGAGACTGACGTTTGATCATTTTGTTAAAAGAAACTGCTTTTGATTTTGAAAATTAAAAAGTATCATCAACATCATTACACAGGGTGCAATTATTTTTCGTAGCAATTTAATTGCAATTATAAAACTGAATTTGATGTGTAACAATTTCAGGCATTTTAGGTATTACAATATTAATTATTGTATTTCATTATTAATATTCTAGGGAACTAGTTAGCCACATTTCTTATTTTCATACAGTAATATTGCTAAATTAATCAAAACATGTAAATATTTGACAGCTATTTACGACGTTGCAAACTTTTAGGATAAACCCTCTTAACAGGTGCTATGACTGACACGAATAGTTTAGCATCACAACTGTACTTTTATAGTCAAACAAACATAATCTTTCAATTATTTCAAGCTTTCTCACAATAAGATAAGTAATAGACAAAAGAGAGTTTTTTTCGTGCACGGAGCCTTAACGCGGCTTGCGGTAGGAGTTGACTGGTAGAAATTGTCACGTCAGGAAAAGGTCACACAACATTTTATCCGATATACCTACATTTTTTCCGACTCATTTTAACTTTGATGTGCAAATACAAATAAATTCAGTGTAGCAGAAATAAAATGTTTCTATTAAAAAAGGACCCACGGAGCACCATCTTAACAATACCTACAAGACAGACAGATTTAACAGGTTTCTCTTTTCTTTGCCAAAACTTACTGTAAACATTCCCCTACCTTGATTCCCTTAAAATAATTTCGCCAAGATAGCGTAAGACTCAGTTAAGATTTTTTCTTTAATTTCTAAAAGAGTTCCGTCTTCCGCTCCCCGCTCGTTTCCGCTTTAGATGGCAGTCAATTTGAGTGGTGGCTTCACGCCTTCGGCCTTGGGCTTGAATTTTCTTCAAAAGCACAAAATATTTCGTACATTTTTCTCCTACATTGACGTGTTTACTAGGTTTTATTTCTTTAGATTTTGTTGGTGTCATTTTAAATGGACCGTCATAAAGTTCAAAGACGCGTCTTTACGTGAAATTATAAATAAAATGCGCTGCCCATTCCAAGATTGCCTGGAAGAGATCGCGGAAAGCGATAAGACTACCCATTGTATATTTTTTAGTGTTTGATTTATTTTTTGCTATGTATTTTTGTGGTGTATAATAAAGTATATATAAATAAATAAATAAAAAGAAAGCAATCGTTAATTTACGTACACATGATAGTAGCTATAGCTAAGTAGGCACGAAAAGAATAGGGGGACCTCGATAATCCATAAGCACCAAAAGGTTATTTGAATAGATTTACTATCACATTTTAGGAGCAGTAGTCCAAACACCCCTGTATAGAGTGTTTGAACTATTAATAGTACGGTACCTAAAATGTGTTAGTCGGTTACAAAAGTGCAATACGTGGTCAAAATGTGTGGAACAGCAATTTGTTTATTTTAAATAATCGACGGATAATTTCAACGCAGGGGCGTCCAGAATACACGATGGAGCATACGGTGGAGGTCTGCCTGGCTTGGGCGGAGCATCGCCGTGTCCTCGTAGAGGCGATCGGCGGCGGTGATCTCTCGCGTCCGGCCATAATTCGGGCCATGGTACGGAGCGAGAGGAAATGGCAGGCCGTCACCTCCTTCTGCGAAGCAGTAATGCTCGCGAAGGAGGAGGCGGAACGCGTGAGGGAGCCCCCCTCGCGCCCCTAACCGCCGCAGGAGGAGACGCCCTGGGCGTCGGAAATCACAGGCAGATATTCGGCCACCGTAGGCGCGGGCTTGCGGACGGTGAGCAATGGGTAGCTCCCCGTCCGATAAGGACCAAGCCCGGGTCGACGGCGCGTTGTGTTCCACGCGCGCCTCAAAGAGATGTCAGCAGAATTGACGGCGTCCGCTAGGGCCAATGCCTGGCGGGGGTTCGAAGAAAACCGATAGGGAAATCGTGGCGCCCGGCAACAGGGCAACCGAAGGAACACGGGTGGGTTTTAGTCAGTAAGAGACTGACACGCCCTCCCGCTCCGCCCAGAGTGAGAGAAGTTATTTGATAATTTCCCACCCAAAAAAAAAAGGGGCGTCCAGAATCATCAAGTACTGAATCTGGGGTAACAGGTTGCATGTCAATGTCCCTGCCACCATGTATTATCTCCTATATTATTTTTTTTTAAGTGAATACTTCTTTAAGTGCATTGGGCATTTTTGAGATGGGTAAAAACAATTGAACTCGCGACACCGTTACCATTTTTGTAAACGCGATTGTACTCTTTATTTATATTACATTACAGATCAATGTTCTATGCAAGTATTTTTACTTTAAAGGTTTTGGAAGTATTTTTTTTTATTGTTCATGTTTTCTATTCTGTCGGCACTCCCGGAGTGCCACTGTTTTTTTTATCTTTGTTGTCCCACCTGGGCAACTGGGCAAAAGTCTCCCCCATACTTTTCCAGATTTCTTTATGTTGTGCCTTCTCCGGCCAATAGGGCTATAGGTGTGACCCATCCAGTCCCATTTCAGTCTCGCAGACTTATCGCCAACATCGGTGATAACTGTCTTGGAGCGTATTATGGTGTTGCGAATTTGGTCGATTATGATTTTTAAAATGATACGCTCCATCGCTCTTTGGCTAACCTTGTGTTTGAACTTTTAAGCCTCGGTCAAAGAACAAGTCTGCGTCATAGGATAGGATAGGCAGGATACTGTATTCTGGCAACACGGCAACTGAAGGAACACGGGTGGGTTTTAGTCAGTAAGAGTCTGACACGCCCTCCCGCTCCGCCCAGAGCGGGAGAAGTTATTTGATGATTTCCCACCCAAAAAAAAAAAAAAAGGATACTGTATTCGATACATATTATAAATTAAAGTCGCGTTTTGTGTCTGCTTGTGTGACTGCATTGCTATTCTAAGCAACGCAACAGATTTTGATTCGATTTTCATAATCACTTAGAAAACTTATTCCGGAAGGTTTATGTATACTTATAATACAAAACTATTAAATAATCTGGATAATTTAAAGAAAGAAAGAAAGAAAAATGCGTTTATTGGCATTACAGCAGAGAAAATACACCTTATAACTATAAAAAAAGAAAACAATATCGAATTTGTCAAGTCATTGCAAGCAAGGGTAGGTGTACCTGTAAGCTAATTCCCACGATTTACATACTTATCCAATTTGCGATACACAAGTTAAGAAATTAAATTAGAGTAGAATTAGCTGTGTAAAAAAAGCACACTCCCGCACACAGTCAAATTTAAAATGATTTACAAAAAATAAAGTTAAAATTGGCTGCCAAAACGACGAAGGTATATTTTGCGTTTTAGGATACGAGTTTGTGAAGCCTGGATTATCTTGATTGACCCAAACGAGTGTCAAGCTCAGTGCAAAATCCATAGTTGATGTACGTACCACAGTAGTCAAATATCAAATAGTTTGTTGCCCTTTGTGACTCACTCAGATGTCAATCAATGCTGGCTTTGAAGAAAGTATTAGCAAGTATATGGCTTTGAACACCGTATTAGAGGCTTTGAACATCATATTGGGATAAGTTTTGGAAACCGACTTTTTGCAAACTATTTATTTATTTATTTAATACTTCAAGCACAGAAATGTCCAAAAGAGGACTTAATGTCATAGGTATTTTCTACCAGTCAACCTTTGGGTGATGCAGAGACAAACAGTGGTAGGTGCAATTAAGAAAAATTGAGGAATAAAAAAATATTCAAATATACACATATACCTATTAAAAACTATAAATATAATATATATGCCCAATTATAGTATATATAAAGATAAGCACAAATAAATATACATAAATACATGAATATACTAAATAAGACAAACAATGGGAAAACATTTACCTAACTACGCTACCTTGCATTAAAATTTCCACAGCAAGAACTTTAATGTACCTATGGTCCACCATAGTGGTGGCTAGTGGGGTGTTCAAACGTATGAAGCAATGGAAATTCTTTCAATGCAAAATCTTTTGGATTATGTTTGAAAACTAGATCATTTTCACTATGCAATCGGAATTTTGTTTTGTTTGTTTGTTGTCATTTGTTGCAGCGCCTATATAATTACGCAATGTGTGTTGTCTTTGGTTTTGGTATAGACCATTAATTTGTGACCTGTCCTGACATCAAGCAATGGACAACCTTGTCAATATTTTAACCGTGTGACATATCAAATGAAAGGGCTTGTTTTGAGGATCACATTTTTTTTAAAATAATAGTTTTAAAAGATATTGAAGAAAATAAACGAAAATTGACCATTCCCCCCCCTTATCTCCGAAACAACAGAGCCTAAAATTTTGAAAAAAATACAGAAAATAGTTCTATACTTATAGATTACAGGAAAACCTATAACAAGTCTATGGTCTTAAAATAACATGGTAAATCTCCCAATATTCTATTTGCAGTTGGAATGTATGGATGAACATGTTTTTGAACTACAATGTTAAGTTTGTATTTGGGATGAATTCATCCCAACTACGAAACCCTTCATTGTGCGTGGTCTGACACAATCTTGGCCGGTTTTTATTTTTGTATAATGGGCGTTTTTTTTTTTTTCAGAATACTTAAACAATTTTTCTCTATTTCTTTTATTACGCAATTAGGGTGCTGGTCAGCCAATATTTCCCCACGGCATACGCTATTCTCATACACTAGTTCGTTCGTATCATGTTTTGATACAGTTCGTACCGATACCGGGGAAGAAGAAGTTAAGGAAGAATCAACAAAAGTTTATTTATATTATGTAAATTGATAGTGCCTTTACCATGTACTGGGAAAATGTACACTTGCACAGGGATAGAAAATAGTCTAAAATAAATTGTGTGAATTTTTTTGTTTGCAAAAAAATTACATAAACTTTTTTTTTTGTTTTTACTACTCACAACCCTACTAATGCCTTAGAGTAGGTAACAATTTATGGACTGTGTGTCTGAAATAAAGATCCCATCAAAAACATAAATGTGAAAATGGGAGCCAAATTCCATAAATATGGTTGTCGACTTCGCCGACAAAAGAATTGAAATCTAAATGGGTGCCAAGTTCTGTAGATAATCCTGAAATTTATTTATAAGAACATGCAACTTTCTAAAATAAAATTAAAACACAAATTCTTGTTTTTTCTGCTATAACAATGTTTGCTATTTAAAAATATTACTTCTTAAATTTGAACAGTCGAATTATTTACACAAAGCACTTAGGATAAATTGAAGCTCAAGATTTGACTTGGCTAGTTTTTACATACAAGTTATCTTATATTTGGCTAATCAATTTATCATCTTTATATTTGTCTACAGTGTCGCGGTGTAAAAGAACTAAAACAAACAGGGTAACTTTTTTATGCTGGTGTGCATTACAGCTACGTCTTACACTCGCGCCACGTCATTGTGCTGTAATTTTACTTTTTTAGTGTGCGTGCATTAAGCGGCTAACAGTTGGACGCTATTTTTTTATCGAGTTTACAGCTTTGACTGTCTACCTAGGCATATTTAATTATTATTATATAAGAAATTTGTACACTAGTCTATAAGTTTATTGCATGTATCTCATATCTTTGTATCGGTGTACTTAATTGTTGGTGAGCCAAATAAATAAAGTAAAATATTCATATCTTTGTTCTTTATGTTATGCGCAAGTTACTGTTTCTTATTGTAACTGTTTACAGCTTTGACTGTCTACCTAGGCGTATTTATATATTTGTTCTTTATGTTATGCGCAAGTTACTGTTTCTTATTGTAACTGTAAGGTCAAAATATCTTCTTTCTCTAAAATTTCAGCTTGCTGGTAAAAACTAGCCAAGTCAAATCTTGAGCTTCAATTTATCCTAAGTGCTTTGTGTAAATAATTCGACTGTTCAAATTTAAGAAGTAATATTTTTAAATAGCAAACATTGTTATAGCAGAAAAAACAAGAATTTGTGTTTTAATTTTATTTTAGAAAGTTGCATGTTCTTATAAATAAATTTCAGGATTATCTACAGAACTTGGCACCCATTTAGATTTCAATTCTTTTGTCGGCGAAGTCGACAACCATATTTATGGAATTTGGCTCCCATTTTCACATTTATGTTTTTGATGGGATATCATTACTTTTTGTAAAGAAATTATTATTATTCGTCAATCAAACGTGATCTATTAAATTCTTTTTGTAAATATGCGTAGCAATATTGTGTAAGAATGTAGGTATTTCTTTCGTAACAATTGTTACAATTTTCCGCAATGATGTCAGATCGCTGAGCCGGCGCACTGTGGGAAAGCCCCATACAAAGCCGTCTCAAAACCGTTTTACGTGAAAGTCGTTGTAATGGAATAAAATTAATAAATTAATATAGTCTAATAAGTAAGCTTTCTTTTGGCAAATTTTTTGTTTTTTTAAATTTAATCATAATGTATATAAATAGGCATCAAAGCTAACTCATGTTCAATGAGGTAATTTAAACGCAATACGTTACTATAATTCAACGCCACATTACTCAAAAGTTTTAGATATAAATGTACAAGTATTATACAGTTTTGGAATGCTTATAATGTCCTCATAACGTTTAGTAAATAATATTATATACATTGGTTAATAAAATAAAATTAACCAATATAGTTTAAGATGGTATATTTTTTGTGTATTTTTTAGTTTTAACGAGACTTTTTCCCTTTACCGCTGCTTGCCGCTGTCGAGATATTTGTTATATTAAGATCTTTATACATTAGTATATACAAGGAGAAAATAAAAATTTGCGCATACTTGCGCTTTTTCTGACACGGGATCAAAACATATCGCGAGATAAAATTATATATTTTTTTAATTTTTGTTTAATTTCTCATAAAATTATTTTTATCTATTAAGGTCAAATTGATAAAAAGTTAATTACAGTGATGAGTATTATTAATGGTTTTTTGTGGTTTTGATACAGTTTTGACCACCTTACTTGATGAAATATGGCCAATTATCTATTAGGGTCGAATTAAAAACAGGTTGGTTATGGGAAGAGTGCAAATTATCAGTTTCTTATCTTTTTGCACATTGCACTATTTCATTGGTCAATAAAAGGAAGGCGAAACATTCACAGTTGTTGGTCAGATATTCAGTTGCCCTAAAAAGCAGTTATTGCTTATTTTAAAATATTCGCAGAAATTGACTGATTTGAAAAACGGGTGAATTTGTTTGTAGTAAACGAGAGTTCTGCAATTTGTTGATAAATGGGCATAATGTAGAAGACTACTTACAAGAAAATTTCAATTTGTCACCAGAGGATATGGCTACTGTGGTCTCCTACATTCAAATAAACTTATTACTATAGTACAGCCCAACTGTAAGTAAATAATTATAACGTATTATATGCCTTCCTCTGTGCATAAAATACTTATTTACGACGACAAAATCATTGAGTACTATGCTATTTTACCTATCGGAGAATTGTGCGAAGACGCGCAAGAATCCCGAAATAAGGATTACAAAAAATGTTTACTTCATCATTCTAGAAAGTGTTCAAGAGCGACCAGTGAGTCTTCAAGGTATGGAACACGTCTGTGTTCCATACCTTATTGTACACTTCTGATCCATATATATCAAGTTTGAGAAATATCTCAGAAACAATATCGAAAGAACTTTTAGATGAAGCCAAGGCCCTTCTTGTTGTCCATGAAAAATTGTAGGAGCTTGCTAAATTGTGTACATATTTTGTTTTCTCGTTTGTTACTATGTATATTCCGTTTTATGTAAATTAAACAAACATATATTGTATTTTTTTTCATAAAAAATGCATGTATTTTTTTAAGTTTAATTTTAAAATTAATTAACAAACAGAATTTTTAAAATCAAAATTATTTCCATTAAACTTTATACATCCAAGTATATGTGTGCAAAATTACAGCTCATTTAGTTTTGAAACAACTGAGATACAGAGTTTTGAGACGAAACATACGCGATTTTCCCACTGTGCGGCGCGGCAAGTATTATTATTAAAAAAAACGTGTACAGTCGGGGAGCCTTATGTCGTATGGTATTTTACTGTGGAGTCGGGCTGCTGACATTGAATCCATCTTTATTTTGCAAAAGAGAGCTATCAGAGCCATTTATAATCTACGTCGCCGCGAATCTCTCAGGAAACTTTTTAAAAGGATTAATATTATGACGGTACCTTGCCAATTTATTTATGATAATATTATGTATGTAAGGAAAAATCCACATCTCTTTAATAAAATAAGTGATAGACATAATTTTAATACTAGAAATAAAGATAATCAACCATTTTTTAGATTATCTTAAGTACATACATCTTTTATGGGGTACTGTGTTAAATGTTACAACAAAATACCTTGTGACATTTTGCAATTAAATGAAAGAAAATTTAAAACTCATATTAAAAATACACTTGTAAACAAGCATACAGTGTGAGTCTTCATAATGTGCACATATCGAAATGAAGAAATCTATGCTTAATTTTAACGACAGAAAAAATATTTAAAAAATCTAAATATTGTTTTTTATACTTTTTATGAAATTAAAAAAAAATTGTAACAAAACTGTGTAACTTTTAAACTGAATCAGCTATCGCGATGAAACAAACTCCATAATGATTGAAAGTAAGTAGCCGTCCACATAAAATTAAAATTGAGAAAAAAACTACCCTCAATTGAAAATAAACATGTTTTTTTAGTAAAAATCTGTATTTTTTTCTTCAATTTTTAATTGTAAAATTTATAAATAAGATAATAATAAAAAGAGAGCAAAAAAAAATTTTTTAAAAAAAAATTTTTTTGTAAAATTTTTTTTTTTTTTTAAACTAAAAAAAAAAATTACCATTTTTTCGTCGATAAAATTAAGCATAGACTCCCTCATTTCGATATGTGTACATTATGAAGACTCACACTGTATTACAAATTAGAGGATTATATCCAAGATAAGAGTGCTTGGAAACATGCTGGTCCTGCTCCATAGGACAATTTAGAATCAAGACAAAATCAAACTGTTTGCTAATTTAATTGTAAAATTTATTACTTTGTGTTTTATGACATTGATTTTACATTCTGTGATTACTTCCTCACACACTGACTTATTAATTGTAAAATTTTAGGAAAATCGTCTACTTTTACAATGTTTGTAAATATGTGAGCACCATGTATCTATCACATATTAAATTATCTGTCGTTGTTTCATTTTTAATTCTTTTTACCTATTGTGGTATAGTAATTTTATTCTAGGTGCACCGTCTTCACATATAATTATTATTTAACAAATGTACGTACATATACAAACAATTGTAAAACATTTTAAAAGAGTAACGGTGGAGTTTCTTGCCCATTCTTCTCCATACGAAAACTACCTTTTGGAAGGGGCGAATAGAATCAATTTTATTATTTTGTAATTTTTGACGTTCAAAAGTGCCATACATGGGCCTATTTGAAATTAATGATTTGACTTTGACTTTGACCCCGTCAGGAACAAAGTTCCTTCTCACGTATGATTTAATTATTTAATTTTTACAGCCGCCCCTTTTTTTTTTTATTAGTATCTTCTCCCGCTCTGGGCGGAGCGGGAGGGCGTATCAGACTCTTACTGACTAAAACCCACCCGTGTTCCTTCGGTTGCCCTGTTGCCGGGGGCCACGATGTCCCTATCGGTTTTCTGCGAACCCCCGACAGGCATTGGCCCTATCGGATCCCGTCATTTCTGCTGACATCTCTTTGAGGCGCGCGTGGAACACAACGCGCCGTCGACCCGGGCTTGGTCCTTATCGGACGGCGAGCTACCCATTGCTCACCGTTCGCAGGCCCGCGCCTACGGTGGCCGGAAATCGGCTCGCGATTCCCGCCCCGGGCGTCTCCTCCTGCAGCGGTTAGGGGCGTGAGGGCGCGAACTTTGCCTCTACCTCACGCGTTCCGCCTCCTCCTTCGCGAGCATTACCGCTTCGCAGAAGGAGGTGACGGCCTGCCATTTCCTCTCGCTCCGTACCATGGCCTGAACCAGGGCCGGACGCGAGAGATCACCGCCGCCGTTGCAGCCGCCCCTTGGATTTACATTTTGACCTCACTATGGACTTAACTATTCGTAAGTTTATATAAAAAATTAAACGACAATAGTCCCTAAAACAATAGTCATACGATCTATCAATTCAAAAACGTCTCAAGCATAGTACCAACCTACCAACTACCTTGAACATACCAACCTGACGTTTGTAACAACGTTTTTCGAGATCAGAGAATGAATGAAATGAATTCACTGCCGCCTAACATTAGGGACCAAGATTTTGACACGTGACACATCAGTTGACTCGACGGGGTGTTTTGAATTCAGTCATGAAATTCAGGAATTTACATCAACTTTTGGCATTCGAATCAAAAATGTATAGTTAGCTGTCAAATTATAAGACGCTGGAGATCAGCGCCATCTGAAGTGAGCAAGTGGCAGTTTTTAACCCCATTTGAAAATTTGTCGTCATGACTGTCATTTTCATGGTTTTCGGGAGATAGTGCTGATATCGAATTAGATGGACATTCTGGATTTTAAGATGGCGGCTATTCCAAATAATAATAATATTGTAGATCAATTGTTATAGACATCAATTTCATGCCAATACATGCCAAAACTTGATAATCAAAATCCGTAAAAAAACGGACCTCTTAATTTCGTCAAGTTCGTCTGTCCGTGCGTCCGGATGTCATACAGTCATTTAACATGGAGACTATTTACACTCTATCGATGAAAATTTTGAAAAAGGTGTATTTTTTGCACCGTTAAACAATGGTGTAGTGAAATTACGATAAACATAATAGTGGGGGTGGCATTCTCCATACTTACATATAACCGAGAGATGAAAAAAATCTATGCATATAAAGCGTGTATTGTTGGATCTCATAATTAAAATGTTAAGATGTTTCTAAGTGACTTTGCTTTTGAAGTCAATAATTTTTGAGATACAGTTTATTTTCGGTTACAACCGCAGAATTAACTTTGTTTATTATAGTTTTTTCGAGAAATACAAACTTATTTTTGCAGTCGATAAAATTGATACTATGCAATGTTTATGCGTAAATATTCATCCCAATTACGGAACCCTTCACTGTGCGTAGTCCGACATACACTTGGGCAGTTTTTTTTAAATTTCGTTTTGAAACTACCTCAAAAATAAACAATTTCTATTACTCGAGTAAGATTATCCAATTAAAAACAAATACTATCAAACTCATACAACTAAAAAAAAATGATTGTTGGTTTTATGAAACCACGGTAAAAGTGAAACTTTACACGGTCAGCTGCTGCGAACTATAGGCGCCGCCATATTGGCCTTGGCTGCTCTGACGATCGCCTTTCACTTTATCCCTACTTCGCGGCCGACCGACACGTGACATGCAACACACAGACGAAAAAGTTTGAGACGATGTAATAAAAGTTTCAATTTAAAAATATAGACGTCATTTAAAAGTGTTTGCGGAATACCTACCTAATTTATATAATTAATTTAACATCATTCCCAAACAAAATTTTCTTAAGCCTACCTAAAAAATGTATACTAGGCATTCTATATCAGAAAGTATCAAAAATAAAATCCACAGTAAATAATTGTCCAATAAATTAAAAATAATTTTGAACAACGTTCCGAATTTAAATTCAAATAAATAGAAACAATTCGGCGCGAAATTCAATAAATGAGGTAAGTATCTATCCTCGTTCTATGTGTTGACTCGTTTTATATTGAATGTCCTAAAAACGACTAAACACTAGAAAAGTATAAATAATTATTTTAAACAATGCTTATTGTATTTAATGCTTAAAACAATTTTATTTTAATTTTCAAGTATAGATTTCAGACATTCGACATAATTATAAATTAATCGAGACAATCAAAATTGAAAAAAAAAACGTTTGGCATAATCGTTTTCGCACATCATTACAATAAAAAAAAAAACAATGATCGACGATTTTTAACACAAATTGAGTAGTAGTAATGAATATTACGTGTTATTGAACATGTGTTCGTATAATAAGTAAAGATCTGGGCATTTTCTAGTTACTTATAATATTTTTAATCACATTTGTCACATTTAAAGTCGTATCAGATATGTGTATGTGTGTTAATTGTGAAAAGTTAAAATGTAAACACGCACGATTGGCGCGAATCTTCGACTTTTGATACAAAAACGGACAGAAAATACTCTTATTGTTGTTTATTTACTTTTGTATAATAATTATATCACTCATAGTAATTCTGCCATTTTAAAAACACTAACCTGATGACTTCTGTGACTTGCAGTTGACATGCCACATACATAACATAATATGCTTAGATTTTGCTGAGCAAGTAATACTTGGGATAGAGTTGTAGATAATATAATCAATAATGTCAAGTCTTGCAATAACACATGTCATCGTCATACCTGAAAAAGGTAAAAAAATTCAGTGTATTTACTTATCCTATATAATTACATCATACTATAGACATTTACAGCTGACGACGCGCGACGTACCCCTGACTGAACATAGGCCTTCTACTAATAGGCTGCTAAAATCAATGAGGTTATACAATACGACGGTGTTAATAAATATTTAGAGAACATAATAAACTTACCCAGGGCCATGGAAAGATAAGCAATAGTTCCTCTGGCTTCGATTTAAATTGACAGCATTAAATCGTAACGTAATATAAGTATAAAGTAAATACGGAAAAATAAATTCAAATCAACGTAAAACAAACAGCCAACAATGCCATTGATCTGACAGATTATTTTTGACAGTTTGACATTATGCATGGTGTCAGTGTTACCAGGTTTAATTATTTTGGTAATCGATTGACGAAATCGATTGGGTGATTATCAGTGATCGGAGTAGGTAGATTGATTTTACGTACTCGCATCATGAATAGTCATAGAAATCATAACATGGATAAGCCTTTTTTCCGGGATTTCATTTTGGTACTTACGGGATTGAATCAAATATTGTTAAAGTAAGGATTTTTAAACTACTACATTAGAAATTTATAGAATGCGATAGATCAATATTTAAAATATATTATATTGTTTTATAGTATATCTATCCTTTTCTTGGAGTCCGATCACCTATATACTATTAAACAGACAGCGAAATGGTTGAACATTTCTTATTCATATTGATGTATTCTTTATTCTACACATTACAACATTTGAAATTCCTTAAAAAATCTTAATAATTTCAAAATCCCGGAATCCCGGAGGCGTATCCATACTAATATACGTGCCAGTTCATTGACCTCAAATCAACCTACTTACTCTGATCACTGGTAGTTTATAAAATAACATTACTGCCTCGAAACACTTTTAAGTTGTTGAGTATATTCAGACCATATAATATTTTATTTATTGTAAAATCATAATTTTACAGTATTTGAGTATAATAAATAGCATTTAAAACATACTCGTGTAGTGGATACTCCACCTACTCCATGTGGGTTAGTATCGATATTTTCAATCGATTATAAATTATTTTATTGGATTAGTCTGTCATCTGGCAACATTCAGGTTAGGATTGAATGGCGGATGTAGTTCTTTAAGTATCAACAAAATAAATATTTATTAGGTTCTCTAATGCTAGAAGAAATAAATTTTCATAAAACGACTTGAAAAAAATACGACATAATTTTTGATAAATAAGCTTTGACACAGTATCATACCATGGGTCTGCTTTCGGGAAATCTCTTTTCAACTTTCTAGGTCACCCGGAAATGGGTTAAATGTTTTTGATGTCTAGTGACGGGTCGTTGATAAAAATGCCGATTTTTATACGTTAATATCTCAATAACCGTTTGAGTTTTATTTATGAAATTTGGAGTTCTAGTTAATCTAAGGGGTTTTTTATAAATAAACCAAATTTCATGAGTCTATGTTACATAGATTTTGAGTTATTAAGGGGTCAAAAGTGGCTCCAAATGGTTCGTGTAATATAACACACTGCAGCCGTGTCTTGCCTAGTACTTGGCTCGACACGCTGCCGCGTGTCTAGATAAAATACTATTATTATGTGCCCGTTTTCACTAACAATAGACACTTGAATGAACACCTTTTATTTAGGCAAGCGGCATTTAAAAGCGCGTTGTTGAATTTTCAACGCCAGACTCTGCGCCAAAATTAAAATTCAACAACGCGCTTTCATTCAGTAATTTAGGTGTTTAGTAAAAAAAAATAATGGCACTCCGGGAGTGCTGAAAGAAGTGAAAACTTGAAAAAAATTGGCACCGCGGTAATCAACGCGTTGATGTCTTTTACTCCATACACCGCGATAATCAACGCGTTGATGTCTTTTTAATGGTCGAAAGCTGGTGTCGTCACAGTGTTACGAAATCAATGGATTAGTCCCATCTCAAAAATGCCCAACGCGCCTAAAGAAGTTTTCACTTTAAAAACAAAAGTGTTGCAAAAATTGTCGTTATCATAAAGGTATACTTAGTTATGTTACAAGGACCAATATTGTAACCTTATCTATCCGATAAAACTGATATAAAAATACAACTTCAAAGCAATCGATTCCTGCAAATTGGTCCTTTGAATCGAGAACGAATTGACTCAGTAAAACAACTATTCTCATCCAGTGAACTGTGTACGTCTTTCAAGATTTTTTTTAGTCTGGGACTCGTTACAACTGCGTTTACTTGAAGACACAAATTGCGAGACATTTTAAGTGTCGGACATTAATTGCTGAGCTGTTGACACTTTAGTGAGTTTTGAATTGAAATTACTATAGCAAAGGAGGTTGTGCTCGATTTTGTTTTTCGTTTTGCAGTCAATTTTATACCGAATAAACTTAATTACTATTATAGTAGTTTTTATATTATTTAACGAAGATTGAGAGTCAGTCACCGCACCGAAGGGAAAATCTAAAATTACAACATGTCAGAGTTGTAAAAAAAACTTATGATTTTCTGCCGGTATGAAATAGCCTTTTTTTTGGGTAGGAAATTATCAAATAACTTCTCGCGCTCTGGGCGGAGCGGGAGGGCGTGTCAGACTCTTACTGACTAAAACCCACCCGTGTTCCTTGAGTTGCCTATATGTTGCCAGGGGCCACGGTATTCCTTTCGGACTTTCCCGCGACCCCGGCAGGCATCGGCCCTAGCGGACCCCGTCAGTTGTGCTGACATCTCTTTGAGGCACGCGTGGAACACAACGCGCCGTCAACCCGGGCTTGGTCCTTATCGGACGGCGAGCTACCCATTGCTCACCATCCGCAAGCCCGCGCCTACGGTGGCCGGGAATCGGTCTGGAATTCCCGACGCCCAAGGTGTCTTCTGCGGCGGCTAGGGTCGTGAGGGGGCGAAGTTTGCCTCTCCCTCACGCGTTCCGCCTCCTCCTTCGCGAGCATTACTGCTTCACAGAAGGAGGTGACGGCCTCCCATGCCCTCTCGCTCCGTACCATAGCCTGAACCAGGGCCGCACGCGAGAGATCACCGCCGCCGATCGCCTCCATGAGGACACTGCGGTGCTCCGCCCACCTATGAAATAGCCTGGACTAACGCTTACACTCGTACTGCACTACTACTATGCTGAGGTAAACGGCACAATAGCTGCTTTTCGGTCAAAATTAATATCGAAATATCTCCTCAACACAGTAGATTATGTATTTTTTTCTATTAATAAAGGTATTGTAAGTGTTACCAAAGACATAAATTATGATATTAACAATTTTATAATATACATAACGTCACGCCTAGTTTCCCCGAAGGGTTAAGCAGAGATGTCCCATGTAATAGGGGGCGAGCCTATTGCCACCATCGGGCACGAACTTCAGATTCCGGGATGCTACTGAGAAATTCCAGATAAAAAAGCTCAATGACACTTTGCTCGACCTGGGAATCGAACCCAGGACCTCATGCTCAGCAGCAGCGCTTGCGACCACTAGACCAACAGGGCAGTCAACACACAGTTTTATATGAACCTTGTTTTTGAGCTAAACGGGAATGGGTCATGACTCAGCTGTTTTTGGAGTCAAAAGACAAAGTCCATAGTAGGAGATATCCAAGGACTAAGCGATGTAGAGTGACACTCAAAGCATTTATAATATCAATACATTTATATTTACCGCCCGACCCTTGCTCGAGCCAGCCCACGCCACTGAGCCTGTAGCTTTAAATTCCCCTAATAATATTAATAATCCGATCCAGCCTGTCCCTTGCTGTCCTCCCCCAGCAACGCCCTAAGCCGAGGTCCGTACCCACAGGGGGTGCCCTTAGCGTGCAGTCGCTTAGTTTCTAAGTATTATGCCCTGACTGGAGGCCTTAATTTATTGAGGCAGCCACAGGAAAGTCCGGTTAAGCAGTCGACAACCTCCTAGGTTGACCTGTAAGATACCATAAAATAGAAAAAACATTTATATTTAATAATATCTAAGTGTTTGCTCAACAGTTTATCCATACTAACAATATAAATACGAAAGTGTCTTTGTCTGTCTGTCCTTTAACTTTTCTCAAATTCGATGAAAGGCGCACAAGTAGACCATGACTTGGGTTAAGACATAGGATATTTGTCATCCCGATAGTACAATTATAAGCTATACAATTCCAGTTTAAGCTGATCTCGCATCGTATAGGATTTCCGTACAAAGCGAGGTCAGCTTATACTGGAAATGTACAGCTTGATCTGTAGCCGTGTGTACGTTCCCGTAGGATAATTTCCGACCGCCACGTTGGCGAAGCCGCGGGCAAAACCTATTGTTTATATAATTAAATTACATCTATCTTATCTGTGTGCGAAAGTGTAAAACCCTCTTCACAATCACATTTGTGACGCAGACAAGACTACAATTTACAATTTTACGATCAATTGAGATTTCTCCTGAATCTCTCGAGAGGTGTTTAATACCTAAACGTAATATATTATACAGAAAATTAATTACCTCAGAGCAATAAACGTCAAGTTCTCTTGGAAAGTGTTTGTGGAAATAATTCTGCTACAAATTGTTACAGACTTTAACTCTGATGTAGTTGCGGAGCAATGAAACTAGAACAAAGGGTGTTTTAATTATTATCTAATGTCACCTATGAGCATGTGACCGTCCGTGTTTTTCTGAATATTTATGAAAAATTATCAAAAATTTACTTTTAAAAGAGGGTCGATTTTTTTTTTCTTATATATTTATTTTTTCAAAGTCCCCCCTATGATTTTATGGACACATCTTCCACTTATGTTTTTTAAATAAATACAGTTTTTTTTTTTGAAAAAAATGTCTCCGTTTTTTTTTTTTTTCATAGTCTACAAATTTTAATAAAAATGTTAATTTATCAGATAAAATAATTCATAGAAATAATAAACAGAATTAAAATCGAGCTAATAACATCGGAGATATGGTAAATGGCTACTCAAAAATCGACTTCTAAATAACTGCATTCGATTCGTCTTCAATCTTCGTAAGTATGATCATGTGTCTGCACATCGATTGCTTTTAAAATGGTTACCCATACGTCAGCTCAGAGAGTTGAGGACTCTGTCTATGTTGTATTCTATACTCGACAAACCCACTTCTCCTTCTTACCTCACTTCCCATGTTCAATACCTATGCTCTGCCCATAGTAAAAATCTTCGTTCTACCAATAATCGTCTTCTACGTTGTCCTTCTCACCGCTCCGGTTTTATTCACTCTTCTTTCTTTGTCCAGGCGGTATTTCTTTGGAATGCGCTCCCTCTGAACATCAGGATGGCAACCAGTCGGTTATCTTTCAAAGTGAAAGCACGTGAACATATTCGTGAAAAGTTGGCAAAATCTTTGCAGCGCTGATTTGCTGGATTTGTTTTCTCCTCTTCCTGTCGTTATTTCTCCTGACAAAGTTTTTTCGGTTTATATGTATGTATTTATGTATACATTTATTAGTATGTATAAATTTTCATGTTATCTGTCATTTATGTTTGACCCAATCTATTACTATACTCTATGGTTTGACCTGCCATATTTTGTCTCTGCATCACCCTAAGGTTGACTGGTAGAAAATGCCTTTAGGCATTAAGTCCGCCTTTGTACAGTATTTTTACTTGTGCATAAAGTTTTAGTAAATAAATAAATAAAAATAAAAAACAAATTGAATAACATGAAAAATATTAAAGAAAGAAAATTTAATTAAAAAGTTCAAGTTAATTTTCGAGAATTTTTCATGAATATTCAGAAAAAATACGGGCAGTCACATGCTCATAGGCGACATTATTATTTTTAAATGTTTACATATTTCGGGACCGTAGGGTCCCGGTCAATTATTATTATATTATACTCAAAACTTTCCTCACGATATTTTTCTAATTCCTCCGCATCACATGCACATATCATAACAACCGATTTCCACACAACTTTTCAGTCACCGCTGCCACTTTCAGACTTAGCGCTTATTACATTCACTGTTAGCTGCTGCTAGTTGCGGGTTGTTGTTGCTATTGTTAGTTTTTAATTAGAATGTCGGGCAAAGGGCCCTCCTGAATAACCTCGACAATTTGGTCATCCAAATTGTCCAAACGATTAGAACCAAGTAATATTATGTCAATAAAAAGTCATTGCTAAGTTACATGTTTTAAATCTTTTGCATATGAAGCGAATCCAAATCACCGGCATCGCCTTCTTCGGATGTAAGCAATTTTTTATTTCGTTGTCTGTCTCTCTACAAGCCACAGTTTTATTTTATTAAAAAAAAAATATTAGCCTATATGTAATATTGTTTTCAAATAGAAATCGTCGGTTGCGACAAAACTACTCATCGTTGCACTCTTTCTAATGTGTATTTCCTATGATGTGCAAAAAAACAGCACTCCCTCAATGGTCTGTAGGTACTGGCTTAGCAGAGGGAGTACTGTTTAGTCTATTAACTTTTATTTCGTGTTTGTTTTGTATTGAACTAAACGTACCATTAAGACGCTAACAAGAGCAAAAGCGCAGTCACTGTCGAACTGCATAGAAAAGAAAGAGAAGCGCGATGACACAATTCTTGTAATTTATTGCAAAATATGAAGCAATTATCTATTTACTCAAACATGAGACAAAAATGAGAAAACGTAATAAAAAACAACCAAGTTCTGCATTCAATTATGACGTTCTTGTTATTAATTAAATACCGTACGTTGATTTTTAATACAGATGTTTTAGAGTGGAACTGAAGGTAAAAGCTTAGTTTACTGTTAATTGAATCGAGTTTTTTTTGCAACCAAGTTCTGAGAAATATGTTCAAGATTAACATATATTTTCTCCGCTACCACAAGATATAAAGATTTGGCAATTTTTTTTAAAGATAAGCCTACTTATTCGATTTGCTTCTGGTCAGCGCCTTAAAGCACAAACACAGCACGTGCACTTACAAATGCATTTACACACTCTATGATTTTACGAGCTCAGTCGACACATGTCGCCGTGATGACATTATTTCCGTTCAGTAATTGCGTTCAATCCGATTGAGCAAACAAGCCGGCTCGATTAGTCAAATGCTTGTCTGTCTATTTGTTTGTCTTTCTGTTAATAGTCCACCATGTGTTGGGTTTCAATGTGTTAAGTACTCGATGAAGTAGATTATTGATTTTGGAGTTTGATTAATTATTGTTTTACTTGTTTATACGCACTTTTGTCCTCACTTGGAGTCTGCCAACGGGCTATGGAACGAAGCATGCTAGGTGTCAAACTCACAGACCACATTAAGAACTATACTTCGTTCCAAAACACAAATACCGGACGCTGGCCGAACAGTTGCTAGACTAAAATAGAACTGGACAGCAATACGCAAAAATCACCACTCAGTTGATCCCAAACAGCAGGAAACGACTACGCGGCAGGCCCAGAAAAAGATGGCGGATGAGCTGGACTCCTTCTTAAAGGATTGGCTCGCAATCGCAGTAGACTGGGAAAAGTGGAAAGAGGGAAGGGAAGCCTTTGCCCTGCAGTGGAACTATACAGGCTTATAATAATAATAATTGTTTATACGATGGCGAAAATAGATTATCTGTAAAAACGGTTGGGAAAACTGAGATAAATCTATTTCCAATCTATCTGAGTAGTATCATTTGTCTTTCGTTTCCTTAGAGATGCTAGACATTTTTGATTCATTGGTACATTTTTAATACGGAATCAGAAGAAAAACTTCACTTTGTTTTCAATGAGCTAAAATACAAATTTCTGTTGAAAAATGATCGTCATAATCATATGTCTATTTTTTACTGTATTTTCCTTTTTTATGACGTCATCAATGTAAGTGCTGTTAACGTTTTATATAGATTGATAAGAGAAGGTACTGATCTATTGTTCTGATAAGTTTTATGTATTGATAGGTGTATTGATGGTATTATCAGTACTAGCTTCGCTATCTAATGTGATACGATACCTTATTTATCAAACAAAAGTTGCTTTAGTATATGTTTTGTCGTATACGTATACTGCGTTCGCGATTTAGTTTCCAAACATATAAACAAATATGTTTTTTTTTTTTGAAAAACCTCTTTAATACCTACACATAAAGTTAAAATTCCGCTACAGCTTCAAAAAAATTTATGACTTTTTCAGTAGTTTCGTTTTGTTGTTGTTTGTTCAGTTTCATTCTGAAATCAACTTAAGCTACATCAAAATAAAGTTGATAAGTATGGAAATAACAACAATTGGAATTAAAGATTTTAATTGACTTTATTTCCACGTCATAAGCCAGTATCAAGATACCTTTTTATCATAATAGCTAAAGATAAAACGACACTATTTACACTTTCATTCAAAACTATAAAAAAAAAAATATATAACTCTTTTGTCTCCCAAACTAAATTCAATTAAGTCTAAACCCCGTCTAAACATAGTTTAATACAACACAACCTAAACAATATAACGCTCACTAAACGTAAATGGTTTCTTTGTTCCCGATTAGTTTAAGTTTATTACGCACTTTACAGTCTCTTGAATAGCCAAGCTTTTATTTATAGCACTAAGGTTGAAGACACACAGCTAAAATCTATTCAAGTCCTCGTTTCCATTTGACGTTATTTCAATTGGAACGAATATCAACTTTATGCCTGTATAAATAAACTATACAATAAAAATAAATAGCAGTGATAGCCTAGTGGTGTGACCGTCGAACTGCCAAGTCATAGGTCTGGAGTTTATCACTTGCTTCAAAAACTGTGAAGGAAAACATCGTTCGGAAACTGGCATGCCTGAGAGATATTTCTCAACGGCATGTGAATCCATGGGCGGCTTTAAAACTCTGACACCAGTTTAGTTACTGACCACATAAAAAGAAGAAGCCGGTATAAATTAAGTTGATTACGTCATAAAAAAGTCGAAGCGCAAACTGAACTTTATCTTTAAAGTCGTTTTCCTTAAAAAACACATATTTTTGTTTACATGTTTGGAAACTAAACCGTGAACGCAGTGTAACTGCTTCATTTAGTGTTCAGTGCATGCTTCTAGCGAACTTCCAAAACATGGTTTTACTATTGCAATGGCCACTGATGCTTGGTGACTAATTTTTTAAATATTATTTCACTTGTTCTAGTTATAGTCTGCTCCAAGAGTATCTGATAAAAATGTAAACAAACCCTGTTAAGGTTAAATTTTTTCACAATCACTTACTAAAGGGTAATAGTAAAAAAGTAAAGTATATTTATATAAATAAATAATAGTAACACATTCATCCAATTTCAACTGTATATCTCACTACTTTCTCCAACAATTACCTACATATTGTTTGAATAACAAAAATCGAAGAATCGAAATAGTTATTGAAAAAATCGTCATCGACAAATATTGAGGTGATAAAATTAACTTTATTTTTATTTTTATGAAAAACATATTAGGTGAATTAAAATTTGAATTTCGAGTTTAGGTATTAAAATTATCAAATCAAAGCACTCAATTTGTAAGTAGCACTACAAATTGAAATCCACAGGTCCATCTGATCCATTTGTTTACATTTTCATGAGATACTTTTAAAACAGACATTACGTTACTCACCAAGCGAGGCACCAAGCGAATCTCCTAGCTGTGTGGCTACAGCCTAAACATTCTTGTATAAATATGTTAGGCTCAGAATTTATCTGGAGGAATGAGCTTTAAGCGTTATGAAGATTCCCTAGCGTTCCCAAGAGAATTTTACGAATATTTTATTGAAAGTCGCAATTTTTTGAGGTAAAAACGGGACAGTGATAGAAAATGTGAATACACTTAATAAATAATAAATGTAGGTAAGTACCTAATAGTTTATTTTAATATACATTAAATGATTTTGCCGATAGCTTCGTCCGCGTGGTTTTCGGAACGTTCCACGAGAACGTAACTTTACAATGCGATATAAATTATAGGAATAGTATGATATAATATCAAATGTATGAATAATGATAATTAATATAATGTAAAATGTATAACTGGAATATTGAGTATGTTTATGTTTTTTATTAAATTTTTATATCCTTTTAATTGCAATGCCTTAACAGGCAACTAAGTTCTAAGAACCTACCTATTGTTAACATCTTCAAAATGTTGTACACTTAGTTCGCAATAAAGAATTTGAATTTGAATTTGAACGTACTAACGGGATTAAAAGTACCTTATATGCTAATCCAGGTTATAAACTATCTATATGCCAAATTTCATCCAAATCCGCTCAGCCGTTTTTACGTCAATCCAGACAAACAAATAAACAGACAAATAGTCAAAAAACCATATTTTCGGCATCCAGACTCGTTTCCCTCACCTCGTAGCAATTCCTTTTTTTTTAATATTTCATTATCTGTTTTGACTCCGTTACTATTTATTAAATGTAGGAACCTATTTAGTCTAGTAATTTAAAATAAAAACCGGCCAAGGGCGTGTCGGACCACGCACAATGAAGGGTTCCGTAGTTGGAATGAATCTATCCCAAAAATAAACTTATCTTTGTAGTTGAAAAATATGTTCTCCCATACGGAATGTATGGGAAAACATGTTTTTGCAACTGCAAAGTTAAGTTGGTCGATTATTACTCGTAAACTTGTAGAGCCTACTTAGCTGTGATAGTTTTTCTTTTAATTTAGTTATATAAACTACTGCTGTGATTTTTTTCACACATCCAAAATCAACCATTTAGCTGGCAGGGAGGGGGGACACTTGACTCTAACAAAAATGAGCACTTTAAAGCTTAATATTTTTCAAACTTTTTGAAGGACCTCTCAATGTTTTTGAAGGACCTTTCCAATGATACCCCAAACCATGGGTTAAAAAAAAAAACCATCACCACTTTACGTGTAGAAGAGATACCCTAAAAAAATGTTTTTCATAATTTTGTTTTACCACTTTGTCAGCGTAATTAATATGTATACCTATGCCAAATTACAGCTGTCTAGTACTAAGGGTCTCGGAGCTAGACCGCAGACAGACAGACACAGACAGACGGACACGACGAAACTATAAGGGTTTCTTGTTTACTACGGAACCCTAAAAAGGGTCGGTACTTACTTTATTATGACAAAGAAATAATTTGAACGCACGAGCGAAGTTACAAACATGGCTAGTTCGCACTTTAATCATTGTTACGTGATAATTAACACGAGTATTAAACAAACAATTACGTCGACACAAATTAAAGCTAAAACCTGATAAGTGTAGCCTTTAAAACCGAAATACGCAGCTGTGGTTGATTTACTCTTATAATAGATTTTTTTTTAAATATTTCCACCAAAAATGCCTCAACGAGAGTTTCGTGAGGAAACCAGTATGTCCTAGAACCAAAAATTCGAAGACATGTGACATCCACCAACCCACACTAGGCCCGCGTGGTGGATTACGGCCCACTTCCTCTCACTGAGAGGAGGCCTGTGTCCCAGCAATGGAAACTATTATGCTAGCTTCCACGAGTCATTAGATATCATTCATTCTCTTCATTTCAGCCGAACGAAAGACATCGTCCACTGCTATGAATTGGCGCCCCATTGACAATCTTATACATAATAGGCAGAAACTACAGAAAGCCATCAGCTACGATCCTTACCTACTTCTTTTACGGCCATACATCTGGTCATACACGTACCTTGGACAATCAGACCTCTTACTACCTCGCTATAGTTTTCCGAGACCGCTGTACCTTAGAAATGCGCGGCGAGGCGGGGGGGGCAGAGTTGACAAATGAGCAGCCTGCACTGCCCCCCCGTTCTGCCGTGCACATACTTAAGGCGCGGTGAAAAGGTTTTGGTGAAACCTCTCTAACCCAGATGACCTCATAACACTCCTCCAGTACAGTGCACAAACACAGACCACACCCGTCGATCCGACCCCGCCACCGATGTCCATCGCGATCACGATCGCGACCGCGTCCACGAGTAAATGAAATTCCCCCCCGACCGTTGCTCGAAAACGAGGTGCCAGCAGTTGCTGCAGCTGAGCACATAGCTTTAAATACCCCGAATAATAATCAAGATGAAAATCTAACTTCTCCAGCCTGTCCCTTCTTGCTGTCCTCCCCTCAGCTACGCCCTAAGCCGAGGTTCGTACCCCACAGGGGGTGCCCTTAGCGAGCGTTCGCCTAGTTTTAATTTAGAATAGTTTATGCCCCTGGCTGGAGGCTTTAAGTGTAGAAGCTTAAGGCAGCCACAGGAAAGTCTGGTTAAGCAGCCATGTCTTCAAAGCTCAACTGCGAGATGACCTAGCTAAAAAAAAGAAGTTTTGAGCTCATATTTTACGCTCTTCTTGAACTATTCTCACAAAAGTATTATATTTACATCTACTCCTAGGACTTCAAAACCTATTCCATTACACAAAATTCTAAGCCAGTCTACTTCTATTTAAATAACGTCGTGCACAATGAAATTTATCCCTTAATGCCCGTCAATTTACTAAATGAGTTCACATTTCACAAATGGCATTTCCTGCTGGGGACTCTTGTTCCTATGACTGCTAAATATGTATGCGCTCATTACGTTTTCGAGTTCACTCCGAGAGGTCTTGGGCGGCGAAGTCTCTAAGAAGAGGACTTCGGAGGCCAAGTAGGTGCTGAATTTTCATGTGTATGTTTTAATTATGTCATTGTTCTTTTTTTGGTATAAAGAAAGAATTTTGAACGAGTATGGGAAAAAAGAGAGTATTGTTTATTAAGGAAGAAAAAAATATTTTGCGTTGATATCAAATAAATTGGGTTATGGGCAAGAGAATGGTGATGATGATGATAACAATGATCATGATATATAGTCGCAAAGGAGTCTTCGATATTGAGTGTTTACTTTATTCGTAAGTCGGGTTCAATTTTCCGTATTTTATTTACCAATTATTTATTTATAAATACTTTAAAATTCAAATCAAACACTACAAAATATACAATGGGCAGCCTTATCGCTTTCCGCGATCTCTTCCAGGTAACCTTGGAATGGACAGTGATTTGCCTGGACATAAAATGGGGCTGTTGTTGGTGCAAATAATAGTATACAATGTACTAGAATAGATACACAGATATTTTACGTATCTTAAATATAATAGATACATAAAATGTATAAGCAACGAAAATATATGAAGACTATAGACAGTTTACTGGTGACTTATGTTACCTTCGGGAGTTTTCAGTGTCTTTAGACACTCGTTAGAAAACCCCTTGTAAGCGACTAACTAAAGTTAATTAGCTGGTTTTTTTTATGTTTCTATGATTGTGTTTCGTTTAGTTTATGATCTTCCTGTGTACACATACTTTTTATTTCATGGTAGATTTTAGTAAGCAACGTATGGTTTTAGGAATGGTGCTTTGTTAGGTATTTGTTCAAATAAAACAAGTAAACACAGCGATCGGTAAAAAGTAGTTAAAGTCCTTTGAACGACGTCTTTTTTATAGTCCCAAACAAATCTAAGAAGATACTTTTAACCTTTTGTTGAAGTTTAGTTTAGTAAAGTAATGAAGGCGACCCTGATCCTCACCTATTAGGCTTGATACCTGCCTTTTTAAACCAACACAGAAAAGATTGGTTCCATTTGTATCCAACAGTAAAAGTGAGATAAACTCGCCTCGATAAAAAGTCACTTTTCACAAACAATATTCGGGTATGCAGGTGAACTGAACTGTATCGCTAGTGCATTTCGGAAAACGAATTCAGTTTACCGATGGGCGAGTCCATTTCCACGGAATCCTGAGCGATCGCAATCGCTTTGGTCGGAGTATCTTTTCGATGTGTATCGCACTTATTATATAATTGCTTCGCAAAAATTATGTTTTTTTTTAACTTCTTTAGGCGCGTTAGGCATATTTGAGATGGGACTACAGCATTGATTTCGCGACACTGTGACGGAATTTACTGACACCGTGGAGTAAAAGACGTCAACGCGTTGATTACCGCGGTGCCGATTTTTTTCAAGTTTTCACTTCTGTCTGCACTCCCGGAGTGCCACTGTTTTTTTTTAGAATACCTCAAACTTATTAAAAGTGCTTTTAATTGAGCTTATGGCAGTTTTCTGAACAGGAAAACTGTTTAGAAAAGTGTTGGAAGTTAATGGGGTTATTAATGGGTTATTGGAAAATTTTAAAGGTTGGTAGGTCCTCTTTTTCCGCCTTACTTGATCTCCTTTCTTTTGATGTTACCTACCGGAAGTGAAGTACAAGGTGATAATATTACCTGAAAACAAAAAAATACAGTTTAAATATTGAATGTTATTAAAATAAACACCGCAAACATTCGAAGCAAAGACAAATATCGAAATTTGAATACATATAAAAACTTTTTACAAAAAAAAAACCAACCTCCAAAAAAAAAACACTACAAAGTGAAAAATAACTTTAATTTCGGAAGTCGGTGCCTTGTGTTTTGTATTTTCGTTTTTTGCCACCGATTTCTTTTCGTTTTTTTTGGAGGTCGGTTGATATTTTTTTTGTAAAAAGTTTTTATTATTCACTTTTTAGTTGTGGTACCTACCCCACACACATTCGAATACCACTACCTGCTACCAGTGACAGAAACTTATCATTTCATCTACATACTAAGTGGGAAACAAATACGTATTTTGTAGCTAACTCAAAAACTATCCAAGCAAAGTTAATAAAATTTATATGGGACCAATTTGAGAGCACACCCTTTCAAACAAAAAAAGAATTTTCGAAATCGGTCCACAATTGACGGAGAAATCGGTGGACACACATAAAAAAAAAAAAAAACAAACATACGCGACGAACATATGACCTCCTCCTTTTTGGAAGTCGGTTAAAAAGTAGGAATTACTACTCAAAAATTACTTATTTTTATTTTATTTTTCAGCACATTTAGATAACACATTGATGATTCTGAAATACATATCAGGAATAAAATAGCGATTGCTAAAATAGACGAAAGTACATCAGAACTATTAGCGCGACGTCTATTATAATCAGCCGTCGTATACATTTGGGTCGAGGAGCTCGTGGCTAAGTAATAATAGTCGCACGGGTCGATCCATCAGGTTAATCTACGCTTGCCGTGGTTGGTCCGTGGATGGGTGACCATCATTACATACCGAGACTCCTCCGTGCCTCGGAAAGCACGTTAAGCCGTTGGTCCCGGCTGTCATTCGTGGATCTTTGACAGTCGTTACGGGTCATCAGAAGCCCGATAGCCTGACAACCAGTCTAACCAAGGGGTATCGTATTACTCAATTACTGGGTTGTGAAAGTCAGAGGAGGCAGTCGCTCCATGTAAAATACTGGTATTCAGCTGCATCCGGTTAGACTGAAAGCCGACCCCAACATAGTTGGGAAAAGGCTAGGCAGATTGATTGACATACATTTGGGTCGAGTAAGTGTTGAAGTTTTGTATGGAACGGTGATAATTTTTCTTCGATTACGATGTTGGTCCCATGGAGAAAGTTGTTCAGTTTGATGACCAGACCCTTAAATATGACCACAAATTTCTGACACACGCTGTATATTAAAATAGTACCTGGGCGACCGAGCTCTGCTCTGGTGAAAATAGAGAATGCTCATTTAATTGTATAGGATAGTATTTACTAATTCCATATTGCCATGATAGTAGGTACTTACTAATTCCATGCTTCCATGATCATTATTCTAATGTCAATAATATCATGTCATTATTCATTTTCTTGTTCTAAACTTTGGGCGACCGAGCTCTGTTCGGGTTAAAATACGGAGAAAACTAATTTTCCCAGGTATGAGACCTAGCTGGATCGATTTTTCGCCTCGTAAACCCATATATTGCAACTTTCATCGATATCGTTAGAGTTGATTTCGAGAACGTCAGTAGAAATCTATGTACAAACAAGTAAATATACCTATATATAAATATTGCTCGTTTAATAGTATAGGAATATAATAATACCAGCCTATTACTGTCCCACTTCTCTTCTTCTTGTCTTGCTTCTTCTCATACAGAGAAGGGGCCGTATCAGAAGCATGAAATGGCCAACCCGACCATTTCATGGTTCTGATATTATTATTAGTCAGAGAGCCTCCCACCCGGACACAAGTTACCGTGGCCTACTTGGAAAACCTTAAATAGACTTCGTACCCAAGTAGGTCGCGGCAAGGACAACCTCCACAAGTGAGGATTCATGGACGGCTCAGATCTCCGGTGTGTATGTGATATCTTTCCATAGACAATGGCTCACCTCCCATCTTGCACCGCATGCCCTGTCACCTGCACAGGTGAGGGCCTAATGGCTGCGTCAGCGAACGGTATTCGCGTTGCTGAGTTTTGGGCCAAATAAAAAAAAAAAAAAAAAGTATGTACAGTGTGAGTTTTTCTTTATAATGTGCACATATCGAAATGAGGGAATCTATGCTTAATTTTATCGACGGCAAAAAAAATTAAAAAAATTAAAAGAAAAATTTTTTTTTTTTAATTATAAAAAAAATTATAACTTTAACTTTTAAACTAAATGATCTATTGCGATGAAACAAACTCCCGTGATTGAAAGTAATTAGGCGTCCTCATAAAATGGAAATTGTGGATTGAACTACCCTAAATTGAAAATAAACATGTTTTTTAGCAAAAATCAAATATATTTACAATAATTGTAAAATTTCCCAATAAGAAGCCAAAGAGATCAAAAAAAAAATATAGAAAATTATTACTACCCAGATAGATAAGTCCATTCAACACCTTATATTTATTCCTTTAAGTTAAGACAAACAGGAAACTCTACTAAAACATTGGCCTAATTTATTTTCTCGTAGAACAGCTCGTCGGTGACTGCTATTGTTTTCACGACAGGATTAAAGGTCACCCAGTACTGATTGTGTTTGTTTTCAATTAAATTATACCCTGAGCCGAGTTACAGTTTGATTTATTCATATTTATGTTGGCCATCGGACCTAATTTAATTACTTTACTCTTGAAAGTGTACTGAGTGGATCAGAGCACTAATATTGGTATAACTACTTTGGGATTATATAAAAAACTACCTGCAACCCGCGGTTTCACCCGCATAAATCTCGATCCCATGGGAATATTGGGATATTTTCATCCCTTGGTTACATGTGTTATGTGGGTACCTACATATTTATAATTAATATATAAGTTGGCAATTAAATCAATATATCATGGGCTTGTTCGTATAGGTTGCATTATTCCATCTCCACCCCCCCTTCAGTTATAACAACATGTATGAGGAATGTTAGGTAGGTACCTAAAATTATATATACAAGCTGTTGCCCGCGACTTCGTCAGCGATCCAAGATCCTATGTCCTAACCCAGGTCATGGTCTACACATGTGCCAAATTTTATCCAAATCCATTTAGCTGTTTTAGCGTGAAAGTGTAACATACAAACTAACTTATAATTTTACTTAGGATACTGTTTTGTCAAGTGATTCCTGGCAAAAAGCCGATAAACTGTTTATGATACCTTCATCATAGAGTGCTTGTTGGCTTTTTGCTAGGAATCTCCATGAAAAACAGCATTCCATCCCTTGATGGCCAGAAATAAAAGCCCTTCCGTCTGCGAATAACAGCAAACTGCGACAACATTCGACAAAAATGTAAAATCATTGCTTCCTAGGTTTGTAGATAGGCACAGGTATTTTTAGGTACATATATAAATCTTACCCGGCCATGGCCTATAGACCATTCAAGTTGGTATCTAGGTATTTATTAGGATGGCCAGAAATAAAAGCCCTTCCATCTGCTAATAACAGCAAACTGCGACGACATTCGTCATTTTTTTTTCTTTAAGCGAAATTGTTACTTCCTAGGTTTGTAGATAGCTGCGGATATTTTTACATAAACAAATCTTGCTATCATCCGGCCCCAGCATAAAGACCACTCAAATTGGTATATAGGTATTTATTAGGATGGCCAGAAATAAAAGCCCTTCCGTCTGCGAATAACAGCAAACTATGACGACATTTGTGAAAACCAATTTTTATTAAAAAAAAATCATTGCATCCTAGTTTTGTACATAGCTCTATGGGTATTTTTACATAAGTACATAAATCTTACTATTACCCGGACCCGGCCTATATATAGGCCATTCAAGTCGGTATTTGTTTCGTAGGAGTCAAAAACCACGACCCATAGTACAAAAACCTTGATATAGCTAAAAATACAATTCCGTAGCCGACCGCAGGCGACAGCAGCAGGCGACATGTCGTCATGACACGACTGGTTTCTATTAATTTCTATAATAATAAATAAAAAAAAATTGTCATGCACACAACATCTTACTTACTTACTAAAGAAATAAAAGAAAATCACAGTCACAGGAAGGTTTAACAAGCATTGTTGCCAACATGTAGCTTGGTAAACCTTCCCATTGTAGGTCTATCCTGTCTCTCTGTAAAATGAAATACCTTCCATGACTACACGACACGTCAGTTTCATAGAAATACATAGAAACCAGTCGTGTCGCGACGACACGTCGCCGCGTCGCCTGCTGCTGCCGTCTGCGGTCGACTACGGAATTTGACCTTAATAGCTATTGCATCAACAGTGTTCAATTTTCGAATGATCAGTTTGAGCAGAAACAAAATCAAATCAAATGATTCTTTATGAATAAAAGAAAACGTCTCACCGTTTTTCTAAATGCTAAAATTATTTATATTTACAGTCCAAGAAGAATAATTGAATATTTTAAAATGATATTTTTGTGAAATGCCCTTCACAAAGGCAATTTCTGACACGTTCATTAAACTGCTGTGTTGTAATTCTCAAGCGGTAGCGATTGTACTTATTTGTAATGATGTTATAATAGCAACATTGCACAATGCACAACAGTGCAAAAAGTTCTTTGAAATGCTCAAGCTGTAAACTTTAATTAAATCCTATACTATTAAATAAGCAATATTTGTATATAATTTGTAATCACGTTCTCGAAAACAACTCTAACGATTTCGGTGAAATTTGCAATATAGGCGTATACGGGGTCGACAAATCGATCTAGCTAGGTCTCATATCTGGGAAAATTCGTATTCGTATTCTCTATTTTCACCCGAGCAGAGCTCGATCGCCCAGTTAATATACTTATAAATACTTTGAAATAATCGTTGCTTAGCTATCGTTATCGGAGCTCGTGGCTAAGTAATAACAGCCGCACAGGTCGATCGATCAGGTTAAGCTACGTTTGCCGTGGTTGGTCCGTGGATGGGTGACCATTTCTACACACCGAGACTCCTCCGTGCCTCGGAAAGCACGTTGAGGCGTTGGTCCTGGCTGTCATTCCTGGATCTTTGACAGTCGTTACGGGTCGTCAGAAGCCCGAAAGTCTGACAACCAGTCTTACCAAGGGGTATCGTATTACCTAGTTACTGGGTTGTGGAGGTCAGATAGGCAGTCGCTCCATGTAAAATACTGGTATTCAGCTGCATCCGGTTAGACTAGAAGCCGACCCCAACATAGTTGAGAAAAGGCTAGGCAGATTGATTGATTGAAATACCTATCGTTGCAATCATATTTTGTTGAACAATGATAATAAATATTACTTATGATATAGTGATAACGTAGCAACTGAGTAGCTGTAAAAGGAATCAAGAGCAAGCCAAACTAAAATAGTTAAACCTTAGATCAGTGATTCCCAATTTTTTTAGAGGGAACTCTTTTGGAAATTAAATATTTGGTCGAGCCCTAAAATAATCAAAAAGTGCGTTTTATGGATTAATCCAGTGTTTCCCACTAGTGGGACAAAGTTGATTTTTCACAGTTTTGTTGTCCACTTTATCTCACTCGTATAAAAAACACTCGCAAATAACACTCGTTATAAACTCTGAGTTCACTTTTTCCCACTAGGGTTGGCACTGTTGAATAGAATAAAATATTATGGCGAAAATAAAAACAGTTTTAACAAAAATAAAAATAGAAACGATTCCTACGAGATGAGGATGATTCTGAAGCAGCTAAAATACCTCAAAGCAATGACGTCCACTGCCGGACATAGGCCATAGGCAAATATTTTCGCGGAGCCCCACAGGGTTTTGAGTTATTGTCCGTATTGTAAAGACTTTTAACAGAGTTTAGTTCAACGACTTTAGGCACAGCCTGTAAAGGGCATACAACATACAGACACATTATGAAATTTAGTACACCATTATAACACTTATTTGGATGATATTATGGTTACTATGACACTGGCTGTTTTAATGTTGGCAATAAGCTATTTCAGAAACTTCTATAGAGGATTTATAGCATGGATGTAGATAAATATTTTAAAAGTTTTACGTCATTATTGGAAAGAATGACAGTAATATTAATGTCATTATTACTGATAGTCGTCGTGGTTCAGTCGCAATCTGTTTTTTTTTTCTGTAACATAGACCACACGCTGCCTACCGAACATAAATGCTGAGGTATACGCTTTGTAAAGGCACCTTTAAGAAAATTGAAAAACCAAGTGTTGTTTTCATAAATCTTAAATCTTTCTTGTTTTGCAAATGGTTTATCTTATTACAAAGCCGTTTCATTGTATTGTTTACTTTTGAGTAAATAACGCTTTTCTCATGATATCTCAGTTTTATGAGTGCTTAGAGTCTAGTGTTCGCGAATGCGACTGCTTAGCATGATTCCTGGGTTCGATCTCCGAGTCGGGTAAACTGTTATTGGGGGTTTTGCATTAAGAATTTCTCAGTAACAACACGAGGTCTGTATTTGTGCTCAGTATATCTAGAAGCTCGTGATAACTAATTAATTGCTAAATTAAATTGTTGTTGTCAGAAGTGGTTTTAACTAGTGATACAGCACTATTACCTGGTGGTATCGTTTAACTTTGAAATACTCACTACGGTAAGTAACAACCGCAATACCGCAACCAATAGCAATACGGCCGGGGTACGGTGGGTCTGCAGTGAGTTATAACAGCTGCACGGGTCGATACATCATCCGATTAAGCTACGATTGCCGGGGTTGGGTGACCACCTTAACATACCGAGACTCCCCCGTGCCTCGGAAAGCACGTTAAACCATTGGTCCCAGCTGTCATTTGTGGATCTTTGACAGTCGTTACAGGTCGTCAGTAGCCCGAAAGTATGACAACCAGTCTTACCAAGGGGTATCGTATTACCCAGTTACTGGGTTGTGGAGGTCGGATAGGCAGTCGCTCCATGGTATTCAGCTGCATCCGGTTAGACTGGACGCCGACTCCAATATAGTTGGGAAATGGCTAGGCTGATTGATATGGCAATAGACTTGACCCCTACTACATAGGACTCTAACGTAACTGGTGCAATGTACAAAACACCGCTGCCTACCCCCTTCGTGAAATACAGGCATGATATTATGTGATTCTAATGAGTGGCGGTTCATACATTGTTATTGCTCAATCTGAATCTTAACCACAACATCGTCATCAGCATTCTCATCATCATTCTCCTTAATTTATTTGGGGTCGGCGCAACATAAGACCGCGTTCCGTCATACTATGCGTTTTATGCGCGTGTGCTCCCAACGGTTATTGCAATTTGAGTCCTATGCTAATTAAATCCTTCCCTTTTTCTGCCATACTTCCCGGTTATGTGCGTCCCTCATTCAGGGTATTCCCCGCGACTTTGACGATATCATTAACCCAACCCGCTTTTGGACAGCCCTAGTTTCTATGGCCTAATCTTAAGCACCATTGGATCACAGCTTTACTCCATCGGCCATCTCCACGTCTAACTAGATGTCCTGGTCAACTCCACTTGAGGCGCATCGCCCATTGTGATGATGAAAACCTACCTTAAAAAATATGCTGAACACTAAAATTTAGTCATTTCAAAAGAATATCCAGTGTTTATGATAGGCGGTCTGACGTATACAGGGTGGCAGGGACATCAACGCGAAAACTGTTACCATGCATTCAGTACATGATTCTGAACCCCTCCGCGTTGAAATTTTTCGTCAGCTATTTAA
The DNA here is from genome assembly GCA_963680765.1 of Agrochola lychnidis. Classification (NCBI taxonomy): domain Eukaryota; kingdom Metazoa; phylum Arthropoda; class Insecta; order Lepidoptera; family Noctuidae; genus Agrochola; species Agrochola lychnidis. Next base: position 21,505,965 of record OY796849.1, read on the forward strand.
AAAAAATCTGCTGTTTCGTAGAAAAGTGCAATACCTACGCTGTCAAAATGTATGGAACAGCAGATTTTTTTTTTCAACGCAAGGGGTTTCAGAATTATGTACTGAATCCATGGTTTCAGTTTTCGCGTCGATGTGGGATGCCACCCTTTATAACATGCTTAGGAATCGGTAGGTACATCTTGACAAATTGCATAAAACCTACCTAAATTTCTGAACTGTCAAAATCAGTCGAGAACTCGAGACTCGAGATTTCCTAGATAACTAGATAGACTCAATGTTGTTATCCAATTTCTGAGTGCTTGGGCTAGATTGGCGAATAAGAAAAAGGCCTATGGATTGAGTTTATTTAGGCTGAAAGTTTTTGTGAATCTTTTTTCAGTACGATGGTATTTCTTGTCGAATTTCTTAAGATACTACTAAGGTTCTTAACATGGTTTGCAGCCGAACCCAATAACCTATTTTCAGTAAAAGCCAGATCGCTATTGATGGCAGACAGTATTATTTTATCTGTCATTGAACGTCGTCCCACAATTCCGTAAGGTTCACAATCTCTGACAGATTATTGGGACTTTAGAACCATAGATAGATAGGTTTTCTATCTCCTTGTATGCCAAAACTGGTGACAGATAGGTTATTGGGTTCGGCCGTTAAAGCATATATAGAGGTTTAATTATCCAAGTTGTGATGTCATTTCTCTAGAAAACTGCATAAAACTATAACTTAGAACTTTGTCAATACTTAAAGTGGCTTTAATTTACCGTTCGAACATCGATTGTATAAAATATTTGTCCCACAAAACCCACAAGGACGCCTCACTTATTGGCGACAAGATATTGTAAAAAATAGATTTAGTGTCGAGTGCTTAACAAGCTCTTAGGTATAGAAAAAAAAATGAAGTTTAATAAAAAACTGTAACCCGACTACGAGAAAATAAAAATGAACTAAAAAGTACGAAACAAGCAAATATTTCAGACAGAAATCAAGACATAGGTACAAAAATGGTCCAGGTAAAGCCGTGGTCGCATGCCTGTATACCATGTTGGTGGCAGGAAAACCTACAAAATTATAATGGCATGGCAAAAAAATTAAAATGGGACGATCATGACATGTTTGGTATGATACCAAACATGTCATGATCGTCCCATTTTAATTTTTTTCGAGGTTAGAAATTTACGTGTAAAGTCCACCAAATTAAATTTAGGAAAAAATTATATAACCTATGTCACCCGGACCATTATTACGAATCTATTGATACCTCATTCATCAAAATCGGTTTAGTAGTTTGGGCGCTACGGTGGAATACACGTAAAAACAAACATACATACATACATACAAACATACATACATAGACTGCTAAAATCATAACCCTTCCTTTTGGCTTTGCCGTAGTCGGGTAAAAATAGAAACGCAGAAACGTAACTCGTTTCGAAATCGAAAATCGATTAAATAAGTTACTAAAAACTCCCACACAAATGATCTGCATTTGCCTATGATTTTTTTTTTCTTCGTCTTTCTTCATGTGACCTTACCAATATTTCTTGTTTAGTTGTTGAATTGTATCCGGTACTTTCCAAGTAAACAAAGCATTTTTGCTGACATTTGAAGGCCGTGCTTGAGTATTGGCACGTTTCAGGAATCTTCTATAAATAAATTGAATGAGGCAAATGCCAAATATTGTTTGCTATTTGTGTTTATAAATAAACATTTGACCCCTATATTTAAAATTAATTTATTTACGTTACACGTTCATGTTTGGATCACAAAAATACATACATGTACCAAATTTCAACTTAATCGGTCCATTAGATTCGAGGCAAATTGCCTATGACAGGCGGATAAACAGACAGACAGACACACGAGTGATCCTAGAAGGGTTCCGTTTTTTCTTTTGAGATACGGAACCCTAAAAACGAATTGCTAAAAAATTCTCACGCGTGTAAACTTAACTTAGACCAAACCAAAGAAGGATATCAAAGCCTCTATAGCTCTATGAAAGTTGTTCATAATAAAACCATTTCCATGCACACAATATATGGCGAATAAATCCTGCTTATTGGAGTTCGTAACCGCAGTGTAAACAGAGATTTACACCAACCTTTTGTTGCATTTGCCGGCAAATCCTTTCGAAGCGCCTGTATTGCATTTACAGGTTAATCCTTTCCGAGTGTCTCATTGAGATAAAATTAAAAAAATGCATAACAATATCGTACGGTTCAGAGGTATTTTAGGTACTTGTTAGGTGCTGAACTTTCCCCTCGCTGAAATAATAGCCAGTGACAAGCCAGGTTTGCTCACCGCCCAGCGTGCTTTTGTCATGCAAATGTGATGTTTACCGTTTTCTGCTTGATACAATTGGGTGCAACCTTTTTCAACTTTTAATGGTGAACTATGGAACATAGGTATTTATAGTAATTCCATACGAATATTATAAATGTGAAAGTAACTCTTGTCTGTCTGTCTGTCCGTTACCTTTTTACGTCTTACTGGTTGAATGGATTTCAATGAAAGGCACACAGGACCTGGGTAAAGACATTATGATACTTTTGATCCTGGTACGTTACGAAGGCACGCAAAAGCTAGTACTTATTTAATAAAGAAAGTTGGAATATGTGACACAGTATATGATTTCAGAATATGGTCGGTAAATAACGTCGGAACCATCGTTGCGGTAAAATTTTAATTACAAAACGAAAAACATATTTGTCTCCATCCCAATATTGGCAAACAAGATCTGCGATACACCTGGTGGATTAACTAGACCACGCCAAGTGTTGTCAACTTTATAACCAAAGACGAACTTTTCTTTGCCTGCTCCCATAACTATCTCAGCAATCCTGTAAAACAAAAAGTTTGTAGGTACCATCACGAGCATAAAAGGTTTCTGAGCATCCTTATCCATCGCTTTCCATCAGGCATGATCGAGTTCACGAGCTGGCCCATACAGCAAAAAAAAAACATACCTTACAAGTTTACGCATGATTCAAAAGCGATTATCCCCTAAAGTATTGATAGATTTAAAAATAATTAGCTTTTACAATGTTTTCAAATTACAGTGGTAATAGGTATGGGAGGACAGTGTAGGCTTGTTAACAAATACCAGATACACACAATACATAACAAAATAGAAAATGGTGAACAAATCTACAGTGTACATTGTGTACAAGTCCTAAAAGAATCTAAATAGATAAATAAAATAATAAAAACGAAAAACATATCACCCATAGATATCAATAAAATCTTAAAATTAAATGAACATTATATGAAAAACGTATTTTCAATTTTAAAATCGTTAAATCGTTTATTTTGCGCGTTCATGTCAGGGCCTCGTAGAGCGTTAACACACTGACGACTTGCCAGCGTGTTTCCAGTAAAGCGTTTTGTGAACGTGCTCTCCGCGGGTGCGAAGCATAGTACCCGCGACTACGCGACGTGTACTCCGCGTTTTCATAATTTTTTACACTCACGTGTCGCTTTCTCTTGTACAACTCAATCGCTCTTGTAACTCAAACGCGGCGAACACGTTGCGCACACGTTGGCGTGCTCCCTACTCACCCGCAGGAGTATCCGCAGTTGTAGCCCGCGAACTTCAAACCTTACGTTTTCGCAATTTAGAATTCTTAATCATGATTTATAATTCTGTAAATACATATTTTGTTATGGTCGCGAATCATATTTTGATCAAGATACAACCTGACAATGTAAATTGTAAAAAATGTAAGAAAACTTGAATTTTGTGGCTACTGCGGATCCACCTTAAAAAATCGCCTCGCTGGAAACACACTCGCAAATCGCCAACCAATAAGGGTATAGATTCGGCATTACTTCCTATTTAAGAGCCATATCAGCATCCAATACCGCGAATGTGACATTTTTGACGAAAAACAATACAGGATCACGTATTTGAACGTGTAGAATGAAATAAAACAAAAATCTGACTTTCGTCAAAAATATCACATTCGCGGTATAGGATGCCGAACGACGATATGGCCCTTAAATAGGAAATAATCCCCAATCGATACCCTTAGGGGTTTCAAGGACTATACAACTATCCACTATTATATATCAAGCTCCAGATTTTCCAGGAATTCAAATTAATTATTCCTATATAATACTAAAGCGTACAATTTAGAAGTAAATCAAACTACGGGCCGAGACGGATTTGGTCGTCGCTACCAAAACGTGACCAAAATTAATGATTTGGTATTTGAAGTGAGAGAGGCTCATTACAGCTCAGGAATCTAATTAGTAATTGTTTATTCTGTAGAAAATGTTTTGTTTTATGAATAAATTGAGCTAACAAAGAGGAAAATGCAAGGAAATTAGATTAGTGGATTCCGAGAATTGGTTTGACTTGTGTGCTTGTAATCTCTGGCGCTTACACGTTGTGGAATTTAGATCAGAAATTCTATGTAATGTTGCGAATGAGTTTTACTTGGAATTATGTTGTAATCTGGTTGTTATTATTATATTCTTCTACGTGTAGGACTGGATTAGATAATCTTAATGTGATTTGACTTCTTTGTCTCTTTGTTAAGGTTACCTACATAATCCTAATGGATTCAAAACTCGATTACTGTGCTTAGCCTGATTTTTTTTACGATAAGGTTTCGTATATTGTTTCTAATCATCACAATTTTACTGTACATAACTAATTTAAAACTTATACATGTAATAAACAATTTTTTTTTCTTTTTCTTTCTTTCTTAATTTTGTTACAACCGCAAACCAAATAAAAACCACGACATAGCGCTATCAACAGTGACGTGAGGCCGGTTTCGTAAACGTGTGTGCACTTAGTAAGGTGTAGTTTAATTGTAGTGTCATTGTAAATGGTTGTAAAAATAAGCGTGTGAGCGTGTATGTACAGAGCAGAGGTGTAGTTTTGGCATGCTTCACTGTATTGTTTGTAGCGCTGTCTTGGTTTTTTAAGTGAAAACTTCTTTAGGCGCGTTGGGCATTTTTGAGATGGGACTGAACCATTGATTTCGCGACACTGTAACGACACCAGCTTTTGACCATTAAAAAGACATCAACGCGTTGACTACCGCGGTGCCGATTTTTTAACAAGTTTTCACTTCTGTCGGCACTCCCGGAGTGCCACTGTTTTTTTTATTTGGTCTAATGTTTACGGCATACATTTTCAATACCTTGCTCAGCAGTGGGAAGATGCAGACTGGTAGCAACAACCTCGATACTCATTAACTTTTAAATCAAAACCAAGGTATCTCATCCGACCAGATTTACTACTCACAATCTCCACTGCTCATCAAAAATAAAACATCACCCGGCGAACAATGAGTCTCCCGTCTATTTAGCTACATAACAGGCTATTGTGCCAATTATCTCGACAGCGCACAAAGCACGCTGGGGTACGGTCAACTTGATCCTATTACGTGCGACCGCGGACTGTACAGTACGACACAACTTAGATGTAGCATCGGCAAAATTCGTAAAACCAATCACCATCAGAACTGAGTGCGCCTTCAAAATCACCAATATGTATTACTGCTTTAGGTGAAAATGATCTTTACGCAAACGTAATAACTTGTGAAGTCATATAACCACATACATTCGTAAAATTGAAATTGAATGAATGTAAATTTTCAAAGGAGACTGAAACGATTACATGCACTCTTGGGCCATGAAAGAGGCCAAGAAAAGAGAAAGTGTGTGCAGGCACGAAGGGGTCTTGGTATGTAAAGATGATCACCCATCTACGGACCAACCACGGCAAGCGTAGCTTAACCTGATCGATCGACCCGTACAGCTGTTATTACTTAGCCACAAGTTTGTAAAATCCTACTCAGTATTATGGTAGCACTAGCTACGCCCCGCGGTTTCACCCGCATAAGTCTCGATCTCGTAAGAATATCGGGATAAAAATATGCTATGTGTTAATCCAGGTTATAAACTATCTGTGTGCCAAATTTCATCTAAATCCGTTCAAAAGTTTTTGCGTGAAAGAGTAACAAACATCTATTCATCCATGCTCACAAACTTTCACATTTATAATATAATATATATATACATAACACATACATAACATCACGCCAGTAGAATCAGTCATATTCGCCGTCCAAGGCATATCCTAGTAGATCCCGATGACCCCATAACCCTCCTCCAGAAGAGCAATAGGGAAACAAGTACAGTGTACAAACACAGACGCCTCCCGTCATACCGACCTCGCCGCCGAGGTTCTTTGCGATGTCGACCGCCGCGCCCCCGAGTAAATAATACTCCCCCCCGACCCTTGCTCGAAAACGAGGTGCCAGCAGTTGTTGCAGCTGTGCACGTAGCTTTAAATTCCCCGACTAATAATAATGATCAAAACCTTTTGATCCAGCCCGTCCCATCTTTTGATGTTCTCCCTCCGGATAACGCCCTAAGCCGAGGCTCGTACCCCGCAGGGGGTGCCCTTAGTGAGCGTTCATCCTTAAATCTTTAGCTTAGTTTATTTGTGCCCTGGCTGGAGGCTTTGAGTGTAGTAGCTTAAGGCAACCACAGGATTGACCGGTTAAACAGCCACGGTTTTCGGAACCAGCTGTGAGATGCCCAACAGAAAAAATAATAATATAACATCACGCCTGTAATCCCCTTAGGGTTAGGCAGAGGTGTATCTATAGTATACCCACATTTTGTCAGTTATGTTTAAGTCCCATGTAATAGGGGGCGAGCCTATTGCAATCAACCGGGCACAAATCCAGACTCCGGGCTGCTACTGAGAAATTCCAGATGGATAAACCCAATAACACTTTGTCCGACCCGGGAATCGAACCCAGGACCTCATACTCAGCAGTAGCGCTTGCGACCACTACGCCGACCGCATGACCAACGAGGCAGTATATATATATGTCGGATCCGGTCATTAGTACGGACACGAAACGAATCGCAAGCGCGCCACTGGCGACATCAAGAGTGATCTATCTACACCAAAAAAGGCGCGCTTCTACAGAGTCGTGATGTTTTAAGGCCAAAGCGAGGAAGGCATTCAGCCTCTGGTCGCATTGGAGTCAAGACGTCGCGGAACTGTTCTCGATTCATGGTGCTCAGTTATTGTGTTAGTTGTAATTTGTGATCATTTTGTTAATTGGTGATTTTAATAAACGCCGTCGCACCCAGTGTGTGTATAATTTAGCGATTCATTTGATAGTAAATAATAATGTGATCTGAACTGCAAACTGTTTTTCTATTGCGCCAACACTACCCACCAGCACTACCCACTCTACGCCCACAGTAGTTAAAATATCGCTGATAATAACGAAAGTCACGTACCCGTCTCCCACATATATATATGTATAGTGGGCAATATATATATAATATTATTTATGAATTAAATAATAATATAATATAGTAGAATAGGACAACCAAAAATTCGAAGACATGTGACATCTACCAACCCGCACTGAGCCCACGTGGTAGATTACGGCCCACTCCCTCTCACAGAGAGGAGGCCTGTGTCCCAGCAGTGGGAACATTTATAGGCTGATGATGATGATGATGATGAGTAGAATAGGATGATAAAATCATATATAATACCTACCACAACACAGAAACAGATACCGAAACCGAGAATCAGTTCTTACTAGGTAAGTATCGCTCTGTAACTAAAGATAACTTTGTATGATTACATTCATCCGCTCCTAACTCTGTACTCTCTCCGTGGGGAGTTAGGAACTCCCCACGGTCCGCCTAGCCACGCACCTACTACATAGTTTCCTAACTTTGGGCCTTTTAGTGTAACTTACCTATTTCCATTAAACTATTATAGTAACTGAGATAATTGTTTCAGAGGACAAAACATTAATTTGTTAAACTTATTTTAAGGCTTTTTGCTACGTAAATGTTATATTTAACTTGTGATATTTTGGGTGAAACATTGATTTTCATAAAGTGGTTTAGGAAGACCGTTTTTGAGTTAAAGCTTTCATGAGGTTTTCATAGAAATTGTTCCACCAGAGTCGCGTCGCGCTTGTTTGTGGGAGCCTTTAAAAAAGCGGCCAAGTACGAGTCGGACTCGCCCATGAAGGGTTCCGTAGCAGCAATTAACATTGAATGAAAGGTAAATTGCGGTTTACGATTTATGACGTATTAAAAAAACTACTTACTAGATCTCGTTCAAACCAATTTTCGGTGCAAGTTTACATGGTAATGTACATCATATATTTTTTTTTAGTTTTATCATTCTCTTATTTTAGAAGTTACAGGGGGGACACATTTTACCACTTTGGAAGTGTCTCTCGCGCTAACTATTACGTTGCATTTCTGCGACAAAATAATCGCGCGATAAAAAGTCGTAGTACGCTCTCGCCCTTACGAAACAGAGCTACTAAGTAACTAATACGATTTTCTACAGTAGGCAAACGATAATGTAATATATTCTACAGAAAATTATATTCTTAAATGTTTTATGAAACACGAGGAACTAAGCCGTTTATAAGAGGATTGTCTCTAAGAGAATATTTAAGCGCTTCTTTGTAACTAGTTCTTAAGTACCTAGTCGGCCATGTACTTTATATGAATGTCTGTAATCATCATAATATTAATAAGTACATATGTTCTATCTATGTTATGGGGTTTGGTTTCCGCATTTAGTCCGTTAGGTGGACTATTGTGCGTGAGCAATGGCAGCCATTTGGTGGTTATTCCAACCAGCCCACCTCCTGCCAGAAGAAAAATTAAAACTTCTGTTCTGTTCAGAACATCTGTGAACGATCTGGGTGACCCGAGGGTATCTGTTCTGATCTGGGTGACGCCTGTGCATTCAAAGAGCACGTGTGCGCTGGTTTCCTCAGCCTCCATGCACGTCCTGCACAGAGGGCTGTCTGTTATGCCTATTGTGTGGAAGTGTTTGTTTAGCGAGCAGTGTCCCGTGATGGTCCCCGTCACCAAGTGCAGGCCGCTCCTGTCCAGGCGTAATAAACGCCTGGATAGCCTGCTATCTAGGGATGACATAGCTTTCTTGGACTGCCTGCAGCCCGGTGTCGAGGTCCACCAGTACTCCGCTTGTGTGAGGGTGAACTGTAGCCACCTGCGTATTTGCTTGAAAGGGATTGGTAAGATAGGTTCGGGTCCACAGACTGCCATGCTAGATCGTATGTTATTACTGTAGTGTTATTCAAATTATCTAATTTTATTTATAGTCTGGATAAACCATTCCTTCAGCATTTTGTATGACTGCGTACTGTATCTCATAATCAGCCTATAACATTCCCACTGCTGAGACACAGGCCTCTACTTACTGTGAGAGGGAGTGGGCCGTAATCCACCACACGGGCCTAGTGCAGTTTGATGGATGTCACATGTCTTCGAATTTTTTGTTCTAGATCATGCACCTCACGATGTTTTCCTTCACTGTTTTGAGAGCAGTGGTGATGAAATAATTTACACAAAGTAAAGTGCCTGCTTGGGTTCGAACCCACGACCTACTACTACTCGTAAGTTTCTAGTCAAAATTAAATGGAGATTGACCCCTGAAAATTATTACAGAATAAGCTTTAGATTTCCTTTCAAAATACTCTACCTTCTTAAATAAAAACTATAAATTAAACTACTAATTGTAAACTATAGTCATAAAAGAAAGAAAAGAAAAAAAAAAGATTGAAAACAAAAGCAAGAAAGAAAAGAAATAAAAGAAAGAAAAGAAAGAAAAGAAAGAAAAGAAAGAAAAGAAAGAAAAGAAAGAAAAGAAAGAAAAGAAAGAAAAGAAAGAAAAGAAAGAAAAGAAAGAAAAGAAAGAAAAGAAAGAAAAGAAAGAAAAGAAATATAGATTTATTTGTTACAGACACACTTGCATCATTATCACCATATTCCTAGCCTTTTTCCCAAATGTATTGGAGTCAGCTTCCAGTCTAACCGAATGCAGCAGAATACCAGTATTTACTGAGCGACTGCCTATCTGACCTCCAAAAATATGATATTGGGTTTCACGATACCCCTTGGTAAGACTGGTTGCAGACTGTAAAAGATCTCTGTAAACTATAGTAGGTATTATCCAGGGATGTTACGGACCTTCGGTTCCGGTTTCGAAAGGTCGGAACTTTCGATTAATTTTACACCTCCAATTCCGATTTCGGTTCTCATAATTTTGAATCAGAGTTATACCGAAGTTCGAAACGCAGCGATGCACGTGACTAGAGCGCGTGCATGTACAAACAAGTTTCAATTCATCGCCAGCGTAATTTTAGTTTATTTTATACACGCCAGCGCTCGGTTTATTGTTTTGTTTGTGGATGTTATCGTTAATATTTGACTGATTAAAGAGACTGAATTATATTTCAATTGTTTCATTAAGCCTTCCCATAATACATCTTTCTCTACTTCCACCTTTGACTCCGGTTCCGGTTTCGGTTCAGAATCCGGTTCCGGACAACAAAATTTTAATCCTTTGGTTCCGGTTCCGTTAAATCGACTTCCGTATCATCCCTGGTATTAACCTATATTTCACCTCTAACAAAAACCTTCCCCCCAGTGGACCGAGGTACGTCACTCCACCACAATAAGGGCGGTTAAAGTGGACGCTAACTAACACCGTTCCGAGACACAATACACTCTCTCTCAGTTAAACTTAATCCAGCTGACGTTATTATTCTTGGCTAGGTGTGGGAGGGAGATAACTTGATGAATGATGGTCTCTAAAAGTAACTTTTGTAGTGAATTACAGATAAATAAGATGATTAGGTAATTTTGCTGCTAATGTAGATAGCGGTTTACCCGTGCAGTTATAGTGTAATTCTGATTTAATGGAGCCGCTTCTATGAAGGTTGTGAAAAGCAAGACTGTACAAGGCATAAAAAATCACTTAAACCTCGAATCGCGAAAAAAAATTGCTGTTCCATACATATAAATTCGCATAATTCGACAACATGTAGCAAACGCTGATTTTCTTATTTCTTTTTCATATTTCAGAGTTGGTCCCATTGTAAAAGTTAATTACTTTTATGGGTACTTACCTTCTGCACGCCCATAAAGTATATCCCTTGTTTAACCTAACACCCTGTATACTCCTGTTTTCAGATCAGGATCTCGTCAGATAGGGTTTGTCTTCACACAATAGCGTGTTCATTTTAATAAGGATTTAAATATTTTTCACTCCTCTTGCTCAAAAAGTCCGTCATTGTAGTGTACCAGAATGGGGAAAAATAGCATATCTTGCTCTAGGGGAAAAAGTTTTGTCTGTAACCAACGAGCCTACAAAAGCGAAAAAGTCTTTATTCTTATGTAAAACTAGCTTTTTCCCGCGGCTTCGCTCGCATGGAAGTCAGAAATTATCCCATAGAAACGTACTACCGCATACTGAGATAAAAAGTTTAAAAATAAAATTCAGATTGAACAAATTGTTTTCACTCCTCTTGCTCAAAAAGGCCGTCATTGTAGAGTACCAGAGCGGGGAAAAAATAGCATTTCTTGCTCTAGGGCAAAAAGTTTTCTTTTTTTAATTTTTGCCTGTTCCAACGAGCCTTGAAAAACGAAAAAGTCTTTATTCATATGTAGAATAATCATGATTATAGACTCGACTGGTTCTACAAAAAAAAGAAGAACATTTTATTTTTGAAAATGGAACTAAATGGGGCTATCACTTCGGTAGAATGCGTGCATTGCGTTGCGGCTACGGAAGAAATAAAAAAGGCATTGGCGCGAAATCTTTAGAATTTCTCTAATTACGAATTGAATTGGTGACCGTAATATAATTTACAACAGTGAAAATGTCATCATCTAGAACATCTTCACAGAAGATTGAAATTAAGTTGCCGGAAAAAACATCTCGTTAAATATCCAGAATTGTACAAATTATAAGTACATTTAGAAAACTATTTAATATTGTATTAGATTATTCTATTTTCCCGCAATCGTGAAAAGTAGAGTGTGTACCACACGGCGCTAAAACCCATTAGAACTCGGTTTCTATTTACTTCCTCGCTAAAGCTCGGGAGTAAAACTACCTCGTTACAATGGGTTTTTAAAATAACCCCTCGTATAACAATCTACTATTATTTTTGTAAACAAAATAAACTATTTAATATTATATTGGATTATATTCTTTTTTCGCAATCGTAACCCATTATAACTCGGTTTCCACTTACAGACTATTCGCAACAGCTGATCTATGAAAGTTAAATGAAGAACCAAGCAAGCCAACTTACATTATTCATAGCATTATAAAAGCACTTAGTTATAACGTAATTAATTAAATACTCGATAGGCTATAAATCATTTAATAATACATCTATGATTATAACTTACAATTTCATGCTTATCTTCTCAGAGTATATTGTTGAAGTAATCCTTATTAGTATGTAAATGACTTGTCTCGTTTATGGGGACCGAAATAATTATCATTGATTCTATTATTTTAACTTGAGGACTATGTAAGTGTCCTTTTCTTTATTTCTTTCTCACTTAGTTTTAATGATGGTCTGGCAGTTTGAGTACTTTATGCGGCCTACCCAAATGTCCTTTTTTTGGTATTGTTCGTCGAGTCGTTGAGCTCCTTAAGTTCTGAGTTGAGCTACACGATTACTGACAAATGCTTGCACTGACTGAACTACTTGACTTGACATCTTTATAATAATTATGCTTTCTGAGGAAAAAGCAAATAGTGATTTCTCACCAAAAAATTTATGAATTTCGATTTAAATACAGCAATTTTCGGGAAGTCAATCAAATGCTTTCGAATGTACCTACATGGATTCTACAAAAGAAGTTTTTTTTGGCTATACTTAAGTACAATAAATTATATTGATACGGTTTGCATAATTTGACATTCTTGTGTCGTAGTAAAATGTTATTTAGCTAGGATGGTAACGATCGACTACCTAAAGAGAAATAAGAGCAATACATATTAGAATTAGAATTGACGTGAATACAAGAATTTCTCTAAGAAAACTCACCAATAAAACACTGCTTACATTCTCACTTCAATAGACTAAATGTCAGAGGTCGGCAACTTTTTCCTTAGAAAAGCTTCCATAACGAGGAATATCGTAAGGAACCGTTAGGAGACAGCGATCATATTGCAATCACAAACCCATCTGCCAACAGATTATGGCATTATTACACGGATAACTTTCTCTTCAGTGATAATGGGAAATAGGTCGGATGTAAGCTGAAAAGTATATGAGTATTAGAATATAATAGATTGGGCCCCTTGTAACATCTTACTTTACATAATTATCATAATATTAGCTTTTGACCGCGGCTTCGCCCGCGTGGATGTCGGAAATAATCCCACGGATACGTACGACCGGGATAAAAAGTATCCTTTGTGTTAATCTAGATTATGAACTATCTGTGTTCCAGATTTCATACAAATCCTATTAGAAACATAATACTAATGATTGAAATACTATCCTGAATTTCACGCCAGTAAAGCTCCCAGTCGTCATGATTTTTCCGACATCTTCAACAATCATCGTCATATTCCGTACAAAACCTTTAATGAATTATACACCTAAATCTTCCTCATGACTTACTTCGTCGGTTGGTGAAAACCGTACGAAAATCCGTTTGGTAGTTTTTCAGTTTATCGCATTTAGACAGACAGACAGGCTGACGCAGTGGGGGAACTTTATTTTACAATAATGTAGTGATAGTACCAATAGGCCGCGAAAAGCTTTGTTCTCAGTAATGTTAAACATAAATTATACCTAACTGCAGAATTTGGACAAATACGTAGCAATAGATGAATTTTATTCAGCTACAAGAAATCCATAAGAAAACGAAATATCGAAACGCGGCACTCAATTAATGATAATCTTTGAACAAAGAGAATGAAAGGCAGGCGTCTAAGGAATTTCACAAATTCAGCCACCCATATAAATTCTTTAACTGTCGACCATAGAATGGGGTTCCTCTATGAAAAGAATTTCTCCCAGAATTTATCCAAAACATTAATGGATAAATAAAGGCGGTGGTCCCATAAATTTTCTATGTCAGGTGTAATTTAGAAGGTAATTAATCAACTGGGGACACGGAACTCAAGGTTGCGAAAGCGCAAAAGAAATTATCAACAAGTTTCTAAGGAGGAAAATTCACATGGGGAAATTCATAGCGAAACTCTGAAGGAAAGAGTTCGTATAAATTTTGTTCTCCCTTACGGCGAAAGGGCCATGGCCCGCGAAATTCAATACGTTTTTGCAATTTGTACATCAGTATTAGGTTGTATGTTGATGAAGACATGATTCGCGACAGTAACACATACTTATGTATTTACAGAATCATAATCATAATCATTTAATCATTTGTTAACATAGGTACAATAAAATAGTTGCTATAAAAAAAATTACAAGCGCGCTATGTTAAACCAGAAGGCGTACAAATATTCATGGATGTCAATGGAGAGCAATGGAGCAAAGAGCAATTGAGCGCATCATTCTAGGTGTAAATTTGAACTGACAGAATACGCAACACCACGCTACGCTCCAAAACGGGGATCTTAGACGTAGGCAAAAAGGCTGCCAAGCTAAAATGGGATTGGGCGGGTCATGTCAGCCGCATGCATCGTGACCGTTGGGCAACAGTCTCCACACGGTGGGTGCCTGAGGATGGACGGCGGCGCCGAAGTCGGCCCAGGAAGAGGTGGCGAGACGATCTAGACGCCTACCGCAAGGGTTGGATGAAGGTGGCGCTGGAAAAGGATGCATGGAAGGATCTGGGGGAGGCTTTTGCTCAGCAGTGGAACAGTGCAGGCTAACATAAAAAAAAAAGAATTAGAATCATCAACACAACTCTCTTGTATTACTACTTCAGAATTGGCCTCCAATGTTATGATCTCATGGCATCGTCATTTAATGGGGTAATATAAACTTAAAGGTATTGTATTGATAATTTTAACGATTATAATTCTGTAAATACATGTTTGTTACGGTCGCGATCATATTTTGATCGAGGCTAAGTAATAACAGCCGCATGGTTCGATCCATCAGGTTAAGCTACGCTTGCCGGGGTTGGTCTGTGGATGGGTGACCATCTCAACATACCGAGACTCCTCCGTGCCTCGGAAAGCACGTTAAGCCGTTGGTCCCGGCTGTCATTCGTAGATCTTTGACAGTCGTACGGGTCGTCAGAAGCCCGAAAGTCTGACTACCAGTCTTACCAAGGGGTATTGTATTCTCCAGTTACTGGGTTGTGGAGGTCAGATAGGCAGTCGCTCCATGTAAAATTCAGCTGCATCCGGTTAGACTGGAAGCCAACCCAAACATAGTTGAAAAGGCTAGACAGATTGATTGATCATAATGATCAAAATACAACATGAAACTGACCTGAAATTGCAAAAACAGTACAAAAACATAAATTTCGTGGGCTGCCTTAGCGCATGTAAAGCCGGGTGTCCTGCGCGTGTTTTTACACAAAAACATCGCAACAAAGAGGCGTGGCCAAACACATTTGTCTATGCAAAAACGACATTATGTTTGAAAATAAATGTTTATGTGTAAGGTTTTTTGTGTAATGTTTCGAAAAAACACGGGCAGGAGTCCCGGCTTTAACCACACACAGTCACAGACACACACACACACACTCGTAAGTGCTCGCGCCCAGTGCCCTTCGTGGGTGCTGGGCGTGAGGACTTATATTGCACTCACGGACACACAACACTCTCCAAAGACACACATAGCACATCTCCTTTTGTTCTGTAAATGAATTTCCCTTCCTCTCAGTACTTGAAGTTTTTACAAAGTTGTATGTTGTACGTAAGTGCAATTTAATGTTGTAATTTTAAGGGTGGGAGCCTGGAGACTGTCATACAGGTCCCAAACTCAGTATAGACACCAGTTCTCACGAAGGTTTGAATCTGCCTGTAACCTAGATACCATGTTACCTTTTTGAGAGAAATAAATTACTTTTCTCAAACATGCATGGAAATATTGTCATTATTTTCGAACAAAGAACACGCGAAGTATCGAATTTACGGTCAAAGAAAATTGTCAAATCCATTGCAGGCGCGTTTTTTGAATTTGGAACATTACAACGCTCCAGCTATGTTGTATGAAATGGCGTGCTGGGGTTATTAAATACTCTTTGATTGGATCTCTTTTATCATTCTTGGTTTACCAAAGTTCTCTTTACTTAGTACAAATTGCGTTCACGTGGCTGTATAGCCTTAGATGCGTTTGCCTTTCGACACAGATGATAAATAGCAAATTGGCGGCAAAGCTGAAAATTCGTCTTGATTTGTTATTTACTTATTAGATAATTAAAATGAGTTCCAACGGTTCAGAGAGTGAAATGGAGATTGATTGTACTCCATCAGATTTAAGATCAGAAGCCAAATTAGCAATGGAAAACCTGCTTCCAGCGAAGTCAAAAGAAAAATTCATGAAAGTATATGAAAATTGTATGATTTGGAAAAACGAGAATAAAGTGAACATTTTCTACAAATTGTGTATTTTTGGCGTATTTTAATGAGATTACTAAAACTAAAAAGCCATCTACATTATGGGCAATTTATTCTATGCTGAAATGTACAGTTCATGTTAAAAACGGCATTAACTTGAAAAATTATGGAAATTTAACTACTTTTATTTCCCTGTATTCTTTTGAGAAAAGCACTATATATGCCTTGGCGGAAATGACAATTGCCTGTCTCGTATTAGTGAAGTCCTCGCCTACGGCTCGGCCTTCAAACTCATACTCGACCTGCACTTGCCTATTTCCCGACCTTTGCAATAATGTACTATTATGTCCTTGTCCCTTAATGATTCGGTAGCACTCGCCTATTATGGGGCGCCTTATCCTTTGTAATGGTTTTGAGTTTATGTGAGTCATCGAAATGTGAAAACCTTCGAAAACGGTAATCGCACACGATTAGGGTGTTGGACTGGTGAGTATGAGGTCGTGAATAGGCGTTTGACTTTGTGTGACTTATTCATGTGAACTCGCGTATTACGAAAATATTTAGTTATGTTGGACTAACAGGAATGCCACCTATTTGAAAAGGTCAGGATATTACCCTAAAGGCATCTTCGAATTTTATATCCGTAAAAATCTAGAATGTCTAACTAGCTCATTGTAGACTGAAGTTGCTTTTAAAAGTCACAGGACAGAGACAAATAGGTTAGCAGATTTTCGTTTTATTCTCTGTAGAACCTACCTCGGCAGTTTTACGTAACCCTATTTAATTGCTGAAGCGTCAGTCACTTATGACGTCCATTCGTCAAGGATCGGGCCAATTCTGGCGAATTCCGAATCTGCAAGAATCGGGTGGTACTCACGTGTACTAAGGAACCAAAACTGATATATTTCTTTGTAATTCTGCTTACAGATAATTCATTTTATTTTTGTATATTTTGTGACTTATAATATCGCCTTGGATGAGTCTGTAAAGGTGTTATATTATTATATTGTGATTTAAATAAATAAATAATAAATAAATATTGAGTCATTCGCGGTATCGCCTTCATACTGCTTGCATACAACCTTATTGCTATAAAAATATGGTCCTTCGAGCCGGATTAGTGCAATTATTGAATCTTAATGCATGAGCATGGCCCAACATGCTCTTGACTATTTTAATTATTTTACCTTCTTTATTGATACTGTATTTCAACAAATTTAATAAATATTCTACTTCAAACGTTCACGATACTTTTTGCTATGAACTTACGTAAATTTCTTAACAAAAGTCGAAAGAAAATTTTTGAGCGTGACTTAAAAAGATTATGCAAATTGAATAGTTTGGGCTTAGTCATGTCCCCCAACGAATTTCTTCGACATAATAGCTTGCCAGTTCAAAAGGTTTATTAAAATAACACACAATTTCTTCTATAAACTTTGCTGGCAAGCAACAAGTTCACAAAATAAAGTTCTTAAAGCTATTTATGATCCATTAAGCTTCATTGTTTAATCTCTTGTTGTCTAAGTTCGAATTCTAACTAAACAAATTGTTTGAGATAAAAGATAAATATTGTAATTATAAAGTAAGTAAACATTTTATAAAATTTAATAACTATGAAATTAATTCTTAAAATTATTGTATTAAAATCAATCAATCTGCCTAGCCTTTTCCCAACTATCGGGTCGGCTTCCAGTCTAACCGGATGCAGCTGAATACCAGAATTTTACATGGAGCGACTGCCTATCTGACCTCCACAACCCAGTACCTGGGTAATACATACTCGTAAGTCCGCCTTTGTACCTTTATTGAGTGTGAAATTAAATAAATAAATAACTGAGCAGATGGAACGTTCGTTCCTATGTAGTTTCGCCTGTTTCGTGTGAACGTGGAATGAAACAAAAATGAGCGTTCACTCAAGTGAAGCATCTGTTATCAGCTTAAACGTATTTCATCTACAGCTAGAAAGCACATCGTATATCAGCTGCTAGTCAAGTATAGTGATAACGACACCATCCAATAATCCAACAAGATTAGTTCAATAAACTATATTCATGTTCAACATTGAACATTTACTGATAACATCATGATACTCGTATTCACAGCCCGAAGAATAGAGATTCTGAGGGCGGATTTTACCATTCAAACTGAACGCGATCAGCACATTTAAACCGGGTTCAAGAGCTGTCATCATTGCTGTGGAATATTGACACTGACAACTCTTGAACTCAGTTTAGATGTGCTGATCGTGTACAGTTTCAATGGTGACTTTCACCCTTGCCTACACAGTTATTTACGTTATTATGATCGAACTCGTAATTAATTTATCACCCTAATGTTGAATGTCACTTGCACGTCATTAAACGACAAGATCTATTTGTCTATGTGACTGTTAGATAATTTGAACCTTAGTAAAGATTCAGTAAAATGGGAATTGTTGTCAAAAGTGTTACAATAATAACGACGTCAACTATACATTCTGAAATTATGTAAGCAAAGATCTCAATATTCTCCCTAAGGACACACCTTTTCCTTTTCAAAGTACATACGGTTGACCCTCTTAAAATTCTGTAAATAGCTTCTTATTTATTATATTGATCTTAGATGCCTGGGCTGAGGATGGGGCCGGTTTCAGCTAAAAAAAAATGAGCCAATTAGAATTCAATTAAGTTTTGATTTTGTAGGTTAAGTCTGGGCCATTTTGCTTTAATGCACAATCCTCGTGGAATATTCAGCTTCTATTTTATATTTGGAAGCTAGGTTGATTTGAATGTGGATGGTAGTAGACCAAGTTGCATGACGACTCGAAAAAAGCCCCAGAATTTTCGTGGGGAAATCCTTATGTATATTATCAGAATCGACAGATTTAAACATGGTAACTTAGGCTCGCTTGCACCATAAATCACTATGGGAAATTTTACTAATGAAATTGATCAGCAAGTCTAAACCGCGTTCAAGAGCTGTCAGTGTCAATTTTCCGCAATACTTATGATCTTGAACTCGGTTCAGAAGTGCTGATCGTATCCAGCTTCATTGTTGAAATTCACCGCTCTATTTCTGACAATCGTTTCAAGATGACAGAGACAGAATGATTGTTATAAACATGTTTAGCGCTAAACGCGTTTAGGGCCTTAGAGCTTCTCTGATAATATAAGATATAATATTCTAAATAATGTATACAATATATTGGTGCCGATTCTCTTGTCACAAATGCCTCTAAACTAAACTAAAAATCACCAAAATTTAGTTTATTCCTGTCAAACGACAATTTCCCATTCTGAAATAGATTAAAGTGACACAACTTAACTATATTTTAGTTTGACAGCACTAAGATGGCACTGAGATATTAGTTTAGTGAAAATTACAATTTTGCTATTCTGAATTTGACGTTTTTAACCTAAAATTTAGATTTTCTAACTAAATATGACTATTTTTAATCGCGACTAAAAACATGTGGAATAAAATTGGTTGTCTTGAACTAAAATTCACACAAACACCTCGACTTCAGATGAAAAAACAGTACTGAATATTTTTTTTTCTTTTGCTTGTATCTCGAAAACGGTGGGTCCAATCGCAAAAATAATAAAAATTTCGACACCTTTTGTAAAACCCTTAAACCCCTAACACTCTACATGTAGGTAATATTCTTTCTTATTTTCCACACAAAAAGTGAAAAATCCATATAAAATACGTCGAGGCTGCCCCCCTGCGCGCCTCCGGCTCTAAAAAGAGTCACGTGGTTAGGCATCACGTGTGGAGTCGCGGTTGTCAAATTCAATTTAGATGTGTCAAAATTAGTTTTAAATTTAGAGAATTTATTTTGCAGAATAGCTTTGAGATTCTCATAGTCAAAACTAAGGAATTTTAGTGATAGTTTAGTTAGTTTAGTTCGGTGTACAAGTGAATCGGCACCATTGTAAAACATTTTAAGAGAGTAACGGTGGAGTTTCTTGCCCATTCTTCTCCATACAAAAACTACCTTTTGGAAGGGGTGACTAGAAGCATTCAATTCTATTAGTTCAATTCTATTGTATTAGGTAAGCCTGTGATGATAGTGTATGTTTTTATAAATAAATAAATAAAAAAAGAATTTTTTGTATATTTTGAAATAAAAATATACAAAAAATGACGTTCATTAGTGCCTTTTATGTGCATAATTGAAATAAATTATTTGACTTAAATTGGTTGAGCAACTTGGGAAAAGATTTTGACCAGCAGCGATCATACCATTTGTACTAAGATGAGACGGGTTAGAAAAAAAATAGAAAAAAATTTATCGGAAAGTTTATAACTGAACAAAAAATTTTTTGTACATGAAACATGTCCTGTGTTCCAGTAATTGAATTTCGTGATCCTGTAGTAAAAGTTTTGGACTTTTATTACTGCCTTTTACTTCACGAACTTCCCTTTATTTATAGTAGTGTCTTTTCTAAAAGTATTTTTATGGGTTTACACCTGTTTCCCAAAGTCAGGCTTAACTGTACGCTGAAATACTGAAGGTTAAAAAAGTACTTTATCCGTCTCCTGCTTATATTTTAGGCGTTGTTTAGTCATGAAATATGTTTGAGATTAGCCAAATAAATTGCCAACATACTAGGTACCATTTTTTGAAGTAAAAAGAATAATTGCTTAATCGTAGTAAACTGTTTTAATAAATGAGACGTGAAAAGCTTCTTTATTTTATTTCAGTAAGGATTTGCATTTTTAATAATTTTACATTTTTAACTGACTTCCAAAAAGGAGGAGGTTATATGTTCGTCGCGTATGTTTCTTTTTTTTTCTTTTTCTTTTTTTATGTATGTCCTCCGATTTCTCCGTCAATTGTGGACCGATTTTGAAAATTCTTTTTTGTTTGAAAGGGTATGCTCTCGAAATGGTCCCATATAAATTTCATTAACTTTACTTCGATAGTTTTTGAGTTAGCTTCAATAATACGTACTTTTTCCCACTTAGTATGTGGATGATATTTATGATAAGTTCCTGTCACTGTTATGTAACATAGCAGGTAGTGGTTTTCGAATTTGTGTGGGGTAGGTACCACAGCTAAAAAGTGTAAAACAAAAACTTTTTACAAAAAAAAAAAACAACCGACTTCCAAAAAATACTACAAAGTGAAAAATAACTTTAATTTCGGAAGTCGGTCACAAAAAACGAAAATTCAAAACCAAAGACACCGACTTCTGAAATTAAAGTGGTTGGCGGTGGCCTTCGTGTGCAAGTCTGACTCGCACTTGGCCGGTTTTTTAATTGTATAGAGATGAAAAAACAACCAATTTCTAAGCAACATTGTCCTGGGACACTTACTTAATAAATGTGTTTCCATTCAGAGGTTTTACTTTGTTCTGCCTTCACCTTTAATTAAGTATAGTACATAACAATTATCTAAAATTCTTCTACACAAAAAGCACTAATCAAAAAGCCTCTCACTTAGCTTTATCAACGAACAAACAATTACTTAGAAAGCACTTGTACATCAAACAATAATTATAGCTAATGGATTAATTCAGATATTATAGTTCGGAGTAATTCTGTGAGAAGCACGTGCTAAAATAATGATGCTCAATTTGACGTGTAACGGTCTGATGAAGGAATACGTAGGTATAGCTACTGCTTGATAAAGATCCAACTGAGATGGTGTGGTCGTGTACAGCGCATGGATACGAGTAGACTACCTAAAACCACTTTCTACTCAGAGCTCGCCCAAGGAAAACGTTGCACAGGGTGGGCAATACCTGCGCTACAAAGACGTCCTTAAACCTCACCTTACGACCTGCGGCATACCTGTTGATCGCTGGCAGGAGCTTGCTCGAAACCGAGAAAGGTGGCGCATCTCAATCCACAAAGCAACTGAATGGTTTGAAGCAAGTCGTCTTGAAGACTTAGACAAGAAGCGCCAAATACGCAAAAGTCGCCCAAAGCCTTCATATGCGTACACATACAACGATGCTGATCAGCTCTTCTGTACACGGTGTGACCGGGTTTTCAAGACCGGTTTTGCTAGTCATCAGAGAGCTCACGAAAGAAAAAAAGAAAAACTTTTTACAAAAAAAACAACCGACCTCCAAAAAAAACACTACAAAGTGAAAAATAACTTTAATTTCGGAAGTCGGTGTCTTGGGTTTTGTATTTTCGTTTTTTGCCACCGACTTCCGAAATTAAAGTTATTTTTCACTTTGTAGTGTTTTTTTTGGAGGTCGGTTGTTTTTTTTTTGTAAAAAGTTTTTATTTTTCACTTTTTAGTTGTGGTACCTACACCACACATATTCGAATACCACTACCTGCTACCAGTGACAGAAACTTATCATATCATCTACATACTAAGTGGGAAAAAAATACGTATTTTGTAGCTAACTCAAAAACTATCCAAGCAATGTTAATAAAATTTATATGGGACCAATTCGAGAGCACACCCTTTCAAACAAAAAAAGAATTTTCAAAATCGGTCCACAATTGACGGAGAAATCGGTGGACATACATAAAAAAAAAAACAAACATACGCGACGAACATATAACCTCCTCCTTTTTGAAAGTTGGTTAAAAATTAGTCTGGGTCGCTGTCGTCGGATATGGTGAAGAGGACTATACATACTATATATATACTATAGTTTGACCGAAACCGCTGTACCGCGTCTTAGGTATGTGTGGAGCTGAGCGGACGGTGAGCAATGGGTAGCTCGCCCTCCGATAAGGGCCAGGCCCGGGTCGACGGCGCGTTGTGTTCCACGTGCGCCTCAAAGAGATGTCAGCACAACTGATGGGGTCCGCTAGGATCGATACCTGCCGGGGTCGCGGGAAAGTCCGAAAGAGATACCGTGGCCCCTGGCCACATGGCGACTGAAGGAACACGGGTGGATTTTAGTTAGTAAGAGTCTGACACACCCTCCCGCTCTGGCCCAGAGCAGAAGTTATTTGATAACTTTCCACCCAAAAAAAAGCTCACGGCGGCGGCGTCCCGCCGCTCATTCGTCCACGCTATCCCCCCGCCTAGCCGTGCATTTCTAAGGCGCGATTTCGGTCAAACTATACCAACAGTGGGCAGACTGTAAAGATCTATTTTCAAAAAGATTTTTTATAAGCGAAAGCGAGTGTTATAAGCGTAAATAGTAGATATTATCAAACCTACCAAAGGGGTTGTTCATCGCAACAATTAGTTAGTATTTATTAAGAAATATTGTGCTGTTCAACCAGACTGAAATAATTTCTCAGTATTTAAACGACTATAAACAGCAAAACACGGACTTTCCATTATTTTCATCTTTATTTAGAAAATCTCGTTGTTTATTGTTTAAAAAGATATCGATACTGAAATAAACTTTTTCACTGGAAACCGAAATTATTCATTGGTACCTACTCCCGCTTTTACTGAGAACTTGAACAGTTACGGCTCATTTACACGATAAAAGTTTGTCGCCCATCGCGAGGCGAGAATGTCCATGCGAGACTCGCCAAATGAATAAGCTCACTCACGTGTATTTCTCAAATAATCAAAAAAGAAAGTCGCTAAGAATAAGTAAAATGCTGTTCAACCTGCCTGTAAAACGAGAAACCAAAACTTGTCTACAACAAATTCATCAGAGATTTGTCAAGCGATTTTCTACAATAACAAATTTTTTGGAACGAACTTCTTTAACGCTTGCGGTAGGTGTAAACTGGTAGAAATCGTCTCGTGACGAAAAAGCGCTATGTCCGAAAAAGTCGACACTTCAAACTTGAGACCATACTAGATGGCTCTGTATATACTTTACAGCGAAAGATACATAATTATACAGTGAAAGGAACTTCGTTACTAGGTGTCCCCGACACCTCCCGAGTTTTTTTTTTTAATAGCGATACGATTCTCGTCTTAGGACCTGCCAGTATCATACATAGGTACTAGTTAATTGATTCAGGCGTGACCTTGCGGAAATCACACTTATATCACACTAATATGATAAAGGCGAAAGTTTGTGAGTGAGTGTGTATGTTTGTCTCTTCTTCACGCTCAAATGGCTGGACCAATTTGGATGAAATTTGGCACACAGATAGTTTATAACCTGGATTAACACTTTTTATCCCGATATTCTCACAGGGTCGAGACTTACGCGGGTGAAACCGCGGGGCGCAGCTAGTTCATTATAAAATACAATAGACGTTGATATATTTAGTGTGTGTTTCGTGTGTTTAGTGTTGTGTGTGTGTTGTGTTGTGTGTTTGGTGTGTTGTGTGTCTTGTGTTGTGTTGGTTCGTCTTAATTTTTATTGTATTTCATCATACATACTGTTAAAATACTAGAATATAAACTTTTATATCTCCTTGCGATAATCGCCTATTCGAGACGAGAAATTCCCTCGTGTAAGTGAGCTTTAATTCAGTATCCTATTTTTTTTGTTTTGTAGTATTCCTTATTTGTTCTTCGGAATCAGTACACAACTGGAAATAATAAATATTTGCAGTCCTCGTTTATTCAATAATCGAAACTCAATCCCAATATGTAAATAGTTGAGATTGGAAGTGAATAGATATTGCGTTCTAATAAAATGAAGCTATTGTTTTTGAAACTATGGAAGAATATTTATCTTTGGAGTTCCTATTCACTTTTTTCATCTGTTGATTGATGTACCCTTTGGTGGGATTCATGGATTTTGTCTAAGGAACATGGGCTATCCTCATGGGTCATAGGAAGGTGATGTGGCAAGTAAATTAAGTGAGCACAGACATGGCTGATAGGGATTATTTAAAGGCACACCAACCAAAATAAATTGGGATTAATGATAAGGATTATAATGTCATAATTTACAAAGTGAAAATAAAATTCGTGGTATTTTCATTTACAATTAAGGCGCTGCTCTACCGCGGCCCACGGCTAAGCACGTGTCTTTATTTTGTATGAAAATGAGGGTGGGATCGTCCACTGCGGCCGCTACGCAAGAATGCGTGTTTGAGAAACAAATGAGCCGCGTATACAAGAACTGTCATTAATGAGACACAATAGAATTTTAATTGTTATCAATATCCAGGAGAGCTCGTGACAGTCAAGGGGCTAATTACTTACATGGCAAAACGCTCCGTGTACATCCTGCGTAGCAGTGGATGGTTGACACCTACGCCTGTATTATCCGAAGGGTTTGGCAATGATGCATCTGTAGTACAGGCAGCTGCAGAGAAATCTCACCCCCTAGCAATGTAAAAATACATGCTAGGGGGTGAGATTTCTCTGCAGCTGACTGTACACCCACATTTCACCAGTTATGTTGATGTCCCATGTAATACGAGGCGAGCCTATTGCCGGACGGTCGACATTAGAGCTATGTTAAAAAAGTGAACGAGCCTGATGTGTGAATTCTGAGCGTACCGATTCACATTGGTCTCATCACTCGCAGGTATTAGTGATGCTCAAGTACAGATTATACAAAATCCGTACTCACTAGTTTCACAATCGACTGCTCATTTTCTTACGCAGCAGCGAATGTGTAGGAGCCTTAACAAGGCGGGTCGAGCAATCCAATTACAGGATTAGCGGACACTAAAGTGGGGTGAAGTGAGCCGAGACAACAACGTCGCCGGACAATGTCCGACCATGTCCGGAGACGGACAGATGTAGGTACCGGACAAATGAACTTTGAAATTAATGTTTATGGATCGTTTTGGCTGAGTGATGGACTAGCAGTTTCTCTTAGGAAGTACCTATAGATTTACGTGTTTTTTGGAACAAGCAGTGTGAGTCTTCATAATGTGCACATATCGAAATGAGGTCTATGCTTAATTTTATCGACGGAAAAAATATTATAAAAATTTTTTTTTTGTTTTTTTTTTGTTGTGTTTGGCGTCTTATTCAGAAATTTTACGATTATTATAAAAAATGATGAAAAAAAACATGTTTATTTTCAATTGAGGGTATTTTATTTCCACAATTTTCATTTTATGAGGACGCCTAATTACTTCCAATTATTATGGAGTTTTATGGAGTTTGTTTCATCGCGATAGATTATTTAGTTTAAAAGATACACAGTTTTGTTTTTTTTTTTAAATTCCATAAAAAATAACGATTTTTTCAACTATTTTTCCGTCGGTAAAATTAAGCATAGATTTCCCTCATTTAGATATTTTCATATTATAAAGCCTCACACTGTATAAGTGATTAATTTAAAACGTTTAAATTCCCCATTGCCATCAACCGGGTACAAATTCAGACCCTGGGCTGCTACTGAGAAATTCAAACACACATAACATCACGCCTCTAATCGCTGAAGGGTTAGGCAGAGGTATACCTTTAGTACACCCACATTTAGCCGTAATTTCTAATAGAAAAAACCAATATCAAATTAATAGGACTTAAATTATTCCGTTGAAAAATGTTTTTTTTTTTTTGAAAGTGCACTCTATTTTCCGTATTTCTGGTAAACTTGTTAATTGTGAAACGTAAATTGTACGTTCATTTCGTTTTATGTAACACAATAATCGCATTGCGGTTAACGAGCGCTGGTGGAGCAAAACTTCTCAAATGAATGAAGTTTACATGCGTAGGCGCTTTTCAATTAACGATGACTGACATTCTAGACAACTGTTACTCTAATTTGAGCTCTGTTATGTGTATGTTATATATCCTATACTATAAACGAGCAATATTTGTCTAATTTTTTTTTTTTTTGTTATCACGTTCTCGAAAACGGCTCTAACGATTTCGATGAAAGTTGTAATATAGGGGTTTACGGGGGCGAAAAATCGATCTAGCTAGGTCTCATACCTGGGAAAATTCGTTTTTTCCGTATTTTCACCCGAGCAGAGCTCGGTCGCCCAAAGTTTAGAACAAGATAATGAATGATGATTATGATGAATGATGATAGAATAATGACATTAGAATAATGGCATGATAGCATGGAATTAGTAAGTACCTACTATCATGGCAGCATGGAATTAGTATGTATTATTAATAGCATTATAATTAATAATGGCATATGATTAGTATGAACTATCTATCCTATACTATTAAATGAGCATTCTCTATTTTCACCAGAGCAGAGCTCGGTCGGGTGACCGAGCTCTGCTCCGGTACAGGTACTGTTATTACCCACAACGGAACGGAGACGGTTATTGCGTTTGGGGTGAGAGGATGTTTGTACAAATACATGTTGCAATTTTTTTCCAAAACTACTTGTCCGATTTTGATGCAGTTTTCAGTTATGGGTTCGGGTTTGATTGGTGCATGTTCTTAGATAGCTGTTACGGTGACAACTCACCAGGGGGCGCTGCAGTAAAAAAATTTTTGGTTAAAACCAAAACTACTAGTCCGGTTTTGATGCAGTTTGTGGTTGATTAGTAAGGGTTCTTAAATAGATGTTACGGTAGTAACTCACTAGAGGGCGCTGCAGTAATATATTTTATATTAGCTACTACATATTAAAGACATTTATGTTTATCCTCTTTCAATTACTTTTTAACCGTCGTGGTTTTATTCAAAATTTTAAATTTTGCTTTTTATTTTATATCTGTATGTTCATCCCCATAAACTATATAACACAACGTCTGTCAGTCTACCAGCTTATAACTTAGGAACGGCTGGTCCGAATTACGAGTTTATTTTTTTGATTAATAGAAAAATTAATTAATAAAGAAAATATATTTTCAGCATCAGACTCGTCCCACACCCTGTAGCAATTACTTTTTTCTAAAATATTCGAAGTACAATTCGTTACTATTAATTATGTATAGATTAGCATGTTTTAGTCCAAGTAAGTAGACCTATGGGTACAGCTGGTTTGACAAGAAACTTGTTTTAGAGACTATTTGTATTTCCAAATATTCCATCGACAAAATTCAAAATATTTTATTTCGCATAAACCTACATGGGCACTTATGAAACGTCAGAAGCTAGGTGCACGGTTCCAATTGGTCGCTTCCTATGAAGAAGAGCCGGCAAGGAACTCAACGGTAACTCTTTTAAAAATAATTGGCTTTTACAATACTTTCAAATAATAGTGTTATTAGGTATGGGAGAACAGTGTAGGTTTTTCAATAAGTACCAGGTACTTAACAAAATAGAAAATGGTCAACAGTTCTACAGTCCCCTAAGCCTACAGCGTTCTCACAAAACACTTTATATTCGTCCATTATAAATCCTTGCACGTGTTTCAGTGTTCAAAGTAGCTCACTGTAAAATCGTATCAGGATTTTAATCTGATTCCGCTTTTGTGATGGCACCTGTAATCGGGTTCCAAGAATGCACTCCAGTTTATTTTTGTTACACTTACTTTCCTGAAAATGGAACACAAAATGAGCTCGGAAAACATGTAGTTGTGAGAACAAATAGTCAAAGGTAGCTGCCGACAAAATGCGGAATAAATAAACCCCCATTTACATGATGCAAGTTTTTTGTTCGGGCATAGGTACAATAAAATTGAAGCACCAATGACTTCCATCGTCTAAACACTGTTTAAGCGGTGTAACATAACATAACATCACGCCTTGTTTCCCCGAAGGGTTGGGCAGAGGTGTCCCTGTAGCAGGTACACCCACATTTCGCCAGTTATGTTTAAGTCCCATGTAATAGGGGGCGAGCCTATTTCCATCAACCGGGCACAAATCCAGACTCCGGGCTGCTACTGAGAAATTCCAGATAGAAAAACCCAATAACACTTTGCCCGACCCGGGAATCGAACCCAGGACCTCATGCTCAGCAGTAGCGCTTGCGACCACTAGACCAACGAGGCAGTGTAACTGTTTTTATTACTTTGAAGTAATAATAACAGTTACAGTAAATGGATCTTAAGTTGCCTGAAGCCTCATTTACATGATGCAAGTTTCTTACCTGGCGCATACAATAAAATTGAAGCACCAATGACTTCCATTGTCTAAACACTGTTTAAGCGGTGTAACTGTTATTGTTACTTCAACTTGAGCCCCATTTACACGATGCAAGTTGTCTGCTTGTGGCACACAATACAATTAATTGAAGCAAAAAATAACTTGCATCGCCTAGACACTGTTTAGGTAGACGATGCAACTTTTAATGTTGCTTCACTACTTATAGTATGCCACAGGCAATTAAATCACACCGTGTAAATCAGGGTTTTTGGTATGGCAAAGACAAAAAAATCGTACCGTGTGAATCAGACTTAAGTCTTTATAATTATATTCTGCTGAATATACTTTCAGAGTTGAAGTTCAAGTTGTGTTAGTCTTTAAATTAGGTAGAGTCAGTTACAATACAACAAGAAACTCGATTATTCATCTCGTAAAGAAACTCTCCAATGATAGAACGGAGACTCGATATAATGGTATGCATAATCGATTCGATTAATCGTTTCTCGCTCGATTATTGGCCACTTAACGGATGCTGTGGGGCTTCTCGCTTTATTAGTTATACAGTAAACATGGTTCATATTCTTTTGATTATTTTTCTTCTCCTGCTTCTTCTTCTAATCTAACTTTAAAAAGAAAATATTAGATTTTTTGTATGTTGGTTTGTTACGATTTCACGGTAAAACGGTTAAACGGATTTGGATGAAATTTGGTACATGGGTAGATTATAGCTTGGGTTAGGACGGAAAATACTTTTTATCCGAATATTCCCATTGGATCGAGACTTATACGGGTGAAACCGCGGGGTGCAGCTAGTATAAATAAATTATTAGTACTCATTTATTCATTTTTTTACATATTAAATACATTTTTAAACATTTTTATAAAAATCATTAAAAAACACTTAAAAATATAAAAAACAGTGGCCCATCGGCATCAGGAACAAGGTTCAAGCTGGCGGTGGTCAGGGCTCTAGAGAGAGGAACCTCCTCACTATGCGTGCCGTGTCTAGGAGTACTGCTTTCTGAATCAAGCCCTTGACCCAGCCGCGCAATGAGAGCCTCCTGAGGTGTTGGTCGAGGCTCTTCGCTATTAGGCCATTAACCGTAACGATTATCGGTACAATGATTGCAGAGTCCACATCCCACATGTCGACAACCTCGTGTGCTAAGTCAAGATTTAGTACTCATTATTAGTACTAAGCTGTAATTGTAGAAATTAAGATATTAGTCGGACAGAAATGTGTTGCTAAGGAAGTTGTTGGGCTGTTCTTCCTAGCTCATACATTAGAAATGAATGGAAGGCATGGTTTTTGGGCAGTTTAGTCAGTTTCGTGATTTCGTCAAATGGGATGTTTAAATGTCAAATCGAATCGAATTGATGTTCTATAATTCTATATACTTTCGG
Source organism: Agrochola lychnidis (assembly GCA_963680765.1). Taxonomy (NCBI): domain Eukaryota; kingdom Metazoa; phylum Arthropoda; class Insecta; order Lepidoptera; family Noctuidae; genus Agrochola; species Agrochola lychnidis. Next base: position 21,536,476 of record OY796849.1, read on the forward strand.
TATTTCGGGGCATAATTTTGTCAAGGATTTCGACGTGACTTTTGCTAGAACCCATTTGCAGTAGGAGTACCTACACTCAAGGTAACCGCACAAATCCGTGCCGTTTCAGGGACATGGCCGGTCTGTGGCCTTTTATTCAAATTTACTGAAGCTCCAGCGTCGGCACACGGACATGACTGTGAACATACTTGATATATGCACCGATATTTTTTTAGACAGGGGCTGGCTTTGGCTCTGACACCTGATCGGATGTTTTTTTCATGTTATTGGGGGCAATTGAACAGGCGGCCTACCTTATAGTAAGTGATAACCGCGGTTAAGGAACAACTGCAATACCAGAAACATCGTAAGTCACAAAAAAAAACTGAAACGTCTACACTGGCACCCATACACTTCAAGCCGGAAAGCAGAAACACTGCTTGAAGGTAGAAATAGGTATGGTGGCGTAATACACGATCAATCACAATCTGAATCATTTTGAAAGAGATTGCTAATCCATTGCATCACAAGGTCGGAAAAAAAATCTGCTCAACAACGTAAATAACGCAATGAATGTTGTTGAAATGTCAAAATTAAACAGATTAGTCATTTACGAAAATGTGTTGCGCAATTAGATAGCTGGTTCACAAAGATGGAAGGTTATGTAGATACGCTTATACTATGAAAGATCGCTTATTAGCAAAGAGAACATTCCTAACAACATAATTCTTCCTCATGAGGGTAGGCAAACAGTACAGGTATACGTTATAATGCCATTATGATTCCAGTACAAGAGTCTCTCTTTCTAGAACTATATATATCTCAAGGAGCTATATATGACCGATAGCGCCATCTATTTTTCGGACTAGAATCATGATGGCATGGATATATAAAAACGCTCACCTATTATAGAACCATCCTTACTCTAAAGTAACTCATTTAATTATTTAACCTCAAAATAGATATAATCCCCAAATGAATCTTCCCAATATCTTAATCTAAAACTGTTTAATAAAACCACATATTTACAATATTTCAGGGATAAGGAAAATAATATGAAACACTAAGATATTTTGTCAGTCATTTATATTTCTTTGCCAACATCAAATTCAATATTCTACACCATACCATCACATCTCCTATTCCCCACATAATATCACAATTCAATCCGTATTCTCATATCCTTAATATTATAAATGCGAAAGTAAGTTTGTTTGTTACGCCTTCACGCTAAAACGGCTGAACGGATTTGGATGAAATTTGGCACATATATAGATGATGCCCTGGAAAAGAACATGGGATACTTTTTTTTTCCCACTGGATCGAGACTTATGCGGGTGAAACCGCGGGGCGCAGCTAGTTTACCATAAAACTAATAGGTTACCTTAATTTACAGTAGATTTCCAACCAATAACATGCCAATCTATCTTTTTACCGACACAGCCACTAAGCACGTCTTACCGTCACGAGCGCCTGACCCAGAAGTCCGTTGCTTCTTTATTTTGACATATCGAATCTTTGGGTGTGGCCAGTACAATATCCAACAAAACATACACATAAAACATAACATCACGCCTTGTTTCCCCGAAGGGTTAGGCAGAGGTGTCCCTGTAGCAGGTACACCCACATTTCGCCAGTTATGTTTAAGTCCCATGTAATAGGGGGCGAGCCTATTGCCATCAACCGGGCACAAATTCAGACTCCGGGCTGCTACTGAGAAATTCCAGATAGAAAAACCCAATAACACTTTGCCCGACCCGGGATTCGAACCCAGGACCACATGCTCAGCAGTAGCGCTTGCAACAATTACATATTAATAAATTAAAAACCTAACACTATATTGATTCTTACGAACTCCTTTTCCCAACAAGGATGAACAAAAAAGCCAGCTACAATTCCACTTCAACAAAGCTAAAAACGTTCTCATAATGAAAAACAACACCCTCTCGTCTTTCCACTGTATGAACCGTGGCACCCTGACAGTTACAAATAAGCCTGCGACCCGCTCCTAACTATTAATTTTCTCGCGATGACTGACGACACAAAGCTGTTGCTTCTCTCTTAACTGATATTACGACCATAACTTGTAGTGGGTGAGTTGTGTCGTGGTAGAGAGAAAAATAATAATGGTTTTATGTTTTTGGGTAGTAAAGGCAATAAAACTTAGTTAACAATAGCCTTTTGCTAAGTCTAACCTATGAACTTAAGTTAACACTAGCCTTTTGCTAAGTCTAACCTATGAATTTAAGCTAACAATAGACTTTTGCTTAGTCTAACCTATGAACTTAAGTTAAAAATAGCCTTTTGCTAAGTCTAACCTATGAACTTAAATTAACAATAGCCTTTTGCTAAGTCTAACCTATGAATTTAAGTTAACAATAGCCTTTTGCTAAGTCTAACCTATGAACTTAAGTTAACAATAGCCTTTTGCTAAGACTAACCTATGAACTTAAGTAAAAAATAGCCTTTTGATAAGTCTAACCTATGAACTTAAGTTAACAATAGCCTTTTGCTAAGCCTAACCTTGAACTTAAGCTAACAATAGCCTTTAGTTAAGTATGAACTAATCGATTTCATTAATGGGTCGGCTTTACGTAGATAATATTGTAAAAAAAAAAACACAAAAATTGGTAATATTTTTCAACATCTGCTTCTAATTGCTGACCTAATTCTCTACGCTGCCACGCTGACTATTGAATTGCTATATAATTATTGCAGTCTTGTAATTTTAACTCTAAATCAAAAACCACTGGTACCTAAGATACCGATAGAGAATTTGTCATTAAAATATCCGATAAAGGCGCTCTTAAAGATATTCGATATAAGGAAGAAATAAGTGAAAATCACGCCCCAACCGGATACCAAACGGTTCGATCCCCTCCATTTCCACATAAATATACAAATTATATATATCCTTTTCCAATACGTTTCTCTCGGCACGTAAATGAAATATCTTTATGTATATTCGGTAAATAATTCTGACCTAGTGATAGAATAAGTGGGAAATCAAATGTCGTGACTGGCACTGAGGGGCTTCGCGCCGCGTCGCTGCCAATTACAGCCTTCGTATTGAGTGGCACTTAAGTCGCAGATTACGCACAATTGCATAATGAACACTTCTAGAAAAAGTGTGAAAGAACTGGGTTAAATGGACGGCCTGATTTTGAATTATCTTGGACAAAATCAATCTGCCTAGCCTTTTACCAACTATGTTGGGGTCCAGTATTTTACATGGAGTGACTGCCTTTCAGACCTCCACAACCCAATAACTGGGTAATAAGAAACCCTTTGGTAAGACTGGTGGTCAGACTTTCGGGCTTCTAACGATCCGTAACGACTGTCAAAGGTCCACGAATGACAGCCGGGACCAACGGCTTAAAGTACTTTACGAGGCACGGAGGAGTCTCGGTATGTAAAGATGGTCACCCATCCACGGACCAACCCGCGTAGCTAAATCTGTTGGATCGACTCGTGTGGCTGTTATAAATTAGCCACGAGCTCCTCGAAGTAGCTTTGATGCTGACATGAAAATAGTTTCATCTTAAAATACTATTCGTAAGCCCTGCAAAAAAGCAACATCCCCCTCAACCTTCAATAAGCGCACTGCCAAAATGTGGAAGTCTTTCCAGCGTATGTAGGTATACAAACTCTTGAAAATAAAAACCAGTTCTTCACGACCGGCAGTTGTCTGGTTTTAATGATGAAGTCCGTGGAGTAGTATTTAGCTCGTTAACTTTCAATGTAAGAGTGAATAGGGATTTTCTGAGTGTACTCATTATATCCTAGACCTCATCCATCGCTTTCCATCAGATAACATCGAGGTCAAGAGTGGCACCATTGAATTTAAAAAAAAAAATTTAAACCAATAATTCCATGGAAATTTCTAATGATTATGAAACAGGGATTGAAAAACTAGGTAATTATGTGAAAAGAGAAAAAAATACTAGGGTCTGTGTACGAATCAAAACAAAACCACTCGTTGCTAGCAATGTATAGTCACAGAATAAGTAAGTAGCAGTATTATATCTCGGCCGGGACCTTCAAATAATTACCTACGGACCTTCCGCGTCCGTGCGTAACTGCTGCGCACTTGATACTGTCGCATACTGATATACACTGAGATTTCGAAGCGCACCTTTTCGGCCGTTTTCTATGAACATAGAATACTGTTACTTATTGATACTATGGTATAGTGTTCCATTATTACAAAGTTTCAAAAGGCTACCTACATTTATAAACTTAATATTGAATAAGGTAGGTAATCTTTTGTTCTGTAGTTTATTTAATAAAATTGATCTAGGTTAGCGAGCTGTCCTTAGAATCAGAATTTATCTTTATTACCTGAAAGAAAACACAGACATCAATTCGTCTGCCAAGTAATGCATTGCGTTGATGATATCTTATTTAACCCCATTGATAGTATTTATTTTTGATTACAGAATGGGTTTACTTTTGACCACGATCTCGCCTGATGAAAAGCAATGATTGAGATCTATGATAGAACGAGCAAGTCCAGAAGATGCCTGTTCATTCTTGCTTTAAAGGCAGACGGGTTAAATGTGGAAGAGAACACAGACGCTAGCAGAGAGTTCCACACTTTGGCTGTGCGCATAATAAATGTGGAGGAGAAGTGCTGAGTACGACTGGATGGGATATCAATCAAGTGCGAATGGTACCCTGCAGTATGCCTGGTAGTTTGGTAATAAAAGGGCGAAGGTGGGATCTGTAGTACTATTCTGTAAAAATCTAACCGTGATATCCAAGGTGAAGTGAGCTGCCAATAATGTCAATCCTTAGCAACTGACAGCTCACTCCACGCTCACTTCACCTAAGATAACACGGTGAGATGGTTACAGAATAGCCCTACAGGTCGTGGAGCTCCTGCGCACACTCTCCGAAGTACAATCTGTAGAAGACCGTCAGACAAGCATTGTTACGCCGATGAGCCCGACTGTATATCTTTCTTAGTGTAGATATATTGGAGACCAGTGTGTTAACTAGACAATATGATGACACTGTCCATGCTAGAAGCAACACAAAACAGAACAGGCAATCAATTTTTGAAACGAAATTACAGCACGTTAAACTTTGCACACTTGGCGAATGAGAGCTAGACCAAGTGAAGTGTAACATTTTGACCGTCACGACACTTTTGCTATAGTATGTTGTGTGTTTATGTGTCTATAAACCTATGTATATGTATAAGTGAAGGGCGTTTTGGGGGACTGTCTTATGTAATTTTGACGTTCGAAAAGTGCTGATTCTCAGCCTAATTTGAATAAATCCTCTTCCTTGCCTTTTCCCAACTATATTGGGGTCGGCTTGACCTCCAGTCTCACCGAATGCAGCTGAATACCAGTGTTTTACATGGAGCGACTGCCTATCTGACCTCCACTGGGCAACACGATACCCCTTGGTAAGATTGGTTGTTAGATAATCAGGCTTCTGACTACCCGTAACGACTGTCAAAGATCTGTGAAGAATGACAGCCGGGACCAACGGCTTAACGTACTTTCCGAGGCACGCCCCTCCGTGCCTCGGAAAGAAAGGGTTGGTCACCCATCCACCGACCGACCGCGGCAAGCGTAGCTTAACCTCGATAGATCGAACTGTGCGGCTGTTACTCTGCCACGGACCCCTCCTAATTTGAATAAATGACATTTGAATTTGAGTATATTATTGTATCATGGTTATTATTGATGGGCTGGTCATATGCTCCGCGATAGGCACAATAAGTGGTCTAAAGCTGTGACGGAATGGCAAATTAGAGATGGGTCGAAAAGAAGTAGAGGAAGACAACGTAAACGCTGGGACGACGACATAGTGGAAACAGCTGGTATGGGCTAGAGACACACGAGACCGTGTTAAATGGAGGAGCTTGGGGAGGCCTATGCGTCAAAGAACGCGCTGATCGACGAAGACACCAAAGTGCAATAGTTATGTTTGCTTAATTTATTTTATATTGTAATTAGTTTTAGTTATCAGTAAATAAAGGCTTATATATATATTATATTATTGAATCATAGACGTGTGGGATGCGCATCAACTGTATTCGTAAATGCGTTTGTCTGTCTGTCATAGACAAGTATAATAATAACAAATTTAGGAGATAATAATATTGTACCTTAAGATTCGTTCCCAGAATTCCTTTTTAGTAATAAAGATCGCATCCCACACTTCTAAGGATATCGCCTTAATCGCATCCCACACTTCTAAGGATATCGCCCACTCCATGTCACATAAGATCATCGATCATGACAAGCATCTAACAACCTAATCCCAACACTACTGTAGGCGATAAAACGAATAGACGAGACCAAATAGACGAAAAACAGAATAAAATATATTTATTAGAAGTAGGATAATCCAATACATATTACTGGGACATTTTCGATTGCCACGTTATGATATATATGTCACAAGGATATTGTCAAATCAGTGATATTATAAATTCACTAGTGAGATCATAATTGCACGAAAATTTGTCAACCGCTTCCATTTCTCACAATTTAACGGGCTCATTTCAGTGACATTATAATTCCACTGGACCCACGCAGTGATATTACAAGGCAGTTATATTTTGACAATTTCACTGTATTTACAAGCCCGTTAAATTGCGAGACGGTCTATGATTGGTCCGTTTCCAATGTCATGCAATATGCAGATCTTATAGGCGGATGAAGAAGAGTTGACCACTCAAAACGAATGAAGACTCCACTACAAACTTGACTAATAATATACCTACCTAAGGTTATTATAAAATCACTATAGCGTTCCCGTAGAATTATAATAATACTAAATAAAGTTCGTTAAATTGTGAGAAATGGAGGCGGTTGACAAAATTTCGTGCAATTGTAATTTCACTAGTGAAATTATAATATCACTGGTTTGACAATATCCCTGCGACATATATAATATCTTGTAAGGCGTGAAATGTCTTGTGAACTACAGTGTCCTTCTGTCACTTTAGTGTAGGATGGAACCTTTAGACACATCAAGTATAAAGAAAATAATTCAGAGATGGGTCTCGACTTAGCATATTTGGAGCAAAAATAGAATATTGAGACAATCTCAAAAAAATAGAATATTACAAAATAAATCGTGTTTCCTTATTATTCAATTGTCGTTGGATGCTGTTCAAAAGCTGCGCTATCTCCTCTTTTTACAATCTTCATAGCAAAGCAGAATTCATAGAATCATAATTTTATCATTACATTACCTATATTTCTTTTCATTGGTTTTCTTGATGATAACAATATCAATTATGTCGTCTGACAAATGTAAGCCAGCGGCTAAAATTAAAATTCAACAGAAACAAATTGGTCAAATTTGAAGGTCAAAGAATATTTGATAGCCTTCGAAAAACACCTGACCTTTGAATGGGTCTAGAGTCCAGACAAAGCTTGAAACAAAGGAATATTATACCTATTGTAAAACGTGAAATCAAAGACCCAAAATGGAAAATCTAATCATTTAAGACCTATGACAAACCTCGATGACAATCCTAACAGCGTTAAATTTAATCGAGGTCGCAACAAACTCCCTGTAATTTTCCACTCTAAAAGATTAGGACAGATATTTTCCTGTACCTTGATATCCCTGAAAATGCCAAACGCCTCTTAAATCCAAGAACTTTTCATGTTAACCAAATGTTTTGAGCCTCTGAGGCCCGCAACAGGACGTAAACGTTGAGTTTTCCAAATTAAATTACGTAGAAAACCTTTCAGGGATCGACAACATTTTGATAGAAAAATCGGCTTTTAGACACGGGGACGGTGCGGTATAATATTCTATTTTTGTTGAATACGTTCTAAATAGACCTCGATATGTATTCAGATAATATTCAATAGTATTGAATACACAGAATATTACGTTAACTGATAAGCACTTTGTATCTGGAGTCGTATTAGGGGGATCGAATTAGGTTACGCTGACGGGTAGGCATTGACAATAAATAGGTGTATTATGTGTGAAGATACGGTATTCTATTGGTTGCATATTGGTTTTGCTTGTGGCTTCACCCGCGTCAACCGCGTGGAATAGCTTTCTATTATACATTCCTATACCGGCCAAATATGTATGTATTTCATGGAATCAAAAATATATAGAACTATTTTTTTTTAAATATTCTTTACTGTCTTAATGTAGCAGTCGAGGTTTGAGACGCTTTTTTTTCTATACATAGTTTAAAACAAAGTCGCTTACTGTGACTGTCTGTGTGTTTGAGTTCTTCTAAACTACAATGGACTTTGATGCGGTTTTCATTTAGAGAATTGAATCTTGAAGGTTTATTATGTACGAGTATTAAAACACTACAAAGTGAAAAATTGCTTTAATTTCGGAAGTCGGAGTCTTTGGTTTTCGTTTTTTGCCACCGACTTCCGAAATTAAGTTATTTTTTCATTTTGTAGTGTTTTTTTTGGAAGTCGGTTGTTTTTTCTATTTTCACTTTTCAGTTGTGATACCTACTCCACACAAAATTCGAATACCACTACGTGCTATGTAAATAACAGTGACAGGAACTTATTATATCATCCACATACTAAGTGGGAAAAAAATCGTATTATTGAAGCTAACTCAAAAACTGCCCAAGCGAAGTTAATCAAATTTATATGGGACCACCTCTGAAGTATGATCTACCAAAAAAAAAATATCATCAAAATCAATTCATAATTGGAGGAATAATCGCGTAACAAACATGCAAAAAAAAAAACAGTGGCACTCCGGGAGTTCCGACAGAAGTGAAAACTTGAACAATTTTACTGTGCAGAATAATGTATCGCGCGTTGATGTCTTTTTAATGGACAAAAGCTGGTGTCGTAACAGTGTCGCGAAATCTATTGCTTAGTCCCATCTCAAAAATGCCCAACACGCCTAAAGAAGTTTTCACTTCAAAAAGAATATACAGTCGGATTGAGAACCTTCTCCGTTTTGAAATCGGTTAAAAAATTAACATAGATATGGCCTATAAATCTCGATGTTTTGACATATCGCCACATCAGTACACAACAATGCACCTAGATTTAGGTCAATTATAAGCTAATCATCATATCACTTAGATACATATGTACATAATACCCTTGACATATTGTCTCGCATATTAAGCTTCGGTATGAATAGTAGGACACCTAAAGATAGGTACATTGTGCTCTGTACCTGCCATGCAATCGCTTACAGCTTCTCATCACCCCAGTTCCTTTGTGAGGAGCACAAACACACGCGAAATCCGAGGGGCACAATCCAAGCATACCCTAGTTTGGTCCACAAGAATAATTTGATAGAATGTTCTAGGATTACATACATTTGGAATTTCACGGATATTATTATGTGGAGTCGGAATTCTGGTTTCAGTGTTTGTTTTGTGATTCAGTGCATTTGAATTGGTTGCTGAAATTCAGTATGTTTGTAAACTTTGCGCAAGAGAATGTTTCCTTGATAGAAATTATTTGGAGAAAAATTATCGATTTTAGGGTGCTAATCACGTATTTACATTATTTAAAAACTATCAGACTTAAAATAATAATATGTACAAGTAGGTATATAAAAAAGGGGGGGGGGGAATAATCATAGGGCATCAAAAAATTCGTCCGCATCGCTGTAAACAAGAGAAAAGTGCCCAAAAGGCTGGCAGCATTGCCGCGTTGTATGGCAATGCTGATTCTTTGACCAAAGAATAGGCCAGCCCTCTGGTCACGTGAAGACTAGGTGCTAATCGAATGAATGTGATTTTTGTCAATGCATGCATGTGCTTTGTAGACATCAAAGGGACATTCGTAGACATTCTGCTACTGATTTTGACTGCCTTTCATCAATCATCATGAAAGGTGAGTTATTTGGTGTGTGCAAACTTTGTTCATAGACGAAGAGTAGCTTACTTCCTGTACTTTAACTCTCTTGCAGATTTCATGAGGCTTATTTTAGCATTTGACGACGTTATGTTATTTTATATTTAAAACATAATTCTGTCTCAGTCATCTTCAAACGAATGACAGAAACAGACGAAACGATGTTTTAAATTTGATTAGCGATAAACGTAATGAAGTGATTTGATGTCCAGCAGCAAGCTGCCTAGGTATGGAAATAATAAACACTCAATGCTCCATAATCAAAGTTAAGCCTCATGCAGACACGTGTGACACGACGGAACGACGCGACATCGGTAATAGTTTCTGAGAAATTGTTTTGTAAGAGACGTGTCGCGCTAGTCTGCACGAGGCTTAAACCCATTCGGTACACCTGCAAAAAATCTCCTACCTAAACATGAGTTGCCTTGGCTTACCTGGAAGTCTTTAAATAGACTCCGGACCCAGGTAGGTCGAAGCAAGGAAGACTTGCTAAGGTGGAGATTCACAGATGACTCCCCCCTGAAGTGTAAATGTGGTGCTGTGCCACAAACAATTGGGTACTTAAAATCGTGTCCAGCGTATCATGTTGCCTGCACGATGCAGGAGCTGATGGACGCTCCTGAAGGTGCCAAACTCGTAGTCAAATTGTAGGCTGTCTATATATAAATTGCCATCGACATGGTAAGAAGAATCAGAGTTTTCCAGACAACTTTGTTTTGATAGCAGGAAACTACAAATCACAAAACAAAGGTAAAACCTAACATAGGGCCCTAAAAATACTAACTACACAGCTCTCGATCGAAGGAACCCTGACCTTTCATCCGCCGGTATTAGGTAGTGATGGTTACGTCAAAAACAGTCGTAAGTCAGTTTTATTACCGTTCATATTGTAATGTAACTGACATGAAATTATGGTGTTGCCAGATGTAACACTTACCTTGGAAATCGAGTTTGCATGGCTGAAGGCTGGAAGGCTGATGAAGCCAAAACCTTGGATGGGAAATTGATACTTATTTTAAATGAATTGACAGTAAACACAGATAATGATATAATCTTTTTATATTTTTAGTATTGTGACTTAAGTCATTCAATGTTTATGACAAGCAACCACGGAATGTCAAGGCAGAGATGGTGGTTGGACCGCAGTAATGTGGCAACAGAGATAAAAAGAAAAAACAATAACTTGTATTCTGGTAAAAATATGTAAAATTATAACCTACAGAATACAAGAGAAATCAAGATCACAGCGGCAGAAGTCCAAAAGCCAATTTCACTGGTTTATAAATCGAGCTTCGAACCTCAACTGACTGTTTGGCACAAGCGTCAGAAACCACCAATTTATCTGTTTTACTACCAATAAGCAGGGTGGCCCAGTGGTAACGGCCGCGACTTACGAGTTACAGGTCGTAGTTTCGAACCCAGACAGGCGCTTTACTTTGTGTAAATTGTTTCATCACCACTCTCAAAACGGTGAAGGAAAACATCGTGAGGAAACCGGCATGTCCTAGATCCGAAAATTCGAGGACATGTGACATCTACCAACCCGCACTGAGCCCGCGTGGTGGATTACGGCCCACTCCCTCTCCCAGAGAGGAGGCCTGTGTCCCAGCAGTAGGAACATTTATAGGCTGATGATGATGATGATGATTTGTAAATTTTAGATGTTATTTAATTTGAATTGTAAGTGACTGTGCTGTTGGGTTGCTTATGATAAATAAATAAATAAATGACTACCAATGATGTCATATTACGCAAAAGGATTAAAATTCTGCCTACAAATTCACCAATCACCAAAACTTTTAAGTGTATTTTCGCGCGTATTTTTTGCTGGACTCGGCAGTTAAAGCCACGAAGAAACGCAATAACTGGCATTCTCAATGTTGACCATTGTCACTGAAATTGTGTAGAGCGTTATATAGCAACTTGCAGCAACTGGTTTTCTACTCTTTTCAATCATTTTCACAGGGAAATTAACACTTTGAAGGACACTAAACGCCCATAAGCGTTATAACAAAAAAACTTCCATTGTGTCTCGTTCTTGAATGAGTTAAGGAGACAGTTGTCATCAACACAGTGGCGGATTTGCCCTAAGGCCCGGGCTTAGGGCGACCAGATATTAGGAGCGGCAAATCATGACAAAAAATTCACTGATGATAACAAGAAATAACTCAAAGTACCTATATATTCTAATGGTTTGCGCACATTATGACGGGCCGCACTCCACCGCATCGTATAACAATAATAACTTAAAACCCTGAAACCACGGAAAATATTACAAACCAGCAGCTTATTAGTTAACTAAATTTCTGAACCGATTTCAATAAAAGTTGGCAATAAAGTAAATTCATTATTTAGTCTATATGCTGAGAAAGGGGCAGATGATACTTAACTACATGGCCTGGGGCCTAGAGCGGCCAAATCCGCCACGGCATCAATAACTCCCTATACAATTCTGTCCTATATTGAAGACCTCAACACATATCACATGGCTCTTAAAACATACAACATCCTCATATGTATTCTCAATCGTCAATATACCACAGTTGCATCTGCGAACATTATTACGCATAGGTTGTAAAATGCATGTTTTATAGCCTTAGTACTCAGTACCTATTAAAGAGCGAATATTGACTATTAACTCTGTTTAGAGCCTTTACGCAAGCAAGGTAATTAGGATTTAAGTACTATCCTCACTATGTTTGCGGATATTGTTCTAGAATTGTCTTCTGTTACTAAAATACTTAGTTTACTGAGTGGCTGAATGATCGTCTGATACAACGATAAGTTTCAACTGCAGAAACTGTTTGAGAACATGAAAATATGGAAAACTCTGCCTTGGAAGGTGTAGTCTAGAGGGAGCTATGTCGACGCAAAGGATATCGTTAAATTGTTAGAGCTTTTGGGACAGCGATCGAGCTTTATGTAATAATCAGGGTTTAGATATCAGTAGCAGCCCGGAGTCTGGATTTGTGCCCGGTTTATGGCAATAGACTCTCCTATTACATGTCACTTAAACTTAACTGGCGAAATGAATAGGTGCACGTCTGCCTAACCCTTTGGGGAATAAAGCGTTATGTTATGTTTTTTCATTTCGGAGATGCAGATTTTCGTTATCCTAAAATCGACGCTAAGGTATAGGCTAAGCGTATGCTGAGATGCAGGTGACGCAGCACAACACAGTACAGATTTTGCAGGGTAGGACAGGCGAGGCAGACATAGGCCGCGAGCGCATGCTGTGATGCAGCTATACAGGTACATTCGCGTCCTAGCTAGTACAAACAATCTGTCATTGAAATAAAATTATGAATCAGTGGTAAAAAACAAGTGACGATCTGCACGCGTCGCGCAGACTTCTGTGCCGGTTTTACAACGAGACGCAGAGCAGGTCAGACACATGTTTTGCATCGCACGTGCCTGCGCCGCAGCGTACGTAACTGTCAGTACGTTCACTCATTACAAAATCTGCTCTGCCCTGCGCTGCGTGGACCTGCGTCATCTGCGTCTCAGCAAACGCTTAGCCTTACTTGCTCTTGTATCTTAAGATTTTTCCTTATGTCACTACATAAGGAAAAATCACTTACTTATACACTTACCACCTATAATAAGACCATCATAAGACCAGTCTTTATGTATGGCAGCGAAACGTGGCCATAACAAAAAAAAAAACGTGCATATCATTCAAGTTGCTGAAATGTAAAGGTTGAGGTGGATGTGTGACGTTACCAGGCTTGATAAAATCCGTAACGAGTGCGTACGAGGAAGCCTGAGCGTGCGCGATATCGCCGACAAGATGCAAGAGGGCTGCGATGGTATGGTCACTGAAAAGAAGGCTGCCTGAATACGTAGGCAACTTGGCGCTACAACTTTCCATTCTAAGTCCAAGTCCCACTGGAGGCAGACCCAAAACAAGGTAGAAAGTTGTAGTACTACATGACATTAAAGAGTGTCAGGTATCCGAAGATGATATCGAGGATAAAGCAAAGTGGAAGAGAAACACTAGGAAGGCTGATCCCACCAACATGTGGGATACATAACCAGGAAGAGAGGGAGTGTACCACATGTAGGTACCTACAAACCTATACACACAGGTAATAAACCCACAGTCAAAATCAGGTTAAGGAAATAAATCTCATTACTAAGAGATGAAACGTAAAACGATTAGGGCGACACTCAAAACTGCAGATACTGCCGGAAGGGAATTAGTTAATTAATCCGAGGCTGAAGTATTACCTACGGCTTCCCTGAAATAGGCCAAATTACTAGCTATGTAACTTTTAGTTTATTTAGTTCACGTTTTTGTTTGTTAAAAGGGTACAGGGAGTTGTTTTGTTTATTGGTATACAAAGTTTTCAGGAGAATTATTCTTTACATGATTCTTTAAGAATGATGAGGTATGTTTAAAAAAAAAAGACGAAAGTCTTCAATCAGTGCGTCCTGCCTGTTATGACCTACGGAGCCGAAACGTGGACACTCACGGTACGGTTGATGCATAAATTTAAGGTTGCACATTAAGCCATGGAGCGGGCTGTGTTTGGAGTCTCTTTGAGATATCGAATCCGGAACGAAGTGATCCGGCAGAGGACCAAAGTTGTCGACATAGCTCACAGAATTAGCAAGCTGAAGTGGCAGTAGGCCGGCCATATCAGCCGTAGAACCGATGACCGTTGGGGTACACGTGTTCTTGAGTGGAGACCGCGAATTGGCAAACGTAAGGTAGGACGCCCTCAGGCTAGGTGGAGTGACGATCTTCGCAGGGTGGCTGGTAGCAACTGGATGAGAGTTGCCGAGAAGCAAGCTAAGTGGCGTGCAATTGGAGAGGCCTATGTCCAGCAGTGGACTGCTATAGGCTGATGATGATGATGTTTTTAAAATGCTTTAAAAAACATCTGACCAGGGAGTATTGTTCAATTAATGCCTGATTCCTGATGAAGTTTACATAAAAGTCAATTATTAAATTCCTACATAGTTATGTCATTATTATTTTGTGTTTGTAACTTTGTCACAGTTACTGTATAAGAAAATCATCGCTTTTAAATGATATTAAAATTAGGACCAAAATAGTCAATTGTCTACAACAAATTACAACTTTTAAGGACTGTACCAAAGATGAATACAGACGGTTCACTCTGCAAAATCATTTAAGAGTCCTATTACATTTTTTTATGGAAATTCATGATTTTAGACGATGTAATTTTAAAAATAAAATACGACTTTTTCTAACATCTGCCAACACACATTCTAAGCTGCTGTCAAACATATTCGCCACACGCGAAATTAGAATATCGCATTTCTCTTTTTTTTTATGCTGCTTAAGTGATTTCAGATATTTTCGATCAAACTGAAGTATCACATTTATCTGAATTTAACTGAGTTGCAGATATTTATGGCGCAAGACATGTCCGTGAATATTGCATTGACAAATATTTTTGAAGCCGATGCAGCATCCTATATTTTGGCGTTGCTTGTCTCGCCAGATAGTTCAGGTGTTCCTTCGATGTCACTTATTTGTGCTGTCACTTATATGCCTTCAAATTATCACATATATTTGCCGCCATATATTAATAAATGAATGATGAAATCAGATATTATTGCCGAGCTGTCATAGTAATAATATTTATGCTCGTGACTGTACAGTCAGTCTCAAAAAAATATATTTATTATGTACCTAAGTATTATTGAAAATGTATATAATGACATAAATTATGTCACATTGTGTTGTTGGTGTGACATAGGGGTCACCCCTGTCCTATAGCACAGTCAGCCTAAAAAAAATTAAATTTCGACAAGAATTCACTTGATTGTCTACAACAATACTGGTAAGTATTTTACACAGAGCGACTGCCTATCTGATTTCCAAAACCCAGTTACTGGTTACCCCTTAGTAAGACTGGGTTGATCTACAAATGACAGCCAAGACCATATAACGTGCTTTCCGAGGCACGAAGGGGTCTCGATATGTAATGAATGGTCACCCATCCACGGACCAACCTCGGAAAGCGTAGCTTAACCTTCGATCGATCCGTGTGGCTGATATTATTTAGCCACGAGCCCCTCTATGCTTCTATAGCATGGATTACGAACATTTTAACTATAACTAGGTATTATGTTGGAGAATGTTTTGTTCCCCGATTTTATGAAAAGCTGCCAATATTGTACGAAGGCCGTAAACAATATGGTTTCTATTGATCAGTCTGTATCTTTGTAGTTAAAAACAGGTTTATTGAATACCTGGGAGCTGTCTATATTTACCTCAGTGTGCGATAATTTCATATTAAAATTAGTGAGATATTAATACCTGTAGTGTATCTATTTATAAGATATGTACATATCGTTCATGATAACTTGTCCCTTGCCGTCATGTAGGCACCATGCGCGTCACGGGACAAGTTATAATGAACGCACTGTAGACACTGTCTCATTCACACAAGTAGTGATGTAGCTGCTGTCACTAATGTCAGCTGTCAGTCACCACGAATGGCGGGAAATAGCTGAAGGTTGCCAGTACGAAAAGCTTGGCGTGGTAGTGAGGTAGTACAGTAATATAATCAACTGAAATACGAAATTAAAGGGATTCTACAATACCTATAGTTAACAGGTTAACTGGCCAGGCTCCAGAGTAAAAATGGTCCATAAGTCCAGTTATTTGGGATAGTCGTTAGATTTGAGTGAAATTCAATCTGCTGGAAGACAATGGATTACTCTGCGATCGATAAGTTTGAATTGATTTTTTGAAGTCATCAGATTTGACATTTATATTTCTATGAGATTCGAGAAGGGTCTTATGTCCCTCCACAAAATTTTACGGCGAACAAAAAAATACAGGGCTATGAAACACTAAAGCTTCATAATACATTTTAAATCATTTGTGTTAATTTTTGGGCTAAGCTTGTATGGGACCGTTACCCATCTCCTTTTCTATGCATTTCTCATATTTTTGTTACTTACTAACCAATTGTTTAGCTAATTCTAAGTAATGAAACAATAAAACCTCGAAACAATTGTAAATATCCTATTTTTGACACTTTTTTATTCTATACGCTATTTAAAAAAATATATCGAGTATTTTACCCTGTGTCCCATCACTTTTTATAATTGATATTTCCTGCCATGTCCGCATTAAATATGAGACTTCCTTCTTACGTCCACAGTGTCAGATGGCTTAGAAATTGTATGGACGAACATACCACATAAGGTTCTGTGGACTGGTATGGAAGTCTCTACAGACCGTATATGTGGTCTGTAGACAGTTAACCTGTTTTTCATGAAACACATTATTTCATGTTTTGTGTTCAGTTTTGCTCATGCGTTAGTTTCGTGATTAGAAGTCAAATTGAAACTTGCTGCGTAGTCTCTCAAATCGGGGCTTCGGTCGAGTTCGTAACTAGTCGGGCTAACCTGAAACTAACACGAGTCATGAGTGAAACCGTAAACATAAACTTTAAGGTGGATATGCAAAGGTGGCCCGCGAAATTATTATTTTTTTACGTTTTTTGCTGGTTGTATGTATAAATGAGGTATGTTGATCAAAATATGATTTGCGACTATAATCTTATATATAAAATTCTCGTGTCACAATGTTAGTTACCTTACTCCTCTGAAACGGCTTTACTGATTTTTACCAAATTTTATATGCATATTCAGTAGGTCTGAGAATCGGCTACTATCTATTTTTCATACCCCTAAGTGATAAGGGTTGTCCACTCCAAACAATTAATTGGCAAAACAACGTTTGCCGGGGTCAGCTAGTAAATATGTATTTATATAATTATAATTATATTTATATAAGTGTTATTGGGTTTTTCTATCTGAAATTTCTCAGTAGCAGCTCGGAGTCTGGATTTGTGCCCGGTTGATGGCAATAGGCTCGCCCCCTATTACATGGGACTTAAACATAACTGGCGAAATGTGGGTGTACCTGCTACAGGGACACCTCTGCCCAACCCTTCGGGGAAACAAGGCGTGATGGTACTTGATTGGTACTTGTAGTGTACCTTTGATTACTGTTAGTAGTGGTACTAATACTACTTTTGATACCCCTTGTAGTTTAAACTATTAGGAGCGACAACAGATAAGCCGCATATGTTGAATGTTGTACATCAAAATATGCAGGGTCTGTCTGGCAAAGAGCTAGAGTTAAGTTTATTTATGGAGAACTATGATGTTCAGGTGTTATGTTTGACTGAACACTGGTTGAAAGAACATGAAGTAGTTTTTATCAATGATGATTTTTTTACTGTACAAAGCGCATTTGTAAGAAAAAGTGCTATCCGCGGTGGGTCTTTAGTTCTTGTTTCAAACAAGTTGAAATGTAAACAACGTTTAGATTTAGTTAATCTTTCCATTGAGCGCACTATTGAGTTGTCTTGTGTTGAACTAGAGCGATATGTTATAATTTGTGTTTATCGACCCCCCTCTGGGGATTTTATTTGTTTCGAATCGGTAATGGAGGATTCACTCAATAGGTTAAAATCTAGTAATAAAAGTATAATTTTATGTGGAGATTTCAATATTAATATTTTAGATGATACTCCATTAAGTATTAGACTTCTCAATTTGTTCAAATCTTATAATTTAATTAACTTGTTTTTTGAACCTACTAGGATCACGGCATCTACGTCGACTTGTCTCGATAATATATTTAGTGATTGTGATGCCAAAAATAAATTAGTTTTAAGTGACTTAACATCTGACCACTGTGGTTTACTAGCTAGCTTCCCTATGCAATTACAAAAAAAACCACATAAAATAGAATGCAGGCCTTATACAGCTAGTCGTTGCAGCAAGTTTAAAAATAATATAGCTCATAGAATTACACCATCTATAGTAGAACACGAAAATCCCAATGAAATCTATGGAGCCCTTTTTGATGTTGTGCAAAAAGAGTACCAATCTACTTTCAAGACCAAAACTATTAACATTAATAGCACCTCTGTTGGCTTTAACCAATGGGCTACTCCAGGTATTTATAAAAGTAGAGCGACACTATACGAGTTATATGGTTTGAAAAAATATAGGTTTGATACTCCTTTCTTAGAGTATGTCAAAAATTATTCAAAATTATTTAAAAATATTTGTGTTTTTGCAAAATCAAAATTTTTAGGCGATACAATTAAAAATTCAAATAATAAAGTAAAAACCACTTGGAAAATTATTAACAATGGAACGGGTAAGTCGGTTAAACAAGAAAAACAACTCGAGATTATGGTCGACAATAAATTAGTTAATATAGCAGCCGACGTAGCTGAGGCATTTAATGAATTTTTTGCCAACATACCTATAACTACGACTCGCTCCTTAAATTCGTCCCCGTCTAAAGCTGAAAACCTTTTGCATAACAGTGTGCCTAAATGTAGTAGCTTATTTAGCTTCGAGCATGTAACACCTCGTGATGTAGTTAATGTTTTTAACACACTTAAGTCTAAAAACACTGGTGATTACTGGGGTATCTCCATTAAACTATTAAGTAATATAATAGACATAGTAGCTCCATATTTAGCTGTAACTTTTAATAAATGTGTTGATTTAGGAACTTTTCCTGACCTCATGAAGAGTAGTAAAGTCATACCATTATTTAAATCGGGTAACAAAAATGACGTTGGCAATTTCAGGCCTATTTCTATCTTACCTGCATTCAGTAAAATATTTGAAAAGTTAATACTCAAGCAGTTGCTAAGACATTTTAATTTAAACAGACTTCTTCATGATGAACAATATGGTTTCACAAAAGGTCGTTCGACTACAGATGCAGGTGTTGCTCTGATGAAACACATATTTAACGCATGGGAGAACTCGCAAAATGCTATTGGAGTTTTCTGTGATCTCTCCAAAGCCTTTGATTGCGTGCACCATGACACACTTTTGCGTAAACTACGTCATTACGGTGTCCAAAACGAAGCTCTTAAAGTAATAAATTCTTATTTGCATAATAGGGTCCAATGTGTAGATGTTAATGGTGTGAAATCTTCCGGGCTACCAGTTCAGTTAGGTGTACCTCAAGGCTCAATACTGGGTCCATTCTTATTCTTAGTGTATATAAATGACTTACCTTTTTATTTAAAGGATATCTGTAACGTTGTACTGTTTGCAGATGATACCTCTCTTATTTTTAAAGTAGACAGGAATAGACAAGATTTTGACGACGTAAACAGTGCACTCTCAATGGTTACGGATTGGTTTACGACAAATAACCTAGTTCTCAATGCCAAGAAAACGAAATGTGTAAAGTTCGCTCTACCAAATGTTAGAAATCTAGGACCCAACATCGTCTTAGATAAAGAGGTGCTTGAAACTGTGAACTCGGCAGTTTTTCTGGGCATAACAGTAGATGCCAAACTTCAGTGGGGCCCACATATATCAAGCCTAGCGGGAAGGCTCAGTTCGGCCGCCTACGCTGTCAGGAAAGTAAGACAATACACTGACATTGATACAGCTCGGTTAGTCTATTTTAGTTATTTCCATAGCGTTATGTCTTATGGTATTCTGCTGTGGGGCAAAGCCGCTGACATTCAAAATATATTTGTTCTTCAAAAACGAGCTGTTCGAGCAATTTACCAGCTACGTGCCAGAGTTTCTCTAAGAGATTTTTTTAAGGATGTTGGTATTCTCACGGTGGCATCACAATTCATTTTCGCCAACATCTTATATATTAGGCAAAATATACACTTATACACTAAAAACAGTGATATTCACAATGTTAACACTAGAAATAAGGACAAACTACGAGCTCCCTTTCACCGGCTTCATAAGGTTCATAACTCATTTGTTGGGCTTGGTATAACCTTTTATAACAAGCTACCCTCTTCTATGCTAGATTTGCCTTTTAATGCGTTTAAAAATAAAGTAAAATCCAACCTTTGTTCAAAGGCATACTATTGTATCAACGACTACTTAAATGATAAGAATAGTTGGTCGCTGTGATTAACTCAAGACAATGTTTATGTTCTTTCTCCAGATTTAACTTACCTACTGACAGTTTATATAAGTTTATATAATTTTTTTATTTTATTTGACTTTATGAGTCAATTTTTTAATTATTTTTTTACGAGTCTATTTATTTTTATTTTATTGTTGACATAATCTACTCATTACAATGTTTTTGTTATGAGTTTGTATTGCAATTTGTGGTTGGCTAGTGACCTCGACAATTGATTATATTATTTTTCACCTGAGCAACCGGCAGCAAGTTCGTCATGCTCCCTTAGATGTCAATGCTTGCGGTAGCGTCGGGAGTCGGGTTGCCTCCTTCCCTCAAATATGGCGAGGGGGGTAATGGCTGATCTTTGCGTTATGCTCGTGAACGGGTACTGCTTGTAGTGACTGGTCGTCTTGCTGATCATGGTTTTGTTATTGTTACTAGTAATTAACTGTACATTTATTTTACCTCGATGGTCCTAGTTTATCTTTTATAACTTCCAATTTACAGCTTTATGTAAGCGGGCACGCCCTTTATGCCTGGAGGCTTTTATTTAGATATTTAGTTCTTTTTACGTTTAGTTTTTATTTTTTAATTCTGCTTGAGTATAGTTCTCGATGTTTTTGGTTGGTATATCGGCGTGTGCTAACTAACATATGGCCAATAATTTATACTTAATTAAAATAATGTTTTGTGTTGCATAATAATTTTGCATACTATTGTATAGAGTCATTTTTATTTTTTTCTAACTTGAACAGACAGCTGTGCTGCTGGGGAGTTTGTTGCGCCACTTCTTCTTCCCAGCTAAAGGCACTAGGAAGTGGTGAAGGGTGGGCGTTTTTGGGGGACTGTCTTATGTAATTTTGACGTTCGAAAAGTGCTGGTTCTCAGCCTAATTTGAATAAATGACTTTTGAATTTTGAATTTTGATGTTATGTTATGTTATAATTATAACCCTAAAATTATCAATACATCTCTCTAAGTTAAAGGACGCAAATGTCATGATTTTATGAAAAATGTCATTCAATAGGTTTTAATTTGAACTTAGAGAAGTTGTATTGATAATTATTCTTTAAATAGTGTTGCGGTTGCGAATATGATCAATATCATGATACTGATCTACAAATTGTAAAAAAAAAAGTAAGAAAAGTTTAATTTGCCGGCTACTTTCGCGGATTTAATACCTTAATACGATACGTTAGTGCTTTAATCTGCCCCCTACCTAGAATCGATGTAGAACAAGGAAGATTATTACGCGTAGGTACCTTTTAAAACCAGGCACTCCAAAGACTATTGCCACGTAAACTCCGCCCCCATGCACCCCACCACTCCACTATGTACTAAACGCTAACACATGAGTAACAAAGTTGAATATCGCGTGCACTGTTTGGTCGTGTTCGAGCACGGAACTAAATGTAGTAAATCTCAATTCTTATTTCGTTCATTACTAAAGTAATAATGGATTTAGAGAAAAAATATCTTATATCTGGATAGTAAACTATATTTTCTTACTGACAATAATTATTTTAGACATAAAAGCCGAGTAATGTTGTTTTTGTTTCAAATAATCTTTAAAAAAGACATGATTTTCAAACAAAAAGGAATTGAGCGAAAATGTTCCAATTACGTAACAGTTTTATACATGGAAAGAAAAAGATCCAATAAATCATATACTAAAGTTCCATTTTGATTGCATGCGTGACTGTTTCAGATTCAGAATATTAATGCAAATTAACATACAATTTAGGGAGCCTCCTAGACTCAGTTTCAAACAAATCTATACTTAATATTATCTACTACTAATCCTATTCCGAACATTTTTTCACTAATGGGAAGTATTGATAAGCGTCATTAGGATATATTTAATGTTAAAACAAGACATTTCACGACGACGAAGTCGCGGCTAGTAACTAAACTGACGCAAAAAAAACCTACATTGTACCTAATAAAATAAAACAAACTCACATAAATGCTTCAAGTAATTAATTTAAGTTAATGTAAAAACTTTTAGAAACTCAGCAAGAAACTTCGCGATGATATTTATATTGGTTTCACGACTCCACATCTTTCTATGTTTGCATCGCTGCAAGTTCTAGCGTTTGCTGAACTTGCTTTTACGGTTCTTTTGCCTTTCATCTCTATGTTTTTGATGTACTTTTAGCAATACAATATGTATTTAAAGTGCATTGAACTGAAGTTTGGAGTACAGCCGAGGACATAAAGCTTCTGACAAGCTTAATGCATATCCAGATAATCCCTTTTAAACGCGTATCTATACGCTTGAATTTGTATAGCTACTGGCAAATATTTAATCGCTAGATTTAGCCTCACCGTACTTAGGTCGCGCGAAAAAGTGCCCATTCTCAGATGAGTGAGATTACACATGCCACATGGAACATACGATGGATACGATTTTCAATATGAGTGAATGAGACAAAACTATTCAAATGTAATTTTAAACGAAACGATTTAAATCTTTACGTACCCCGGGGACGGATATGTCTGTAAAATGCCTTATAAAGATCTAGTTAGCGACCAAGCTCACTAAAAATTCACAAGTTGGTTTTGTTAAATCTTGTTTCTAGACGTTCAGCCCTAACTAAGTAGGCATGTATGGTACATGTGTAGTAGAGAAAATTAAAGATTGAATAAGAAAGAAAATGCGTTTATTGGCATTACAGCAGAGAAAATACACCTTATAACTATAAAAAACAGAAAACAATGACTATAATGCCAAAAGGGCAAAAAATAAAAATATGAAGACTAGAAGCGAGTGGTTCTCACAAAAGCATCATTTCTGAATTCTGGGAAATGGATCTCATTGCGCAAGTAAATTGAATAAGAGATAGCATTTGTGATACGTGGAAAAGAATACCGATAGGTTGTTAAAATGAGAAATAATTATAGCTACTTTAACACCAAAGATTATTTCGTATTCCTACTCTATAAATAGATACACACATAAACATAACCCCCAAGGATTAGGCAGAGGCGCACCTATAGTACACCCACATTTCGCCAGTTATGTTTTAAGTCTCATGGAATAGGGGGCGAGCCTATTGTCATCAATCGGGCACAAATCCAGACCCCGAGCTGCTACTGAGAAATTTCAGCACGCTTAGCATGACCACAATAGAAACGGGTTTTGTCGATGGAAGAATAGATGAAATGACAGATAAGCAATCACAATCTGTCATTTTTTCTATTATTCCGTCGACAAACAACAACCCGTAGGAAACCCGTTTCTATAGTTGTCATGCTACGGGTGCAGACGGAAAACCCAATAACACTTTTCCCGACCTTGGAATCGAACCAGGAACCTCATGCTCAGCAGTAGCACTTGCAAGTTGCGATCACTGGACCAATGATGCAGTTTATAAATATAGAATTGAATAGAAAAACAACTATTTGATAAACACATGATACAACAGCAACATACTGAGAAAATCTTTGAGTGTTCGTCAATTAGAGAGCTTTTACAGTATGTTCAGCTCAAAGAATACCCAGTGAGAAATATACAGGATATAAGGTCAACGAGGAGAGAAATATTCCTGAAAATGAACAACTTTTAATATGAACTAACTACCTATTTTTCTAACTGAACAGACAGCTGTGCTGCTGGGGAGTTTGTTGCGCCAGTTCTTCTTTCCAGCTAAAGCACTAGGAAGTGGTGAAGAGTGGGCGTTTTTGGGGGACTCTCTTATGTAATTTTGACGTTCGAAAAGTGCTGATTCTCAGCCTACTTTGAATAAATGACTTTTGAATTTGATTTTGAATATGGGACTAGCTCTGAAATAGCGAAAAAAAATCTGCTGCTCCACTACACCATCTTCTTTGGTGGTATTTTTCTGTTTCTTTCTTCTTATCTGTGTATATGTGTGTACATAACTAGACAAAATGTAGGGAACAGCAGAGTTGGTCCCATAGTAAACTTTACCATTCATTTTCATGAATACCCCTTAAATATGTCCCTCATTTAACCTAACAACCTGCCTAAGCAATTAGCAAAATATGAGTAAGTACAAAGCCTCTCAAAGAGCGAGACACACACTTCCTCCTCACTTCATCGATTATTCGAACTCTCTCCGCACCTATATTTGTCTCATAATTAAATTGGTGAAAAGTTGGAAGATAATTTAACTTTCTCTGACGCAAGAAGCGACGAGAATGTTCGTCACGGTGATCCTGGCTAACTCTTCTCGAGCTGACAACCAACTATTTTTGATAAAAACCTCATCTCAAGGTAGTAGTTTCTATGTGAGCAGAAGTTTCTCCTCAGTTTTTCCAAAAAGTTTTTAAGGCTGGTTTCACAGCTGTCCGGAAGACCTGCACGGGTCGCCCACACATGGGAGACCCGTACGGATAGCGCCCGCAGTGTTCTGAAACGAGGGAGTTAGTACAATACGATTGCTAGCGTTGTACGGGCTCTACCCGGAGCGGAACGCATACGGACATACAGCGTCGTTGTGAAACAATGCTCTAGCGCCTCACGTGTGTTTCCGTTCCGGGACCCCGTACAGGCGTCCCGCACGAGTTTCCCGGACAGCTGTGAAACCAGCCTTAGATTGTATGTTGCCAGCTTTGAATAATGAATCACATCTGCTACCAATTTTAAGGCAGTTATCCGCCTTGGACAATTTGTCGCAATGTCAAGAAAGACTTGGTACCTTGCTATCTATGAATAATGTATATTTACCTACTAACAAGTCATTTATTGTAACGGAAGGAACTTAGATTTAGCTGATGGCGGACGTAAGTACCAAAGATAATAATATCAATTTTTAACCGACTTCCAAAAAGGAGGAGGTTATATGTTCGTCGCGTATGTTTGTTTTTTTTTTTTTTTTTTTATGTATGTCCACCGATTTCTCCGTCAATTGTGGACCGATTTTGAAAATTCTTTTTTTGTTTGAAAGGGTGTGCTCTCGAATTGGTCCCATATAAATTTTATTAACTTTGCTTGGATAGTTTTTGAGTTAACTACAAAATACGTATTTTTTTCCCACTTATTATGTAGATGATCTGATAAGTTTCTGTCACTGGTAGCATGTAGTGGTATTCGAATGTGTGTGGGGTAGGTACCACAACTAAAAAGTGAAAAATAAAAACTTTTTACAAAAAAAAAACAACCGACCTCCAAAAAAAAACATTAAAAGTGAAAAATAACTTTAATTTCGGAAGTCGGTGGCAAAAAACGAAAATACAAAACCCAAGACACCGACTTCCGAAATTAAAGTTATTTTTCACTTTTAATGTTTTTTTTTGGAGGTCGGTTGTTTTTTTTTTGTAAAAAGTTTTTTACTAACCAGAATGCGGAGTGCAAACGAAATCCCTTCTGTCACTAACAGTATTTCTCTCAAAAGGCAAAACAAATTTCAAAACAGAGGAGTCGGTAGGTACAGTCAAAAGTACGTTAGTGGTAACACTCGAACTACGTAAATCACCTTTATCTCTACGACATAAAAGCGCTGCCAAAGTCGAATAACCTTGGACGTGCGTTTGACGATACTATCGACAACTAGGCTGTGCATTCAGGCACGCGAGCTAATTCGAAGGATGCAGTCGGACTTTATTAGCCAATCCGACTTGTGAACAGTACGTGACGGAATATTGGACTGGCTGTCTAAGCCAGGATCGATAGTGGGGTATTACAGGCTAGTTCGTGGGCTTTACTACACCTACCTATATAGGTGTGAAACGTATGTTGACTTGGCAATAACAGTAGTAGTTTTCGTAATGAGGATCAGGTAGGTATGAGCATTACCACCAACAGTTTTCTGAATACCATACTGGGAAGGGTTGATTGGCAGGTTGTGAGGCACTGGAATACCCTCCTCGGATCTGGAGGTGCCCTTTATAATATTAAATTGCGCAATTGTAAATAATGCCTTAACACTTAATCTGCGAGTTGGCTTCGGCCCCTCATACGCCTTCTAAAAGTCCGGGACCCCATGGTCCCGAGATATTGCAAAGACATTTAAAAATAATAATAATGAATAAATAATAATGAATTTATAAGTACTATTTACTAACGAATGTATGGAATGTAAATTTATTCAGAATTATATGATTCATAATAATTACTTTTGAACTGGATATACTCGTAATAGCTAATATGGTCTATGCAAATTATATAAACGATTTAAAAAATTTAGCACTTGGTTCCTTAATCCTCTTTAATAAAGGTTAGCCGTTCCCCTTATTAAGCTTTATCCTTATCAGCTAAAATGCAGTCCTAACTACGAGTGAAATCGATTCTCTTTACAAAGCACGAAACCATCTAGTTATTAGAAAGATGTTCTAAAGAAGGTATGTTACTCATATAATACCTTCTCATTGAAAAGTCCAGCATAGCAAAACAATACTAGTACGAGTATAAATAAAGAAATAAACAAAAACGAATCAAAAGCTATCAGAAGATAAAACTAAAGTCTCTTTAAAATCAATACGACTCCCACTTAACGAAACCCCAGCGGTTCGTAATGCAACGGACCAGCGAAGATATAAGAGAGTCGAGATAGCCACTAAGTATCGACCAATGAGGGCCGACAACCTGTTGACGTAAGAAAATGATACTTATAACAATGTTGGCGGACATCCAAACGTGAGATAAGAGTCAAGATAGTTTGTATCCGAGGGTTATCTTAAATGTTGCAGCTGGATTGGACTGAGATCCCCTTAAATCAGAGAGCGGTAGATTTTACGTGGGACAACTAAGTTCATATGTTGCAGAAATGCAGAAGTCGGAAAATAAAATTGGAATTTATCCACAGAGATTATAAATGAGGTACCTACAATGAGAGAGGATAGTGAAATGAAGAATGGCAATAATGAGAATGATACTGTTAATAAAAATTAAGAAAGATTTCTTCGGCATGGGTTGGATTTGTATAATGTGTTAAGGGAACAACTAAGTGTATAGGAAAATGAAGGATAATAATAATGATGGTGAAGCAACTTGCTTTGAAATATAAACTTGTAGACTCTGAGGTACCGTATTACAAGTATGTGCCCGACCCAGTTCTCGAAAATGACCATGTCACGTTGTACTGGGATCGGTCTATCATTACTGACAGGACTATTGTAGCAAATAAGCCTGATATAGTAGTGATAGATCGATTAGCGCGCCGCGCAATGATAGTCGATGTTACCATTCCACATGACGAGAACCTCGTCAAAGCTGAGAAAGAGAAACAAATAAAATATCTCGACTTAGCACACGAGGTTGTTGACATGTGGAATGTGAGCTCGGCTATCATTGTGCCGATTGTCGTAACGGCTAATGGCCTGATGGCCGAAAGCCTCGACCAACATCTCTCGAGGCTTTCGTTAGGCGGTTGGATCAAGCGCCTGATTCAGAAGGCAGTACTCCTCGATACGGCTCGCATTGTGAGGAGGTTCCTGTCTCTGCAGCCCTAACCACCGGTAGCTTGGACCCTGCTCCCGACACCGGCGGACCTCTATTTTTTATATTTTTAAATGTTTTTTTAATTCTTTTATTTTAAGAAATATTTAAAAATGTAACCTAATAGGAACCAATACGAATGACGGTGAATATACATATACCAGATTAAGAGATTATACCTAGCCAGGAGTTGTACAGGCTTAGTAAGCCACGACCGACACAAAGAAAGAAAAAAAATAATTAAAAAACAAAAAACCCGACTGCAAAAACACATAACTGGAAAGAGAAAAACAAGCATTATAATCTATAGAATTTTGGTATTGCAGGCGAGACAAACCAATAACCTGAAATTTGGTGTAAGTTTTGTTTATCCCGCCTGCAATACCAAAATTCTATAGATTATAATGCTTGTTTTTCTCTTTTCAGTTATGTGTTTTTTTTTTCAAGCTTTTTAGTTTTATTAAAATAATATAGGTATATTCATTACTAGCTTTTATTTGATACCAATAATGTAGTTTTTTTTTAAACTTACCCCTCCCTTTTTTATATTTGCAAATGGAATATATAAATATTATATAGCCTATGACACTCCCACAATTAAGACGAATCTAACGACACCTCACATGTTAAAATCCATCAAGCCGTTTACAGCCACATACAGAGCGTGCCAAAGAAATAGACATACATACATGCAAACTCTCGAAAAACATTACCCTCCTTCTGGGGCAGTCGGGTAAAAAATAAATTAAAATTAGCTTTGCAAATTAGCCCCCTAACAGTGTAACACACAATGGATAACAATAATAACGGTGAACATACATATAGAGGCTCTAAGCCTAGCCAGGAGTTAGTATACCTACCGGCTTAGTAAGCCACCACCGGCAAAGAGAAAGAAAAAAATAAATGAAAACTAGCATTGCAAATTAGCACCTTAATTGCGTAATACACAAACAATCATAATCTTAATCATTTTGAAGGATATTTCTAATAAGTTGCTTTCCTTTCTATTCATCGTCTTCAGTTTTTCTTCAAGCAATTATTCGTTAAGATTCTAAAATTCCTTTTGTGTGCATAAAGGTAAATGATGCTGGCACGTGTTCCCATTCTCTACCAACCGTATTGTTTTCTGTTCATCTCATTTTCTTAAACTTGAGATTCTTTTCAGTTTGTCAATACTTCAGTCATATTGTGAAGCTATAGTTATTCGAATTGTTATTTGGTAGCTAATATGTTAAGCTATAGCTTGCCGCGATTGTATTCTGAACATGCATTCGGTTACGTCCATAAAAAAATCGACTAGGTACTCATTGTATTTAATTAACTATGCTTTACCTAAGACGAACTAACTCAAGCTCGGCTTTCTCAACAAAACTATATCTACTTACATTTATAGTCGCTTAGATGATTTACTTTCCTGCTATAAGCCGCTTGAACTAAAAGCGCCTCACCACAATAGTTCGACAAAGTTTGGATTTCTACCCACAGCTTGGAAAGGAGAATTTCAATCTAAGATGTCGTCTTTTACTTATTTAACACATCTCTGAATTTTAAATTTAAGACATCTTGAATAAGTAAGAGACAGCTGCGTCTGCCTTGTATCGTTTTGGTGTGAGACTTAGATCGCGATTTTCGAGAATATTAGAGAGATTCAGACATTAAAATTATAAAAATGAATACGCCTAAGCAAAATTAAATATTTTAAAACTGTCATACGAAATATTTCGACTCAACAAATCAACGCAGTGCATACGATTCCAGTTATTCTTATTGATGCTCTATCTAATTTGATTAACCTAAGCCTTTTTGAAATTGGTATAGGGACACCTATTTTATGTGCCTAAACTTAAACGAAAATTGCCGTAACTGTAACGTTAAAGCATATTACTTAATATCACTATATATTATAAAACAAAGTCCCCCGTCGTGTCTGTCTGTCTGTACGCGATAAACTCAAAAACTGCCGCACGGATTTTCATACGGGTTTCACCAATGGACGGAGTGATTCATGCGAAAGTTTTTAGTGTATAATTCATTAACTAAAGTCTGACAACCAGTCTTACCAAGGGATATCGTGTTACCTAGTCACTAGGTTGTGGAGGTCAGATAGGCAGTCGCTCCATGTAAAATACTGGTATTCAGCTGCATCCGGTTAGACTGGAAGCCGACCCCAACATAGTTGGAAAAAGGCTAGGCAGATGATGATGATGAATTCATTAAGGTTTTGTGTAAATTGGCTGAAATGAATGTGACGTTAATTGTTGAAAATGTCGCAAAAAATCATAGCGTGGAAGCTTAATGGCGTGCTCCGCGTAAACCAATAGAGTTATATGAAAACAATATGTATTTTTTCTTTACTTTTTCAATTATTTCATCACCATCATCATCATCATTTCAGCCGAAAGACGTCCACTGCTGGACATAGGCCTCTCCCAAGTACCGCCACTTCGATCGATTCTGTGCTTTCCGATCTAGCGGATTCCTACGGCCTTCACAAGGTCATCGGTCCATCTTGTGGGAGGTATTATTTGCAAGATTGGAAATAAAATACATTAAAAATACTCCAAGTAGGATAATCATTAGTTAAATTTAAATCTAACTTACCACATGCTCGACGCAACAGGTTGATGCGATACTAAGACATAAAAAAAATGTAGGCATATAATATGCTCTGTTGTGTGAGCGGGTTGAAAAGCAGATTATAAAAGGTTGATAAAACATTGCGTTACTACCTCGGTAGTGACGTGGTTGCTCTTGCAAACAAATTTCGTCACGCTCGCGAGGTTCCGAGACCAAATACCTTCCACATGATTCTAGCATGACGATATGTAAACTTGGATCATGTAGACTTAACGAAGATCACACTAAAGTCGATCGTCCACTGCTACGTAGGATGTGCACGGAGAGGTTTACCACGTTAGCTGCGCGGTTCATTTGTTTGCCAGCCGCACACCGTGCGTAGCTTAGCCATGGGTTTCAGTGGACAATTCCGTCAACCTTTTCATAAAAATCAAAGCTTAGTACAGCCGTGGGCTGTTGTGAAGCATCGCCTTAACACCTTGAACAATATGTTTTGTAAAGAACAAAATTCAAAAATTAGAAAATTCAGAAAATTCAGTTATATGCGAAATCTGGTAGAGAATTAGCATTATAATTGTGGATATGTTCTTAGAACTGTTCGAAGTTACCTATAATGTGTTAGCTTTATTTCTAAAGATGGTTCACGAATAGAACCACGGTTATGGTGTACTGTTCTCCATGTTTCTTGTTTCTTTATTGTAAAAAGTTTACAACAGTTCATATGCAGCAGCATTTCGCATTCCTCGGATAACCGACCATTGTAAGTAAAATTCTCAAAGATTAGTCAGAAAGCTTTGACCTATAGAAGCGTTAACAGATTAAATTGCTTTCAGAGCAGACGTACCAACCTATACCTATTCAAAGGTTCTAGTTACACAAGGCATTCATGGCGCAGGAATCACAACTTTGTTCGAACGTTTGGAAATTCAGTATAATTTTTGGCATCAATCAAATCAAATCAAATAATTTATTTTGCAGAAAAACACTGTTACAATGGTGTTATAAAAAATTACATGTTTCAAGTGATTCTACCGTAAGGCATGCAAAATGTATAGGTACAATCATAAAATACAATAATCAACAAATAGATAAAAACAATCATAAAATACTTTAAGATATTAAATTAATGCAATGTCATACAGATTAATTATTTATTTAATAATAGTAGTACTTAAATCATTTTAATGTCGTTCCTAGAATTATTACAATATTTAAAGATTTATGCAAAATAATAATTGTTATTGCTTGATGTCACTCAGGTCTTAAGTTTGGAAAAATAATCATTTAAGAAGTCGTTCAAGTTATAGTAACATTTATCAACTAAAAGACTCTTTAGACTTTTCTTAAATAAGGCAGTATTCATTGCCCTTATTTCTTTAGGTAATTTATTGAAAATGACAGGAGCCATGTGAAACACACTTTTGTGCATTAAAGCGGTATGTGTTCGGCGGACACAGAGGCGAAATTCGTCACGTTGTTGCCTATTATTCACTTCTGAGGCTAATGTAAATAATGTTTTATTGGTCTTAACAAATACTAAGACCTCACAGATATATAGGCTTGGGAGAGTTAAAATGTTGTACTCCTGAAAAAACGGTTTACAGGTTTCGATCATTTGAAGCCCAAACATAGCCGTTATGCACCGTTTTTGAGCTTTAAAAATTAAATCAATATCAGTCGAATTTCCCCAAAAAATCACACCACACCTCAGAACCCAAGCAACTAAACCGTGATATGCAGTTAACAAAGTATTAATGTTTGCAAT
Organism: Agrochola lychnidis; assembly: GCA_963680765.1. NCBI lineage: Eukaryota > Metazoa > Arthropoda > Insecta > Lepidoptera > Noctuidae > Agrochola > Agrochola lychnidis. The sequence goes on from OY796849.1 coordinate 21,568,959, forward strand.
CTGCTTTAACTCATATAGCGCATATACTGATTTATTAATTATTTTGTATAGTGTTTCAATCTGGGATTTCCATTTTAGTTTGTTATCCACAGTAAGACCAAGAAATTTTGTTGTTTGCACTTCAGATACAGGTTCACCCTTATAGAGTTAATCTAAGGCATAATTGCATTCATACGCTGATTAAAATGGATTATTTTAGTTTTAGCAATGTTTGCCTTCAGGTTATTGCTGTCTAGCCACTGAATGATTGCATTTAAGCTGCTGCTTATATCATGCTCATAAAATATTTTATCATTACACTTAATTGCAACAGTGCTGTCGTCAGCAAATAGTGTCATTGGGTTTGGGTTCGAATTTGGGAGTTCATTAATGTAAATTATAAAGAGTAGGGAACTCAATATACCTCCTTGTGGGACACCATATTGTTTTTTACGTCCCTTTGATAGGTATATCTCCTCCATCTTAGTTCCAATATTAAGCCTATTAATTTGTGTATAATGAGTGTGGTTTTTGAGGTAGGTTTCAATTAATTTTAGGATGTTGCCTTTTATGCCATAAGTCTCAAGCTTATATAATAAGATGTCATGAATCACGTGATCAAAAGCCTGTGTCATGTCCATAAAGATGCCGCAGATCGGTGTGATGTATTCTAATGACATTAAAATAATGACATTAGAATAATGACATTAGAATAATAACATAAGAATAATGACATTAGATTAATGACATTAGAATAATTTCATTAGAATAATGACATTAGAATAATTTCATTAGAATAATGACATGGCAGCATGGAATTAATAAGTACCTACTATCATGGCAGCACTGAATAAGAAGATACTATACATGGATTAATATGAACTATTGTCTATTTTCACCAGAGTAGAGCTCGGTTGCCCAGGCATTAATTATTATAAATCCAGTATACATTAATTATACAATTATATGTGAAGACGACGTACCTAGAATAAAAAGACTATCAATAGCTATGCATAGATAGTTGTATACAAAGATTCTATCTAAATCACATCAAAGTTGGTTCAATATTTACTGTCAAAATGAAAACAAGGTTCAGTTCAGCCTTCAGCTGCCTCGTGTTTAATTAGAATTCGCTCTATTAACTGATTTTCAGGTTAACACAGTGTTAGCAAACATTACAGTAATTGTTGGACAGCTGTTTCAATTTCAATGTTTGAATTGACCTGTTCAAATTAGATTTGAGTATCGGTATACAAGGATAAGTGTTCATTGGTCTTGAATATCTAATGTGATGCAAATTCCTTTACGGCTATGATCAGAATCGATTAAAATTCTTAATAAAAATAAATAATTAAAACATTTAAAAAAACACAACTGCCCTGCCAAAAAACGAACTAAAAAGTAATAAACAAGTTTTATTAGTTAATCTGTATATGCAAAGTGAAAGGTCACTCATTTACTTGCTGACTAAACAGATAAATAAAATTGTCATTGCAGACCATTGAAATTGTCATTGGGGACCTTAGATTAAAAAGTGTTCCACACATCGACACAACGGTCCCCCGACATTTTTCATATACCCTGTGTCACTCGGGATGATGTAAGGATTCTAACGATACCCCATACATCCAAATGTGTCCAGGCATTTTAAAGTTATGGTGCCACAAAAAAAACTCACATACATACTTATCTCATCATCTGTTACGACGCCTCATTGAGGTGGATAACAATTAAAATTCTATTGTGTCTCGTTAATGACATTTGAAAGGTTGTACAATGTCGCCCATCGGCATGTGACCGCCCGAATTTTTCTGAATATTCATGAAAAATTATCGAAAAATAACTTTAAAAGTTTTTCATATTATTCAATTTTTTATGTTTTGAGTAGCGTTTGCCATATCTCCGATGTTATTGGCTCGATTTGGATTCTGTTTATTGTTTCTAAAAGCTTATAAGTTATTTTATCGGATTAACTAACCTTTTTACAAAAATTGTCAACTATGCAAAAAAAAAAACGGTGATGAAAACATTTTTTTCTAAAAACAAATCGTATTTTAAAAAAAAACAAAGCGTTAGTTCATAAAATCATAGGAAGGAATTTTGAAAAAAAAAAGTCAATATATCGAAACCCTTTTAAAGTTATTTTTCGATAATTTTTCATAAACATTCAGAAAAATTGCTGGCAGTCATATGCCGATGGGCGACATTGTATACCTAAAAACATTACACTCCTTTTTGGGCAGTCGTGTAAATATGTGTTGGCTTTTGAAATCCTAATTACATCACCATCCACAGCCTCACTTCACCAACTGTCGGTCATAGGCCTCTGCTTGTGCCAATGCCACACTGCTGTCCCAGCCTCATCCAGCAAACTTAGCATGACCGACCACAATAGAAACGGGTTTTGTCGACGGAAGAATAGAAAAAATGACAGATAAACAATCACAATCTATCATTTTGTCTATTCTTCCGTCGACAAAACCCGTTTCTATGCTACGTGTGCAGGTTTTATAAGAATGGTTGCAATGTCGTCTGCCCATCTCGCTGCCGGACGACCATCGTAGGAACATAAATAATAATAGGTAGGTATCTTCATGAAACAGTTTAAACAACTAGTTGTTTTGACTTCCATCTCTCAAGAAACGACAAATCAATCCTGCTATGGGAGATAGTTCAAACACATAAGAGCTAGACTCACTGTCAGAACCTTGTAGGGAATTATATTCTCTATCATCAACGCAGAATGTTACCCATTAGCTGGCACCTTTGTTGCTTTGACCGAATTAAGGCAATGTTAAGTTACACAGTACCATTCAAGCACGTTTGACATTCTCCTTAGAATTCTAAATACCTGTCTAGCTGCGTGCTACACTAATACAGACATTATGTGTGTCTGATGTAGATAATCAAGATATTACGTGACGCGCTCGTTTGGCTTAAAAATAATACAATATTACTTTCAGAAAGCCAGACTATAACACCTAACCTTACTACATTTTTGGCGAGTATGATTAAAAACTGCTAAGATGAATACTAAGAGCAGTTACGAACGACAGTAACATTTTTTTTATCCATTATTAAAAAGAACCAGTACCCTAATTTCGTAATACACGATCAATCACAATTTGTTTCGATTTGAAACAGATTGCTAATCCATTGCTTCATAGGTTGGAAATAAAAATCTGCTCAACAACGTAAATAACGCAATGAATGCTGTTGAACTGTCAAAATGATCGTTTACGAAAATAAGTTACGCAATTACTGGTTTTTATTAATTACTTACAATTTTAATGTAACTTAATTTTTTACGTAATAATTATTTAAAAAATTAGAATAGTGTTGATTGTACTTTACAGAAGTCCGTTCCACTTTCTGATATTTTAATATAAACACTTTGTTCATCTGTTATATTTTTGTCACTGTCACTGTTATTTCTACACAAGAACTACGAAAGACAGTAACTGACAAAGTCAAACTTTTCGAGTTTTCCATTTCATTTTCAGGGGTTTCCGGGAACTGAAACACGTCTGAGTTTCGTTTTAATTTTTAAAAACTTGAAATTATGTTTGTAAATCCAGTCATGATATACGATGGCAAAAAATACCTAAACCTTCATCAAAAAGTTGGAGGGTAAACCTGGAACCCAGAAATAGACAGACCACCAGTCTCTCTCACATAAACAGTGTTTTTATTTATCCGAAGTTTTGAGACTACCAAAATTATTGTATTTTTGGAGAAGGTAATACAGATTTAATATTTTCAAACTTTTTTTTTTACTCGTTGAACACGAGGCTTTTGGCTACTTTTATTTTGTGTGTATTTTGTCCAGTTTTTTTTTTTATGTGCAGAATAAACAAGATTTCTTTCTTTCTTTATATTTCTAGATGGCCAGGGCATATTCTTAAAAAAAAAACCTTGCTTAACTGACTGAGCTATAAAGCCATCAACATCCTGTATGTAGTACTGATATCAAGTTGCAACATCATCCCTAGCCCCTTCGTTATCGCAATCCTAGAGGAACACTTAAGTAACTAAATCCTAACCGTATCAGAAACACTAGCTTTCGCTCGGGAGTTTATTGGAAAACTGTTTTACATGTGATAGGTAATCTTTCCTTCGCAGCTGAAGAGTAGCCGATTGTCATGGTATTGACATGTGGTGAGGGAGAAAGATACCGGCCAAGTGCGTGTCGGGCCACGCACAATGAAGGGTTCCGTAGTTGGGATGAATTAATCCCAAAAACAAACTTAACTTTGTAGTTGAAAAATATGTTATCCCATACGGAATGTATGGGAAAACATGTTTTTGCAACTACAAAGTTAAGCTGGTCGATTATTACTCGTTAACTTGTAAAGTCTACTTAGCTGTGATAGTTTTCCTTTTAATTTCGTTATATAAACTACCGTTGTGATTTTTTTCACACATCCAAAACCAACCATTTAGCCGGCAGGGGGGGGAGACACTTGACTCTAACAAATATTAGCACTTTAAAGCTTAATATTTCGACAAACTCACAATGTTTTTAAAGGACCTTTGGGTATCATTGGAAAGGTCCTTTAAAAACATTGTGAGTTTGTCGAAATATTAAGCTTTAAAGTGCTAATATTTGTTAGAGTCAAGTGTCTCCCCCCCCTGCCAACAAATATTAGCACTTTAAAGCTTAATATTTCGACAAACTCACAATGTTTTTAAAGGACCTTTCCAATGATACCCCTCACTATAGGTTAAAAAAAGAAAAAAAATAACATCACCAATTTACGTGTATGAGAGGTACCCTAAAAAAAATGTTTTTCATAATTTTATTTTACCACTTTGTCGGCGTAATAAAAATATATACCTATGCCAAATTACAGTTTTCTAGTACTAAGGGTCTCGGAGCTAGACCGCGGACAGACAGACAGACAGACAGACGGACATGACGAAACTATAAGGGTTCCTTGTTTACTACGGAACCCTAAAAAGGATCATGTGACAAGAAAAGTGTTGAGTATTATGGCTATTATTATGACAAGAAGCAGACAAAAGATGATGTGGCTAGGAAGGCACAAAGGTGATGGCTGATGACAAATATAATTCATTAAAGGTTTTGTGTAAATTGGCTGAAATATGACTATAATTGTTGAAAATGTCGCAAAAAATCATGGCGTGGAAGCTTAATGGCGTGCTCCATATAAACCAATAGAGTTATTTGAAAATAATATGTATTTTTAAGCTCCGATGAAAAAAGAGGGGTGTTATAAGTTTGACTGCTACATGTGTCTGTCTGTGGCACCGTAACTCTTAAACAGGTGAACCGATTCGAATGCGGTTTTTTTTATTTGAAAGCAGGTTTTCTACCAATGGTTCTTAGACATGTTTTATCAAAATCAGTTCAGCCGTTTGAAGATTATCAACTCTTTTCTAGTTGATGAATGGATGTGAGTATCTTCCACAGGTGAACAGGGTCTGGTGATGGAGTAGGAAATAAAAAAGAGGAAAAGTTTGTGTCGAGAGTTTTTAAAATATGAACCGTTAAAATTGTACTTGTTTCTTTACTTTTTCTATTATTTGCAAGATTGAAAATAAAATACATTAAAAATACTCAAAATAGGATGATAATCAGTTACGTTTAAATCTAACTCACATGCTCGCCGCAACAGGTTCATATGCCAATTGACAGTAAAAAAAAATGTATGAAGCTAGAGCGGGTTGCTAGTTTAGATTATAAAAGGTTGATAAAACATTACGTTACTACCTCGGTAGTGACGTGGATGCTCTTGCAAACAAATTTCGACACGCTCGCGAGGTTCCGAGACCAAATACCTTCCACATGATTCCAGCATGACGAACTATGTAAACTTGGATCATGTAGACTTAACGATGACCACGCTAAAGTCGATCGTCCACTACTACGTAGTTTGTGCACGGAGAGGTTTACCATGTTAGCTGCGCGGTTCATTTGTTTGCCAGCCGCACACCGTGCGTAGCTTAGCCATGGGTTTCAGTGGACAATTCCGTCAACATTTTCATAAAAATCAAAGCTTAGTACAGCCATGGGCTGTTGTGAAGCATCGCCTTAACACCTTGAACAATATACTTTGCAAAGAACTTATTTAAATTCAGTTATATGCGAAATCTGGTAGAGAATGCGAAATCATTATAATTGTGGATATGTTCTTAGAACTGTTCGAAGTTACCTATAATGTGTTAGCTTTATTTCTAAAGATGGTTCACGAATAGAACAGTACACCATATTTCTTGTTTCTTTATTGTAAAAAGTTTACAACAGTTCATATGCAGCAGCATTCCGCATTTCTCTGATAACCGACCATTGTAAGTAAAATTCTCAAAGATTAGTCACAAAGCTTTATACAGGAGACCTATAGAAGCGTTAACAGATTAAATTGCTTTCAGAGCAGACGTACCAAATACCTATTCAAAGGTTACACAAGGCATTCATGGCGCAGGAATCACAACTTTGTTCGAACGTACTGTAACGTTTGGAAATTCAGTACAATTTTTAGCATCAATCAAACCAAATCAAATCATTTATTTTTGCAGAAAAACACTGTTACAATGGTGTTATAAAAAATTACATGTTTCAAGTGATTCTACCGTAAGGCATGCAAAATGTATAGGTACAATCATAAAATACAATAATCAACAAATAGATAAAAATAATCATAAAATACTTTAAGATATTAAATTAATGCAATGTCGTACAGATTAATTATTTATTTAATAATAGTAGTACTTAAATCATTTTAATGTCGTTCCTAGAATTATTTCAATATTTAAAGATTCATGCAAAATAATAATTGTTATTGCTTGATGTCACTGTGAGGTCTTAAGTTTGGAAAAATTATCGTTTAAGAAGTCGTTCAAGTTATAGTAACATTTATCAACTAAGACTCTTTAAACTTTTCTTAAATAAGGCAGAATTCATTGCCCTTATTTCTTTAGGTAATTTATTGAAAATGACAAGAGCCATGTGAAACACACTTTTGTGCATTAAGCGGTATGTGTTCGGCGGACACAGAGGCGAAATTCGTCACGTTGTTGCCTATTATTCACTTCTGAGGCTAATGTAAATAATGTTTTATTGATCTTAACAAATACTAAGACCTCACAGATATATAGGCTTGGGAGAGTTAAAATGTTGTACTCCTGAAAAAACGGTTTACAGGTTTCGATCATTTGAAGCCCAAACATAGCCGTTATGCACCGTTTTTGAGCTTTAAAAATTAAATCAATATCAGTCGAATTTCCCCAAAAAATCACACCACACCTCAGAACCCAAGCAACTAAACCGTGATATGCAGTTAACAAAGTATTAATGTTTGCAATCTGCTTTAACTCATATAGCGCATATACTGATTTATTAATTATTTTGTATAGTGTTTCAATCTGGGATTTCCATTTTAGTTTGTTATCCACAGTAAGACCAAGAAATTTTGTTGTTTGCACTTCAGATACAGGTTCACCCTTATAGAGTTAATCTAAGGCATAATTGCATTCATACGCTGATTAAAATGGATTATTTTAGTTTTAGCAATGTTTGCCTTCAGGTTATTGCTGTCTAGCCACTGAATGATTGCATTTAAGCTGCTGCTTATATCATGCTCATAAAATATTTTATCATTACACTTAATTGCAACAGTGCTGTCGTCAGCAAATAGTGTCATTGGGTTTGGGTTCGAATTTGGGAGTTCATTAATGTAAATTATAAAGAGTAGGGAACTCAATATACCTCCTTGTGGGACACCATATTGTTTTTTACGTCCCTTTGATAGGTATATCTCCTCCATCTTAGTTCCAATATTAAGCCTATTAATTTGTGTATAATGAGTGTGGTTTTTGAGGTAGGTTTCAATTAATTTTAGGATGTTGCCTCTTATGCCATAAGTCTCAAGCTTATATAATAAGATGTCATGAATCACGTGATCAAAAGCCTGTGTCATGTCCATAAAAATGCCGCAGATCGGTATTCGCCTGTCGTCATTGGACGTTATGATTTCCAAAAATTCATATATAGCAAGGTTAATACTTTTGTTCTGTCTAAATGCTTTTTGTTCCTTAGCTAAAATGTTACGGGTTTCAAAATAATCAATGAGTTCATTATACATATGTTTTTAATTTTTTTTTTAAGACGGTTGGCAGTAGGGAAATAGGTCTATAATTATCCATGTTTTCTTTACTCCCTTTTTTATGAATCGGTGTAATAATTGCAATTATTAATTTTTCAGGGTATACACCAGTTTCGATAGACAGGTTTAGAATGTAACTCAGAGGTTGCGAGATACATTCTGTTACTTACTGAATTACTTTAGTGCAGACACCGTCATAACCTACACTATTTGTGTTTTTTAACCCTTTTATGATTTGTTTAACGTCTTATGGCAGACATTGCTTCATAAACATAGAGTTAAGTCTAGATGTTAGGAATTGCTTATGCTGATCTTTGTGCATAGTATTCATGGGTGTTATCTTATCTACAAAATAATGATTAAATGCATTTGATATGTCACACGGATTTGTCACTATATTATTATTCACTTTAATACTACATATAGATTCTAATGGTCTATTTTGCTTTGCATCATTAATAGTTTGCCATACAGCTTTAGCTTTATTATTTGAATTTATAATATTGTAATTGTTTTGCGCTCGTTGGGTCAAACATACAATTCTTTTTAGTCTTTTGGTGTAATGCCTCAATTTTGATTTGTTGTCTACACTTGGGGTTTTTCTATATTTCCACAGTAGTTCACGTTTCTTAGCACTCCAAGTCTTAATACCCCGTGAAACCCACTTGAGTTTTTTGTGGATGTGTATAGTTACAGTTTTGTAAGGAAAACAAAGGTCATAAAACAATTTAAATGTATCAATGAAAATATTATATGCTATGTTTGGATCACAAGCACTGTACATATCTGCAAATGTCATTTGACCCAAACAGTATTTGAATTTGGCCTGATTTTCTTTACAGAAATCCCGTCTCCTGATTTTCCAGTTCTTAATTAAACATATATTTCTTACTTGGCATCTTAACAATTGTGCGGTGTGGTTCTGACCATACACTAACACTGTCTGTAGTGCTAGGTCAATTACTTCTGACTTACATTTTTTCCCAAAGTTATGAGCAAAATTGCATCATTCATACTATCCATGCTAATCATATCCTACACTACTAAACGAGGAATATTTGTATTTATATATATATAAGTATGTATATTTGTACTCACGTTCTCGAAATCGGCTCTAACGATTTCGATGAAAGTTGCAGTATAGGGGTTTACGGGGCGTATAATCGATCTAAAGTCCCCGTCACGAGAAGCTATAATTTTTGTAAATAAAGAACTTCTACCAAGTTACGTAGCGACAATTTAATCAACAACAAATAATCCCAAATTCAATGAAGTCAAAGTAACGAACGTGTTATACGAAACTAATGAGCAATTTCACTCGATCGGGTTATATTTTAGCGATATAAAGCGCTTTTGTCTAAGGTTTTGTGGTACTGGAACGCATCTGATTCATGGAACGTAAACATTTGAGCCACGATTTTGAAGTAAGTTCACGCTGACGTTGTCTCTGCTGTCTTTCGAGTTTCGAATGCGTCTGTTTGTTTGTGGTGTTTTCACGGATTAGGTTATATTGTTTGTTTGTAATTAGATGTGTGTGTTAATATCCCTGTAAAAAAATAGTGCAAAACTGTTTTTATTTTATTTTACCCAAAGATTGCAAACCCCTGAATGTGTGTTTACAAAATTTATAGCTTCGCGTGACGGGGACTTTAGCTAGGTCTCATATCTGGGAAAATTCCTTTACTCCGTATTTTCACTCGAGTAGAGCTCGGTCGCCCAAATTTAGAGCAAGATATTCAATAATGACATCATTATAATGACATTAGAATAATGACATTAGAATAATGACATTAGAATAATGACATTAGAATCATGACATTAGAATCATGACATTAGAATCATGACATTAGAATCATTACATTAGAATCATGACATTAGAATCATGACATTAGAATAATGAAATGGCAGCATGGAAGTAATAAGTACCTACTATCATGGCAGCACTGAATAAGAAGATACTATACATGGATTAATATGAACTTTCCAACACTATTAAATGAACATTTTCTATTTTCACCAGAGTAGAGCTCGGTTGCCCAGGCACTAATTATTATAAATCCAGTATACATTAATTATACAATTATATGTGAAGACGACGTACCTAGAATAAAAAGACTATCAATAGCTATGCATAGATAGTTGTATACAAAGATTCTATCTAAATAACATCAAAGTTGGTTCAATATTTACTGTCAAAATGAAAACAAGGTTCAGTTCAGCCTTCAGCTGCCTCGTGTTTAATTAGAATTCGCTCTATTAACTGATTTTCAGGTTAATACAGTGTTAGCAAATATTACAGTAATTGTTGGACAGCTGTTTCAATTTCAATGTTTGAACTGACCTGTTCAAATTAGATTTGAGTATCGGTATACAAGGATAAGTGTTCATTGGTCTTGAATATTTAATGTGATGCAAATTCCTTTACGGCTATGATCAGAATCGATACTTAATAAAAAATAAATAATTAAAACATTTAAAAAAACACAACTGCCCTGCCAAAAAACGAACTAAAAAGTAATAAACAAGTTTTATTAGTTAATCTGTATATGCAAAGTGAAACGTCACTCATTTACTTGCTGACTAAACAGATAAATAAAATTGTCATTGCAGTCTGGGGACCTTAGATTAAAAAGTGTTCCACACACCGATACAACGGTCCCCCGACATTTTTCATATAGCCTATGTCACTCGGGATGATGTAAGGATTCTAACGATACCGTGCATCCAAATCTGTCCAGGCATTTTAAAGCTATGATACCACAAAGAAACTCACATACATACTTATCTCATCATCTGTGACGACGCCTCAGTGGATAACAATTAAAATTCTATTGTGTCTCGTTAATGACATTTGAAAGGTTGTACAATGTCGCCCATCGACATGTGACCACCCGAATTTTTCTGAATATTCATGAAAAATTATCGAAAAATAACTTTAAAAGTTTTTCATGTTTTTCAATTTTTTATGTTTTGAGTAGCGTTTGCCATATCTCCGATGTTATTGGCTCGATTTAGATTCTGTTTATTGTTTCTAAAAGCTTATGAGTTATTTTATCGGACTAACTAACCTTTTTATAAAAATTTGTCAACTATGCAAAAAAAAAACGGTGATGAAAACATTTTTTTCTAAAAACAAATCGTGTTTAAAAAAAAAACACAAGCGTAAGTTCATAAAATCATAGGAAGGAATTTTGAAAAAAAAAAGTCAATATATCGAAACCCTTTTAAAGTTATTTTTCGATAATTTTTCATAAGCATTCAGAAAAATTGCGGGCGGTCACATGCCGATGGGCGACATTGTATACCTGAAAACATTACACTCCTTTTTGGGCAGTCGTGTAAATATGTGTTGGCTTTTGAAATCCTAATTACATCACCATCCACAGCCTCACTTCACCCACTGTCGGTCATAGGCCTCTGCTTGTGCCAATGCCACACTGCTATCCCAGCCTCATCCAGCAAACTTAGCATGACCGACCACAATAGAAACGGGTTTTGTCAACGGAAGAATAGACAAAATGACAGATAAACAATCACAATCTATCATTTTGTCTATTCTTCCGTCGACAAAACCCGTAGAAAACCCATTTCTATGGTTGTCATGCAACGCGTGAGGTTATACAAGAATGGCAGCAATGCCATCTGACCATCTCGCTGCCGGATGACCATCGTAGGAACTTAAATAATAATAGGTAGGTATCTTCATGAAACAGATTAACCAACTAGGTAGTTGTTTTGACTTCCATCTCCCAAAAAACGACAAATCAATGCTGCGATGGGAGATAGTTTAAACACATAAGAGCTGAAACTCACTGTCAGAACCTTGTAGGGAATTATATTCTCTATCATCACGCAGAATGTTACCCATTAGCTGGCACCTTTGTTGCTTTGACCGAATTAAGGCAATGTTAAGTTACACAGTACCATTCAAGCACGTTTGACATTCTCCTTAGAATTCTAAATACCCGTCTAGCTGCGTGGTACAGTAATACAGATAGTACATGTGTTTGATGTAGATAATCAAGATATTACGTGACGCGCTCGTTTGGCTTACGAATAATACAATATTACTTTCAGAAAGCCAGACTATAACACCTAACCTTACTACATTTTTGGCGAGTATGATTAAAAACTGCTAAGATGAATACTAAGAGCAGTTACGAAAGACAGTAACATTTTTTTTTTTTTTATCCTTTATTTAAAAAGAACCAGTACCCTAATTGTGTAATACAAGATCAATCACAATTTGTTTCGATTTGAAACAGATTGCGAATCCATTGCTTCATAGGTTGGAAATAAAAATCTGCTCAACAACGTAAAGAACGCAATGAATGCTGTTGAACTGTCAAAATGATCGTTTACGAAAATTATTTACGCAATTAGGGTACTGGTTCTTATCAATTACTTACAATTTTAATGTAACTTAATTTTTTACGTACTAATTATTTAAAAAATTAGAATAGTGTTGATTGTACTTTACAGAAGTCCGTTTCACTTTCTGATATTTTAATATAAACACTTTGTTCATCTATTATATTTTTGTTATTGTCACTATTATTTCTACACAAGAACTATGAAAGACAGTAACTGACAAAGTCAAACTTTACGAGTTTTCCATTTCATTTTCAGGAGTTTCCGGGAACTGAAACACGTCTGAGTTTCGTTTTAATTTTCAAAAACTTGAAATTATGTTTGTAAATCCAGTCATGATATACGATGACAAAAAATACCTAAACCTTCATCAAAAAGTTGGAGGGTAAACCTGGAACCCAGAAATAGACAGACAACCAGTCTCTCTCACATAAACAGTGTTTTTATTTATCCGAAGTTTTGAGACTACCAAAATTAATGTATTTTTGGGGAAGGTAATACAGATTTAATAGTGTCAAACTTTTTTTTTTACTTATTGAACACGAGGCTTTTGGCTACTTTTATTTTGTGTGTATTTTGTCCAGTTTTTTTTTTATGTGCAGAATAAACAAGATTTCTTTCTTTCTTTATATTTCTAGTTGGCCAGGGCATATTCTTAAAAAAAAAACCTTGCTTAACTGACTGAGCTATAAAGCCATCAACATCCTGTATGTAGTACTGATATCAAGTTGCAACATCATCCCTAGCCCCTTCGTTATCGCAATCCTAGAGGAACACTTAAGTAACTAAATCCTAACCGTATCAGAAACACTAGCTTTCGCTTGGGAGTTTATTGAAGAACTCTTTTTCAAGTGATAGGTAATCTTACCTTGTAGCTGAAGAGTAGCCGATTGTCATGGTATTGACATGTGGTGTGGGAGATAGAGGATCATGTGACAAGAAAAGTGTTGAGCATGAATGTGGGTGGCTATTATTATTTCAAGAAGCAGACAAAAGAGGATATGGCTAGGAAGGCACAAAGGTGACGGCTGATGACGGATGAAAATAATATAGGCAGTGTGCCAACCCCAAATAATTTAGGGTAAGGGTAGGAGTGTGAGGATATTTCCTTCGTGGAATGTTACGTAGATCATCATCAGTTTTGGAAAGATATAAAAGTATCACTCATGCCGTGAAGAGACCCCGATAAGTTTGCAGTGAGGCTGACTGAAGTGCGTAGGACGAGCTGAAGTACCCGTCACACCAAAAGCAGATGAATATACACAAAATATATACCGTATATCGTTTTATATTTGACATTTTATTTTATTTTATTTTATCATTTTGACATTTTTACAATTTTTTTATTTAAGTTATTTTGGTTTTCAATGAATATATAAAGGTATTTTGGGTTTTTATCGGTGAGATTATAATTTAAATGAAAATGTGATAGATACGGACTAGAATTTTGTCTGAAATAAATAAATATAAATATATAAAAAGTCTATTCAATGTTGATGTTGATGTACTTAATTTGATTTTCATTGATTTAATTTTACTTTATTTGACATTATTTATTTGATTTAGTTTAATTGTATTTGATCTTGTTTGATTTTATCTCTAAAATTTGTATTAATTTCTGTTTTGGTAATGGGTGTTTTACCTAAAATAAATGAATTTTATTTATTTATTTAATGTTAAATTTAATTCGTTTTTATCCGCTCAAGGAGTCATTGTACTCATCATTGTGAATCGCGAAAAAAAATCAGCTGTTCCCTACATTTTTAACGAGCTATGCCAATATATTTATATTGGCATAGCTCGTCAAAAATGTAGGGAACAGCTGATTTTTTTTTTCATGATTTCAGGGTTGGTCCCACAGTGAAAGTTGTTCATAATGATGAGTACAATGACCCCTTAAGAGGATTAAAACGAATTAAATTTCACACTGTATACATACCTAAATATAACAAAACGGTACAAAAGATCATATGACTCTAAAAATTGTGTAAACATTATTCATGTAATGCAAATTCGGTACATTACCCCGTAAAAATAGAATTAACATGAGCTCTTTACGCATAATGACTTCATTGAGTCCAAGGTCTTTCAGACTGGTCATCAGCAGGGTCATAGTCTTAATCCATGTTTGTTTTAAAACGTCACATGACTTGAATCAAGTGGGTTATACCTCGTGATTATGATGATTTGTTTACATGATTTGTGGTAATCACGTATTCATGTATAACATAATCAGCCTATAATTTAATTTTTCCACTGCTGTGACACGGGCTTCCTCTCTGTGAGAGGGAGTGGGCCATATAGTGGGAAGTCACATGTCTTCGAATTTTTGGTTCTAGGACATGCCGGTTTCCTTACGATGTTTTCCTTCACCGTTTTGGGAGCAGTAGTGATGAAATAACACGTAAGTCGCGTCAGTTATCACTGGGCCACCACTGCTCTCTCAATCAGGTACTGTCGACATCGTAGTTTCTTTACTTCTTTTGACAATCATTTTTTAGTAAATTGAAACTTCACTAAGGTTGAAAGTATCCAACTATCACTCAGACAAATAGACCTTACGGCCTAGATGAGTGACAATATCCTTTCAAAGTGTTTTGGTCAGTCCTTACACAGTTGTATTATTTATTACCTTTGATTTTGCATCACTGTCAAAATTACTTTTTTTTATACATGGCGTCATGCAGGTCAGGTTAGGAGGTTGTCGGCTGCTTAACTGGACTTTCCTGTGGGCGCCTCAATAAATTAAGGCCTTCAGCCAGGGCATTAACTTAAAAACTGAGCGACAATACACTAAGGGCATTCCTTGTATGGTACGGACCTCGGCTTAGGGCATCGCTGGGGGAGGGCAGCTGGGTCGAATTAAGCCCAATTACATTGATCTTTATTCACGTTAAAATAAGGTTTCTGCTACTGACAACTCTGTCAAAATCGCAGTGATCTTTATTGTCGTTACCATAAGGTTGCTATTGGGTTGCAGCTGTCAGAAGAAAAAAGTTCAAAGACTTTCAACATGACTAGCATAAGATTTTCGGTAGGTCGCTTATGTCAATACAATTTTTGACTTTTCCATCATCTTTATCGCTGATAGAATGTCACACTGTCTCGGCCATCTTGTCATTTTATGAAGTAATATACGACGAAATTTTTTTTTACGATGTTTTCTAAAAATGAAACCTAGCTAGATCGATTTATCGCCCCGCATACCTACTAAATTTCGTGAAAATCGTTGGAGCCGTTTCCGAGATTTAGATTATAGAAATACAAGAATTACTCGTTTAAAGGTATTGTCTCCGAAACGATCAATTGCACGTATCAATTTTTACGTGATTGATACACATTGATGTACAAATTGATCGTCTACCAAATGCAATTAAAGTGATTGAAAATATTACTACAATACATATTATTGATCGTTTCGGGGCACCTAACATTCAGCCATACTATAATTATGTTTTTTTTTTTATGCTAAAATTTTCCAAATTACTACTAATATTATGGCTTTGTTGCTACGGAGAATCACTGGAACTTTGTACTTAATTTAGGTGTCAGAGTATTTAGAAGGCTTAATTCAAATCCTTTGTAATAAGCCTTTTATGTTTTTAGTCAAGGATATTAAAAGGCTTTTGGTAAAATAAATAAAATATTATAGTTGAATAGTCAAATACTTAAGGTTGAATACTTAAGGAACTTAGTCAAGGATTTACTTTGGCGATTAAACACGCATAAGTATAGACTTATGCGTGTTTAATCGCCAAATTAAATCCTTTAAAGGTTATCAAGCAGTAATATGCTAAAAGTATGAGCATGTTTTGAAAGGAAAAAGGTAAATAGGCAAAGGCCAGTGCTGATTGGCAGTATAATTGCAGTTTATTGCATTAATAAAATCCTACAATTCAATCAAGATAAAGTATGCAACAATTATATTTTATGTATAGTTATAATAATTATGTTATTTATACCTTCATGGTATTAGGTACTAAAAACCTAACATGCTTATTATAGGAATTTATGGCACAGTAAGCCAATGGGGAACTATATTGACTGGCGAGACGATTTAAGGAAATTTTGAGGGATTACCCAATGAAGGCAACGAGAGGTGAGATATTTCTAGAAGATAACCTTTGTCCAGTAAGACCAAATCATAATGAGAGGCAACACGTCTTAAGACTGTTGATTGGTTATTAAAAACTGAACAAGTCTTCATCACAAATTATTCACGGGAAGATGGCTTGCGGGTTTCCGATGAAAAAATATTACATACCATCACGCCTGGGTGTCGAGTCTATTGCCCCCAATCGGGAACAAATCCAGACTCCGAGAGATTCCTGATGGAAAAACCCAATACCACCTTGCCTGACCTGGAGATCAGCCCAGAACTCTTTTTTGTAACTTGAGTATAGTCTTCATTGTTTTTGTATATTGGCGTGTGCTAGCTGACATAATGTCAAATAATTTAATGTAATGTTTTGTGCTTCGTAATATTAATTACTTTGCATTTTATAATACAGAATCAAGTTTTTCGAACTGAAACGAACAGCTATGCTGCTGGGGAGTTTGTTGCTCCACTTCTTCTTCCCAGCTAAATCACTATACTACATAAAAAATAGCTTGATCTCTGCGACATATGTCAAACTGACATTCCTAGGGTTGTCAGGATATAAAAATTGTCGATAGAAATTATCGACGTTTCTTACTATTATCGATGCTAATGTAACACATAATTGGGTTTAATTTGGTCTGGTAACACGGCCTGTGAGCCAAACGCGGCGTGTCTTCTCCCGAAACCCAAGGATGGGACGTCGACGGATGGAATGTTACATGAGTAGGTGAGAAATTGGATTTTATTTATTTATTATTTTAGATCAAGTATAAACAAATGTAAATAATGTTATGATATTAAAATATACAATAAAATTAAAACAAATTAATTTTAAATTAAGTTTTATTTCAAGTATCGATAGTCTGTGGTCACGATGATTTATCGCCTATCACTAATTAGGTCGGCATGCCCATAAAGTATGACATTGACAGGTACTGTCTGTACTATTATGAAATTTAGGACTACATAGGCGTGATTTTACTGACAGCTGTCGCAGAGATCAAGCTATCTTTTAAGAAGTATAGGAAGGGCGTTTTAGGGGACCGTCTTATGTTATTTTGACATTCGAAAAGTGCTGATGCTCAGCCTAGTAAATGACTTATGATTTTGATGATTGGTACCTACGTACGTGCGACAACTTCACCAGCGAGACAAACAAAATAATATTATATCGTCACAAATCTATCGTCTAACTTACAAGAAAACAATAACTTCGAATATCATCATCATCAACATTTCAGCCGAAAGACGTCCACTGCTGGACATAGGCCTCCCCAAGCACCGCCACCTCGACTTTTTCTATGCTTCCCGTATCCAGCGGATTCCTATACAATGCCATCGGTCCATCTTGTGGGAGGCCTTCCAACGCTACGTCTTCCGGTACGCGGTCGCCACTCCAAAACCTTTCGTCCGAAATACTAATAACAAATACTTCGAAAATGCTTTTAGGTAATTCTCTGTGAATGGCTTAAATGCATTTTCGAAGTATTTGTTTCTAAACCAACGTCATAGCTACATTATAAACAATCGCACATACGCAGTTACAGTGTTTACAATGAAATAAAGTCTAAATTCATCATAGACCGATAAATATGGAGCCAGCAAAAGCAGCATAATGTTAATCTTTAGGCACATTTTCAGTGTATTTACAGTAATATGCTACTTAGCGTCTGTGTTAACATAGCACAACTACACGACATCATCAACCTTTGTGGAGTGGAAAGCAGAGGTTCTCCACATTTCGCAAGTTAACAATTGAAAATTAATTTGATTTTAATTTATAAACAAACATTATTTTGATTTAT
The DNA here is from genome assembly GCA_963680765.1 of Agrochola lychnidis. Taxonomy (NCBI): domain Eukaryota; kingdom Metazoa; phylum Arthropoda; class Insecta; order Lepidoptera; family Noctuidae; genus Agrochola; species Agrochola lychnidis. Next base: position 21,587,342 of record OY796849.1, read on the forward strand.
AAGAGTTTCCATGGAGTTTTTTTGCCAGTTCTTCGCCGTATGTTCATACTAGGCTAATCAAAAAGTAATGATAATCGGCTATTTTTCTTTTTACTCGGCCTCTATGGGTCCTAGTATGATGTTAAATAAATAGCCTTCCTTAAGAAATGGGCTATCAAATGCAAAAAGATTTTTTCAAATCCGACAAAAAACTCTTTTGATTTATTATTAGTATAGTAAATGTGAACCGATTATTTATCATTACTTTTTGATCAGCCCTAGTACTACGCTTTGGAATCGGCAACTAGCTTCAACTTTCTGACTGACCGATTCCTTGACTATCCAAAAGTGTCTGTAATTAGTTTTATTAAAATAATTGGCTTAAGTTTGAGTTTGAAATTAACTAGACACCAGCCTCCTACTTCGCTCAGTTAAAATTCTTTGACAATCGTTTAACATTAATGTATTATACATATAAACCTTCCGGGATAAATTCTTTAAATTATGGTGAAAACTGCATCAAAATCCGTTGTTCGGTTTAGAAGATCAACGCGGTCACACAGACAGACACGAAAAACGACTTTAATTTATAATATGTCTCTACAGATGTTCAAGTTCCATGAAGGTAATAGAGGGCAAACCCATCGCCGGGCACGTATGCAGACTCTGGGCAACAATACTGAGAAATTCGTAATTGAAAATTTCAATAAAACTTTTCCCTACCCGAGGATGGAATTCAAGACCACGACTCAGAAGTCGAGCTTGCAACTACTACACTAACGAGGTTGTATATAATATTATACTACATAATCAACACAATCTAGATCATTTTTGCGGTAAACCCAGGTGTGAATAGGTTTAAACAAATGTATCTTGTTACAATAGAACCCGACGTGGTTAGAAATATGCTACTGTAAAGTATTAGATTATACACAGCTTTTTTTTGTGTGGGTAATTATCAAATAACTTCTCCCACACTGGGTGGAGCAGGAGGGCGTGACAGACTGTTACAGACTATAACCCACCCGTGTTCCTTCAGTTGCCTGTATTGCCAGGGGCCACGGTATCCCTTTCGTACAAAACCGCTACCCCGGCAGGCATCGGCCCTATCGGACCCCGTCAGTTCTGCTGACATCTCTTTGAGGCGCGCGTGAAACGCAACGCGCTGTCGAGCCGGCCTGGTCCTTATCGGACGGCGAGCTACCCATTGCTCACCGTCCACAAGCCCGCGCCTACGGTGGCCGGGAATCGGCCTGCGACTCTCGACGCCCAGGGTGTCTCCTGCGGTGGTTAGGGGCGTGAGGGCGCGAAATTTGCCTCTCCCTCATGCGCTCCGCCTCCTCCTTCGCGAGCATTACTGCTTATTCATAGCTGAGTAGTTCCTTCTCCCGTATCATCATCTGCAACTTGTGTGGCTTCTAATGCAGTGATTGGCAAACTCATTCGTCAATAGAGCGAAATCTTTCTGAGTGTCCAAACTGTCTCCATACATTTTTCATATTATTTAAAACTCCTCACCTCTTTCACTCCACAACGCTGCTAAAATTAACTTGCTAAGAATTAGGATACCTTCATCATCATCATCATCATATCAGCTGATAATAATAATATGATGAAAGCATCTTACTTATTAACAAGTTAACCTTGGAAAACTTTGAAAGGTACTTACAGAAAAAGATGAATTTTTGATGTCGTGTTTATATTCGGTGAAAATACTTCAGAAATAAATCTTTGAAATACAGGGTAAGTTTTTACCCAGTGCGCAAACTTTAACAATTGACTTTACTCATCATTAGGGACCAAACCTGAAATCGCGAAAAAAACAATCAGCTGTTCTCTACATTTTGACGAGTTACGTATGCGAACATATGTAAATGTGATACTAGAATAGATACACTTAAAATATATACAAATCCTTTTTTTTTTTTTTTTTTCTTTTTTTTAAGGGCTTTTATCGTTAAGCGATAACGTCGCCCTGTAAATCATCAAAATAACTAAACCTTAAAACACTTTTTAATTCTAACATTACTGTTATTACTTACTACATACTTATTTTAGAACAAAAAATGTCAACTTGTACATTGTCCTAGCTTGTTCCGATAAAGGAAAAGCCAGGACAGCGTTACAGTCTCCAATGTCGTACTTGTTTGTTGGACCAAGTAAATTAAATAAATAATAATACATAAATACATACATACTTACTAAATATATAAGCAACAAAAATAAATGAAGACTATAGATAATTATATTATTGCACTTTTCTGTCCCTGTACTACTTTGTTACAATAGTCCAGTTAGCTACTTGATAACGCTATCAGAACAGTTATTTCCACTGACGCATAAAAACGCATAATCGCAGTGACTAATACATAATGTGTTGAGTTAGGGCTTCGAACTCTATAAATAAATAAATAAGAACATAGGTACATCATTATATAGGTTTAAGAGTAAACAATGGCAATGCATTGTTCGTTTGAGGAAGGACATAATGTATTGTCCTTAAAACACCTGTTGAATTCCTGAATATTGAAATAATAATGTGTTCGAGATACTTTTTCGTTGACTCATTTACACTTATAATTAAACACATAACACAACACGCTTGTATATCCCGAAGGGTTAGGAGAGGTGTACCAATAGTACACCCACCTTTCGCCAGTTATAAGTCCCATGTAGTAAGGGCGAGCTTATTGCCACCAACCGGGCACAAATCCAGACTCCAGGCTACTACGGAGAAATTCCAGATGGAAAAACAATAACACTTTGCCCGCCCCGGGAATCGAACCCAGGACCTCACGCTCAGCAGTAACACTTACGACCACTGGACCAACGAGGCAGTCACCGTCAGCTGTTTTAAGTAATCGATTAATTACACTTTTCTTTGTGGCGAGACCACTGTATAGGGTGACTGATAATTAGAGATCGGATATTTAGATGCATATTTACCTAAAGTTGCGGTGTTGGCTATTATAGAATGCACTTTTGTACCAATAAAATCCCGGGATTCCCGGATCGACTTTAAGAGTTGTGATTATAGAATCGAATGTAGTATATTTACTAACATTCAGGTGTTGGCTAGTATGGAATGCACTTTTGTATCGATCGCAAAAATCTCGCGACTCTGGAATTGATAAATTTAGTACTTTTTATCTATAGAAATGCTAGCTAATGTTGTAAAGTAGGTTGCCAAATTGGTATAGCACATAGCGACAAACAACTCGGTGTCTTGAGTTTCGTATAAAATGATTAGTGGGTATATACATTTTTATGTTAACACCGCAAAAGTAACCTTCATAAGAGGGCTGATAAGTCATTTCCATACCATGTATCTGATTAGTTGTGCATTCCCGGATGTTATGGAATTCCAAGATATTTTTAAATTAAGAAACCACTTCCATAATTTCTTAGCCAAAAATTAACTTTAGGTAAATATGCATCCGAATATCCGATCTCTACTGATAATATTAATGACCGAAACTTAAACACGTGACTTTACTCATCATTATGAACAACTTTTACTATGGGACCAAACCTGAAAACACAAAAAAAAATAGCTGTGCCCTACATTTTGATTATTGCGAACATAAATGTAGGGCACAGCTGATTTTTTTTGAGCTTGACTGTTACTTAGTCATAAAACGACAAGGTATATTTGTCTGTGTGACAGTTAGATAGTTTGAACCTAAGTTAAGTTTCAACTGACTGGGAATTGTTGTCAAAGGTGTCAGACCAATTACGAGGTCGACTATACCTATTCAAAATTATTTTACCGGAAATTACAAGAATATTTCTGTTACCCGAAGTTAAATTAGTTATCAACTGCTCTCAAGAAATAATCCTATGATATCATTTTAATAAAGAATCTTTCTTTAGCTTAGCTTGTTAAGGGGGATGCGATAAGGTAGCCCGCGAAATAAAAAAATTCTTAAGTTTTTATTGCAATTTGTAGGTCAAATTACACTCTTGAATGACTATTTCATGAAATTATGACATGTGAGGCCAATTCTTACTTGGAGACTTCTACAACGGTAACACTGAAAGTTTTTAGAACTGACTGGTTAGAAACAAATTCAATGAAAAATTTATTTAAATTTCAAGTTTAGAACTCTTTGCTACCCTGATGATGTATACTCAATTCATCTGTCATTTATTCCTATAAATTGACGGCAATTTGAAAAGTGCGTGTAGCGTGTTTTAATTTAACGCGAGATTTCGTTCTATTATTTATTACGACAAAGTTATGATAGACTTCGATTAGCCTTTCATGATAAAGCCCCATCACGTGCCACTTTTTACAACTGGTTCAATGAATTTAAGCGTGGTCGTAGGAATCTTACTGATGATCTGCGTGAGGAACGTCCTGCAACGGCGACAGCTGACGATAACATCATTACTGTGCGATGCATGATAGAAGCTGATAAGAGAGTGACCTACCAACAAATCAGGTGCAAAAAATCTTACGTGAGCATTTTTAATCGTCAAGAAACTATGTACTAGATGGATAAGATACCCCATAATTTGACCAAAGACCAAAAACGTTTGGTCCGTAACTCAGTGGTTCCATCGAATGCGACGTGGCTTATAAAGGAATGGAGAATATTTCGAAAAACAGTACTTAAAGATATTAGCAATTTATTGCTTCATTTGGTTTTTTATTTTCTAAGAACTTTCAGTGTGTCCCACGTATTAATGATTCTAATGATTATAATTCAGTAAATACATAATTGTTACGAACTCGAATTAAATTTTAATCAACATACAACCTAGAACTGACCTGCAAATTACAAAAAATGTAAGAAAATTGCACCAAGGCACGCACCTCTAACTTTTCGGATTCATGTGCGTATTGTATAATTATCACTTGCTTCAAAAACGGTGAAGGAAAACATCGTGAGGAAACCGGCTTGCCTGAGAGATATTTCTCGACGACATGTGAAGCCAAGTCAGAGGTCCATGGGCGGTTTTAAAACTCTGACACCAGATTAGTCACTAATCACACGCAAAGAAGAAGTAAGAAAATTTGAATTTCACGAGCTACGCCTTCGCCTTAAGGAATTAGGTCGGCTGTATACTAACTGCAAAAGAATAGTTCACGTCCCGACGGAGAAAAATCCTGTAAGACCTTTTATAAAGGTTTGTAATACCTTCTTTCTTCTTATATCGTATCTAGCTTTTGTAAAGGAAATCCTTATTTTGCCTGGTACGTTGTTTCGTTTGAGAAAATATTATATGAACAATGTTACATTAAAATTCTATTGTCGTAGCCACTGAGCTGGAAATTTTGTTAGTGGAGAGAGTCAGATTAGTGTAAGCCACCTTGCCTACGTCTAATTAGATACTAAGGTCAAATCGTGACTGTTTTTCGGAACCAAAAACTGCCTAACTATTAGAAAAATGTGTCTTAAGTAGATACCTATCAGACGCTTCACTCAAGTGTCAAAATTCCTAAGATTGCCGAAATTTTGCCGGTTAAGGGAGAAGCGTCATATTCATGATTTCGTGACATTTGACACCTTTGCTAACTTATGGAGTTGTATTGCTGATTGTAATGATTCTAATTGAGTAAAGCCATATTTATTACGGCCGCGAATCATATTTTAATCAACGTAAAACCTGACACTGACTTGCAAAATGCAAAAAACGTAAGAAAATTTGAATTTCGCGGGCTACCCTGACGCTTTCGCCTTAACTAATGAATTCATTTTTAGGGTTCCTCACACGAAGTGTGCCAAACGGAACCCTATTACTAACCCTCCGCTGTCAGTCCGTCTGTCTGTCTGTGGGCTGTATTTCATGAACCGTAATAAGTACACAGAAATTTTCACAGATTGTGTAGTGTATTTCTATCGCCGCTTAACAAAAAATGTAAATTAATTAATTAAAGTTATAAATTAAGTCCGCATACAAGAAACGTGTTTTCGGCGTTTTTTGCTAATATTGTACGATACTACGTAACCTTCAGGGGCAAGTCCAACTCGCACTTGACCGGTTTTTCTCTTTTGTTTCATTTTATGTTCCGACTTTTCACTTTGAGTGAAAGATGCCGAATGAAAGGCATAAATGAACAATAAGTGATGAGTCGATATCGGTTTTATAGTTACTAAAAGCTGTACAAATAAACAAAGAATAACTTATACCAAATTAGCGTTAACATTTCTATTCGTACAACCATGGCATTTTGCTTATTCTTAGTTAATTCTAGAGTAGGTATAACTGTTGTACAGACGCCAGCACATCAGGCTACTACAATCTGTCAAATTTATTTAATAGATTTTTAACTTTATCGCTGAAGTATAAGGTTCAAAGTTGATTGGGAAAATTTGACAGTTTCGGGTAGCTTGATATGCTGGCGTCTGTACCTACAGAAGAAGATTCGTCAGAAGCCCGAAAGTCTGACACCAGTCTTAACAAGAGCTATCGTATTACCCAGTTACTGGGTTGTGGAGGTCAGATAGGCAGTCGCTCCATGTAAAATACTAGTATTCAGCTGCATCCGGTTAGACGGGAAGCCGACCCCAACATAGCTGGGAAAAGGCTAGGCCGATTGATTGAACTGTTATATATACCTACCACGTTTATTTGTGAGGCTATGTGAGTTTTAGTTATTATTATTTTAGCATTTGTGCTTGTGTGGCTTGTAAGAGCAATAATGGTTTGGTTTTTCATAACAAATTTTATAGTTTGAATCCCAATGCATTTGACGGGATTTCGCCAGTAGCTTGTCACCAAAACTGCCAGAATAAATTCTCTTTTATAAAAACACGTCGTATGTTCACTAGAAAAGACTTAACCTAAGTAAGTACTTACATACTCCCCCAGTTCATAACCGGTCTGGACCAGTTGTGAGGTACTCTTTTATTTAGACAATCAGAGGGGATATAAGCTAGGGGAGCGCCCGCGCCCCCTTCTGGCTAGGGATTATACGCAGACGCGAGTTCTTTTGTGTAGTGTGGCGTGATCTCGTGTGATCGTTAAGGTCCTTATAAACGTGCCACAACTATAAGACGTACGGCAAGTTGTAGTCGCTTGCAATGTCTGTCGCGAACGTGTGGACAAATGACATCGCGACCATAAGCCCACGTTGGCACGGACGTAACAAAATCGCGGCGATTTTTTTTTCATACACTGGATTTTGAACGCTCTGCTTAGCGCCGAGAGTTGAAATCCAACAGTGTGTTTTTCAACGCGTTTGGACGAGAGTGCGTCCCAGCGCGTTGGATTATCAACGCTCGGCTTATCACTGAGAGTTGAAAATACAGTGTGCGATAAAATCCCGCCGCGATATTTTTACGTCCGTACGTACACAGGCTAAGGCAACAATCCGAACTTGTTGGGATTTTTGGTACGTTTAATGCGATATCACCGGAACACTACCGTCTAGATATAACAAGTTTTTCATTATAGGCAAACATAGGACGCCAGGTGGAGTTAGGGCAGTTGACCGGTACCTATTTGACGGAAAAAAACGTATTCAGTGTGAGCACTCAATTCGTACGACCACGGTCGTCCGTTTACGTACGATACAAATTCGTATCCAAAGTGCACGCGGCCTAAATGAGACCACTCACGACACTCACACGCAAGCGCGTGAAAGACGTTGTTGTTGCGACTAGATCGCTAAAGTAAACAGGCATATTCTAGGTGGATACGTCATCGTAGACCTCATCCATCGCTTTCCACAACGCGAGATTGAGGTTAAGAGCGGACCCATTTATTAATTTAAACAAAAACAAACTAATTTAGTGGCTTCGATTTCAATTTAGTTGTTGGTAGTGTTTGATTGGTTTTTTGGTGACGTCTCTGAGTTCCACACTCAGAGACTAGTTGGTGACTAGTTTATTATATTGGGTTTCCATCTGTAAAAACAAAATAATATGTAAGTTTTAATAGTAATAGTAAACTTCAGGCAGCCATAGCAAGATCGCACGGTCACTGCCAGCCAACCAAGCGAATCGTCAGCAAAACATCAATTTTTACAAAAATAGTAAAATTTATAAATAAGATGCCAAAGAGAAGAAAATTTTGTTTTTTTTACAAAAAATTAAAAAAAACAAAAAAAAAATATTTTAATATTTTTTCCGTCGATAAAATTAAGGCATAGATTTCCCAATTTCGATATGTGCACATTATGAAGAATCACACTGCATAATTTTACGGAGGCGATTCGCACGAACTTAATTTATTTATGGGTGAATCGACAATTCTAGAAATACTTATGAGGCAATTGGCACATTTTGAATTTTATGCAGTAAAAGTAATGAAAAGGTACACTAACTTTATTTTAAAATTTAAAAGCGTCGATTTGCCCGTTCCGGGCGAGTAAATTCGTGCGAATCAACGAATAAGCCGAAATTTTTATCTCGAAGGTGTAGTTATGATGTAAGTAGTCTGTCTATCTAAAGTCTAAACAAACCTTTACCGAAATATTCATACATACCTTTGATAATATTTGCGTCGTTAAAATGAAAGGTTTTAGGTGTCTGCGCGGCTGAGCGTGGTCTTAAGCTGGATGTATTTGAAAAGGTTTTTGTTTGTTCAAATATTGGGTCGTTTTAGGAAAGTTTCGGTAGATTTTGTTGTAATGAATTAGGGCGAGAAGCGGACCGGAATATGCAAACTGTTTTGATCCGACTTGGCAACAGCTTGGGTGACCAAACCTTGCTTAGGCTTAGAGAAAATGCTAGAATAATAACTTTACATAAATAATAACTTAGCATATAACTAAATAATAACTTAGACTGCCTCGTTGGTCTAGTGATTGCAAGCGCTATACTGCTGAACATGAGATCCTGGGTTCGATTCCCGGGTCGGGTAAAGTGTTATTGAGTTTTTCTATCTGGAATTTCTCAGTAGCAGCCCGGAGTCTGGATTTGTGGCCAGTTGATGGCAATAGGCTCGCCCACTATTACATGAGACTAAAACATAACTGGCGTAATGTGAGTGTACGTTAGGTAAACCTCTGCCCAACCCTTCGGTGATACAAGGCGTGATGTTATGTACAATAAGTTAGAATTATTAGCATTAAGGCCCGCTTGCACCAAAAATCATTAAATCCATTTAGCGCTAAATTTATTTAAAATTCCGTATCATTTCTGTCAATCATTTGAAGATGACAGAGACAGGTGATGTTTTAAATACGTTTAGTGTAAGTATATATTTAGTGATTGGTAGTGCAAGTTGGCCTAAATTTTCTGGATCTCACTACTTCAACTAATGCTTCTTTTCTCCAGAATAACAAGTAACTACTTCTTTTTCTTTTTTTATAAAAATCATACTTTGCGTACATCATTTTACTAAATCTTAATTCATCATCTGCCTAGCCTTTTCCCAACTATGTTGGGGTCGGCTTCCAGTCTAACCGGATGCAGCTGAATACCAGTATTTTACATGGAGCGACTGCCTATCTGACCTCCACAACCCAGTAACTGGGTAATACGATACCCCTCGGTAAGACTGGTTGTCAGACTTTCGGGCTTCTGACGACCCGTAACGACTGTCAAAGATCCACGAATGACAGCCGGGACCAACGGCTTAACGTGCTTTCCGAGGCACGGAGGAGTCTCGATATCTAAAGATGGTCACCCATCCACTGACCAACCCTGGCAAGCGTAGCTTAACCTGATGGATCGACCCGTGCGGTTGTTATTACTTAGCCACGAGCTCCTCACTTACTAAATCTTAATTGTTTAGTTCAAATTATTTGATAGAACTTGTCCATTGTCACAAAAATCGCCATTTAAGTACCTGCTTTGACATCTAAATTGTTACATTTCCAAGAACGAATATATTAGTCTGTGTAGGTACTACAGGAATATAGAACATGTTTGTATCGTTGATATTCGCGATACGGGCTTTAAATAGCACTAACAGTTTCAGCGCTTTGTAAATATTAAACATGGGAATGTTACGCTAAAATACTCAAAGGAATTATTTTGAAATGCATTTTGATGCTGTATTTTCATTTACGTTTAGAAATTTTGTTTCGGAATTTGTGTCGCTGATAATTTAAATATTTATGTAAGTTTTCAGTTTACATTAAAATGCTTATGTAAAATCATTATTACATAACCAACTATTTACACTAGATACTAAATTAAACGACCAACTATACAAATATGTATACAACAAAAACAAAAGGACACTTAGGCATAGTATAAAGAAGGGTAGTAAAAGAAGATGTAGTGACAAAAATTGAAAAGGGTATGCTGAGATGGTTTGGGCATGTTGAGAGGATGAATGAAAGGCGACTAACAAAATGTATTTACAAGGCTGATGTAAAGGGAAAGGCCGAGCGGGGACGCCCTAGGAGGACATATACTGACCTTATTGGTGATGTTCTTCAGAAAGGCCAGGTGCGTAGTACTCGCAACCGGCGTGCGTGTATGACCAGATGTATGAACGTAAACGAGACAAAAGGACTACGTAAGGATCGTAGCAGGTGACGTTCTGTAGTTTCTGCCTACCCAAATGGGAATAAGGCGTGAGTTTATGTATGTATGTATGGGTAGTAAGCTATCTTCATAGAAACGCACCGCGCGCGGCTTGTATGTGTGGGGCCATAGCCATAGTATCTATCACACTTAACAAAATCTCGACCCGTTTCTCGTGAGGAACCGGTCGAAATTTTGTCCGGTTTCTCACGAGAAACGGGTCGAGATTTTGTTAAGTGTGCGTGCAGCGACGCATAGATACTATGGCCCCAACATACAAGCCGCGCGCGGTGCGTTTCTATGAAGATAGCTTACTACCTCTCTTTATACTATGACTTAGGCGTCGAAGTACTCGTCTCCATCGCTATCATCCTAGCTCAGTCATTTGGTAGTTTTACCAGGAAATTTAAACGGGAGTTGTTAAAATTGGTGACTTCATTGATTTCGACGTACTCTTTTTGAATTTCCACTTTGCCACCTTTGCCGCTCGCGCCGCCATATTGGAAAAATGGCGCCATCATTTACTTGTGTTTTAATGGACTAGGTTTTGCGAGTTCATCGTCTTCAGTACCAAGCGAAAAGTCACAGATAGAAATTTATTGCACGTCATCCACCAAAGGGTTACCTGTAAAGCCTTTCTGGGAGTTTTGAAAATTACTGATTTAATTGATTTTGACGTGATCTTCTCGAATTATCTCTTTGCCTCCTCGTTTCTTTGCTGCTCGCTCCGCCATATTGGAAAAATGGCGTCCTAAATCGTTTTTTTTCTTTTTGACATTATCTCCTTCCAGACTCATTTGAAATGACGGTGCGAGCCAACGTAGGTACATAATATGTAGTTAGACATATTGATGATTCTTGAATACATAAGTTTGACCTGATATAAAGTTGAAACTTACAAAATACAGATGAAAGTGTTACTAATTCCCTTTAGAGAGTGGTTCTGTAAGAAATAGTAAGAATTTAACCTGAATTCGGTTTGTTTACACTTTTATTAAATACTTCTGGAACGGACAATATAAAAAATATATATTACAGGTCGAAAGAAGTCAGAATTTAAGTATAAAAACAACGTTTTCGATGTGCAGCTGTTACATACAGTTCTACAAACTTACAAAATAGTTTTTTATATTTTTTGTGGTTTGTGCTTTGTGTCTGTCAGTAACATAATAACGGATATGAGTATTATCATTATCTACGCCATGGGTAAGAACCGTGTGTCAAACGGAATAAAGAGTCATAGTATAAAGAGAGGTAGTAAGCTATCTTCATACAAACGCACCGCGCGCGGCTTTTATATGTGGGGTCATAGTATCTATGCGTCGCCGCATGCACACTTAACAAAATCTCGACCGGTTTCTCCGGTCGACGACACATACAAGCCGCGCGCGGTGCGTTTGTATGAAGATAGCTTACTACCTCTCTTTATACTATGATAGTGTTTATTTTTTACTGGGACACACAAAATATTTATTCTTCCGATACAATGAAATGACAGCGAGCCAATTAGCACAAAAAAAAGATAATTTTACTGATTTTATTGACAACTGGCACTTGACCAAACAAATAAGTATGCCAACATTGTTTTCATGAGAAAAGACCTAATGGTTCCTAAGTCAGCTTCCCTGTATCTCGTTTATATTATTATAATCCTCCTAGCTTCTGCCTGCGACTTCGGTCACGTGGTTCACAACTTTGAGCCGAGTTCCGATGCACAGCTTCGGCGGAGTAAAGTTCCGAAGGAGTAATCCTATGTATTCGTATTTCCCCACACTATTCTATGTAGTTCAAAAAACACTCTGTATTTGGCATATACTGACTAAACAACATGACAATAACCGATAGAAAATCAATCTTGTAGCATTCACTATCGGCAACACGCAGGTCAATATTGTGGCAAACGCAGCCCCGAATCTAGAATTTTTTTGAGGCGGGGCAAAAACTGTCGTCTGCCGTCCTCCGCCAATCTTTTATAGAGATGCGCTAAGTTAGCCCCCGCGAAATTAAAATTTTCTCAAAATTATAATTTTGGCAGCAACATATTAATCAAATTGTATCGATCGCTAAAAATGCGCCAATTCAACAGGTGCGCCAAAACTGTTAGCGCGTAAAAAAGAAAAATAATAGAAAGATTATAAATGTGCTGCGCGTCTCATTTATTGCAGTTACTGTGTGCTGGGTGGTGCACTTGTCGCCCGCTGAAGTTGACGCCCGGGGCACGGGCCCCGGCTTGCCCCCCCCTAGATCCGGGGCTAGGTAAACGTGATCTATGATCTGTTCCAAGAAGTCAGTCAGTCTATCTAGCCTTTTCCAACTATGTTGGGGTCAGCTTCCAGTCTATCCAGATGCAGCTGAATACCAGTATTTTATATGGAGCGAATGCCTATCTGACCTCCACAACATAAATACACTAAAACAATGATAAAACAGTATTGTTGACACAGAGTCATGTGACGCTGATAGCTTATCTATACATGTTATGACCCGATGCAGAAGTGCTAACCCCTAAACAGACTTTCCTTCATTTCACGACTGATAACGTCACTGATAGTAGAACAACGAATAATGACGAGTTGTTTCGGTGGGAATGGCGAGATAGAATATGTATCCATCATGTTTCATCCATTGTACTAAGTAGTGATCATTATTTGTAGGTTGGAGTCAAAATTCGTGTTCGTCTGGATACGAATTTTAACTGCGACATCTGTCGATCTATTTTGAAAATTCTCACAGTGAAATCTAAGGAGGAAGTGAGCAAGTGAAGTGAGCTTGAAGTGACCAGTAAATAATAGTCAATAGTGTCAATGCCTAGCATAATGGTGGAATGACAGCTCACTTTAAGCTCACTTCACACTAAGCGTTCACGGTGAGATTTTTTCAGAATAGCACTGCTGATGTAAAACCTCTCGTGAAGTCTTTGTGAGGTGAGATGATCGAAGTTAAACTGTCTAAAAAATATTAGACAAGGATACTGCTTTTCTAAAACACTCATAGCATAGCATACAAAAATAAACCAACCTATTTCCTATTAGAATCGGTTTTACACAAGAAACTGTTACATCAAAAATTCCACCAACAAAATATACAACATCTATTTACATTTAACCCGCCCACAAACATAAAGTAGCACCACGGTATTAATAGAACTCTCAACCCATTGCACTTGAACCACAAATATCGGACTATAAGTCAGCGAGGTATACCGCAATGCTGACTTCTAGCCATTATGTTTATTTCTAGAATTATCGTCGACGTAGGACAATGCTGTTACAAGATACAAAGTTGGTCAGAAGGTACATCTTAAAAAAATATCTAAAGGGACTCGACGAGTTTGTCGAATGATAAATATGATAAATGATTTTATTTCTATAAGTACGTTAATATAAACACTTTTACACGCCAATCATATTGAAAAAACTATATGTCTCGGCGTACCCTATCCGACTACTCTGAGAAGACAGGCCGAAACCAACTCAGAGGTCACAGTCTCTTTTAAAGTCTAGACATAATCTTGATCATATCATGTGAGAACCATATAAATTAGTGTCTGAAATGGTATTTGGAGCAAAGAACCACATGGATTTGAGTGGACCTGTCCAGTCAGTGCACACGTTTGTTTGAATCGTGCAGCTCAACTCAGAACTTAAGGAGCTCAACGACTCGACGAATAATACCAAAGAAAGGATATTTGGGTAGGCCAATGACTGAAGGTCGTAAGAATAGACGAGTACTTGAGTGAAAATTGTACATGTTATAGTCAAAACTACTTTTCTTTTGACTGGTTTTAGTTAAAACCGTTATGAAGTTAAAACGCGTTTTTCTATTAAAAACCGTAATGCTTTATTAACCTTAATGATTTAACCTTAGACTAAAAAAAATGTTATTTTTAAAATGATAAAAAAAACTCGGCTACCGTTTGTGCCAGAGACCACTGAGAAGAATAAGTAATCTTCAGTAAGTTGAAAATAAGATTTATATATAAATTTTCTTGTTGACTAAAAAAAATTGTGCATGTTGCCTAAAAAAGTAAAATAGGATATACTTATTGACAAAACATAATGTATTCAATGATTTGATACAACGGTTAGTTGGATCGTAAATATAATTCGAATACATGAATTAAAGTTAGATTATTTATTTCGGGATTTTACGTGAAAATCCCGAAAATTTGATAATTGCAAGTTTAGTTAAAAATAGCCTTTACACATCTTAAATAAAGCTTATTTTCAACTTGATGAAGATTTTTCCCGAATCCCGGGAAAAAAATATAGTCGTAAGGAAGTCTCCACTTTCTGTCTCTGTTCTCCGAAGTTTAGGCAAATATAGTCAGCCTATTCCGATCACTGTTTATAATACAGAAGAAGACAGGTAATGATGCAGTTCAGCAGATATTATAATCAATTAACTTCGACCCCTTTTCCAACATGTTGTTTCGCTATTCGCTAATATTTTAAGTGACGCACGGTCTGTGAACTTCACAGATGTCCCTGGAACTGGAACTTCTGCATTATGATTGTGTGTTGAGCCATCATTTGCATAAATTACCATAATTTGGGCATTATTCAAGTTCTATCCAAAACTCCAGACAGATATAAGTGACAGATACTTAAAAGCTTCGCTTAGTTCGTCACAAACTCTCCTGAGGAACGGTTTGAATGTAAGTTTAAATTACTTATAATTTCTCTACATTCACTATAAGTACATAACATAAACTCACGCCTTCTTCCCATGGGGGTAGGCAGAAACTACAGAACCCCACCTGATACGATCCTTACATACTCCTTTTGCCTCGTTTACGTTCATAAATCTGGTCATACACGCACGCCGGTTGTGAGTACTACGCTAAGTACTTAACTTATAATTTAAGAAACCATAAAGTTTAAATAAATAAATAAACCTCATAAAATAATGTTCTATTGGAATATTGGAAATAATTATTACAAAGTCAATTTACTTGAGGAGCTCGTGGCTAAGTGTTAACAGCCGCACGAGTCGATCTATCAGGTTAAGCTACGCTTGCCGGGGTTGGTTCGTGGATGGGTGATCATCTTTACATACCGAGACTCCTCCGTGCCTCGGAAAGCCCGCTAAGCCGTTAGTCCCGGCTGTCATTCGTGGATGTTTGACAGTCGTTACGGGTCGGGGTATCGTATAACCCAGTTACTGGGTTGTGGAGGTCAGACAGGCAGTAGCTTCATGTAAAATACTGATATTCAGCTGCATCCGGTTAGACTGGAAGCCGACCTTTAGGTCGGCTTCCAGTCTAACCGGATGCAGCTGATGCACCGGATGCAGCTGTTTACATAGTTGGGAAAAGGCTAGGCAGAATGAAAGTCCATTTACATAAACTTATTCTCTTATTCACCTAAACCGAAACAACAAAATTCGACCTAGAGGAATGTGGCCGCTTTTCTTTAGACCGAATTTTATTGCTTCGTATCTCAATATGAAACTTTATAAAAGAAAATTCTAGACACACTTACCGAGGGTCCTTACTAGCCATTGTTCATAATTCCTTTTCAGTGACGAGATAGTTTTTTTAAGCTATTGCCTAGCTTTTATCGCGGGCTTTGACCGAATCAAGAAATTCCGTAACGAAAATAAAACCTAACACCCCCCACTCCGCCTACCATGTAATGACGGATGATGACATAAAACAAAAATTACGTTCCCATGACAACGTGATGTTGTTATGGGAACGTAATTTTTGTTTTATGTCATCATCCGTCATCATCCCAAGTGTACCGTTGATAAATAGGAAGTATGGAGGTTACAAATGCTATGCAATAGCTTTACCGCGGCAGTCCCCGAGTGCCACGCCTTTTTTTTTTTAAAAGAGTGGCGCTAGTGGACCATTGGGCGTCCCCTTAGCGAGTTAGTTCAAGTAAGTACTATCACCAATATCAATATTGTTAATACATAGTGCCTACAGATTATACCTCGATGGTCCTCGATGAGGTCCTAGGTGTGATTTCCAGATAGGGCGAAGTGTTATTGGGTTTTCCATCTGGATTTTTTCTGTAGTAGCCCAGCGTCTGGATTTGTGCCCGATTGATGGCAATAGACTCGCCCCCTATTACATGGGACTTAAACATAACTGGTGAAATGTGGGTGTTCTATAGATACTCCTCTACCTAACCCTTTAGGGAATGCAGGCGTGATTTTATTATGTTAAATTATTTTCTTAACCTACTGTAGTAGTTTCTATGAAGAACGGAAAATAGATTACGCAACACACCGTTCAAATACCTCAGTTGTACCACAGTATAAATAATAACAGTATAAGATAGTTAATTGACTCAGGCGTGACCTTGCGGAAATCCATTATAAAATACAATAGACGACCAGCGCTCGGTGTGGCAACACGCCGCCGTGTTCGGGTTCACGACAAGGCAATCGTCATCCTGAGGATGCCTCGTTGAGAGGTGTAACACGTGTCGATTTTTTACAGAGTTATACATGGCTCTTTCGAAATAGTTTAGCGGAACAGCAACGTCAAATGTATTTTTTTTTTAGTAACAGTATTATGCATTTATAGAGAACGACCGAAACGACGCGCTTCGAAAACTCTATATCAGTACGCAACACGTTACTCACGGACGCGGAAAGTTTATCTACCGAGAGGCCCTAGATAATTATTTCAAAGTCACTGCCGAGACATATAACTGTAACTTTGTTATACTGTGGTTGTATTCAAATATGAAAATGAATCATACTAGTTTATTCTTGACCTTGTTGAAGCTATGAACTGCTTAATTTGCGTGTCACGCTAATATTTACCGAGTTTTGTTTAATCTAACTAAAATAAAAATATGTGAGAATGTTTAAGGTTCTTGTCGAGGAATTTACATATGCTTAGTAATGTTTGAAATTGCTTTGACTTGTAGGACTATTAGACGAAAATAGATTCTGATGTAATGGGTGTCGTTTTCATGGTTTTCGAGGCTGTAAATGTCGATAGTGATATCCATAGAATAGATTGTTTGACTCTTGTTTTATACAAAATCAAGTCTGTGCGTGACTGGTGGTGCCGGCAGGCCTGCTTAATTCTATACCTACTGTATTATTTAAATTTAAATGTAATAATAATAATTAATGTTACATTAATATTAATTAATTCTATACTTAATCTGATCTTACATAAACGACAAGACGGGGTTAAACTTATTGGTTCAAATATCAGCCGAGCGCAGAATTATCTTGCGAGCACTCCGGTGCTCGCAAGATAATTCTGCGCGCGGCTTATAATGTAACTTATATTGACAAGACTGGTGTCATAGTGTCTCTACAGGAGAAGCAATAAATTGTAATCGTGTATGACTCTTGTTATGGTTAGATTTGGACCCATTTCTATTTAAATTGTTTTGAAACTAATGCCCCTAGACAAGAGCGCGCAATGGGCACGATATTGAACTAATTTGAAATTATTGAAATATTATATTGTGTTTGAAAAGGATCCTTTAGAAGCTCTGACAGGTTAGTTAATTGATGGATGTTGCTTTTAGAAGGTTTATTTGTGGAACGATATTGATGGGTAAACACAGTAGGTACCTATCCTACTTATCCTAATTATTATTTATAATAATACTAGCCTTTGTCCGCGGCTTCGCCCGCGTGGATGTCAGAAAATATCCCACGGGAACGTACTACCGATTTCATACGTAATAATAACAGAGGAATACGTCATTGACTCCCACCGCTGCGCCCGCGTTGCTCCGCGTAATTTTGAAACTGTGATATCTTTTAAACTATTCATTTAAATTACATGATTCAAATGCATATTTTAATCTAAATTAAATTCCCAATTTAAATAATATATTTTTTTGGATAAGGATTAATACTATACAGGTAAAAAAAGCTTCGGAAATAACAATTAAATTTTTATCAAATTCTGAAAGATAAAAATGGTTACTGTGGGTCATACTTAAAAGATAGACATATGCCATCGCGGATTTTTTGTTGAACTTTTTAAGATGAACAATACCGTAGAACATAAATCTGATGTATATTTTCGGGTTAACGCAGCGCACGCCAGTAAAGCTCCCAGTCGGCATGATTTTTTCCGACTTCTTCAACAATAATCGTCATATTTCAGCTAATTTACACAAAACCTAAATGAATTATACACTAAAACCTTCCGCATGAATCACTCCGTCCATTGGTGAAAACCGTTTGAAAATCCGTTCGGTAATTTTTGAGTTTATCGCGTTCAGACAGATAGACAGACGCGGCGGGGGACTTTGTTTTATAATATGTAAGGATAATAAACGCGAAAGTTTGTGAGGACGGATGGATGGATGTTTATTACTCTTTCACGCAAAAACTACTGAACGGATTGGGATGAAATTTAGCACACAGATAGTTTATAACCTGGATTAACACAAAAGTTACTTTTTATCCCGATATTCCTACGGGGTCGAGACTTATGCGGGTTGAAACCACGGGCGCTGCTAGTCTATCATACAAATTGGTAAATGAAGTTAAAGCTCTTCTTTAAAGAAAGCTTAATAAAGTGTCCAAGACTTAGAAAACTGTATGTAAATTACTTCCAGAGTTTGGCGATAGATAATACAAAAAAAAAAATGTTGTTTTTTTGTAAATTTTACAAAGAAAAGTTTCATAAATTTGATCAAAATATGAAAAAAACAAGTGCGAGTTGTACTCGCCCATGAAGGGTTCCGTAGCAGCAAGTAACATTGAATGAAAGGTAAATTGCGGTTTACGATTTATGACGTATTAAAAAAAAACTACTTGCTAGATCTCGTTCAAACCAATTTTCGGTGGAAGTTTACATGGTAATGTACATCATATATTTTTTTTAGTTTTATCATTCTCTTATTTTAGAAGTTACAGGGGGGGGACACACATTTTACCACTTTGGAAGAGTCTCTCGCGCAAACTATTCAGTTTAGAAAAAAATGAAGTTAGAAACCTCAATATCATTTTTAAAGACCTATCTATAAGTACCCCACACGTATGGGATTGATGAAAAAAAAATTTTTGAGTTTCAGTTCTAAGTATGGGGAACTCCAAAATTATTTGTTTTTTTTCTATTTTTGTGTGAAAATCTTAATGCGGTTCACAGAATACATCTACTTACCAAGTTTCAATAGCATAGCTCTTATAGTTTCGGAAAAAAGTGGCTGTGACATACGGACGGACAGACAGACAGACAGACATGACGAATCTATAAGGGTTCCGTTTTTTGCCATTTGGCAACGGAACCCTAAAAACAAAGTATTAGACACAAATGAGATTATTTTCATTATAATAAAGGTAGAACACGGACTGTTTATACTGACATCACTTGCTAAATTTTGCATTTGAAAAGGCTTTTATTTCGTACCAGTAAGGTCGATTTTCGTAGTTTAAAATATAGTTCATGCCAGCGTCGCATGTCAACGACCTTTATGGTAGTGTGAACTAGCATTAATGTTTTAATGGAAAATAATGTAATGGCAACAGTCTAGCCATCATTATGTGAAATTAACCTTTTTCATTTAGAACTATGAACGTCAAAATGTATTATGTTATACAAATATTTTTTCCGTCGAAAAATTTTGCATAGATTCCCTCATTTCAATATGTGCACATTATAAATACTCACACTGTACTCAGGGTTACTTCGATACTGTCGCCAAACATCGCAACCCTCTGGTTGTCGAGGCCGCTAGTTACACTCCCTCTAGTGTCAATCGAACTACGCCCTAAGCGAATCCTTACCGACCCTGACGACCCCATTACCCTCCTCCAGGAGAGCAGTAGGGAAACCAGCACAGTGTACAAAAACAGACGCCTCCCGTCATTTCGACCTCGCCGCCGAGGTCCTTTGCGATCGCGACCGCGTCCCCGAGTAAATGATACTCCCCGCCGACCCTTGCTCGATAACGAGGTACCAACAGTTGTTGCAGCTGAGCACGTAGCTTCAAATTCCCCAACTAATAATCATGGTCAAAACTTTGATCCAGCCCGTCCCATCCTTGATGTCCTCCCTCCGGTTGACGCCCTAAACCGAGGTTCGTACCCCACAGGGGGTGTCTTTAGCGAGCATTCACCTAGTTTGAATTAGCATAGTTGAATAACCCCTGGCTGGAGGTTTTAAGTGTGGTAGCTTAAGGCACCCACAGGAAAGCCCGGTTAAGTAGTCATGATCTCAGAGGTCAACTACGAGATGCCCTACTTAAAAAAAAAAACTGTACACAGGGTTAGTGGTTATACGTTGGCAATCTGTTAAGGAGATTGGTTACGTTTTTATTTCATACATTTTAAAATATAAAATGTTAAATTATTTGAAAATGGTTAGGTATAACCATTAACCCTGTATATCATGGTTATTGGGTACATTTTATATTTTTACTTCATACATAAAAAAGTGAAAGTACCCAAAAATGGTTGACATTAGCATAGGGGTTATCAGGGGCAATTTGGTTGCAAATGACCTCTCCTACATCCCCCTAATGGATTGCCGACGTATAACCGCTAACTCTGTATAACAACATGTATTAAATATTAAATAAAGTTACGAATTAAAGGAATATTTAAAAAAACCATACAAGAAACGTGTTTTTTTTTTACTAGAGTATAAAATCAAATATGTAGTGTTAAATATTTACGGTGGTGCAGAACACTGTGTACCAGTCGGACTCGCAATTGGCCGGCTTTTTCATTACTGAAACTATGAGAAATAGAGAAAAGTTGCAAAAAGTCTGTGGTGGTGAATATATATCCCGAAAACCGTTCTGAGAGTGAAGTGACTAAAGTGGCTCTTTTGTCGAAATCTGAATTCCTTGATTTCCCTAAGAACTAAAACGGAGTTAAATTTTGCTTTATTTTTAATACTTCGTACCTACATATTGAGTAAGTTTAGTCATTTTATTCTAGGTTCATCGTCTTCGCATATAATTATAGATAATTAATGTATAGGTACAACTAGACTGGCTAGGCTGTCTTGTCCATTCTTCTTCATACGAAACTACTTTTTGGAAGGAGCGCCTAGAATTCTATTTTCATTCATGTTCATTGTGACGTTCAAAACTGCCTTTCAATGGTCGACTTGAAAAAAAAATTGTCTTTGAATGCAGCAGTTCCGTAACCCAAAAGTTAAATAAAGAAACTCTTAAAGCATTACAACGTCGAGAAAATTGCAGTAACAGAATCTTTCCAACAAATAAATAACGGTAATAAAACCACTAACTAACGACGTATGCCACTAGCAATTTTCACGAAAACCTAACACTGCAACAAGTCGAAAAGCCACGAAAATGCTGAGCACGCGAAAAGTATTACCAAGTAGCGGGATGTAATCAACACACCGCGGGAGGAAAACGGACAAAACAGAATGTGTAATAAATTGTTTTTTTTTTTTTTTTTTTTTTTTTAACGTTGCCCCACACTAGGAATTTCTCCTGTATCGTGGGTGCGATTACAAACATTTAAACTCACATACACAAACAGCCAGACCCGGAACAACTACTGGTAGGTCATACAAATATTTGTTCCGTTCGGGAATCGAACCCGCGACACGCAGCGCAGCAGTCAGCCGCTTAACCACTGCGCCAACCATGCCGTCAAAATTTATTGACGTCTTAATTACTAGATAACATAACATCATGCCTGTAATCCCCGAAGGGTTAGGCAGAGGTGTCCCTGTAGCAGGTATACCCACATTTCGCCAGTTATGTTTAAGTCCCATGTAACAGGGGGCGAGACTATTGCCATCAACCGGGCACAAATCCAGACTCCGGGCTGCTACTCAGAAATTCCAGATGGAAAACTCAATAACACTTTGCTCGACCCGGGAATCGAACCCAGGACTTCATGCTCTGCAGGCAACTAGTTACTAGACCATGGAAAAGTAAGAGAGTGGTCAACATTTCGGCACCTATCAAAATTAAGTCATTTATTGAAAGTAGACTGAGAATCAGCGCTTTAAGAACTTCAAAATTTCATAGCGTTGTAAATATTGCCTCATCTTTTCAGGATCGCCTTCCAGGCTAACCGGATGCAGCAGAATACCAATTTTTTTACATGGAGCGACTGCCTATCTGACCTCCACAACCCAGTTACTGGGTAACACGATACCCCTTGGTAAGACTGGTTGTCAGACTTGGGATTCTGACGTAACAACTATCATAGATCAATTATAATAATAATATCCCCACCGTCGTATCTCTACGTTGACGTCGTGGTGGGGCTTGCGCGCTCCGAACTCTAGGTCTGTGCCGGTAGAGTTTACTTTGCCGGAACAGGTCTGGGATGAGGAGCCAGACCAAGAGAGATACAAAAACCCGCAGGGCAGCATGTGGCGAGCTGATGGGCAGCAGCGACCCCACGGACCCTATCTCCCGAGAATAGTCTTTTTCCTCATCTCTGGCTTGCCTTCATTGGCCGGCTGGAGTGAACACTGACGAGGAACAGAGTTCCCATCTCATTCTTGCCTTAATTGGCCGGCTTGAGTGGAAATTCGCAAGAGCAAACGTGCTCGGAGGAAGGAAGTATTCCAGTAAGTGCTCGTAGGGATCTTGACCATCTTCCGGGCTCTGGGATTGTTCTGAAAGCCGTGGAATACCTCTCCACTCCTCAAGCACCTCAGGACATGTTGCCCCCTTGTCGCTACGACACTTTGTGCTAGCGACCGTTTTCGGGGGCCCATTATTGAGTGTGCAAGTCACCAGGGGGTGACTTTTTTATCCGTGGCAGGGGCCACGGATAAAAATCCGTGTGCATTTAAAACATTGATCAGGCAGGGGCCATAGTCTTTCCATAGTTCCAGTTAACCAATCCATTATAGCCACCCAAATCGATAGCCTAATATGTTTTGTTTCCATTTTCTGCAATAGTCCTACACCAACCGAGGGTTGTCCTTGGGTGCACTTGTATGGTGCATACAGGGATAATCGTCGGTTGGTGCCTCAACACTTATTAATGTCTAAGGGGCCTCTGCGAGTTGGCTTCGGCCCCTCGTACGCCTTCCAAAGGACCGGGATCCATGGTCCCGAGAATTGTTAAAATGTAGAAAAATAATATCTAATAACATCTTCTAATATCTTTATTATAATAATAATATCTTCTCTCTTCTCCATAGGTACCTACTACGCTTTGAAATGGGCAACTAGCTTCATCTTTCTGACTGACCGACCCCTTGACAATTCAAAAGTACCTGTAATTGGTTTATTTGAAATAAATGCTTTTAGTTTGAGTTTGGACAAAGGACCAACGCTGGCCAAGCCGCGGGCAAAAGCTAGTAATCTAATAAACATATAAAAATCAATCAATCTGCATAGCCTTTTCCCAACTATGTTGGGGTCGGCTTCCAGTCTAACCGGATGCAGCTGAATACCAGTATTTTACATGGAGCGACTGCCTATCTGACCTCCACAACCCAGTAACTGGGTAATACGATACCCTTGGTAAGACTGGTTGTTAGACTTTCGGGCTTCTGATGACCCGTAACGACTGTCAAAGATCCACGAATGACAGCCGGGATCAACGGCTTAACGTGCTTTTCGAGGCACGGAGGAGTCTCGGTATGTAGAAATGGTCACCCATCCACGGATCAACCCCGGCAAGCGTAGCCAATAAACGTATAAAAATAGTAACCACTACTCTTGAAACGTTGAAAATGTAACAGGCAAACAAGCGGAACGATCTTTAAAACTGAAATACATACTTTGGAAGTTATTGGATACTAAAATAACCAGTCTCCAGTTTTATATACGATGCAATATGGAAGGTTGTGCGAAATATCGTTTGAACGGTTTCTTGAATAGCTTTGACACAGATGAACGATTTCTATTACCTAGAGTAGGTACTTTATAAATATGGCTATGAGTAAGTATGCTGAGTTTATTTGAATGCATACTAATCATACCCATACTTGATTTGTTGCATATTCAACCTATCTACTTAGTAAACTACATAATTCCTATACTATTAACGAGCAATATTTGTATATATTTTGTAATCACGTTCTCGAAAACGGCTCTAACGATTTCGATGAAAGTTGCAATATGAGGGTATATGGGGGCGAAAAATCGATCTAGCTTGGTCTCATATCTGGAAAAATTCGTTTTCTCCGTATTTTCACCCGAGCAGAACTCGGTCACTCAGGTAATAAAAATCTTAAATTCATTCACTGACAGATAACGCATAGCCTAAATTGCTAGGTTTAGAAGCTTGAAATTTAGCATCAGTGTTCCTTATACAACGAAGTTGAGCACCAAAGAAGAATTTAAAAAAAAACACATCTGAAAGTTAAAGGAGTGAAATAATGGATAAAAGTTTGGAGTTGGACATGAAAGTTTGTGCTTAGACTTCTGTTGAAAAAAAAGAAATACGTTTATTGGCGGTAAACATGACAGGCGACAAGGCTCAGCCTGACCCCATCGCATCGGATATGACGCCTCGGGTAAGCAGCATCCAGGTTACACGCAGTTTACTTGAAATAGTAAGACTCTACAGATGTACACATACATCTGTTGTGTGGCGTGTGCTAGGTTAATATAGGCACGTCACATATATCTGAATACAGACACCCACTACTACACATGCACCCAAACACAACACGCACGGGCACGATGCAGGTCGCGACGTGCTTCTACACTGAGCGGTGTTACACTACAACACTAGCCGCTCACAGTGCAGAGAAAAACCAAATACACGAAAATAATAATTTGGGGAAAAATATGCATCTCAAGTGTCGCGTGCGTCGTTGTCAATGTGCGTTCTTAAGTTAAACTTAGTTTTGTCATCATGTTTTGGAAACTCGTTCCCTAAGGCTCCTGAGAGTTTCAACTCAGCCTTTTGCAGTCCACTGCTGGACATAGGCCTCTCCCAGGCTGCGCCACAACACCCTGTCCTCCACCTTCCGCTAGTCTATCCCGGCCAGCCATCTTTTTAAAGTCGTCGGTCCATTTAGCTGGGGGACGTCTCACACTACACTTGACATGACATGATGTTTACTCTAGAACTCGTTTGCTCCACCTGCCATCGGTTCTTCGACAATCATGGCCACCCCATTGCCACTTCAGCTTGCTTACTCTGCAGGCTATATCGGTAATTTCGGTTCTTTTCCGAATAACTTAATTTCTGATCTTATCCTTCAATGAAACTCCGAGCGTAACCCGCTCCTTATCACACTGAGTGACCTTGAATTTGTGGATCAGCCCGACTGTCAGTGTCCACGTTTCGGCACCGTATGTCATAACAGGCAGGACGCACTGGTTGAAGACCTTAGTCTTTAAACACTGCGGGATTGGCGACGGGAAGACTCAACTAGATCTTTCTGTCGGCTTCTTTCTCAGAGTTGTGCCTGAGAATTTTCTGATGGGAAATCCCATCAGGAATATGGCTTGTACCCTTGCTTACATGTACATAAATAATACCCTTGGATACTTAAATAAAATCTCACTCAATCCACACTCACACACACCCACTTACACACCCACCCCCGCACACACACCCACACTCGCATACATATCCACACTCTCACACACACACTATAAATTTTTTCAGAATTATTTTATTTTGTTCAATTTATTTTTATTTTGATAGTTCACCCTTATTTAATTAACTATTCTGTTCATTTTCAAACATCCTGAAATTAAATTTAAGCTAATAAACATGTTTCGAAATAAAATTTTAGATAACGCAACTCAGGCCCCCAAGATACAAGCGCTGCCTAGGTTGGGGACCATAGTTAGTTAGAGTAAGCATACAATATAATTATTATCTAAAATTTATTTTGTAACAATGGACCAATAAAAATATTCTTATTCTTCTCTTACTTTGTGAGTAGGTACATACACACTTAAGTCATTAACGATTCTAACTTTTTCCTCCTCGAATGTACTGTTGCATTGCGTCTATGACGTTTGTGGGAATTCGCATACTTTGCTCGAATGAAAAAATCGATCAACTATCAAACAATAGATTATAAACGAACATAATAACGCTCGCTATTACTGCAGGTACTGAATATTCAGGGTGAAATTAAATTCATGGGCATCCTCTTAAAGGGTCATTATACTCGTCATTACAAACAACTTTCACTATGGGACCAACCCGAAATCGCAAAAGAAAACAGCTGTTCCCTACATTCATGGTCGCATAGCTCGTCAAAACGTAGGGAACAGCAGATTTTTTTTTTTCGCGATTTAAGTGTTGGTCGGGTTGGTCCTACAGTGAAAGTTGTTCATAATGATGAGTACAATGACCCCTTAAGAGGATGCTCCTGAATTCAATTTCACACTGTAGAGAAAAATTCACAAAGTTTCTTCGATCTATTCACATTGATGATACGAATCGTCAGTCAACTTCTCCTAAATAAAATACACTCAAAAAACTAAATTCAAACGTCATAACATCACGCTTGTATCCCCCGAAGGGTTAGGCAGAGGCGGTATACCCATAGTACAGCCACATATCGCCATTATGTTTCAGTTTCATATTATAGGGGGCGAGGGGCAATCAACCGGGCAGAAATCCAGACTCCGGTCGGTTACTGAAAAATTCCAGATGGAAAAACCCAATAACACTTTTCCCGACCCGATAATCGAATCCAGGACCAGGAGCGCTCAGCAGTAGCACTTGCATCAATGTTATAAAACAAAATAGTATCTACTAGTGCCGAAACCCGCCCCAGTGAAGAGATTATTAAATAGAAGTACCGAAACCAACTTCTCCGAGTATTCCGTATCGTAACGACGAGCTGAAATTCAACAGAAAACTAAAATCATAATGGCATGGCCTCAATCAAGTCACAGTAGGGCTACTACCGATATATTTTATTATATTTCATAGAAATAATAATTTATTAAAAACTAGGGAAATAATTACATGATCCTTTAAAAACTTTCTAATGATGTACATTTTTTTTATTAACAACATAACACCATGCCGTTCCTCGAAAGGTTATGCAGATAATTAGGGTGCGTCAAAAAGGTTAGAACTGTGACAAAACGCGAGCGAGCCGAGCGAGCGTAGCGAGCGCTCGAGCGGTGCCGCGGGAACGGCCGGAGAGCGTTACATTCAAGTTAGTCTCAGTTAATTGGCTATTTAGTATATTAGGACAACAAAAAGGAATTATTTAGGGTTCAATTAACGACATGACTAAAAAAAATTAATGTTCAAAAGTTTTTTTTTTATGATAGATTCTGTGTCGTGTTTACCTAGACCATGAATAGAATATAGTGTTATGATTATCATCAATCAAAAGTTATTTTGTTCGTAGACACAACAAATATTTATAACCTTGAGATGTCCGATCTAACAGTAAAGCTTATTTTAGAATTTGATTAGAAGTATAAACTCATCATCAGCCTATAAATGTTCCTACTGCTGGGACACAGGCCTCCTCTCTGTGAGAGGAAGTGGGCCGTAATCCACCACGCAGGCCCAGTGCGGGTTGGTAGATGTCACATGTCTTCGAATTTTCGGTTCTAGGATATGCCGGTTTCCTCACGATGTTTTCCTTCACCGGTTTGAGAGCAGTGGTGATGAAATAATTTACACAAAGTAAAGCGCCTGTCTGGGTTTGAACCTACGACCTACTCGTAAGTCGCGGCCGTTACCACTGAGCCACCACTGCTCTTCTGAAGTATAAACTAAAAAATATAAACTGTATCCAAAAAGACCGATTCTGGATCAGTTCTGTTTCGTTTTATAGTATGGTGTGTTATTTCTGCCCGAAATTGACAAAACATCGAGATTTCTCTAAATATTAATGTAAGTATTTTACATTTAAACCTTTCGGAATAAATCCTCTAAATGATGGCGAAAACCGCATCAAATCCGTTGCGTAGTTTAGAAGAACTACGCGGTCACACATACAAACACGAAAACAGACTTAACCCTGTTTAACTGACAATCCGAAATTTCAACAGCCCTAAGTCTAGCCAACTTGTTGTCGGTATTACTCGAGTTTCGTGTCACCGCATAATTCCGCTTCGGTCGCGGCGTTTCTTTTTTTCTATTCCAGTATTTCCACATAGGTGAAACTCCGCTTTTAAGTTTAAAAGCGCAAAACGTACCTTTCACTGAAGCATTACACTGAAAGTCTGAAAGCCTCGCAAAGAGTCTGACTTACGGAAAATGCGTCATACATTTAGTTGGAGGAGTTATTCAGTTAGGGGTCGGCGGCCATTTTTTTTTACCTGATTGCTGTGTTTGTTTTTAAGTCTTTGTTTTGAATTTATTTAGATGTTAATGATGAATGCTTGTTATTTTTTAATATACTCAAATATAATTGTCATTCATTTGGATGGGTATACTCATGAAATTATTATTATCTTATCATCTGTTACGACGCCTCATTGAGGTGG
Organism: Agrochola lychnidis; assembly: GCA_963680765.1. NCBI lineage: Eukaryota > Metazoa > Arthropoda > Insecta > Lepidoptera > Noctuidae > Agrochola > Agrochola lychnidis. Next base: position 21,616,071 of record OY796849.1, read on the forward strand.
ATAACAATTAAAATTCTATTGTGTCTCGTTAATGACAGTTGAAAGGTTATTCCAAAGCGTCGAATTATTAAGATGCAAATACGTCAACTTTCAACTTTTACGATATTGTGATAGTTAATTTGTGTGTGTGTGTATCTGTTTATCTGACAGACCCACACGGACATCCATAAGGATTACCACCAAATAACAAAAAAAGAGGTTAGAACTGTGTGTTCCAAGTTGCTCGCAGCTAGGCAGGCTACTTAGTATCAGCGCAAAGTGCGTTACGTCGCAAGCAAATTTGATCATCATCATCATCAGCCTATAATGTTCCCACTGCTGGGACACAGGCCTCCTCTCTGTGAGAGGGAGTAGGCCGTAATCCACCACGCGGGCCCAGTGCGGGTTGGTAGATGTCACATGTCTTCGAATTTTCGATTCTAGGACATGCCGGCAAATTTGAATTGATAACCAGCAAATTTGATACCAAGTCACAATTTATCAGTTTCCCATGGATAGGTAGATTATAAACTATAGAAAAATTATGCATTAAATGATAAATGATTTTATTTCTGTAAGTAGGTTTGTACAAACACTTTTACACGTCAATCATATTTTAAAAACTAGATGAAGTCGGCGTTTCCTATCTGACTACTCTGAGAAGAAAGGCCGAAACAAACTCAGAGGTCACAGTCTCTTTTAAAGTCCAGACATAATCTTGGTCAGATCATGTGAAGGCCATGTGGATTGGTGTCTGAAGTGGTCTTTACAGGAAAGCACCACACAGATTGAGAGGGCCTGTCCAGTCAGTGCACGCATTTGTCAGTTATCGTGTAGCTCAACTCAGAATTTAAGGAGCTCAACGATTCGACGAACTGTCAGACCATGATTAAAACTAACTGAGAAAAATTAAAAACAAAACAAAAGGAATGACCCATATAGTCTTCATATTCACAATAATTAAAATAATATAATACTTTAAAAGTAAATATTCATGTCATTGTATATGTATATAAAAATTAATGTCAATGTGTATATAAAAAAAAACCCGGAAATAATCTTGGTCAGAGCATTTCATTTGAGGACCATGTAGATTTGTGTCTGAAATGGTCTTTTGAGGAAAGAACCATACAGATTTGAGTGGACCTGTCCAGTCAGTGCACGCATTTGTCAGTAATCTTGCAGCTCAACTCAGAACTTAAAAGGAGCTCAACGATGCGACGAACAATACCAAAGAAAGGATATTTGGGTAGGCCGCATAAAGTACTCAAAACTGCCAGATTATCATTAAAACTAACTGAGAAAAATAAATAAATATATATACATGAACTACATAGTCCTCACATTCACAACAATTAAAATAATAATAATGTTATACTTAACAAAGTAAATATTCATGTCATTGTGTATATAATTTTAAAGTTTGCAAAAAAAAACAAAGTTCCTAAAGTAAAAAATAAAAATAATAATTGGAGCAGCTCAATCCCAAGCCTTTTTGTCCTCAATGTAATCTTTAACGGTATAAAAAGCTTTCTGGCACAACTTACGTTTAATGAATGATTTGAATTTATTAAGGCTTAGATCTTGTACGTGGCTTAGAAATTTATTATAAAAGCGTATACATTGACATCTGAACGATCCACATATTTTTTTGAGCCTTGTTGTGGGTACAACAAATTTGTGTTTGTTCCTAGTATTTATGTTATGGATATCACTGTATTTTTTAAACAATTTTATATTTTTATGGGCATATAAAAGATTATCAAAAATATACTGAGAAGGCACAGTCATTATATTAATCTCCTTAAATTTATCTCTGAGAGAGTGTCTCGGACTTAATTTATAAATTGATCGAACTGCTCTTTTCTGCAAAACAAAAATAGTCTGAATGTCGGCAGCATTTCCCCACAACAGAATACCGTACGACATTACACTATGAAAATAGCTAAAGTACACTAAACGGGCTGTCTCTATGTCAGTCAAATTACGAATTTTTCTAACAGCATATGCTGCGGAGCTTAGCTTTTTTGACAATTTATCTATATGTGGGCTCCACTGAAGCTTAGCATCCAAAGTTAAGCCCAAGAAAACTGTGCTATCATCAGGATTCAATTCTTCGCCCTTTATCAACACACTAGTTTTCACCTGCCTAACATGAGGTAAGGTAAACTTAATGCATTTGGTTTTTTTTTCATTAAGAAGTAAATTATTAACATTGAACCAGTGAACTACTTTTAAGATCGCGCTATTTACATCGTCAGTAACCAGCTGTTGACGTTTAAGTTTAAACAAAAGTGAAGTGTCATCCGCAAACAACACTACATCATGGTTATCCTTTATGAGGTAAGGCAAGTCATTAATATAAATGAGAAACAAGAAAGGACCAAGAATTGAGCCCTGAGGGACTCCCATTGTTACTAAAGATCCGGGAGATCTTTTTCCATTAACGTCAACGCTCTGAATCCTATTACTCAAGTATGAAATAAGAAGATTCAGAGCGCTGTTCCGGATCCCATAGTGGCGGAGTTTCCTGATTAACGTTTCATGAAGAACGCAATCAAATGCCTTGGACAAATCACAAAAGATGCCCAAAGCATCGCATTTATCTTCCCATGCATTATAAATATGACCTAAAAGTTCAACACCGGCATCAGTAGTTGAACGACCCCTTGTAAAACCGAACTGTTTGCTATGTAATAATTTATGTCTATTAAAAAATCTTTGCAATTGGTCTAAAATTAATTTCTCAAAAATTATCATCTCATTAAATTGTAAATGGTTAGTTGCAGTTCACAATTTTTCGACAGTTTATAATCACGGAAATAATACCGATAAACCAACGAAGTTCATAGTCATAAGCTGACTATTACCGTATATTTGTTTATATATCTACCAATTAATTCAAAAATAATTTATTCAAACTAGGCTGAGAATCAGCACTTTTCAAACGTCATAATTACATAAGACAGTCCCCCAAAGCTCCCACCCTTCACCACTTCCTAGTGCTTTAGCTGGGAAGAAGAAATGGCGCAACAAACTCCCCAGCAGCACAGCAGCACACACTCGTAATATAATACATTATGCGAAGGACGTCCTATTACTGTATTGTGGACATTGTGGTCAACGTCATTTATCTTATTTATTTTAGGTATGTGAATTAGATCTAATAATTACCTACCTTCATATTTTTGAAGCAAGTGATACAATACGCACATGAATCCGAAAAGTCAGGGGGTGCGTGCCTTGGATTTATATCTGTAATTTTTATGGAGTAGGTACATATTAAAGGGTATTCTTATACTCGTAATAGTTGTCGATTATTTATATAGTACATACACACCCACGTATAGATGAGAGAGAAGTACACACGAATATGAGATATGTGATTATGTATATTCGTAATTAAACGATGTTCGGTTCCTGTAATTCAGTTGCGGTTGATTGATGAATTAGAGGAAAATTAATTGCATTTGGCGTGAATTGATAATTTTGGGGTCATCAGTTTTCGTGTATTGGACAATGGGATACGCTCGCTGATCGATGGAAATAGACCAGCAGGTGTTAATCATCGTCATTAATTTTCTACAGCTTTACCTTTTGAAAACAATAATGAAAGTCTTATTTTCGTGTGGTTAGTGACTAACCTGTACCCAGATTGCGTAACTTATTTTCGTTAACAATTTTGCCTAATTTATTTCATTTTGACAGTTCAACAAGATTCATTGCATTATTTGCATTATTATTATTAGCATTATTCTGTAGCGCATCAGAGATATTCGCGATGGCACGCACTGACTGTTTCTACGCTTCTATGCGCAAGCGGTGTGCGTCCCTGGTGCGCCGGGTGCGGGCCAGCCCCAATGCCATCCTGGCAATGATCGCCGATAGGCTGGACTGCCCTTATGTCCGGCATGGTTGTGGCAGGCATGTTGCTGTTCCTATGCCGGTTAGGAAATTATAATTATTGTGTTTTATTTATTTATTTTGACTGTAATGTGATTTTATATTATTTAATTTAATTTAATTTAATTATGAAATTTATTTATAATCTTATTGAAATTTGACATCTTAGTGAATATAATATTTGAATTAATTTGTTGTTGATTTTGTAGTATTTTCAATGTTATTATTATGTAAATAGTTTTTAAATTTATATTACGTGTACCTACTACAAACACCTACTGTGGATCAATAAGTTGTCTTTTTAAAATAAATGAATTTGAATTATTTACGTTATTGTGCAGATTTTTATTCCAACTTATGAAGCAATGGATTAGCAATCTGTTTCAAATCGAAACAGATTGTGTTGTATTACGCAATTAGGGTACTGGAGTCAGAGTTTTAAACGAGAGCATTTTAGTTTATTACTAAACAATCAAAACATCGTGAGGAAGCATACCTTTTTTTTTTTTTTTTTTGGGTGGGAAATCATCAAATGTGCGTGTCAGACTCTTACTGACTAAAACCCACCCGTGTTCCTTCAGTTGCCGTGTTGCCAGGGGGCCACGATTTCCCTATCGGTTTTCTTCGAACCCCCGGCAGGCATTGGCCCTAGCGGACCCCGTCAATTCTGCTGACATCTCTTTGAGGCGCGCGTGGAACACAACGCGCCGTCGACCCGGGCTTGGTCCTTATCGGACGGCGAGCTACCCATTGCTCACCGTCCGCAAGCCCGCGCCTACGGTGGCCGGAAATCTTCACGTGATTCCCGACGCCCAGGGCGTCTCCTGCTGCGGCGGTTAGGGGCGCGAGGGCGCGAAATTTGCCTCTCCCTCACGCGCTCCGTCTCCTCCTTCGCGAGCATTACTGCTTCGCAGAACGAGGTGACGGCCTGCCATTTCCTCTCGCTCCGTAGCATGGCCCGAATCAGGGCCGGACGCGAGAGATCACCGCCGCCGATCGCTTCCACGAGGACACGGCGATGCTCTGCCCAAGCCGGGCAGACCTCCACCGTATGCTCCACCGTGTCCTCCGGGAGGAAGCATACCTGAGAGATATTTCTCGACGGCATGTGAAGCCAGGTCAGAGGCTCATCATGGGCGGGATAAAAACTCTGACACTAGGTTCTGTCACTAACCACATTAAAAAGATCTACATATTCCATAGAGTTTCTAAGATTTTCTGTTTACAAAAATGCCTAAAAATTATAGACACACATGATAAACAAACTATTGCATAGACATTTCATGCGGCTTACTGAATGTCATACCTTGCTGAGATGAATTTATCGCCTGCAAGCCTTCGTGTCTCTCATATTACATTCTCATAACATTTTATTTGCATTTGTGGGAACAATAATGTTTGAAATGCCTAGTTTATATTGCAGACAGAATTGTTATTAAATAGAAGGGTTAGGTGCGTTGGGTCACCTCCCAACTCCATGAAGTCAGAAGCCCAGAATTCTGACAACCAGTCTTACCAAGGGGTATCGTGTTACCCAGGAACTGGGTTGTGGAGGTCAGATAGGCAGTTGCTCCATGTAAAATACTGGTATTCAGCTGCATCTGGTTGGCCGGAAACCAACCCAGACATGGTTGGGAAAAGGCCAGGCAGATTGAGAATTACAAAGTATTTACGGTAGAAATCTAGAAAAATTCTGTCGTGTAGACAAAAATAATAGGGAAGGAAAAACAATCTGATTTATTTAACGTTGACAGTTTTTTGCAAAGCTCTGAAAGGTTTTCGTTGGAAAAAACTCGTAAGTCAATTTTACCTTCGTCCACTGATGTGCTACGCTACTCTTTGGTTAGACTACATTTTGTTATCAGTATACTGAATGATTTTTTTACGTCTCCAAATTTTTACAGGGTGTTCTACCAGTGAATGTAAATAATTTTCACTATGGGAGCAACTCTGAAATCACGAAAAAATAATCTACTGTTTGTACAAAAGTATGAAGTAAACGAGGCAAAAGTAGTATGTAAGGATCGTAGCAGGAGACGTTTTGTTGTTTCTGCCTACCCCCATGGGAAGAAGGCGTGATTTTATGTATGTATGTACAAAAGTTCAATACCCACTTGACCAAAATGTATGAAACAGCTGATTTTTTTTTTCGTGATCTCCGAGTTGCTCCCATAGTGAAAGTTGTTTACATTCACGGGTAGAACACCCTGTAAAAATTTGGAGACTGTAAAAAAATCACCCAGTATATTATGGATAACTAGTAAGTTCTCCTCAGAGTAGTCAGATAGGAAAAGCCGAACTCATCTAGCTTATTTTTAATATTTATTTATATGACGTGTAAAAGTGATTCAGATATCCTATTTACAGAATAAACAATTTCATTTCATTTCATTTCATTTCTCAAAGGGTTGTCAAGAAACGTACTGAAAATAAGATTTACTCGTGAATTTACTTCTCTTCTTCTTCGTTTCGCCCTTGACAGAGCGGTCGTGGTCACAATGAACTGTGTCCAATCACAGGTGTAGTCGTTGCCCGCCTCACAACCTCCCTCCATCTGGTTCTGTTACATGACAGTCTGGCGCATTCATTAACAGGGCCTCCAACCGCGGATTTTATTTGATCGGTCCACGTCATCGGCGACCTTTCGCGTGGCCTATTTCTACCTTCCACTCTGCCCTGCACCACTAGACACTCTATGGAGTCATTATTCCGCCTGGAGACATGATCAAAAAACTTCAGTATTCGAGACTGTATAGATGCTGTTTAATGCCGAGTACTTGGAGTATGGAGACGTTTGTGCGGAATTCTGTCCATAATACCCCAAGCATTCTTCTCCAGCACCACATTTCTAGAGCATCTACTTTTTTCTTTTCCAGTTCTCGTAATGTCCACGTCTCAGCTACGTACAGAAATATGGGGAATACAAGTGTACGGACCAGCCTGATCTGAATCCTGAATTTACTAACTGAATAATTTAAGGTTTCAGAACGTAAACTGATTTATTGCAAAACGAGTTCTAACTTTGATCCAAGTAGGCTGGTAACAGGTAGTTTTTTATTTTATACTTTATTTCGAGATGAGGTAAAGTTCTAAATGCAAAATTGACAACTAAGACTTGGGTTAAAAATCTATTTTTGTTAGTCGAACATTGACGGAATAAAGTTCGTCATTTAAAAATGAGTCGTTGATTTTTAAAAACTATCTAAAAATAAATTTAGTTTTGTAATAAGAACGAAAGGCTCTTGTTTTGGTCTTACTTAATATGATAATAACTTAAGCAGATAATAGGGATAATTTGCGTTATCCAACAGTACGTGGCCCTCAAACTTTCAACTAAACCAATATCAAAATTCACCAATAACTTTGGTAATTATTAACAAACTAGCTGCGCCCCGCGGTTTCACCCGCGTAAGTCTCGATCCTGTAGGTATATCGGGATAAAAAGTATTATATATGTTAATCCAGGCTATAAGCAATCTGTGTGCCAAATTTGATCCAAATTGGTCCAGCCGTTTGAGCGTGAAGAAGAGACAAACATACACACACACACACAAACTTTCGTCGTTATAATATTAGTGTGATTATATAGGATAGGATTATATGTGTGATATTGACCTAAATAAATGTCCTATCTCTAGAAACGACTGCGCAATACAAGCACATGTTCAGTATGTAGTGGGCATATGAACAAACACGGCAGCTTTATTGTCGACAAACATTCGTGTTGACTCACGATACTTTATTAGTTGGCTTCGGAAAAATCCGAACGCTTCCGAGTGTTGTGCACGTTCACTTTTGGTGGAGGCACCTAGTAGCAACATTTTTAAAGTACAGGTTTGAAACACAATTATCTAAACTAATATTATAAATAGAAAAGACTAGATTTTTGCATGTTTGTTTGTTTTTTTTCTCTGTTTGCATAGTTGCGTTTAGTCTACTTAGCTATGAAATATGAAGCTAATTGTTACTGTTTGTTTGCCAAACCATTAACGAAATTGCTTACTCTAGAATTTTAGTAGGTACCTCTCTCGAAGTTTACTTTGTTCTGTGACGTAGCTAACTGAACCGTTTTTTTACACAAGGCTATTGGAAATTTTGGAATAAGTTGCTATGAAATAGGTAAGATATCTGGAATGTCATCCCAGATTTAATAACAAATGTCATTCTTTTACCTATGAAATGGCTATAGAGGGTTTTCATGAAAAAGCTTTTTTTGGCAATTCTTGAGAAAGGCTATAGGGCGTATAGCTTTCCTCAAGAATTAAGAAAAAAGCCTATAGTATAGGGTATAGGCTATTATGTTAATATCACTCTAGGACCCATAGGGGCTGAGCAAAAAAATAAAGTCAGAAAAAAGCTAAGCGAAAACGAAGTAATAGCGCGGGCGGGCGATGCGATGCGACGCATTGGTGGGTCGGCGGAACAAGAAATTTAGTCGTGATTTGAGTTGCCAAACCATTAAGTTTATTAACAGAAATTTGAGTTGCCAAACCATTAACTTCATTAACAGAAGTTTTGGAATAACTTCGAAATATTTAAGATTTCTGTAATGATTTTAGTAATAAACTTAAAGGACAAATACCCAGGTAAACTGACCCAGTTTCTCCCTTAATCACATTTAACCTGCTCCGTCCTCCGATAGGAAGTCAATAACCAAAGCAAATGCTGCGTTCCATTTATATGCCATTTCCTCCACTTCCTCTCTATTTTTGAAGTCATATTTATTTGTATGCACTTGCCTTATCATGTTTGTGTTGAAGCTCTTTCGTTCGATTTATTTTTCAATGTTTGTTGAGATTCAGTTTATACTAGAGTCTGAAATAATGATTCGAGTCCTAGGGCTAGCGTACACTGTGGTGCGGTGAAAATGTGGTGCATTATTTCTGACGTAAGGTATAACAAACGCAGTTACAGGTTTGCGCACTGGCGGTAAAAAAAGCCACGATGACTATCTCCATATTTATTGTTAGAAAAGTCTTCAAACGGTTTTGTAAGGCGTAATAAGGTCGTCTTTTTAACCAACTCCTAAAAGGAGGAGGTTTTATGACATATAGATTACAACATTTTTTTTAAAGTGAAAACTTCTTTAGGCGCGTTGGGCATTTTTGAGATGGGACTAAACCATTGATTTCGCGACACCATGACGACACCTCATTTTTGTAAACGCGATTGTGCTTTCTTTATTTATATTGCGTTACGGATCAATGTTCTATGCAAGTATTTTTACTTTTAAGGTTTTGTAAACGCGATTGTGCTCTTTATTTATGTTACGTTACGGATCAATGTTCTATGCAAGTATTTTTATTTTAAAGGTTTCGGAAGAAATATTTTTTGTAAACGCGATTGTGCTCCTTATTTAGATAAGATTACGGACCAATGTTCTTCTACACAAGTGTTTTTCTTCCACCAAGGCGATCTTGTTTGTCCAAGTTTTCACTTCTGTTGGCACTCCCGGAGTGCCAACACTTTTTTTATAGGTTATACTTCCGAGACGGTCCCATTGTCATCAGGTCAGGATCTGATAATGGGATCCTGGAGAAATTGAGGGAACCCTTCAAATATTATAGGCACACTTATAGCGATTTGGCTATTTTTTATAGTAACTTGTGCAGTTGCTCTCGGAAAGCACCATTTGGTGAAGTGGACCTGATGATGAAGACCACAGATGGCCACCAGAACTTCTCAATATTAAGTATATCACGGGTTGCGATTCGATTATTTACTTTTATATGGTTGACAAGCAATTTATGTTCATCACAATGCATATGAAGAAGTGGAGCTGATGGTGAAATACCAGGAGAACTCCTCGTCCCTGCATCGGGAAATGCAATATTTTGTAAAAGGTTATGAGCAGTCGACATTAAGGTATTGTAACTTAGATAAATTACAAACTGACCCACTAAAATGCGGGAAATAAAAATTTTTTAGAAAAAAAAACGACCGTCTTCCAAAAAAACACTATAAAGTGAAAAATTACTTAAATTTCGGAAGTCGGTGTCTTTGGTTTTGTATTTATAAAGATTCACGGGCTTTTCCAAAAAAACTAATTTGGATATTACCGCTTGGTCGGTGTCTCGGTGCGTTTTTTTCACTGCAGGGCGCTGTACTTCATATATGTATCTTTAAGTATGCTATACAAAAATACGTGCGGTGACGTACCGCAAAGTTTGCAGCGCAGCCCGCAAATAAACCACATGCGTTTTATTCATCGCAATGCGTGCACCTCTATGGCATTCCATACTTCACAGATCAAAAATCACACAGTAGTGCGCGCTAAGCCTTAGGAGTTAAGGTTGCGTTTTAAATAGAATGGGTAAACACTGAAATGTTTTGGTGTGTGTATTATCGCTATTATAGGTCTGATATTATAGCTATTGACTAGTCAGATTTATTACAATTGTAATAGCAATCATGCAATTGCGTTTTATTAAAATAAGTTTTTACTTTTATTAATTTATTTATCTTTTGTATAGATTCTTTTCTATTTTGTGAATGTAAGAACGTTGTAGGCTTAGTGGACTGTAGACCAGTTGACCATTTTCTATTTTGTTAAGTACCTGGTACTTATTGAAAGACCTACACTGTCCTCCCATACCTAGTAACACTGTTATTTGAAAGTATTGTAAAATTTATTTTTAAAAGACTAACTAAATGTTTAAATGATTTTGCGGAGTGTCCCATCTGTATTAATCTGTGCTTTAGGTTGCGTCCAATCTAAAAGTGATCGTCGCGTGCATATGTCACTTTTTCCTCAGAAAACCGGAAAACGCCCTCTGTCGCCGCGACCACGCCTTTAAGTTCATCGAACAAAAAAGTGACACATGATCGCGACGATCGCTTTTAGATGGATGCGACCTAAAGCACAGATTAACACAGACGGGACACTCCGCAAAATCATTTAAATAAAAAGCGACTCTTGCTACGATACAATAAAGTGCAATTCAGGTCGCACAGCGATAATTACATATAGTGATGTGTAGGGATTATGTCTGGGGAACTGTCATGACTGCAAACCTTATGTTTTATTATTATAATTTTTTGACATTATATTATATTTTATTGACATTTGTATCGGTGTTAATGTACCCAAATTTAATGAAATGTTATTGTATTTTTTTTTCTTTTCTTGACATTTTCGTGGTGTTAATGTACTTACCTAAATATTGAATTTTATTAGATATTGATAAAACTTCAGAACCATGGATTTGCAATTTTGAATAATTTATACGTACTTTTTATGTCTTCATGTTGTGTTAGTTTAGGTATAAGTAATTAATTACATTTCGATACAATGTAAAAAAAAAAACATAGTTATATTCACTTAGTAGAAGTTGCCTCTCTTTCTATCGCCTTTTTTTTTTTTTTTTGGGTGGGAAATTATCAAATAACTTCTCCTGCTCTGGGCGGAGCGGGAGGGCGTGTCAGACTCTTACTGACTAAAACCCACCCGTGTTCCTTCGGTTGCTCTGTTGCCGGGGGCCACGATTTCCCGATCGGTTTTCTTCGAACCCCCGGCAGGCATTGGCCCTAGCGGACCCCGTCAATTCTGCTGACATCTCTTTGAGGCGCGCGTGGAACACAACGCGCCGTCGACCCGGGCTTGGTCCTTATCGGACGGCGAGCTACCCATTGCTCACCGTCCGCAAGCCCGCGCCTACGGTGGCCGGAAATCGGCTCGCGATTCCCGCCCCGGGCGTCTCCTCCTGCGGCGGTTAGGGGCGTGAGGGCGCGAAATTTGCCTCTCCCTCACGCGTTCCGCCTCCTCCTTCGCGAGCATTACCGCTTCGCAGAAGGAGGTGACGGCCTGCCATTTCCTCTCGCTCCGTACCATGGCCTGAACCAGGGCCGGACGCGAGAGATCACCGCCGCCGATCGCCTCTACGAGAACACGGCGTTGCTCCGCCCAAGCCGGGCAGACCTCCACCGTATGCTCCACCGTGTCCTCAGGCCGATCCACACAATGGTGACACCCGGGTGTTTCCTCCCGCCTTATCCTGAACAGGAACCTCGCGAAGCAGCCGTGTCCGGTGAGGACCTGCGTCAGGCGAAAGGTGAGAACGCCGTGGCGTCTCTCCAGCCACTCCTCAAAGACGGGTCTTACCGCCGCGACTCTTTCTATCGCCTAACTCTTAGATCTTCTGACTACGTTACACTCACTGAATTGGCCCAACAAGACGAGCCCGCCGCGTACTTGTAGCTTCATACCTACACTGCGGAGTGTCCTATCTGTGTTTATCTATGCCTAAAGTCGCCCTTGAAAGAACTTCTAACCAATACAAGGGTTAAGTATATTTAGTTAAGTTTACCCAGACGTTTGGGTATTTAAACTTGACCTTAAGAAGTTACTGGCATTGGCCTACGTTTGTGTAAATATATTATCGATTTAACAAGTCAACAGGAGGCCTATTTCAGAATCTATTAGGTGGACTAACAATGTAAATTCTTAACGCGTCATGTTTGTGAACGGGCGCCGTTAGTTGGGACTGATCATCTCTTAGCTGTCACGGTTTATTTTAATTACTTTTTTTTATTGTTTTGCATTTTACTTTACACTCTGGCTGAACACTTTGTATTTTAACGTGCACGTCTTTCTACATCGTTCTCAATATACAACATAATATAATATCAATATGAATGTTGTAACCAATGTTTTGATTTTAAAAAGTGTCAATGGAGTTTCTTGCCCGTTTATCTCCATAGGAATCTACTACGCTTTGAAATGGCCATCTAGCTTCCTTGACAATTCAAAAGTGCCTGTTAATGGTTTAATTAAAATAATTTTATTGTTTAGAGTACACATTATTAAACTATTCAAAGTTCAACAATAAATGAGAACAACTTAAACATCTCGACTTTCGTATGCAAGGTAAGCTTTCATCTCTGAAGCGAGAAATAATGCATTTTGAAATAAACTGCCTGGTTTCAAACCCCTCGCAAGAATTTCTTATATTCTTTTGTTTGAAACTGTGATAGCTATGCAACGTAGTATAACTGAAAGTCTCCAGAGCATTTTACCGGTCCGCAGCGAAAAAGGATTACTTGTTACTTAAATTTTCATGTTTTGTTTTTAATAATTTGACTGTTTTAATTATGGGAATATAATAGATGTTTATAATGAAGAAAATGAGCAGTGATAGCCTAGTGGTATGACCATCAGACTGCCAAGTCATAGGTCTCGAGTTCGAACCCAAGGCACGCACGACTTTTCGGATTCATGTGCGTATTGTTGCTTCAAAAACGGTGAAGGAAAACATCGTGAGGAAACCGGCATGCCTGAGAAATATTTCTCGACGGCATGTGAAACCAAGTCAGAGGCCAATGGACGGCTTTAAAAAACTGTCACCAGGTTAGTCACTAATCACACGAAAAGAAAAAGATGAAGAAAATAACTTTTGTTCAAATAAGTAGGTTTTCACTCGTAGAAAGGAAAAGAGATGGAAAATTGGTTTGTTCTGCACAACTAATACGTACATTATTAAACAAAAATAAAATACACACACTAGTATAAAGAGAAGTCGAAAGCGCTCTTCAAATCGATCACAAAGTAGCTCCAAGAAAAATAAACTCAACATTCTGCGAAACCGAACCCAGCCTTGGAGGAAAAAACTAGGTAGATATTTTTTCATGAAATGTCTTTTAAGCCGATTCAGAATAAAAATCATGACGAATAGGAAGAACAATTTTATACGTAGAACATAAAAAAATCCCTACACATGACATACATATCGTACACGAAATTCTACCAATAAAACTTCCTTGTACCTACTTATTTTATTACTTACCTTATTTTACTAATAAACGATTCGCGTAAAAATATATTCGCAGTAAAGCTATACATAGAAAGTGGTTCGGTCTTACATGGGGTAATAATCCCGAGACACGCCAGTCGTGGGAAATACGGCAGTGTTGACAACACGTTTATAAATATATATGTCACCGTAAGATTGTGAGAACCGTAAGTTTATAATCTATCGGCATTATTTTAGTTAGATTAATAACTGGGTGTAATGGGTTAGGTTAGAATTGTGACTAAGCGCGCGCGAGCCGAGCGAGCGTAGTGAGCGCTGCCACGGCAGCGGTCGGCCAGCGATACTTCCAAGTTGCACGCAGCTAGGCAGGCTATTTAGTATTAGCGCAAGGTGCGTTACATCGCAAGAAATTTAAATACCAGTTCAAAATTTGTCGGTTTCTCATGGAGACATTATAAACTATCTAAAAATAATGCGATAAACTGTAAATGATTTGTCGTAATTCCCAATTTTTCGACTGTTTATAATCTAACGGAAATAATACCGATCGATTATAAACTAACGAAGTTTATAATTCTACGGTGACATAGGCAAAGGAAACTGCAGGGTTGTAATGGCATGACTACAGCTATCAATTTGTACTTAGTTGTTTACAGAGTGGTTATTTACATGTTATTGTGAACTTAGATACATAGAACGTAAAATGGTATGTTAATAGGTAGGTATTTAGTTTTTAATTCCGCAAAAACTAGATCCAGGAGCTGCAGTCTCTACATAGCGATCGCTTTAAAACCGAATTCGGTCGCAAAGCGATCGCTAGCTATGTCGAGACTGCAGCCCCAGGCTAAGATGCAAGTACTGGCGCGGCCCTGGGCTGTGCTGCATCCTGCATTTAAGTCTGTATCTGTACTTTTAGCGGAATTTAAACTAAATATCTCTGCATAACATTTTTCAGTCACGGATTTCCGCAAAATAACGCCTGATTCCATAACTTACATATGTACATAGAACGTAGTTTGTAAGAGGCTTACGAAAGGATATAGGTAGCTTTTTTTTACATAAGCTTTGTGGTTTTTCCTTTGACAGCAACGTAAAAAAGTGTGTTTTCTGTATTTCGACTAGGCATGTTCATTAGTAACAGATTTCTCGATACTAAAAAAGGGGATTCTTAATTTAACCAACTCATTTTCCCTCAAAGTTTTCCAAATAGAGCTCCAAATGAATGAATCCCTTCAATAAATAACTCTTAGGTAATGTTTTTCCTGTCGTTTTCTTGTTTTCTATAAATAAATATACCACTTACTTACCTACAGAAAACATTTCTCTTGGGTGTCGTTAGAAGCGACTTAGTGATAAAATACCTACCCAAAGGACGGTTAGTCACCGTGAGTATTCACATCGCGATATTTTTTTTCCAAACATTCGTTGCGCGAGCTTTTGTTACGCAACGTGATCGTTGCGTAACAAAAGGTCGCGCAACGAATTTTCTTTCGCGAAATAAACAGTTTGGTGAGTACGTGAATCTAAACAGGACAAACAAATTCTCTAGTAGCTGCTAGCTAACGAATGTTCTTTTCGTGAATGAATGTTCGTAACAAAAGTTCGCGCAACGAATGCTTCCGAAACAAATTCGCGAAGCGGTACGCGTTGAGTAGGTAGGTAGGAAATTTTCATGGTGAGTTTACCTAGTAGTAACATTACCTAGTTGTAACTCAAAAGGTATAATTTCCTGAAGTATTTTTGCTTGTTTCAGATCTTGACACAACTGAATCATTTAAAGATCGTTATATTTTATTCTTAACCCTGGTATTCTACTAAAAGTTAAGAAAGTCCGAGCACTCACTTCAAACTCGACCACAAAAATAGGGTTGTCGCATTTTATTTTTTGTTACACCACATCACTTAAGTAACGCCTCAAAAACTGGATCCGCTCTCCGGCTCCCCTTCAAAGTTAACAAAGGAATGTGTAGCGAGCTGGGGTTTTAGCAACCCTATGTTTCTTACAATGTTTTGTATGGAGTGCGAGTTGCAAAAGAAAGTGAGGGGAGTACTTATGTTATGTTATAGTTTTGTTTAAGTACTAGGAAGAAAATAATACGGTGAGCTTAATTTACATGGATTTAGAACATAATTTTGTTTGCAAAAGTAGACGTAGCGGTTGCAAAAACGGTTGAAATGTAAAGGCAAATTTCGCGATCAGCACATTTAAACTGAGTTCAAGAGCTGTCGTGTCATCATTGTTGTGGAATATTGACACTGACAGCTCTTGAACGCGGTTTACTTAAACGTGGTAAGATTTTTTTAAATTAAGCTGGACTGATCGCGTTCAGTTGTGTTGGTGAAATTCCCCCTAAATATATAATTTACTCGCACATCACTTTTTTAACAAGTTTTAGTACAACGGGGTCCCAAGCTAAACTTTGATTAGCACAAAGTGGTTTTTTAATAGAGCAGTGGTGGCCTAGTGGTAATGCGTTGTAGGTCATGGGTACGAAACCAGGCAGGCACTTTACTTTGTGTAAATAATTTCATCACCACTGCTCTCAAAACGGTGAAGGAAACATCGTGAGGAAACCGGCATGTTCTAGAACCGAAAATTCGAAGACATGTGACATCTACCAACTTCTGCGCCCGCATGATGGATTACAGCCCACTCCCTCTCGAAGAGAGGAGGCCTGTGTCCCAGCAGTGGGAACATTATAGGCTGATTATGTATATATGTTTGTGCTATTTATATAATAGTATATGTATATATATATGTAGTATGAATAATAGTTAAAATTTTCAAAGAAAAAAACAGTGGCACTCCGGGGGTGCCGACAGAAGTGAAAACTTGAAAAAAAATCGGCACCACGGTAATCAACGCTGGTGTCGTCACAGTGTCGCGAAGTCAATGGTTTAGTCCCATCTCTAAAATGCCTAACGCGCCTAAAGAAGTATTCAATTTTAAAAAAAATCCTCAGGTTAGGCACTCACACGTAATGAATCTTCAAGTCCAGTTTAATTAGAAACAAGATTGAGACCAAATGAAGCAATAAACACACCAAAAACAATTCTTAGTTGTGCAAAATGCAAATGCATCTCCTATAAATAAATACAGTGGCGTTAATTAACTTAATTACATGTAAATGAAGTAACAGTTTAATGATGCTTGACTCCTTGCATACATGAGCACGTGATTTGAACGATTTGCCGCTTGGCGCATTCAAATTGTATGCTCGAAGGATCTCTGACTGACTGAACCAGTGTCTGTGTGTAGCAGGTCGTGAGAAATGTTGATGTGAGAATATTAGGAGCGTTGGTAGAGGTAATAGTCATGAATCGCTTTTGAGGAGTTATTTATTATCTAGTTTGCATTGGGCACACAAATAAAAACCTAGTTTATAAAATACTAGTTTCTGCTCGCGACTCCGACCCACCGCATCGCATTTCATCGCCCGCTCTTTTTTTTTTCAAATGCGACTTTTAGTTCTGGTGATTAACCCCTACGTATAAACAAACAAACAACTACCACTTTATAATCATCATCAGCCTATAATGTTCCCATTGCTGGGACACAGTCCTCCTCTCTGTGAGAGGGAGTGGGCCGTAATCCACCACGCGGCCCCAGTGCGGGTTGGTAGATGTCACATGTCTTCGAATTTTCGACGATACGCCGGTTTCCTCACGATGTTTTCCTTCACCGTTTTGAGAGCAGTGGTGATGAAATCTCTTTATAATATTACATATTAAACTAGCTTCTGCCCACAACTTCGTCCGCAAACCTATAACGTCCTCCAGAATTAGGCTATCCAATGCAAAAAGATTTTTTCAAGTCTGACACTGGAATTTTCGAAGATTACCCTATGCATACAAACTTACAAACAAAATTTACCTCTTTCAATCTGCCTAGCCTTTTCCCAACTATGTTGGGGTCGCCGCGACCAACGGCTTAACGTGCTTTCCGAGGCAAGGAGGAGTCTCGGTACGTAGAAATGGTCACCCATCCACGGACCAACCCTGGCAAGCGTAGCTTAACCTGATGGATCGACCCGTGCGGCTGTTAGTACTTAGCCACGAGCTCCTCACTTAGCCACGAGCTCCTCAAATTTTTCCTCTTTATAATATAATAATATTAAGTATAAATATAGATTTAAACTAGCGACCCGCTCCTGTTTCGCACGTTTTTACGACTTGACAACATATCGAATTAACTTTATTAGTATTACCCATATCATCTTCCTGCTCTTGTCCCATGTTACTTATGGGGTCGGCGCAACACGTTTCCTTTATCCATTCTCCCTTGTCAAAATGTAGATAAGTTTAACAGTATAATGTACACAAAACTTCCGGAATAAATACTCTAAAAAAACAAATTCGCGACCACTGTCTCCAGATATATTTTAATCTTAATTAAATGGCCAATTTTAATAACATATTTTATCAGATAAGATGTAATGCATGCTATCGCGGACTTTTCTGTTGATTTTGTTAAGATATACAATCCAGTAGAAGATAAATTTTATATATCTGTTAGGTACGGATTAAGTCAGCGCACGCCATGTAAGCGCTCAAAAAAGTGCCTTTTTCACGACTTGATAAAACGTCAAGTTTCAGTACTACGTTTACGTTTAATATAAAAGAATCATATATATTAACCTTCCGGAATACATTCTCTAAATGATGTTGAAAATTTCATCAAAATCCGTTGCGTATTTTAGAAGAACAACGCTGACATACAGACAAACGTGAAAAGCGAATTTGTTTTATAATATTTAGTGTAGAAGAGATGGAAATTAGAGATAGAGAAGAGATATAGAAGAGATAGAGAAGAGGTAGAGAAGAGATTAGAGATAGGCAATTGTGCGATGCCGCCGCGTTGCTGTGCTCGCGCGATGACGCGTGACCAATTAGGACACTCAAAAGAGATTTGTAACTTTGATTGCACGATCGCACGATCAAACCCATCGTACGATTGTTAAAGCATTTCTTGTGCTCGCGCGATGACTTGCAAGCTTCAAATAGGACGCTCTAAAGAAAAGAGTGTGTGTTAATCTCATCGTGCGACGAAATCTCATCGTTTGCTCGTGAACGAGAACACGTATAGATTCATCAACTTGCTAATAGTCTACATAATTATACTTCAGAACAACTGCTATACAAATCAAAATACCTATTTCAACTACGTACCAACTAATCAAGTAATTAAGGCTGTTTTATAATAGGCTTTATTCTGAAATAGGCGGCTATGTATATACTTGCGTATTTATGAGTTTTCAGCCATTAACACCATTTATAACTCGCCTTCAATTAAGACGAGCCATGAAAAATAAGGGGTTCTTAACAAGTTATTATTAAACCTTTAACTCTTTGGAGAAGTAAATTTTTGACCACTTTCACGTATTAATCGTTCTAATAAAAAATTATGGTAGAAAAGTTTACTCACCGACTTTATAATTCTTGAAAAACTTCACTGCGAATCTTAATCTTAGTGAGTTAGCGTTAAGGGCCTTATACTACCTAAAATTGCTTAGCACGATCGTCCGTTATATCAAAAAAACCGCAGCATTAATTTTGAAATAAATATATGTTAAAGGTGATTAATATATTCCATAAAAAGTTGTGACATTATCCGATGACCTTGTGAAGGCCGCAGGAATCAGCTGGATGCGGAAAGCACAGAATCGGTCGAAGTGGCGGTGCTTGGGGGAGGCCTATGTTCAGCAGTGGACGTCTTTCAGCTGAAATGATGATGATGATAAAAATTTACCTCCAAACCGAACAAAACCGCTGGTATTCAAAAAAAATCTTAAAATTAGATCATTAAACTTTGCATAATAACTGTAACTATAAAGCAGATACTATGTTTTATTTTAATTACCTATATTTTCGTCGTAAAAAGCTTAACGGCTTAACGTGCTTTCCGAGGCACAGAGCTTGGTATGTAAAGATGGTCACCCATTCACGGACCAACCGCGGCAAGCGTAGCTTAACATGATCGATCGACTCATGCGGCTGTTGCCCACCCGAAAAAAAAAAAAAAAGGTCATTGCGAATGAAGTTTAAGAAACTAAAAGGTTTTGGATTGGGATAACAAAGAGCCTTTAATGTTTAGCTTAAAATTTTTGTAGTACAAAAATGCACACAATTCTCGATACCAGTGTACTTTTGTGTTTGAAACAAAAGGAACTCGGAAAGGATCTAACAGCCATCAAACAAAAAAAACAAGATGTTTTTCTACACAGGGTAAGTTTTTATCCAGTGCGCAAACTCTAACACGTGACTTTACTCATCATTATGAACAACTTTTACTATGGGACCAAACCTGAAATCTCTAAAAAAAAATCAGCTGTTATTTCCCTACATTTATTTTCGCATAACTCTTCAAAATATAGGGAACAGCTGTTTTTTTTTTTGTGATTTCAGGTTTGGTCCCATAGTAAAAGTTGTTCATAATGATATCACGTGTTAAAGTTTGCGCACTGGATAAAAACTTATCCTGTAGATAATATTACTTTTCCTTTAAACAATTATTTATTTTTGATTCTCTCCCTAGATCTTGTTTCTTGTTAATTTATTGTTCACGGTTCACCCATTCGTATCTTCAATTAAAGCGGGAACTCGTTTAAATGAGAAATTTAAGAATTATTTATGAACATCAAGTGCATTAATTATGTAAAACATTGAATATTCATTTTTTTTAAATTATTATGTTTATATTACTGAGGATTTCATGGGGTTACTAGTAAATTCAAAATACCTTAGAAAATAATAATTTCTGATAGGTACCTAAACGTAGAACACAATATTAAGTAAGTACTTAATTCTTTGGACTCATAAGTAGGATACTCCTCAATGAAAGGCAGAGCTTTTATGTAACAGTGACACTTATGTTTGCAAATAAATGAATAAAATTCATTTTTTTAAATGAATTTCAAATGAACTTTATTCATTTATTTAATGAATGAATTATCATTCATTAAATAAATGAATTATCATTCATTAAATAAATGAATAAAATTCATTTATTTGCAAACATAAGTGTCAGTGTTACATAAAAGCTCTGCCTTTTATTGAGGAGTATCCTACTTAAGAATCCAAAGAATTCAGGATTTATTTGCAACTCACTACTCACTAGACATAATAATATTTGAAAACAAATTCATTTTAGTAGTCCTTTTGCCCCGGGGGTTTAAAATCATTAATGACATTCAACTTCTTGTTGTGCTGCCGAAATAGCAACAGTAAACGACATTAACAGTGAACGTACTCGCCGCGAGTAAAACGCAATTTCACTAATTTGTTTTGCAAACATTCGTTGCGCGACGAACATTCATTCGTGAAACGAACAGTTTGATGAGTATGTGAATCGAAGCACAAAAAAGAACAAATTCTAATATGCCTATCACACTTTATGATTTTGCATCACTGTCAAAATCATAGTGATCTTTATTCTCGTCACAATAATGTTTCTGTAGGGTTGCTGCCACTGACAAGTCTGTCCACAGTGATCTTTATTTTCGGAACTATAAGGTTGCGGTTGGGTTGCTGCTGTCAGAGGTAATAACTGTGTAAATACTGTAATTGTGCTCGCAAACGAATGTTCGTTTTGCGAATGAATGTTCGTTGCAACAAAATGCGTTGTAACAAAATCTTGCAAACGAATCTTAGCAAAACAAATTCGCGAACCGAATGCTCGTGGTGAGTACAATACTTTTGTTCATCACAAAATAATAATATATACCTACAGTCACATATACAAAGGCCATAAAGCTCATTGTTAAGGGTTTTGGTCAAGCCCAAAAAATTCGGGCATGCCCAAAGTTAGTTAAGCTTTGACCGCAACCTCAAGCTTAGTTAGGTTACTATATCAAACCTTTTTTCTAACAAACTATTTGGCACCATTTGGTTTATTTCGTGTGTCCATAGAGTGTGTTTGGGAGTTAGCCAGTTAGTGCAAGCTGATACTGACCAGCTGAATCTTTGATCAATTTTGGAGTAGTGTTGGAACAAGTAAAGAACAAAATTGTGCTAGAGTGCACTTTGTTGATATAAAAACACTTTATTTGCGTGTGTCTGTATAAATGAAGCTTATAAATTCTCATTGAAGAATAGGTGACATACATAAATGGAAAATAGTCTTGTCGACTGTTCGTATAAAATTGTTAAATTAACCTATACTCCATTTGAAATAAGATTAGACATTTGACTAAACCTTTTTTACAGTCCATTCAACCGATTTTGAGTTCTATTGCGTTGGTGGCATGACAAATGACAGCTGCAGTAAACAGTTGGTATTGTAACCACATTTTTGCTTTTAATGCCATCCTTATGCCTACGGTATAGAAGTCAGAATCGGTTGAACGGATTGTAAAAAAGGTTTGTTTAAATGTCTAATCTTATTTCAAATGGAGTATACGTTATCATAAGATATATTGATCTCGCATCTTCACACAATATCGTGAATTGCAGAGTGCTCTGCGATCGAAATATTTGTTTTGCCTCCTTTCTGCAACTGTTTTTATTGTTATACTCCTGCTAGTACACAGAATCTCCTTAATTTATATAAAACCATTGTATAGATAATTTAATGGAAATTAATTCTGTACTTTTCAATATACGAATACCAACTACTAAGCGTGCAGAAGGAAACACCGCTTATAAAGTTATAAATATCCGAACATTTTATTTTATAAAATATCATTATTTTCCGCACAAACCTGAGTCGGGAAGCAGCTTCCCTTTCAGTTCCACGTCGCTTTCCGCCGACGTTGCTCCATAGTTCTTATACGTTTTTCCCGAAGGCTCCTCAAACTTCGTCACTTTGAATCTTTCCGACATTTTCACTCAATTTTAACACTTATTCTTACACTGATAACACTAGTTTTACACTAACACTTGATATGGATATACACTGTTTCGTTAACACTGATATGTTTCGTGATACGTATTGTTTTGGTCACATATACATTGTTTTTCACTGTTTTGTCTTGGTGCTGGTATTACTATAAACAACGATTTTGTTTGAGTATTGTAGAATCAGTGAAATATCGATGTTGGCTACTTTTCTTTTGCTATCGCAAAATATTTCGAATGATTCAAGCAAGTAAAACCTACTAAAGATCAGCGGAATTACAAAAAAGGAATTTCAATAAATAAAAAACCGGCCAAGTGCGTGTCGGACTACGCACAATGAAGGGTTCCGTAGTTGAGATAAATTTATTTATCCCAAGAACAAACTTAACATTGTAGTTGAAAAACATGTTCTCCCATACATTCCAACTGCAAATATAAGTTTGTAAGCACAATGTTGGGAGATTTACCATGTTATTTTAAGACCATAGACTTCTTATAGGTTTTTTCTGTAATTTATGAGTAAAGAGCCATACTATGTATTTTTTTCATAATTTTAGGTCCAGTAGTTTCGGAGATAAGGGGGGGAATGGTAAATTTTCATCGAATTTCTTTAACAGAGTTTATTTTAAAATTATATAAATAATATTTTTAAGATCCTCGCAACAAGCCCTTTCATTTGATATGTCACACGGTACTATTAGCAAAAGTTGTTTTTAAAATTTTCTTGTTTGCCCCCCAAAAGTGACCCCTTTATTCAAAATTTATTTATTTACATTACACATTCGTGTTTGGGTCACATTAATACATATGTGTACCAAATTTCAACTTAATCGGTCCATTAGATTCGGAGCAAATTGGCTGTGATAGACGGACAAACAGACACACACACGAGTGATCCTATAAGGGTTCCGTTTTTCCTTTTGAGGTACGGAACCCTAAAAAAAACATACATTTTTAAAATAAATTAAAGCGAAACAGTAACTTTTTGGGCATAATTAATAACAAAAATAAAATCTACAGTAGACCACCGGAAAAGTCATTTTCATCTACGGCAGCAAAAACTTTTACGTGAACAAAATAAAATGAAAAAAACTCTCATTCGAATCCTAAGCAAAACATTTTTCTTTGCTTTTATAGAAAGTTCTCGACCTTATTAAAGCTGCCGGAGGTTTACCTGCGAGCTAGGTAATAAATGAGCACTAATGAGAAGTAATTACTTAACTTGGTTTACTTCTATGTGCTATGTACACGTAAACAATATCAGGATAATTCTGGTTGGCAAGCACTTATTAAGCGAAGTAAGCTAAGCAATCTAATTTTCTTCGAATTTTATTTGTTATGAAGGGTTATAGCTATAAATTCTTACAGCGTTATCACACTGACGATTTGCCAGCGTGTTTCCAGCGAGGCGATTTGTGAGCGTGCTCTCCGTGGGTGCAAAGCGAGCTAGCCGCGACTACGCACCGTGTTCTCCGCGTTTTATTTTGTACACTTGTTTCACTCGCTCTTGTACACTCACGTCAATCACTCTCGTCACGCAAACGCCGCGAACACGTTGCGCACACGTGGCGTGCTCGCTACGCAAACGCAGCAAGCACGTTGAAAAATCACCTCGCTCGAAACACGCTCGTCAATCGCCAGTGTAATAGGGCCTTTAAGAAGGAGGTAACAGATAAGTAAAGGAGTTACCCTTACGCCAACACAAAATAAAATAAACACGCACAAAAACACTTAGCCTTGCTTAGACTTAGACATGTCCCGTCTCTATCTTCCACTTGCAGTTTGACAGTTAAACGACAGTGACAGGAATTAAACCTTAGCTAAAGTACGAGGTAAGTAACGTTTATAGAACTCGGTCGTAGTATAAAGATCAGCCAGACAGAAAGCGTGATGACGGGGCTGAATTATGTCCCGGACATACTAGGTTAGTGATGGGTTAGTGCTACTCGTGAATCTCTCTAGTGCATCTAACTGATCGTAGAATCGCCAAGAAACCTAATTTGATAGTTTTGTTGCCTGTTATCTCGGAAAATCTTCAACCGCGCTCTTTAAAGCGTGATCCTTTTTCACCATGATATTCAGAACACTCCGCCAGATGGGCAATCGATTTATTGAGTACTACAGGTGCACAGATAATGAGCCAGTCAAAGTGACACTTCGTCGCATTGACATTATAAACCCTGAAGACGCAGTGACTGTGTTCGAAAGGGCTGCGGTAGAGAAGCGCTTCCCACCAAGCAAGATCACTTGGCTTGGTCGAAAGAGTCTTCCTTATCAATGGAGGAGTGGTACTTTCTCTAAGCGACACATTATTATTTTCCGACATCCACGCAAACGAAGTTGCGGGCACAGCTAGAAATGAATATAAATATTTTCACTCCTCTTGCTCAAAAATTCCGTCATAGTAGCGTACCAGAGCAGGAAAAAACTAGTATATCTTGCTCTAGGGGAAAAAGTCTTTATTCTTATGTGAAACTAGCTTTTTGCTACCGCATACCGGGATAAAAAGTTTCCTTAAAAATTCTGATTGAACAAATTGTATATTTTTTTAAATAAAATAATTATTTAACATTGTATTGGATTATTTTATTTTCTCGCAATCATAGTGAAATTTTGAGTGTAACACACGGCGCTAAAACCCATTCTAACTCGGTTTCTATTTACTCGGGAGTAAAACTACCTTGATAGAATGGGTTATTTTAGCCCCTGGTATAACAATCTACTATTTTGTTTTCTCTCCTACTTGCATCTTACTAAAAAACAGTACGTGTAACACTGATGTATAAGATGTTTCTAAAGTGCATATGCATATATGCACAAGCAACGATATCCGCTAGTTCACTGATAATATTGGATAACGGGCGTCTTCCTTTGGGGAGTGCCTAATATTATAAAGCCGATCAAAGGATGTGGTATAATCTTAGACAGCAAAATATTTGCGAAAATGGTCGGAAGCACGCGTGCAACCAGTTTCTTCATCATTATGAAATTGAATTGTTGAATTCACAAAAATGTTTACCATTTTTTTTTATTCTTGCCTTCCTTTGATACGCGTGACCGTTTATAATAATTGCACACTTGCATAAAAATGTACTCCATTCTGATGATAGAAAAGCTTTGTATACTGACACTGAATCTTCTGTTACTTTGAGATTTTATTTCTAACTAGCTGGTACCCGGCGCGTTGCTGCCGCAAAAGAAATTGTACTATGCTTAAAACCTTTGCGTAAGTGCAAGCAATAACTTGAAAAAGTTTTATCGCAATCGGATTAACGGTATGGCAGCGCATAAAATACTTACAAACAAACATTGATTTTTATTTATTAGAAGATCAGACAATCGTTTGGTACAACAATTATCTTGAAATATTTCAATCCATTTCTTTAAACACGTAAATGTGTGCTAATGAACGAATGCCGTGGTTCTGCAACACTCGTAGAAAAACGCCGCGTAACCTAACTGCAGTGAGGAAATTATGCCGATTTATACAACCCTTACTTTGAGTAGGTATAGAGTTCTTCAATATTATTAGAAGGAAACTTGAAGAATAGTTGTAGTTTGTACTGTTATGTTAAATAAAGAAATTATTTTTAAGGAACCACCCTTAAAATTTTTAGTTGTAAATCCTTTCATTTTTAAGAGTCATTGGATTCAGAAAAAAATAGTTCTTCTGCATACAGCTTTCTAAGATAAAATTAAACACCTAATGAAATGGAATGTTGGCAGTACGGAATGGTTCGGAAAATTCCGGCAAAATCCCGAGTAAGCGGGACTGCCATAGTAAATCGAATTAAAAAGATTCCTCTTGTATGTGACGCGAGCTTGGAGCGCTAAAATGCAAATGCTGCAATGTTTTTCTGTTAGAGTCAAAATAAAAAAAAAGCAAAAGTGTTGAAGATTATGAATGGACTGTTCATTATAACGTTCACTGGAGTAAGTGGAGTAGTGGACGTTTATGAACTGAATGTAATCATGATGAATGAACTAAAGGGAAGTTTATAACTGAATGGATAGAATACGTGGCACTTGATTGTACAGTTGATCCCTTGATTGTTGTCGACATAACTCACAGAATAAGCAACGTAATGATAGGACGCCCTCAGGCTAGGTGAAGCAATCTTAGCAGTGTGGCTGATAGCAGCTAGATGTGAGTTGCTAAATGCTAAATGGTTTGCAATAGGAGAGGCCTATCTCCAGCACTGTACTGCTGATGATGATGGTTGTACAGTACACCATATTAATTTAGAATCTTGGTAAGTTACTGTGTTATAATGGACGGGCTTCTCGCTACATGCAATTTTGCTACAGATAGCAACCAATAGAGATATCGAAATGTTAGTAATTATAGCACAGTATCCATTCGCGTCAAAATAGTTATATGTATTTCATGTTTTAGCGCTATTTTCACCCATCATAATATTTTCCGAATAACAACCGCTAAAGATATCTTCCCCATTTAAGAAAATAGTTCTAAAGGTGCCATAAAAACAGAACGACGTAAATGTATAAAAAGTTAAATTAATATTTTATTCTTATATCTTTTTGCAATCACTTCTCTAAATCTATCATGTAGGTAGATAACTTGGTACTTGCGTAAGCATAGATATATTAAAACTGCAAAAGAAACCTGTTTTTCCTCATTCATCTGTTTATTCAAGTTTGTTCTATTTGGTTTAAACCAGACTCTACCAAGTTTGTATTTGAGTTGCATCAATCTCTATATTGCTGAACATTGGTTTACCTTGGAAGATTGGAAGATCAACAATTAAAAATAACAATTCCGACAAAGACAACCTACATAATCTCACACAAGAATAAAGCAAGCAGCAGCAAATAATCAATTAGGGTCTTAATAACTCTGAAGTTCAGGACTACATTATGTCTAACAGTGAATTGAACTTGATAATAGCAACAGAGCTACTGCAAACATTACATTTCCTATCCAGATTAAGTCTAAAGGACATTAGAACAAAGGAAGGTGTGGGCCAGTTTACTAAATAATATGATACTAGGAGTAATTAGTAGGTACATAATGAGAAAAGTTTTGAGTATGAATGTGATCGGCTATACGAGTAAGGAAAGACCAAAGAAACGATGGATGAACTGTATGAAAGAAGATATGGCTAGAAAGAGGGTGACAACTGAGATTAATAGATAATTATAAAAGAAAAATACATGTTAAGCCGACCCTAAATAAATTGTGATATAAGCCAGAAAAATGATAATGATAGTAGGTACTTGTCAAGCAGGCTATACACAAGTTTAAGCATTGTACCATACAACAAAGAAATGATCCAATCATGACGTCATCTAATCCAGACATACACTGTTATCTGTTATCAAGTAAAGTATTAGATCCTTGAACATTTAGGCCAGTATTAGGCGAGGTAGTTATATATGAAACTGGTTCTAAAATTATTCTTGTATCACACTTATTAAAGCATGATCAGGCTTTTAGAATATGCACTTTAAATCTGTATAAAAGAGTAAGATTATTGCAGATTAATTTATACAAAAGTAAAACTGGTTTTTACTATTACACAATCAATACCGTACATCAAGTTTGTATTTTTTTGTTAATTGAATTTATCAAGCAAAAAATGCGCTTTGACGTGGAGTTGCGGCCACCAGTCCGTATTACTCACAGTATTATCACCTATTTATAACTAGCACCTATTAATAAACGAAAGTTACTCTTAAAATAGTTTTTGCTAGCAGATTGTCTTAAGCGTTTGATACGGAGTCATTGTGGTGGCGGTGACATCATTATTATGCAACAATCGAATTTCATATTTGTGACATACCTAATCAGTGTTTCTATGTAAGGAATTCATAATAACCTATTTATCGTTAGATGATTTAAGCTACTATCGATAAATTTTGATTGGAATGCCTCAAGGATCCATCTTGGAACCGTTTTCAGAAGAAACCATCTCTTAGTTGTAAATAAAATCAGCTTCATAATAACCTAATTTAATATTTCAGAGAAAAATTCCATACCGAGTAGCTCATTAGGTACTATAAAATTACCTAGTTCTTCTTGCAAAAGACTGTTCACTTCATGGAAAAGATATTTCATATAATTGGAACATCTTTATTCATACCTAATTATTTGGGAAATAAATTCA
The DNA here is from genome assembly GCA_963680765.1 of Agrochola lychnidis. NCBI lineage: Eukaryota > Metazoa > Arthropoda > Insecta > Lepidoptera > Noctuidae > Agrochola > Agrochola lychnidis. The sequence continues at coordinate 21,644,665 of OY796849.1, forward strand.
AGCAAAAATCTCATTTAGCTAGAGCGCTATTTATTAAAGAGTATTCTATCCATTTACTTTATTATTATTCTGTTTATTTCCTAGATATTTATGAAATGGGATGGTATTACACTTGAATACGTTATTGTGTACATTACATAGAAATACACACACACATCACATATTTATATGCTACTTTATTTATAACTGCAACTTAACCACCATTGACCATAATCGATTGATTGTAACTTGTGGACATGGTGTACTTATATTATGAACGTTTAATCACAAAAACATTTAATCGATTTAAGTAAAACAAAATTACTTTTCAATACTGTGCACCGTTGAAACAGAAAGTCTATGTACTGACAACAAACGTACGAGCAGCTTGCACGAGTGGATCCAATGAATTTATACGAAGCAACGGAGGTTGCAAATTGAGAAACAAATGGTGCCCTTATTCTCTTCACTTGCAAACAGACTGGAGATTTTCTTGAAATACTTCTTTGATATGTAGACCTTACTAGGAAAATGTCTGGTGTAAATATTTTGTTTTATTTTAAGACTGTATTGGGTCGTTTATCTTGGCTAAATATTTGTTTATTGGATGTGAAATAGGCGTTTGCCCACCAGAGGATAGCATTGCCTTGTTAATATCCAAAGATACTTTAGCAAAAGAACTACAAACTTGACCTTTTGTCTGACTGTGTAGCAGTTAAAAATAAGAAATCAATATAAATCCCTGATACATTAATAATTAATTCAATGCTGTAACCGTAAACCGGCAACCATCATGTATAATGCACAAACCCCAGAATCGAAACACCTTTCAGTCAAAATTACACTGTTTTAACCTATGCATATAAATGTAGAATAATCTCATCAAGTCCTTCAGTTACTGCTATTATTGTGTACATAATGGTCTCAACTGGGTGAACACTTGGCCTACAAATAATATAGTTGCAGTATTGATAGATGTGGCGATGTAGCTCCTTAGACTCCTGTTTATTGTGGTCAATGTAAACAAATCAACGACTAAATATAATGCTATTTGATTCTGGTTTCCATTTCTAATTTGAATTGACTATTTTGGGAATTAACAGTCTGATTGTCTATTAATTGAAGCTAGAATCAACGATAATAATTCTAATGCGAGAAAATCATTTAGGAAATACGAGTAAGACAAATAAAGATTTTACCCTTCAGTGCAGATTAACGAATTCGATATATCAAATAACAAAGTGTATTGGACGATGAATGATAGGTTTTCAACTGATAAACAAATCCAATTAATAATGAATACAAATGCAGAAATTCTGATAGCACATCAGATAACAAACAATGGTCCGAACACATAAGCATTCAATTTGTAATAATAGTTGATATATACGGGCGGAGTAACGAACTATGCTGGACTATATCATGAGATACAAACGTTAGACAGTTTGCCAAGAGAAATACTATAAATATTGTAACGCCATGCCTTTCAAAGGTAAACTTATATCAATCTTAGACAGGATGCTAATAGAGAAGTACGCCCCAAATATTTGTAATTTATTTATAATTTGGATATGAGCAAGATAATGATGACGAGACAGGATGTTAAATTTCTTAAGGAAACAGGTAAGTATTAATAATGATTTCTTCAACAGTTGCTGTTATTGAATAGCTTCCAAATAATGTACCCCAATTTAGTCACAATTTAAATTACAAATTGAAATTGCTTTTCATATCTATCAAAATTATAGTTAAATTTTCTACATTGTAGTGACATTTCTTAACGAAAGATATAACAATTCAATTCCAGACCAATTTCGCTAGCGATGGTTCCATCTATAATAGATTTACATTAATAAATTTGAAGGCTTTCAGCAAATTATAATTTCTGGAGAGAACTATCTAGAAAATTCTGAATGTAAAAAAGGTGAATATAAAGTTGTAATAGAACTGAAAACACTAAAGAAGTATTAAGGAATCGAGAAAGACAAATTATAGCAAAAACTTTGTCTCGGCAAAATAGGATCAAACGACTTGGGTCTTGGGTCGAATATAGAAGAAAAAGAAGTTATTACAAGAAAAGAACTTAAAATGAAGGTTTTTGATTGTTCAGAAATAAAATATTAAATGATAAATAATTGATTATCAATGGACACTCATTCGATTAAATTACATTTCTAATCTAAATGTCTAATCAATAGCTATAGGTAATAGGTATTATAATTATTATAAATCCTAAATATTTTGCATATTGCGGTAGAGTGACGCACTTTTCTCAATGTCTGTTTGGCTTCTAATCTACTCGTAAAGTGCTTAAGTAAATAGGAGTTGTAGTCAGTTATTCATATTTACTTAATGAGTAAGTATTTAGTACCTATACCTAGTAATGAAAAGGAACCAAAACGTGTTTAGAATGGATTCACAAAGTATTCCTTACCCAGTTACCCTTGGGCAAAGTATACGCCCTAAAAAAAAACGTTTTACTAATAGTATAAACTACTAGCCTTCGCCAGCCGCTTCACCCGAGTGATATCTATATAAATTATATACTATGTTACTCATTGATAATATAGCATTATACTGGTGAATGAATTTTTAAAATCGGTCCAGTAGTTTTTGAGTTTATTTATTAGAAACAAAAATACAAATATTTTCTATTATTAATGTAGATTGAAGCAAAGAAAAAGAAAATGAATAAATACGTACAGATGAACCATTTATTAGCAAAAGTGTGAAGTATCAATAATATCCCGGTTGCAATAACCAATAGAACTCAATGAAAAGTAAAAAGTTCTAGATAGGTAAACACTTTTCCTGGAAGTTCAACCTCAGTTTCCTTTACTTCTAGAATTGGTATTAAATTATTTTATATTGACACAGATGAGCGAAATAAACCAAAGGTTTTAACTATGGAATTGTATCTACACTTATTTACGTGTAACTTATAAGTTAAAACATTTCGGAACCAAGTTCATCGTGCGTTACACTAAAGAGTTGAACTCTCTGAGAATATCTCTCTCTTAAGTTACGCTGCGCGATGGCCGTTCTGCGTGAACGTGACGCATATTTTCTCCTAACTTGTTCTTTTTTGTGTTTGTCTTCTTTGTTTGCGTCATGTTTACCGCAAATAAACGTATTTTCTTAATATTTTATATTTTTATTTCTAACTCCTAGAGTTTTGTCTATGTCAGTGTTTATTTGTGTACCCAAAGAGCCATAACCTGAAAGACTATAAACATCGAGGTTACTTTTTGGCAAGTATGCAGCACCATCGACTACAGCATCGCTTATCATCACGTCAGATAGTTGGAAGAAAGCGCGTTAAAAATTGCATATCTAAAAATGTTGGACTCAAGTGGTTACCTACGTAACACACTTTCTAATTTCTAATCCATTGCTTCAAATGTTTCAAAAGTTCGTCTGCTTGACAGCGTAAATAACGCAATGAATGTTGTCGAATTGTCAAAATGAAAGGCATTGCAATTGTTACTGTGCTACTCAATTACCACGCAGATGCCCAATAAGGTCCATATCATATCTGACATACAAATTTTGTGGTACCACAAAATCACTGCGTAAATACTGTGTAAGAATTCGAGTGCACCAACAGAAGTAATTCTACTTATAAATATATCGGGTAGCAATCGGCCGATACCGAAGCGATCCGGTGCAACAAACGCCCGGTCAAATGACACCAATTGATATGTATTGTAAAATTGATACTTAGCTATTGAGAATTGAACGCCAAGGACGCTTCATCGCTATTTCATTTAAGGCATTCGTCTGCATATTGATATTAGTTTAAATAAATTTAACGTTATTTGGTAGGTCAGTTTTTTTTTGGTCACTAGTGGAGGTGAATTTAAAACTAGCGCATTATAGAATCATGACATTAGACGGTTTTTGTCTCATCAGTTGTCGTACAGAAGAATGAGGGACATGTCTTGAGGAACGTTTGAAGCATGTATTTGGAAGACTATAAGAGTATAAGAAAACCAAAGAATTATAGAATGGATAGTATAAAAAATGATTTGATTAAAAAATAAAATACTGAAATATCTGCTGATAGACAGTACGAAAGAAGAAAACATTGTTGACTGCAAATAAAGTGTAATAAAGGCAAACTCAAAGTATTTATTTCAAGTAAACCATTTACAGGCTCTTTTGAATTGTCAAAGAATCGGTCAGTTAGTCAGAAAGTTGAAGCTAGTTGCCCATTCCAAAACGTAGATTTCTATAGAGAAGAACGGGCAAGAAACTCCAAGGACACTCTTTTAAATATAGATATTACAAAATCCTGGGTACATTATTGTTGCTTCTATATGTGAGAACAATGTACAAAAAATAATCAAAGCAACTGAAAATACAAGATTAAAAATAAGCAAGGCGATGATGAGATAATTTCTGTCTATCTGTCCCCATTTTGCAACAAGAAATGCTTCTTCTAATACCTTTAAAGAGATTATAAAACGCTATATAGTATTATAGCCGCCACCTATGAACAGTCACCCTTGACCCCTGTCTCGGCGCGAGTATAAGTGCCTTTTATGACACCCTCTTCAAATGATCGCTGATGCTTCAAGTGCACTAGCAACAAGCACATCGATTTGTTACACTGCTTTTTAACACAGGTTTTCCATGAGAAGCAAACTTGCGTATAGCTTGTCCACTTTGAAATGACGCCCCGGATTACCGCATTCACGTATATGGTACCAACAAATTTATCGTCGATAGAAAGACTCCTTAGATCTTAAAACAAAATTATCCTCAAGTAATAGTATCTTTAATTAAATGTCTATAAAGTGAGTATTTGCTCCCCGCAGACAGGGGCGACGCGACAGTCCAACATGATTCTGGTAGAACAATTTCCATGAATCCTTTATTGAAATTGTTCTACTAGAGTCGCATCGCACTGTCTCGTGTCACCTGTCTGTGGGAGTCTTAAGAGAGCTAGATTGTAATTCTGGGAAAACACAGCCACTGGTTGGAAGTACTACTCCTTACCAATATCGAACTACAGATCCTAGGTACGTAGGTTAGGTAAGTCGACTTCGTATCACTTTTGACAACAAATCCCAGTAAATTAAAACTTCACTAAGTCGAAAAATTTCTAACCTTCATATAGAAAGATAGACCTTGTCGTGTTATGACGAGCAAGTGACATTCAACTGTGGGCCGTTTGTCCACTGCCACGTTAACAGAACGTTAACGAGAACGAGATGACGGCGCAGAAGTAATGATACCGTCAACTGCCCTAACTTCGCCTTGCGTCCTGTTTGCCTGAAAAAGCTGTAATATATTTTTCATTTTATTTATTTATTCATTTATTTATTTAACCGTTTATGTACACACATATAAACAGACAAGAAGAAAGGAACAGAAAAATACGTACAAAGGTGATGCTTATTTCTATAGAAATCTCTTCCAGCATACCTGCGATAGGAAAGTAATTAAAGAGATGATATGGCAATCGAAACTTAAAGCTCTCTATGACAACTCAAAGTTTTGATTGCCATACAATTTAGGGCAGCGAAGTTAGGGCAGTTGACCGGTACATACATTAACTATGGCCACCGCACGTCCAAATTCAAATTATTTTATTTCACATAAACCTACATGGGCACTTATGAAACGTCAGAAGCTAGGTGTATGGTTCCAACTGATTGTTTCCTATGGAGAAGAGCCGGCAAGAAAGAAGTCCGTCACCGGATCATCACGTTCGATTCGAACCACCGAGACGAGACGTCTACGTGAAACAAGATTGTTTCACGTAGACGTCTCGTCTCGGTGGTGGTGGACGAACAGTGTTAGTTGTGTTAAACCAATTACGTAGTATACTATACATCATTAAAAAAACGAACCATATTATTAAACAAACACCCAATTCCCTACTATTACTCCTAAAGATCATCATTCGAAGGAATAAATAACATTTGAACATTTTGAACTACACAATGGTCCAGACCACGTCATATATTGATATACCAAGCAGTAGAATTAATATTTCCGGTCAATTGCCGGTGGAGGGAACGTTTTGTTCATGTTTTAGAATCATATGGCGGTAATTGGTTCAACTCGCCTGGGAGTTGTGGGTGATGTCGGATGAAGAGCAGTTGTAATGGATGGGAAGAAATAAGTAGGATGATAAGAGTTCACATGTATGAAAAGACAAAGGATATTATTCAACGGACATGACGTTGTTGCGCTAAATCCGTGAAGGCTGCAAGCAAAAATTATGTTTTATGTTCCATTAAAACATACCACTCAATAAGTAAACCCTTGTGGCGCCATCTACATCACCACGTGCAAATTACGCATCACACTAACGTCATGCAAAATCCTGCATCGCGCAAGCCGAGTTTACCGCGCGACGTGTATACATACAACGTCCCGACATCAATCGTCGGGCCCCCTGGCTGGAGGCTTTAAGTGTAGAAGCTTAAGGCACCCACAGGGAAGTTTAGCAGCCAAGACATTTGTGGTCAAAACTGCCAGATGCCCTAGTTAAAACAAAATAATAAAAATTAAAAAAAATCGTCGGGCAGTTGCCCACCAGACACAACACCCGTTTGGTCGGAGGATCCTCCCTTTTCTATAGAGGATGAGTGAACTTTACGCCGAGTTCTTCATGCCTCAATACCCTTGTTTGGTAGTCCTAGTTCGTAAGTAGCAGTTTTCATAATTTTATTATGGGAATAACACGAAGGAAGTAGAATTGTGATAAAATACGAGTCTTTTTCCTCAACCTACGGTTGGACTTCAACCTTATCTTTGTGTACAAGAGTTAGCTTGAGTTAAAAATAAACTATGTGCCCGTTATGCTTACAGCGTGAACCGTGAAGTGACGTTTGATAAGAAAATAAATTTCAGCCCTCACGACGGGGGATGCTGTGGCCCGGGGTGGGGTCGTCTTGGCGGTGTCTCTAGACATCGCCAATGCCTTTAACACCCTGCCCTGGAGTTGCATCAGGGAGGCACTTCGGTATCACCGGATGCCGACCTACCTCTGTCGTGTGGTCGAGGCCTATTTGACGGACAGGGCTGTCATCTACCCCGGTCACCAAGGAGAGTGGAACCGGCGAGAGATGTCGTGCGGTGTCCCACAGGGTTCGGTCCTGGGGCCGCATCTGTGGGACATCGGATACGACTGGGTGCTGCGCGCCGATCTCCCTACTGGCGTCAGCGTCGTCTGTTACGCTGACGACACGCTGGTCCTGGCGCAGGGGAGGTCGTACCAGGCGGCGGCCGACTTAGCGACACGCGGGGTTGCGACAATCGTCGAAAGAATCCGGCAGCTGGGACTCGAGGTGGCCCTGCACAAGTCCGAGGCCATGGGTTTCTATGGTCCTCGTAGTGCACCACCGCCGGGTTCCCAGGTAATGGCGGGAGGGGTTCACATCGGCGTCGAGTCGACGATGAAGTATCTGGGACTCGTCCTCGACAGCCGGTGGAACTTCGTGGAGCATTTCCGACGTTTGGCTCCCAGACTGGACCGGGCCGGGGCTGCCTTGAGGCGGCTCCTGCCCAATCTGGGAGGTCCAAACGCCTCCTGCCGGAGGCTCTACGCGGGGGTCGTGCGGTCCATGGCCCTTTACGGGGCGCCGGTGTGGGCGCCTTCATTGAGGCGGCAGCCAGCCCGCCGGCTTAACGCGTCCCAAAGGATCATGGCCATCCGGCTGGCCCGAGGATACCGCACGGTCTCCTGCGAGGCGGCGAGCCTCCTTGCCGGAGTACCGCCATGGGATCTGGAGGCAAAGGTCCTCGCGCACATTTGGGAGTGGCGCGAGGAGGCGAAACGCCGGGGCTTAACACCGATGCCGCAAGAAGTTGCGGCACAGCGGACAGAGCTCCGGCGGGATCTCATGGCGGAATGGAGAGTGCGATTGTCGCAACCCAGCGCTGGGCACGCCGCAATTGCGGCGATAAGACCCCTCTTTGAGGAGTGGCTAGAGAGGCGCCACGGCGTCCTCACCTTCCGCCTGACACAGGTGCTCACCGGACATGGCTGTTTCGGGAGGTACCTGTTCAGGATAAAGCGGGAGGAAACGCCCGGGTGTCATCACTGTGTGGATCGCCCGGAGGACACGGTGGAGCATACGGTGGAGGTCTGCCCGGCTTGGGCAGAGCATCGCCGTGTCCTCGTGGAAGCGATCGGCGGCGGTGATCTCTCGCGTCCGGCCCTGATTCGGGCCATGCTACGGAGCGAGAGGAAATGGCAGGCCGTCACCTCGTTCTGCGAAGCAGTAATGCTCGCGAAGGAGGAGACGGAGCGCGTGAGGGAGAGGCAAATTTCGCGCCCTCGCGCCCCTAACCGCCGCAGCAGGAGACGCCCTGGGCGTCGGGAGTCACGAGAGGATTTCCGGCCACCGTAGGCGCGGGCTTGCGGACGGTGAGCAATGGGTAGCTCGCCGTCCGATAAGGACCAAGCCCGGGTCGACGGCGCGTTGTGTTCCACGCGCGCCTCAAAGAGATGTCAGCAGAATTGACGGGGTCCGCTAGGGCCAATGCCTGCCGGGGGTTCGAAGAAAACCGATAGGGAAATCGTGGCCCCCTGGCAACACGGCAACTGAAGGAACACGGGTGGGTTTTAGTCAGTAAGAGTCTGACACGCCCTCCCGCTCCGCCCAGAGCGGGAGAAGTTATTTGATGATTTCCCACCCAAAAAAAAAAAAAAAGGGTCTAGAACGTAACTAGCTCAGAAGAATCTACAAAAGTAGTTAAATATTTTAAAGGCCTGTTAATAGGTAATCAAGACCTTGTGAAAAAGGGCTAACGCTATTCGTCCTGTATAGCTACATCTCTCTCTGACACTGGAACAATTATGGCTTTAACAAGTCATAGTACGGCGCCTGGTAGTCAGCTACATCCGGTTAGACTGGACCCCAATATAATTGGGAAAAGGCTAGGCAGATTGAGTAGGTAATCAATAATAATTTTTTTAGGGTTCCGTACCTCCAAAGGAAAAAAACGGAACCCTTATAGGATCACTCGTGTCTGTCTGTCCGTCTGTCACAGCCAATTTGCTCCGAATGTAATGGACCGATTAAGTTTAAATTTGGTACACATATGTATTTCTGTGACCCAAACACGGACGTGTAACTTAAATAAATGAAATTTAAATATGAGGGTCACTTTTGGGGGCAAATAAGAAAATCAAAAAAAAGTTTTGCAAACTATTCCTTGTGATATACCAAATGAAAGGACTTATTACGAGGATCTCAAATATTTTTTTTTCATAATATTAAAATAAATAAATTTAAAGACATTTAAAAAAACAGACGAAAATTGTCCATTCCCCCTTATCTCCGAAACTACTGAGCCTAAAATGTTGACAAAAATACCAAAAATGGTTCTTTACCCATAGATTACAGGAAAATCTATAAGAAGTCTATGTTCTTAAAATAACATGTTAAATCTGTCAATATTGTGCGTACAAACTTACATTGACTATTGAAATGTATGGGAGAACATGTTTTTAAACTACAATGTTAAGTTTGTATTTGGGATAAATTCATCTCTACTACGGAGCCCTTCATTGTGCGTGGTCCAACACGCAAATGGCTGAATATTTTTTTTCCTACTTAAGTCTTACGATAGCGTACTTATCTAACTTATAATTATAATAAGTAGAGACACTACATAATTAGACTGACCATAAAATTTTGTAAAATGTTGCCTAAATAATGTTAGATACACTAATGGTCAGGGTCTTGCAAAAACTGGCTGATCATGTTGAGTAATTAATTATACCGTTTTCGTTAATTAAAAATATTACATTATATTTCTTAATGTAGGTAGTATGTAACGTGCACAATGTAATCTGTCATGTAAGAATTTCCTAACGATAATTAAATTACATTACCAAAAAAGCCAAGACAGTAGACGCGCGAGTAACTGTCCTCGTTTTACAACGTCCCAGTAAAACAGAAAACGCGTGATATATGAACATTCGACGCGCGACATTCGCGTCAGGCGTTTGTAATCTGAACTTGCCTTTACGAGTTTCGGGTCATAGTCTCGTAGACATCAATATATTGAACGTCTGGTGTTCTGGCATTCGCTGGCAAGATTAACGTTCACTTGTCACACACTGCCTTTCAGACGAGACGGTTTGAGGAATGTTAATCTAAGGGTTAATGCCCCTTGAGGATAATATGTACCTAACCTACCTACCTAACCCTGGAAGTAAGTTTCTAATGGATTAGGTTTGTTTGTGTTTGGTTTGAGAATAAAGTGCTTGAGCAAGTAATTTTCTAACAAGATGAAGGAGAGAAAATCTTGGAAAGATTTGAAAACTTTGTCTATCTATAATGTGTAGGTTATTTATCTTTCTCACCCTTACCTCAATAATATCTGATAAAACTCATTTCTGATCAAGAAATATCCCCATGTTATCGACAGTATGTTTTTTTCTTTCAGCTGATTTTGTCTGTAAACTAATTCATGATTTTGTTCACTGGCTATCCGATCACGTTTATACGTCAATATTGAAATGTAGTCTAAAATATAAAAGCTGTATCGTTTAAAAGTTACTTTTAATAAGTAAGAAAAACTATTAGTAACGATATAGAAACGCTAGATTACTGTTCTTAGAATGTATCACTAGTGCACTATAAATTTTTCAAATGAATCAACTATTCTCCACGTGTAGCTACAAATCAAACAAGGCTTCTTGTACACAACGCCGGAGCTGCACCGGGCGCGGCGCCGGACCAAATGTTTGTGTACTTATACGAATGACCATGCACCACACCATCGCCAAAATGTAATGTAATATCTATGGATTTCTACATTTTCATTCTGACATGTTCTGTTTTTTCTTCTTGCGGTCTGGCGGCGGTGCGGCTCCGGCGTTATGTACGGGTTGCCTAACGGTGCTACACACTTGTTGGGGTCAGAAAATTCGATTCAGCAGTATTTGTTGAACAACAAAGTCGACCCGAAGGAATTACTACAGATATTCGTCTTTCATTCGGCTCGTGCCGATTGGCAAGCTTTGTTTTGCATCTACCCTCGCTAAATCATGTTGAGATCGGCTCGGCACAATTCGATCTAACCCGAGCCACTTTTTCTCGAACATACTTCAACATATTTCCATGCTTCGGAAAGCACGCTAAGTCGTTGTTCTCGGCTGTCATTTGTAGATCTTTCATCTTTGACAGTCGTTACGAGCAGTCAGAAGCCTAAAAGTCTGACAACCAGTTTTACCAAGGGGTAATACTATCCTATTACCCAGTAACTGCAGGGTTGTGGAGGTCAGGTAGGCAGTCGCTCCATGTTAAATACCGGTATTTAGCTGCATCAGGTTAGACTGGAAGCCAATCCCAACATAGTTGCGAAAAGGCTAGGCAGATACTAATATATCAACATATATAATTATATTCGATTTTGCATCCCGGCTGTGACGAACCGTACAGATCCGGAAAGTGTGTAGCATCCTTTACAAGTCTTGGCGACAGCATAGAGTTCTATTTATTAACTTAATGCGTCAATAAAAATGCCTGGCGTTATTATACTGTACATTAGTACATTTAACTTGACATACAACGTTATTATTAAAGAATTAATCAACCTGTTGGTATTCACGCGTCGAACATACCATTAACAATAATAATTGTTGGGTATAAATGGTAAATTACACAAATTATAAGATCATAAATTCAAAACCATAAATCAAAAGTCATATTAAAATCATTGCAGAATTATGCATACCTACCTACTTTAATTTATCAATGGCTGTATTTATAATTATGTTATCAGTCACTGATTAATATTATTAAGTCATGTTAATGAGTTTCAAGTTTAATACAATAATATAAACTATAATTAAATATGATTATAAGTTAAGTGACATATAGGTACCCCTTATTAAAACAATGATTGCAGCTGTGTATCTTAACGCTTTAAAATGAGCTTTTGTTATGAAAACTATTAATTATTATTTAAAATTATTTCATTAAATCATGTTTATTTTTACCCGACTACGGCAAAGCCAAAAGGAAGGGTTATGATTTTAGCAGTCTATGTATGTATGTTTATATGTATGTATGTTTGTATGTATGTATGTATGTATGTTTGTTTTTACGTGTGTTCCACCGTAGCGCCTAAACTACTAAACCGATTTTGATGAATAAGGTATCAATAGATTCGTAATAATGGTCCGGGTGACATAGGCTATATAATTTTTCCCTAAATTTAATTTGGTGGACTTTACACGTAAATTTCTAACTTAGAAAAAAATTAAAATGGGATGATCATGACATGTTTGGTATCAAAAGAAAGGTCTTGACGAGCACATTACAAATATGTATATAATATTATATTTTCAAAGTAAACAAATATGTTTAAATCGTTAAAAACAAGCAAAAGTGAGACTGCGCTACGTAGTATCGCAAGATGTTACCAACGTGCAGTTAATCAAATCTTAATAAGTAGTACCGATTTGTAATTCCACTCTTATGAAGAAAAACAAGTACAACGAAATATTTATATTTTGGATTTCTTCGAAGCTCGATATCGATATATGGTGTTGGCGTCGAAATAAATCGCTCTATGGTTTCGTCCAAAGCACTATGCACTGCTATTGGAATTTAAAATAGGTTAATTACTGAACTATTGTATTACTCTACTCTTATTTACGTTTATCAAGTGTAAAAACGGAAAAGTATAAAATAAAAAAATTAAGTTTAATAAAAAACTGTAACCCGTCTACGGGAAAATAAAAATTATCTAAAAAGTATGAAACAAGCAAATATTTCAGACAGAAATCAAGACATAGGTACAAAAATGGTCAAGGTAAAGGTTTACCTAATTATCTTGCTTGTAACTATTTTCTCTATCAGTGTTGTCAGTACATTCAACCGCAAATCAGTGATAAGAATTTGACTCTAACTCCCAACGCCTATGTAGTATGTACCTAAGGACCTCCATTGTCGTGGGGCTTGTGGCAAAATAATAACATCCACACGAGTCGATCTTCAAGGTTAAGCTGATCCGTGGATAGGTGACCATCCATATTACATACCAAGACCCCTCCGCGCCTCAAGAAGCACGTTAAGCCGTTGGTCCCGGCTGTGATTTGTAGATCTTTGACAGTCATTACGGGTAGTCAGAAGCTCGAAAGTATGACAACCAGTCTTACCAAGGGGTATCGTGTTACCCAGTAACTGAGTTGTAGAGGTCCGACAGGCAGTCGCTCCATATAAAATACTGGTATTCAGCTGTATCCTGTTTGACTGAAAGTTGACCTCAAAATAGTTGGAAAAAAGTCTACGCAGATGATGATGATAATAACTAATTCCATAGTCCTACGCAGCAGTAAGGGTGATTTTTGTATGGTCAATCATTATCCCTTCAACCTATGCCTGTGCGTTTCTGACGATTTTCGAGAAGCTCATGCTTGGAAATTCCCATTAGTAAAACCCTATGCACCCCTTTACTTTTTTCTAAGAATCCACCCCATGATTTACAGCCGTGTTTGCTCTCAGGAGACTAAGGTATTATACCGTGTGAGTCTTTATAATGTGCACATATCGAAATGAGGGCTATGCTTATTTTTATCGACGGTTTTTTTTTAAAATCATATTTTTTTGTTCTGTTTGCTGTCTTATTGAGAAATTTTACGATTATTGTAAAAAATTATGAAAAAATACAGAGTTTTGAGTAGATACATCCAGTAGTTTTTCCACAATATCTATAGGCCCAAAGGTCTGTTCATGAAACTTTACGCGCTCTTTTTCATTATAAATCATCGTCTATTTCACTAAATAAGTAATAAAATATATAAATAATAACCAGATAAATAAATCTCAGCTGTATTTATATACCTATAGTATGTATGTTTATATATTTAAGCTTTATGTATTAATTTAAATATCTGTGAATTTATTACGTATAAACATGTAGTTATATTTTAGTTTTAAGACTTCGCATATCCATATTTTCTCTTCTTGTTCTCACACACTATTGTCTACATTTCTTTCTCATTTCTCCTTTCGCAGGTCTGCTGGAAGAAATTTCTTAAGAAATAAGCAGTACCTTTGTCCTCTAAATTATAATTATGTTTCTCTATGTATTTTACTGTGTGTACATAATGATAAAATAAATAACTGTACTAAATAACATACATATTAGCCACGCCACCAACGAGTTCGAGCGGAGGACTAGTGGAACCTTAATTGCGTTATCAGCAAGGGCGTCACCAAAGGGGACAGCTGCCCCCCCCTAGAGATGAAAAAATTAAGTAAATACATACAAGGCATTTTAATGTAAAGAAACTACATACTTATCTTAAAAGCCAATTTTGTTTATTTGGACGATTTTATTTGGTTTTTTAAAGTTCCATATGTCCTAAACGGGGTCTAATCCGGAGTCCGGGGACGTAATATTCGTATTTATGTGCTGGTGATAGGCCCAGTCATAATACCTATTATGTTTTAGCTCTACAGTTCTGAATAGTTTTAGGAAAAACGACCCGAAAGGTCCGTTTTCAATTCATATTTGAATATGGAAATTATGATTTTTCTCTATTTCTATTGGGACTACCGAAATGAAACTGATTTGTCAAAAACCAAATGTCCACCAGCGTCCATTTTGGCCCCATTATGCGCCGTAGAGGTAATAAGACTCGCACTACAAGTGTTAAAGCTTTATGTGCTGACTTTTGACTGTACCTACAAATCATACTTTTCTCATCCTCCATTATATCCACTTGCCCCCCCTTTGGCCATCGGCTGGCAACGCCCTTGGTTATCAGTATTGTTATTTAATTCCTCAAAAGTACCTACCGGTGTATGAACACTCGGGACACTCCAGCAAGTAGGACATAGTTAAGGCTGTTATCATCTATAATGCATTTAATTTCCCAGAGACATAGCACAAAGAACGTTAGGACAGCTAAACAAATGAATACCGACCGCTGAAGCCACATGAATAAGTGAGATAGTGTCCTCAGAATTGGCAATGCTCCACGACTTCGATATCTTTACTGTGATATCGTTTAATTAAAAAAAAGATTAAGTTAAAGTTAACCAGTTAAGTTAGGTATAAGAATGAGTTTAGGAGAGTTACTTGCAACATTTTATTGCTTATGAAGAAACCGAAAAATTTACTATAGGTAGGTAGGTAACTACATTTTGTCGGGTTGAAAAATGTGTGAAGCAAATTATTTGATCCCAAACTGATTTTTTTTTAAATTTATAATGATGATTACAATAAACCCTTTTTTTTGGGTGGAAAATTATCAAATAACTTCTCCCGCTCTGGGTGGAGCGGGAGGGCGTGTCAGACTCTTACTGACTAAAACCCACCCGTGTTCCTTCGGTTGCCCTGTTGCCGGCCACGATTTCCCTATCGGTTTTCGGTTTTCTTCGGGTTTCTACAATGACCCCTTAAGAGGTTTTCAGTTATTTCAATTATTACACCTTGTTTATATAAGGATAATTAAAACATTCTCGTAAAACTCCGTAAAAAGTGTGTCAACCTATCCTTATCGTACTATTGGAGTACTACGTTGCTATTTTTAACTCCATTTTTAACAAAAAAAAAAAATACAATAGTCGTGGATATATTTAGTAACCTATTCCTCTTAGCTATTTCTAAAAAGCAATAAAAACCCTGAAAGAAATCGACACGTGTTTCACCTCTCAACGAAGCATCCTCAGGATGACGATTGACTTGTCGCGAACCCGAACACGGCGTGTTGCCACACCGAGCGCTGAACACAGAGAGTATTTTATAATGGATTTCCACAAGGTCACGCCTGAATCAATTACCTATCTATTTTTAACTCTTTTGTGATAACTCTTTATAGAGCGAACTATAACAATTATTTATTAATAGTATCGACACTCATTTGTTTTAACCTTTTCCTTATCAAATCTATCGTGTAATAGGTAGAGGTGCGTTACAATACCTATATTATTTTACTTACCTAGATTATTATAAATAGATACTATTAATAATAATACCTGTAGTTATTGCTACAATACAGGATTACTGACAAATAATAAAATATAGAATACTAGCGACCCGCCCCGGCTTCGCACGGGTATAAACCGGGTTATTATACATATAAACCTTCCTCTTCAATCACTCTATCTATTAAAAAAAACCGCATCAAAATCCGTTGCGTAGTTTTAAAGATTTAAGCATACATAGGGATATAGGGACAGAGAAAGCGACTTTGTTTTATACTATGTAGTGATAGTGATTTTATACAAATATAAAATATAGAATATTTTATTATTTGTTATACCAATTTATTAATCATTAGGGAATCTCAAATGTGCATTAGGTATAATTATACCTATTATGCACGGGTATATTTTGTACTATGTAAAAAATATACAGAGTGTAAAAACATAAGATCTAGTAATTTTACAAAAAAAAACGGTAGTTACCTATTAAAAACAATGATTTGCACCTAACCAAACAGTTTCAAGAACCTAATCTACATATTATTATGCTTATAATATACTATTAAACGAGTAATATTTGTATATATATATATTTGTTTGTATATAGATTTTTACTCACGTTCTCAAAATCGGCTCTAACGATTTCGATGAAAGTTGCAATATAGGGGTTTACGGGGGCGAAAAATCGATCTAGCTAGGTCTCAAATCTGGGAAAATTAGTTTTCTCCGTATTTTCACCCGAGCAAAGCTGGGTCGCCCAAAGTTTAGAGCAAGATAATGAATAATGATATGACATTATTGACATTAGAATAATGATCATGGCAGCATGGAATTAGTAAGTACCTACTATCATGGCAGTATGGAATTAGTAGGTACTATCCTATACTATTAAATGAGCATTCTCTATTTTCACCAGAGCAGAGGTCGGTCGCCCGAGTACCAACTGCTTATTATTCACAGACATAGGTAAGTTATTGTATTTGTCACTAAGTATGTAAAGATATGTAAGAAATTTCAGAAAAGAAATCAGTATTAAAATCACAATATTCACAGCTAACTAAACAGTTGAAAGAACCTACAATTTGTTCTGCGTTTATTTTAACTTCTGTAAGTACTAACCATAAAACTGATAAGAAAGAACGCAAGACCGGGCAACCAACTATTTGCCTATTTTATTCAAGACTAGCTGCTGGCAGCGGCTTCGCCCGAATGCGTAAATCTATAAGTATACTTAATATTATAAAGAGGAAAGATTTGTATTTTTGTATGTAACGAATAAACTACTGGACCGATTTGAAAAATTCTTTCAGCAATGGAAAGCTACATTATTAGCGAATAACATAGGCTATATTTTATCCCCGTACTCCCACGGGAACGGGAACTACGCGGGTGAAACCGCGTGACGTCCGCTAGTCTTTTTCTAAAATAAAAGTAGACTAAGTTACTCCTTATAACATCTAGTATCTGCCAGTGAAAGTCCTGTCAAAATCGGTCTAGCCGTTTCAGAGATTAGCCGGAACAAACAGACAGACAAACATTTAAAAAATGTTATAAGTACAGTATATACTTTCATATGCATTTAGTAAAACCCTGTTGTTTTCACATTACAAACACACTTCAATTTTATTTATTTAACTAGCAACATGCCCATGCTTCGCACGGTTTTGACAGCTTGACAAAAGATAAAAATTTCGTAATTATAATGTTAGTTTACTATTAATTTATTAAACACATAAATCCGGAATAAATCATCTAAATGATGGTGAAAACCGCATCAAAATCCGTTCAGTAATTTAGAAAAATAACGCGGTCATATAATTAGATACGAAAACCGACTTTAACGTATTATAAATAGAGATTTAGAAAGATATTCCAACTACCTCAATTATAATGTAGCACCCTGTAACCATCTTGGAAATTACTCATTATTTTGTAAAATAATTAAAAATTATAATCAGCCAACGTAAGAAAACAATAAAGAGAATCGTTATTTAATTAAAACGTTTGTAAGTACCCAAAGTGCTTTCTAAGAATAATACTTAGGAAACTACAAAACGATAGACTTACAGGAGTTCAAAGGGAAACTCTCCTGAATATGAAAAAAGTTTTCAGTGTCAAACTGTGCGAGAAAATCGTCCATCATTGTGTTCCAATTCTTGTCACATATTTTTATTTATTTATTAAAAATTTACTGATAATGTATAACAACATTATAAACACAGTAATAATATCATGAAAGTTGTAAAAACGATGTATATTAATAATCACCCATTTATTACAGTCTACTTTCTTACATCCAACAAAGTTATTCTTTTACAACTAACATCACGCCGAACATATTGTTTAATAACACCGGAAAATACTGATAACAATGACTATTTAGCTACCGAGCGGGCCTTGAACGGCTCAGCCGACTATGAATGAAACTATTATGATACAGTATTTACATTATCCTCCAAGTCTGTCGCAAGCCTTACTACCTCCCCTCGTTTACATTACATACTGGCTTAGCGTATCTAATCAAATTAGCGTTGCACTAAAGTGACGTCATGAAGCCGGCTTGTGCCGCGAAATGTAAGTTCAACAAACTTAACCTTTATAATACAAGTAAATCACGCGTCATTCGTAAACAATCGCTGTTTATAATAAACACACTTATGCACCTACAAACTTCTAAGTTTGTCACAAAAACTGTAGTTTTTTCGCAGAGAGTGGGCACTTTGTGTATGTTTTCGTAAGTTATATTTTTATTGGTTTACACGCACGACGGGAGGCGGGCCGCAGCTGTACGCGGTCGTCGCGCGGCGGCTAGGACACGTCTGAACTCTGACTACGTTCAGCACGGCTGTGGGCTGTGGGCACACCGCGCCGCCACTCTGCGCAATTCTCACCCAGTGCGCCTCCTGCAAGTGCAACACAGTACTAGCACGTTGTACCGCGCGTTCTAATCGCCATTCGTTTACATGAAGCGTTTACTTACAGCATTTTGTAAAATATAAACATTAATACATTACTGTGTTCAAAAGCATGTTCTGTAATACCTCAGTTTGGTTTTTATATTACTTATGTATTATAACGGTAACTCTGTTATTACAAAATGGCTGCGTTACGTAACAGTTATTTCAGTGCGGTAATAATTAAAATATGACTGTTACTACCTAATTGGGGATTTACCTGGCGGTATATTATTCCTTTTCACTATGAAATATAAGGAAATATTCGGAGTATATAATATATTGTAATACCTATACTCCGTTTGAAATAAGATTAGACATTTAACTAAACCTTTTTTACAGTCCGTTCAACCGATTTTGACTTCTATTGCGTTGGTGGCATGACAAATGACAGCTGCAGTAAACAGTTGGTTTGTAACCACTTTTTTTGCTTTTAATGCCATCCTTATTTCTACGGTATTGAAGTCAAAATCGGTTGAACGGACTGTAAAAAAGGTTTGTTTAAATGTCTAATCTTATTTCAAACGGAGTATAGTTACTATCGAAGAAACGCATATATGTACACTGTAAGGGTGAGGCCACAACACTGCGTTGCGGCGTCGTATTGCAAAAACGACGTCGCACAGCAATACAATGCGCGTATAATTTGTTGTGCGGCGTCGTAGATTTTTACGATGCGACGCCGCAACGCAGTGTTGTGGCCTCGCCCTACGGACTATTCTTGCTTGCAGCGCTCGCCCGCTATAGTATCGCTTACCTATGAAAAAAAAAACAGTCGTGTGCACGGGATTTTGTTTTCAAAATGCTTAGATATGCGGTACCCCGATGGTACATCATAATAAAGATAACATTACAGTGCTTCTCATGAGAATTACAAGTACTCTACCTTATTTTAACACCAAAGTCAAAGTCAAATAATTTATTTCAATTAGGCACATACAAGGCACTTTTGAACGTCAAAGATTACAAAAAATTGAATTGATTCTAGTCGCCCCTTCCAAAAGGTAGTTTTCGTATGGAGAAGAATGGGCAAGAAACTCCACCGTTACTTTTTTTAAATATTTTACAATAATTTATATACTTTTATTATCACACTAATATTATAAAGGCGAAAGTTTGTGAGTGTGTGTGTTTGTCTCTTCTTCACGCTCAAACGGCTGGACCAATTTGGATGAAATTTGGCACACAGATAGTTTATAACCTGGATTAATACAAAAGATAGAATTTTCATTCCGATATTCCCACGGGATCGAGACTTCTGCGGGTGAAACAGCGGGGCGCAGATAGTAAAATTATAATTATGTGAAGACGATTCACCTAGAATAAGATTACTATACCAAAAGTAGGTAAAAAGAATTAAAAATGAAACCCCCACCGCCAGATCATCGTCAACAAATTCGTTCTTCAATAGTAGCCTACCTCGACATTTACAATTTTTATTCCATTTACCCATAGATTAATTTCCCTTTCACACAATCTCCCCTTCAACTTCCCATATCTAGCGAGCTAACTACAATTTCCCCACTTTGGCACATTGGCACAGTTGGGAACCACCTGTAGGCATAAATGTGTGTTTGTGAAGAGTCTACAAGAGTCCCCGGTAACCCATTTACATGTGCCAAGCTATGAATAGCGCACTTCGTTCCTTCTCAGAGCGATGTAAGATGGGACTTGAGGCGTTCACCAGGTCAATGGGTTCTGACACCCTATTATATCCTTGTATGCGAATTTGTGACGAAAATCAGGTATATTTCATCTATCACATTATCTGTCGTTGCTTAATTTTTAATTCTTTTTACCTATTGTGGTATAGTGTATCGTCTTCACATATAATTATTTAACTAATGTAGGCACCTATACAAAATATTGTAAAACATTTTAAAAGAGTAACGGTGGAGTTTCTCGCCCATTCTTCTCAATATGAAAACTACCTTTTGAAAGGGGCGACTAGAAGAATCAATTCTATTATTTTGTAAATTTTGACAGTCAAAAGTACCATACAAGTGCCTATTTGAAATAAATTATTTGACTTTGACATATGGGACAAGAAACACATCTTTAAAAGGTTTCGAAACCGCTAGAACAGCATTGCAATAAAATGTTGAATACGCTTTACAATATAAAGTAGTAGTACTCGCAACTGGTTTGTATGTATGACCAGCTGATGTATCCTATACTATTAAATGAGCAATATTTGCATGTATATAGATAGGTATTTATTTGTAATTACGTTCTCGAAAACGGCTCTATCGATTTCGATGAAAGTTGCAATATAGATAGATAGATAGATAGAATATTCTTTATTATGTACACCATAAAAATTACAGACATTAATATAGAAATTTTACATTAGGTGACACAATGGGCGGTCTTATCGCTAAAAGCGATCTTTTACAGACAACCTTTGGATGGATTTAAATGGAAAAGGAGAGACAATACTGCAGGTAGTCAGTGGTGTACCATTTACATATACAACAGAGACACAGATACATAAAGCATATAATTACCTAAATATATATATATATTAGATAGATATACATAAAATTATAAACATGAAACAAGAGCAAGGAACTATATATTGTAATGACGATGTTTAAGGAGAAAGTGTTTAATTACCAGAATTTTAAAAGTGGACAAAGATTGAGCACGCCTTATCGACACGGGCAAGGCATTCCATAACCGTACTGCTTGAACCTTAAAAGATTTGTCATAAAAGCCGGTGGAATGGACCTCAGATATCTATTATGTGTGTCATGAAGGAACTTGAAACGTTCTTTAAGATAAGAGGGGGTTTTAGGATTGAACAGATATAGGGGCAATATAGGGGTTTACGGGGGCAAAAAATCGATCTAGCTAGATCTCATATCTAGGAAAATTCGTTTTCTCTATTTTCAAAGCCTCGGGAATGTGATACAACGTTGGTATACCTGGACGATATGTTTATTTATTTTCACCCGAGCAGAGCTCGGCCGACCAGGTACTGAAAGTGGACGAAGCAAAAGGAGTACCTATGTAATGACCTTAGCAGGCGGTGTTCTGTAGTTTCTGCCCACCCTCTTGTGAAAAGGCGTTAGTTTATATATGTAAGTACGCCTTAAAGTATTTGTCTAAAAAAGAAGGCGGTTTAGAAATCCTGGTAGGTTTTTAAGGTGGTCATAAAAAAACGTGATTTTCTTCTTGTGTCCCTAACTGGGATGTATTAGACGAGCCCAGACAATGGGCAGTTTGAGAAGAAGTTACGAAAGTTCCCGACGTTTTGCCAGTCTTGTTTATATCCCAAACCGTTCAACAATCACCCATTAAATAAAGAAACTCTATTGATGTTATCAGTGTTCAACCAAAGCAATAAATTAATTAATCATTCAATAAGAAAATAAAATTACGCTGTGAACTCAAGCTATACACCGTGACATTTTTGTCGTCTTACAAAAGCAGCCTACTTCATGTATCCAATAACTACTAAACATTCACAATTTTGTTTTATACAGTGTGGCAGGGACATCGACGCGAAAACTGTTACCGTGGATTTAGTACATGATTCTGAACCTACGTTGAACTTTTTCGTCGGTTTTTAAAATAAAAATTTGCTGTTTCTTATAAAAGTGCAATACCTACGCGGTCAAAATGTATGGAACAGCAGTTTTTTTTTTGTTGTCTGTAAAAGATCGCTTTTAGCGATAAGACCGCCCATTGTGTCACCCAATGTAAAATTTCTATATTAATGTCTGTAATTTTTATGGTGTACATAATAAAGAATATTCTATCTATCTATCTATCTATCTATTTTTTTTTAAATAACCGACGAAAAATTTCAATACAGGGGGTTTCAGAATCATGTACTGAATCTATAGAAACAGTTTTCGCGTCGATGTCCCTGCCACCCTGTATATTGTAACAATTTTTTAATTGCTCCTAAAGGTATTTTATGTCAGGTAAAAAATGTCACGGTGTATATATATATATATATTTAATGCATGTTTAGTAGTCATTCATGTATCCATGAAGCAGCCCACTTCATGTATCCATGAAGTGGGCTGCTTTAGTAAAACGACTAAACATCACGGTGTCACCTTCAATAATTACCAAAAAAATATTACATGTTTGCATTATGTAAGTGTGTCTACTAAAGTAAAAGTCGGATATATTAATTTGTAAGTCAAAGTGACATTACGGTACCTAACACAGTTGGTAATAAGACTAACAAATGGAACCGGAATATAATTATTATGTACTAGCTGCGCCCCGCGGTTTCACCCGCATAAGTCTCGATCCTGTTGAAGTATCGGGATAAAAATTATTCTATGTCCTAACTTAGGTCATGGTTCACTCATGTGCCAAATTTCATCCAAATCCGTTTAGCCGTTTTAGCATGAAAGCGTAACAAACAAACCTACAAAAAATCAAATCTTTTCTTTTTATAATTATTAGTTCATTCTTAGTTTTAGGCATATTTTGCTGTAATTTTTATCAGCGATTTCCAAAAAAAGAATAAGTCAGGTAACATCACTACGAGCTGAAAATACAAAAACAAAACATAAAACAGAATTTATATGAAATTATCCACCTGCCTAACCCTTTTGGGGATTCCAAGCGTGATGTTATGTTATTTATCTACCAGATTAATCAAATCAAATTTATGCTCATAAATCATCATATATCATCGGGTAATATGTATTACATTTAAGTATGAAACACTGTATTTTTCGATATTTTATAGTTGGTCCCGTAGTGAAACTTGTTTAAGGCGCCGATAACCCACTTTTAATGATTTTATCTTATATTATCTTTTATCTATCAAGCGTATTTTTCTAGAACCTTCACCATTTTAAATTTTTTTTTTTTTTTTTTCTGTTGGGCATCTCACAGCTGGTTCCGAAAACCGTAGCTGTTTAACCGGTCAATCCTGTGGTTGCCTTAAGCTACTACACTCAAAGCCTCCAGCCAGGGCACAAATAACTAAGCTAAAGATTTAAGGATGAACGCTCACTAAGGGCACCCCCTGCGGGGTTCGAGCCTCGGCTTAGGGCGTTATCCGGAGGGAGGACATCAAAAGATGGGACGGGCTGGATCAAAAGGTTTTGATCATTATTATTAGTCGGGGAATTTAAAGCTACGTGCACAGCTGCAACAACTGCTGGCACCTCATTTTCGAGCAAGGGTCGGGGGGGAGTATTATTTACTCGGGGTCGCGGCGGTCGTGATCGCAAAGGACCTCGGCGGCGAGGTCGGTATGACGGGAGGCGTCTGTGTTTGTACACTGTACTTGTTTCCCTATTGCTCTCCTGGAGGAGGGTTATGGGGTCATCGGGATCTACTAGGATATGCCTTGGACGGCGAACATGACTGATTCTACTCGGGACATAACTGGCGGCCTCGACAACCAGAGGGTTGCGATGTTTGGCCGCGGACTCAAAGAAACGCTTGGAAAGGCGTTTTAGAAACTGGTGGATTGTGGGAATCTTTAGGTCGAGGTGGAGTGCCTCGTTCCTGACGAACCAGGGGGAACCTGTGGCCCTACGGAGGAATTTATTTTGGACTGTTTGCATCCTATGGATATGACGGGGTTTCGCATGAGCGAAGACGGCACCCGCATAGGTCATGATCGGTCGAGTGCACGCCGTGTAAACGCGCAATTTGCACCTAAGTGACAATTTGTTACGTGCATTCACCAAGTAAAAGAGTCTACCGAGAGCGAAAGAGGCTCGCGAACGAACCATCTTTATGTGCTCTGCGAAGGTCAAATGATGGTCTAGAACGACACCGAGATATTTAGCTTGCTTCTCCCAAGGGATCGGCTTGCCGAACATGGTGATTGGTCGGGGGAGGGGGTTTTTGAGCCTTGAACGCGGTTTCGTGAAGAGAACCGCTTGGCTTTTGTCGGGGTTGACTTCTATCCGCCATTTTGTAAACCAAGCTGCCAGTCTATTGACTGCGCGTTGGAGATTTAGGCGAATGATGTCGGGGGATAATTTAATTATTAATTGTTTTATTAAAATACCTTTTGTTTTATGTATAATATATTAATGCGTCTAATTTAGGACAGCGCTCCTTGATGGGCGAGTCCCATTACTGACTGGACGTATGACGCGTTGCGTGAGCTCAGTACAGTAATGCTATTCTGTAAAAATCTCACCGCGATATCTTAGGTGAAGTGAGCTGCCAATACTGTCAATCCTTAGCAACTGACAGCTCACTCCACGCTCACATCACCTAAGATAACACGGTGAGATGGTTACAGAATAGCACTACTGAATACGCAAGCTAACCACTCAAGGTCATTGGCATATATCTGCGTTTTAAGTTGTTGTTTTTCATGAGTAGGTACTTTGACCCCTTGAAAGATTGCCAATAAATTTGAAATCAGCCTGTACACCAAAAATGCACATTAGAGATTAAATTTTTTTTTTTTTTAAGAAACAACAAGTATCGTCTATGCCCCAGTCATTAGGTATAGTTTGTTAATCTCATTTATGTACAATTAAAATCTGGCTGAAGCGTTGCCAGTTATTAACAGTCGGTGATAAAATGAATGATAACGGTCGGATTGATACCTACTCATGCAGTCTTTTGTAGGCATTGTGCCGGACGAATACAATTCACACATGAAATACAATACAACATATTAAATACAATACAAAACATTAAATGCTTGGTATCTATGTTTTGGTAAATTATCACAACCAACGATGAAATACTGAAATGCAAAGTTAATTTAAGGACGTTGCATGCTGTCTCTATCACTTTTAGGAAAATTTCAGGTGTATATATCACCGTAAGATTGTGAGCACCGTTAGTTTATAATCTATCGGTATTATTTCCGTTAGATTATAAACTGTCAAAAAATTGTAAACTGGGTGTAATGGGTTAGGTTAGGTTAGAACTGTGACCAACAGCACGCGAGCCGGGCGAGCGGAGCTAGCGGTGCCGCGGCAGCGGCCGGCGAGCGCTACTTCCAAGTTGCTCGCAGCTAGGCTAGCTATTTAGTATTAACGCAAGGTGCGTTACATCGCAAGCAAGTTGATATCAGTTCATAATTTGTCGGTTTCCCATAGCGGAAAATAATGTGTTAAATTGTAAATGGTTCGTTGCAGTTCACAATTTTTCGACAGTTTATAATTTAACGGATATAATATCGATAGATTATAAATTAACGAAGTTCATAATTATACGGTGACATATATATTTCTTTTCTATATCTTATCTGACGTGGGGTCGTGGCTATATAATAACAGCCGTTCGGGTCAATCGAAGGTTAAGCTACGCTTGCCGCGGTCGGTACGTGGATGAGTAACCATCCATAAAGTCAAAGTCAAATAATTTATTTCAATTAGGCACATAAAAGGCACTTTTGAAAGTCAAAAATTTACAAAAATAGAATTGATTCTAGTCGCCCCTTCCAAAAGGTAGTTTTCGTATGGAGAAGAATGGGTAAGAAACTCCACCGTTACTCTTTAAAATGTTTTACAATATTTTGTACACATTAATTATAATTAATGTATACAAAATATTGTTGTTCCAGGTGCATCGTCTTCACATATATGTGAAGACGATGCATCTGGAATAAGATTACTATTCCACAATAGGTAAAAAGAATTAAAAATGAAGCAATGACATATAAATTAAATATGTGATGGATATATGGTGCTCACATATTTACAAACATTGTAAAAGTATACGATATTCCTAATTTTTTTACAAGTAATACTAATGAGTCAGTATGTGAGTTCAAGTTATCACAGAATATGAAATCAATTTTATAAAAATTATAAATTACCTATACAGTTAAATTAGCAACCAGTTTGATTTTGTCTAGACTCTAATTTTGTCCTATGGAGCAAAACCAGCATGTTTCCAAGCATTCTTATCTTGGATATAATCCTCTAATTTGTAAAATGCTTGTTTACAAAGTGTACTTTTAATATGAGTTTTAAATTTTCTTTCAATTAATTGTATTATCACAAGGTATTTTGTTGTAACATTAAACACAGTACCCCATAAAAGATGTAGGTATACTTTAGATAATCTGAAAAATGATTGATCTATTTTAACTTTATTTCTAGTATCAAAATTATGTCTATCACTTATTTTATTAAAAAGATGTTAGAGTTTTTCTTACATACATAATATTTTCATAGATGAATTGGCAAGATACCGTCATAATATTAATATTTTTAAATAGTTCCCTGAAAGATTCGCGACGACGAAGAATAAAATTGGCTCTAGCAGCTCTCTTTTGTAAAATAAAGATGGATTCAATGTCAGCAGCCCGACCCCACAGTAAAATGGCATACGATTGAAGGAGCTAAAATAAACCAAACGCGCGGTTTTTAAATCCGTTAACTGTCTTATCTTTCTAACAGCATAAGCGGCCGAGCTTGCCGCCCCGCAAGAGGTGTTATATGAGGTCCCCATTGTAATTTCCGGATTTTCTGATTCCTAGGAAAACCGTTTGATTAATAAATTATAGTTTTTCTCCATTCATTATAACATATCAAGACACCTCCGTGCCTCGGAAAGCACGTTAAGCCGTTGGTCCCGGCTGTCATTATTTGACATTCGTAACGGGTAGTCAGAAGCCCAAAAGTCTAACAACCAGTCTTACCAAGAGGCATCGTGTTACCCAGTAAGGGTTGTGGAGGTCAGATAGGCAGTCACTTCATGTAAAATACTGGTATTGAGCCGCATCCGATTAGACTGGAAGCCGAACACTCCGATTCGATCTCCGATTTTCCTTAAGAGTAAATACTACTTTCGAAAACTTGCCTGTATGAAAAAATCTGACTCAAATCATTAACAGTACGATATTCTAAATAAAATCATCACATTACTCCAACTAGCTATTAGAATTTGTGAATAAAAACGAAACAATCGATTAACTTACGGTAACAAGATTCATGAAACTCATCATTTCAGCCGAAAGGCGTCCACTGCTGGACATAGGCCTCCCCCAAGCACTGCTACTTCGACTGGTCCTGTGCTTCTCGCATCCAACTGATTTCCGCTGTCTTCATAAGGTCATCGGTCCACCTTATGAGGGATAACTTGGTTATATGATTTATATAATTTGCTCATTTTCGTAATTGTAGTATTGTTGTTGTTTATGATAATAAAAGCGCCTTGATTTAGAAAACTATTTTTACACTTGTTTTAAACTTAAAAGCAACTTTGAAAAAAAAATTATAACTTCACAATAATTTAAAATTCTATCGCTTTAAATATGCTTAGTAGGTAAGTAATTAACTAACAACACAGTAGTATAGGTACGTTTACCCGGTAACCCTACGTTTGCCGCAGTACGCTTCGAACTTTCCAGGAATTTTAATTTCCTTCCATGGTATATTTGAACCTAACTATATTGAGTTTTGATGTGACACATTTAGCTTTCCAACAAATTGTTTGTAAAGGGGTAAAGTTTATAGAAACAACATTTCAAATTTTGTAACCCTTCCTGGTTACAAAATTTCAAATGTATTCTTTTTATGTACACAGCGTTTATCAGAAATGTACAGACCATCAAATATCTTTCTCCAAGGGTGCAATATTGTAATCGAGTAAGTATATCACACTCTTAAATATGAGTACCCATTTTTGAAAACTAGCGACCCGCCCCACACGTTTATTACGACTTAACAAGACATCGAGATTTCTTTATTATAATATTTAAGTTTAATATGAATGGACACATACCTAAATCTTACGGAATAAATCTGAATTATTGTGAAAATCGCATGAAAATACATTGGGAAAAGAAGCACTAAGCGGTCACACCGACAGACAAGAAAAGCGCCTTTTAATCAACACTAATATTATAAAAAACCGGTCAAGAGCGAGTCGGACTCGCGCACCGAGTGTTCCGTACCATTTTAAATTTTAATCGGTGAGGCCTATATTCGTCAGAGAATTTTAATACTGCCATTTTACGTTGCAGTTTTAGGTCAGCGCCATCTCTTGACCGATAGTAGAACAATTTTTTTTAATAATTTCTGAAAAAGTGTGCTATTTAGAGGCATCGTTTTATTTTTCTGTAATCTTTACATAAACTTCTATCACATAGAATAATTTCATATTTTTTTCTATGCAAACTTCGGAGATTAGGGGGACGGTATTTGTGACAGACGAACAGACAGACGGAGTCGCACCATAAAGGTTCCTTCTTACCATTTTGGTACAAAGGATTAGTATTTTTGCATTTTTGTATTTTTGTTTGTAATGAATAAACTCAAAAACAAATGGATTAATTTTTGATGTTTAACATCTTTTCTCTCACTTTCCTGCAATCTGTGTACAGAACATAATTATAGACCCTAAAAGTCTGTGGGAGTGATTTCGTGAAAAGGGACGGAAGTGTATAACAAGAAGCCGGGGCTATTTAATTTGACCAATGAGCTCGCGCGGTGCTAGAGTTGGCCGTCAGAAACAACCTTGACGAGGACCCGCCCCTTTAATGATGCTTATTACCTGGTGAGATGTCCGATGATACATATCATATACGACTACAGTAGACTCGCTAGTTTTTTTTTTTTTTTCTTCACTGAAATGTTTTATTATCATTGAGTAACAGGCTATAATTTTTTAAGATATCACGAGGGTGAAGCCGCTGGCGAAAGCTGGTGTCATATAAACTTTTTATTTATTTATTTTCTTTGGCTGTACTCTACAACTCTACGGAGAATATATCAGGCGTAATGTTTTGTTACGTAAAACACAGCAAAAATTATACAAAATAGGGACGGGCTATAAAAAATAATGTCAAATAAAGTACATTACTGAACGCAAGTTTAATTTGGGGATGAAACAGCTGGCAGCTGTAACGAGTGTCGAACTGAAGGACGTATCATAATAAAGGTTGATCATTTGGCAGCACGGACTAACTGTTCAACTTAGCTTCTTGGCACAACTTTGTTTATTTTTTAAACTATCGCGTTTTGAATACATTTTGAAACTTTAATTTCGGAAGTCGGTGTCAAAAAACTAAAATACAGATCTAAAGACACCGACTTCTGAAATTAAAGTTATTTTTCACTTTGTAGTTTGGAAGTCGGTTGTATTTTTTGTAAAAACGTTTTTTTTTTTCACTTTTTAGTGGGTTGGTTTGCAATTTATCCAAGGTACAATAGCCTTATGTCAACG
This sequence comes from Agrochola lychnidis, assembly GCA_963680765.1. Taxonomy (NCBI): domain Eukaryota; kingdom Metazoa; phylum Arthropoda; class Insecta; order Lepidoptera; family Noctuidae; genus Agrochola; species Agrochola lychnidis. The sequence continues at coordinate 21,674,642 of OY796849.1, forward strand.
GCTCATCAAAAATACCCAAATCGCTATAGATGTGTCTATAATATTTGAAGATTTCCCTCGATTTCTCCAAGATCCCACTATCAGATCGCGACCAAATGACAATGGGACCAACCCTTTCAAACAAAAAAAGAATTTTTCAAATCGGTTCAGCCGTCTTCGAGTAATCGGGGAACATACATTAAAAAAAAATATACCGACGAACTGAGAACCTCCTCCTTTTTTTGAAGTTGGTTAGAAAGAAAAAAAAAGTTTTTCAATAGGGAATTTTACCGGGTTTATGCGGCCGTCGTTTAGCGGGTGTCTACAAGTTATAACCCCTGTTGATTTGCTAATTTTTAATGGACTTGGGGTAATTTTGGTTGGTACAAAAAAAAAAAAATTAAAATGCAAAATAACTTTTATATTTTCAATAATAATAATAAGATTTTTATATTTTTGGTAATGTTATTACTGTACCTATGTGCCCCTTTCGGATCGGATAGGGTTTTTTTTACTGTATATCTATTACTATACATATTATAAATTAAAGTAGCTTTTCATGTTTGTCTGTGACCGCGTTGTTCTTCTAAACTGCGCAACAAATTTTGATGCGCTTTTTACCATCACTTAGATAATAATTTATTCCGGATTTTTTGTGTATTATACATTAATAATAAACTGACGTATAATAAAGATATCTCGATGTTTTGTCAAGTCGTGAAAACCCTGTGAAACAGAGGCGGGTCGCTAGTTCAATACTAAATAAATAATACAAAAGGTACGTTACAAATAGAATCTAAGTGTCGGTGACCAGTCGGGGTAGCTCGCCGCCCGATAAGGACCAAGCCCGGGTCGACGGCGCGTTGTGATCCACGCGCTCCTCAAAGAGATGTCAGCAGAATTGACGGGGTCCGCTAGAGCCGATGCCTGTCCGAGTTGCGAATAAGGCCGAAAGGGAAATCGTGGCCCCCGGCAACATGGCAACTGAAGGAACACGGGTGGATTTTAGTCAGTAAGAGTCTGACATGCTCCACCCAGAGCGGGAGAAGTTATTTGATAATTTCCCACCCACAAAAAAAAACGTAGGTAAACTAGAATGTAACTACAAAAAAGGAATTAATAACATCTAGTTGAATACAGTATTATCTCATGCACCGATATGTATTATTACGTAAGTGCGTCGTAATAATATACTGACAACTTGAAACACATTGTTTGCAATAATAACTCATCAGTATGTAAACTAGGTACATGTATAGTATGTACATACGACCTGTATGTAAACCTACAATCTCATTTCTGGAAATAAATGTGTTTATTTGCCTAAAATCTATTCTTGATCGTTAAATCTTATTTGGCAATGTTTGATGCGATTTACAATTTAAATATTAGATATATTAAGTCACAATACAAACTCTTTTTTATTAAAATGTCAGCACCGCTACCTGGCAGTCTATAAAAAGCAATTAAAAACCAATCAACATTCAAAAATAGAACATCAATATCTGTCAATTTTTTTTTGGTTGGCTCGCAAAGCGGGCGCGTCGCGTCTTTTTACTTAAATTATTTTTTGTTTATTATTATTTTAAAAAAAACATGTCTTCATCGAGGTTAACGGAGCTTACGGTCGACGATCTCGATGACATCGATATCACGTTGATGACATTGAGGAAGCCTACACACCTGAAGAAAGTGATCGATTCTGTGCCGAAGCCTGTGAGAGCTGTGCCAAAAAATGGCTTGCCTCTGTGGTACAAACTTGGGCTGGAGAGCAAATTGCCTGTGCCAAAAATGCCTGTTGGAAAGGTTATATTTTCGCGCGGGAAGATTGGCGAAGACGTAAGTGTTACTGATATTATACAAAATTTACAATATGGTTATTATTGTGATGTAATTCCCAAGGCTCGTTGCACATGGCCTTCTGTTAAACCACAAAATGTTTTTATTTACACCAAAGTTGTTACTTTTTGCCCTAAAACTTGTACGTGAACGTGCGTGACCCATTGCAAGGTTTCTATTATGAATAGTCGATCTTAAGCTACATCCATTCATAACAGGCTACATTGATACTGACAATTCAACAGAATAATAAACACATCGATGTTGCATTCATAGAGACTTGCACAAGTACGCAACTTACACTTTACACCCTAAAGCCGAGATCACACCCAAAATAACTCACACCAATTCATATTCAGAGTATCCAAACACGAGTTCCACAAAGGGATTTGGCTTAAATCTTGCGAATTCAGTGGCGAAAACTTTGCCTTTATTATAAACCTAGCCTAAGTCCCCGTTAACATCTTTAATATCTAAGGTTTAAACGCTTCGTTTTAAATGTTTGTCATGCAAATACCTACCATTGGTAGATGCGTGAATGGGGGACTGAATGGAGGCTTTAGAACTCATAAATCAACCGTTACTTTGCATTGAAATTGTTCCATTTCTTTATGAGCGTCTGGTAAACATTGTAAGCTTTGTTATGAAATATTTAAAGGAATTTAAATGCTTTGAACTTGGGGATACGTAATTATTGTAAGACTAGCAGCGACCCGTGGTTTCAACCGCAGAAGTCTCGATCCCGTGGGAATATCGGAATTCAAATTAAAAAGTCATTTATTCAAACTAGGCTGTGAATCAGCACTTTTCGAACGTCAAAATTACATAAGACAGTCCCCCAAAAACGCCCACCCTTCATCAATAAAAAGTATCCAAACTCTAAAAGTATCCTATGTGTTAATCCAGGTTATAAACTACCTGTGTACCAAATTTCATCCAAATCCGTTCAGCCGTTTGAGCGTGAAGAAGAGACAAACATACACACACACACACACGCACTCACAAACTTTCGCCTTTAAAATATTTGTGTGATAAGTGTGATTTTGTAGGAAAGTGGGGTTTTGTGCTGATTAGGAAGAACAAAGGTAATTGGCATAACAACACACCTCGAAAGAAGTGTTATTAATTTAAGTAGTGAGTGTGTGTGCTGCGCGCCGGGAGCCTGCGAGGATGTACTGGTGATTGACCTTATTGGTGATGTTCTTCTAAAAGGTCGAACGTGCGTGAATGACCATGCCATCGTATGAACGTAAACGAGGCAAAAGGAGTATGTAAGGATCGTAGCAAGTGGCGTTCTGTAGTTTCTACCCCTTTGGGAACAAGGCGTGAGTTTGTGTAGATGTAATGCTTAAATATCTTGCAAAAGTTAGTTTCCTAACGTAGATTAGGTAACAATGTGGAAATAAGCCTGAAGTGATATAAAATGGAAATAGTTTCTGAGAATTTCATTATTCCACTGACGAATAATATATTTTGTCAAAAGCGTATTTCTCTACAAATAACAGATTTTAGGAAATATTAAATAAGAATGGAAATATTCCCAACAGAATTAATTTTTTATAACGAAATCGTTTAATACTGTTCGCTATACAAACCAATAAAAGCTATATGAGTTTTTCATTACAGGTAATGAAAAAATATATTGTCATCTCGATGCTGATTGCCATAAATTATATGATATTCATCGTTTTAAATGAGTATCTAGAGGATATGAATAATATTGTGTCGAAGGCATTAATTACTGAATTTATTATTAAAATTCATATTAACTCAGTACATAACACTGTTATGTATTAAATTGACTTGTATGAACATGGATAGCATTTTCAGTCATATTCATAAATTAATTGGTTGACGGGGCAAGCAGAAATTTTGACTAGGTAAAGATTATTTTAAATGTTAGAGAAGTACTAGGATAGGCTTGCATAAATCATTTACCAGGTACAGGTTTTGATAAAATGTGGGCCATTGTTAGGAAACCATTTCAATTCGTGTCCATTCGTTGTTCCAAGCTTTGAGAACAGACTCAGTTTCCTGAAACTATCTTGGAAATGATGCAGGCATTGAGACATTGAGACTGGGCGCAAGAGAGTAGTGGTGGTAGAACAGTGGTTGCCCAGTGATAACAAGTTGTAGGTCGTAGGTTCGAACCCAAGCAGGAATAAATTTCATCACCATCATTGCTCTCAAATGGTGAAAGAAAACATCGTGAGGAAACCGGCATGTCAAACCAATAATTCGAAGACATGAAACATCTACCAACCCGCATTGGGCCCGCGTGGTAAATTTCAGCCCACTCCCTCTCGAAGAGAAGAGGCCTGTGTACCAGCAGTGGAAACATTATAGGCTGATTATGCAAGGGAGAGACCGGTACAACCACAGAAAAGGCTTTTACAATGCATGTGCTCGAAAAGAGCGTTTTTAGGGTTCCGTTGCCAAATGGCAAAAAACGGAACCCTTATAGATTCGTCATGTCTGTCTGTCTGTCTGTCTGTCCGTCCGTATGTCACAGCCACTTTTTTCCGAAACTATAAGAGCTATGCTGTTGAAACTTGATAAGTAGATGTATTCTGTGAACCGCATTAAGATTTTTACACAAAAATGGAAAAAAAACAAATAATTTTGAAGTTCCCCATACTTAGAACTGAAACTCAAAAATTTTTTTTTCAGCAATCCCATACGCGTGGGGTATCTATGGATAGGTCTTTAAAAATGATATTGAGGTTTCTAATATCATTTTTTTCTAAACTGAATAGTTTGCGCGAGAGACACTTCCAAAGTGGTAAAATGTGTGTCTCCCCCCCTGTAACTTCTAAAATAAGAGAATGATAAATCTAAAAAAAATATATAATGTACATTACCATGTAAACTTCCACCGAAAATTGGTTTGAACGAAATCTAGCAAGTAGTTTTTTTTAATACGTCATAAATCGTAAACCGCAATTTACCTTTCATTCAATGTTACTTGCTGCTACGGAACCCTTCATGGGCGAGTACGACTCGCACTTGGCCGCTTTTTTAAACAACCAAACTGTGCGGAAAGTGCCACTTTTTCGCACTAGTGCTTTTTACTTTTCAGTTTTATTAAATTTTTACTCCATCGTCAGTCAGCCCAACGCAAAGAGTTTTTATTATTTGAGAAAAGTTTTACAAATTATATGATGATGACGATGATGATTATGATGACGATGGCGATGATGATGGCGATCGAAACGATGATGATGAATGATACACCATTCATCATCATCATCGTCATAATTTATATACGTCAGCCATGATGTTAGATGTTACACATCTTATGCAACAACAGTAAGGCTCGCTCGTTTTTTTTTTTCCTCGCACAATGCACAGTAAAACGTACAACGTTTTATACATACACGTGCGTAAGATGATTTCTGATTCTTGTCGACTTACACACTCGCTCCCTTCACTCGCTCATGAATAAAAATGCCACTCGCCTGAAATCACCTACTTTCCGCACTTGTAGCATAAATAACTATTCTGTGGGTGTGTTTACCGATCTTTACTCGCATATAAGTACCTACTTAGTAGTGGGTGCAGTCGGTGTATATAATTTATGATGATGATGGACATAATGGTCTCGAAAAAATACCAATAATATTATTTGCCTCAACAGTTAAGCGGGAAGTTCAGTGAACCGAGGTCACGGCAACTTTGGACATTTCAATTTCCATTACAATTATATCATACACTGACTATTTCAATAATATCCTAGTCATCGCATCAGTTAGTAAATCGTAGTCAGAGCTCTCTTGATACCAAAAAGGGTATGAAGGCCGACCACTAATTTTCTGTGCCTTTGTACCCATATGGCTAGATTGTACCCTTTTAGTGGGATTAAAGAGGATTACGACTGTAGTACGACATCATAATACGTTTCGTTTAATTTAGCAGCGCGAGTCGTGGATGAAATTATTATTAGGTTGTAAATTATAAAATGGTTTATAATATTTTGATATAAATATTCAAGGTTAGTGTAAATCTATGTAGGTCGGTACAATTTTGACAACAATCACCAATTCAAAGTTTTGTCATGCTCTACCCAAACGATATTACAGAAGTCATATTGGGAAAAATGGTTAGTTTTCGACGGTAGATATTTTAAGTCTAAATATTCCACAACTAAACCAGCTTTTCCGTTTGCTTGGCAAAGTGAACCACCGGTTTCCATTTACAGATTTATCAATATAGAACGCACCAACCCCCTTGTCCCGATCACCATAAAACATATAACAAACTGTAATCACGATTTCCCACCTACAGGGTGGCTTCGACGCGAAAACTGCTACCATGGATTCAGTACATGATTCTGAACCCCCTGCGTTGAAATTTTTCGTCAGTTATTTAAAAAAATCTGCTGTTTCATAGAATAGTGCAATACCTACGCGGTCAAAATGTATGGAACAGAAGATTTTTTTTAAATAACCAACGAAAAATTTCAACGCAGGGAGGTTCAGAAGAATGTACTGAATCCATGATAAAAGTTTTCGCGTCGATGTCCCTGCCACCTTGTATAGTAACAACGGTAATTAACAATATTCGCCCACAAACAGTTTAGTGAAGCTGTAGTAGCTGTTAAGATGGTAACAAGTACAAAACTGCAAGCATGACAAGCTTACATAAACAGCCATTTTGTGCAACCGTCTGAATAATGAATGTATGCTCACCAAAGCAAGATGTTTGCACAAAATCACCATACAGACGCTCAGGCATGCTTGCTCAAAATGAATGTTCATACTTGCTCGTCAAGCTTGCAGCTACGATACCGTCTCACCGACGGCGATTAACGAGAAGCGAGTAGAACTAGCTTTTAAAAACGAGTTGGCGAGTAAGTAGCAGCGCACTCTCTTCGATAGGTCTTGTCGCTGCGACAAACGAGTTCTCGGCGGCGGTGTGAACAGTCAGTGCTCATAAAATGATTGTAGGTCCCGTTTAAATAAAAACTTTTTACAAAAATACAACCGACTCCCAAACTACAAAGTGAAAAATAATTTTAATTTCGGAAGTCGGTGTCTTTGGATCAGTATTTTAGTTTTTTGCCACCGACTTCCGATATTAAAGTTTTTAAGTCGGTTGTATTTTTGTAAAAAGTATTTTTTTTTTCATTTTTTTGTGGATTGGTTTGTAAGTTATCCAAGTTACAATAGCCTAATGTCAACTGCTCATCACTTTTTCCAAAATATTGCTTTTCCCGATGCAGGGACTCTAATTGTTGAGGAGTTCTCCAGGGAATTCATAAATGGTGCAGTAGAGCTGATGGTGAAGTCATCATCAGCTCTACTGCACCATTTATGAATTGTGTCGAGCATCAATTGCTTACCAACCATATTAAAGTAATCGAATCGCAACCCGTGAAATACTTATTATTGAGTAGTTCCGGTGGCCATCTGTGTCCAGCAACGAGTATAATTGAATAGTCAAACGAACTTACCTGTAAGTGAAGTTCGACGGTAATTATACTCGTTGCTGTTTCGTTCGAAGATGATGAGTCCCACCCGACCCAAACATTCCATGCTATATACCTAGGTATATGAGCATGGACCCAGTGTTGTAAAGCCAATAAATCGCTGTGAACTTAATGAAGACAGATTGCAGAGACATTGACAGCACACGTTAAGGATGCGTTCATTTTTCGTTATTTCTTCAAAATTATGTGACGAGTGGCTGGACTAAACGCCTACTACATCAGTTCCACTTTACCAAATAGTGCTTTCCGAGAGCAAATGCACAAGTTACTATAAAAAAATACCCAAATCGCTATAGGTGTGCCTATAATATTTGAAGAGTTCCCTCGATTTCTCCAAGATCCCATCATCAGATCGTAACCAAATGACAATGGAACCAACTTGAAAGTAAAACAAAAAAATAATTTTTCAAATCGGTCCAGCTGTCTTCGAGTAATCGGGGAACATACAAATCAAAATATATGTATATTCTGATGAACTGAGAACCTCCTCCTTTTTTTGAAGTTGACTAAAAAGAGATACCTACATAATATATGTATATTTAAAATATATGTATCTGTTTTACTTACAATCTTTTGCACGATTCTTGAGCGAGAAAATCATTGATATTTAGTCGCTTCCTCGTCGTCGGCGATGGGACAATTGCCTTACGTGTGTAGTCACCTCTAGAAGACCTATAGCTATTCTCCCCAAGACCAATGAATACCAACAAGGAACAAGATTGTCTGATTTATCCGGAACTGACTCGGATCTTCTCGATACAATGCAATATAGTCATATTGATCTTAATGCAGTTATGGTAATCAATCTGTCAGTATGCAAGCAAGGCAATCTTGATTTAATCAAGCTGTTTCTAATCTATAGTGCGAGTTGCAAGTGTGTGCAAATTACCTAATAGGTACTTAATATCGCTGTAAGTAATAATATCATCAGCTTCTATTTGTGTCACTGCTGGTAAATGCTTGTTGTCATACAAATAATGTAATAATTAAGCCTGGTACTGAGCATTGTCCTTCTAAATAGAGTGCTTATATCATTATAGTTTGTCCATCAAATCTATAATTTTGGCATAAATTGTGTGGTACCGTCAGCCTCAAAAAGATGTATATGTCGTGGTCCGATCGTAGAAATGGCCGTATCGTGATTTGCCTGGCCATTTCACGATCATGATACGCCGCCATATCATTCAACGCTCTGCGTTCGACGATTTGCCCAGCGATGGTTGAGTATACCGACCCAGAAACGCGTAAAACTTACCCTGTCTTTGCTGCCGTGCAGTTGGGTAATAATTCCAATTTGACCCATTCCTACTCGAATAATTCCTATTTTAGGGTCCTACAAAAATACTGAATAGCCAAGTAACTGCGACCAATTTGGATGTAGCGATCGCTGGCCGCTCCCGCGGCACCGCTCCCTTCGCGGTAGATCACGATATGGCCATTTTTACGGTCGAGCCCCGACATATACATCAGCAAAAATTCATCTGATTATATCTGAGGAGCTCGTGGCTAAGTAATAACAGCCGCACGAGTCGATCCATCAGGTTAAGCTACGCTTGCAGGGGTTGGTCCGTAGATGGGTGACCATCTTTACATACTGAGACTCTTCCGTGCCTCGGAAAGCACGTTAAGCCGTTGGTCCCGGCTGTCATTCGTGGATCTTTGACAGTCTTTACGGGTCGTCAGAAGCCCAAAAGTCTGACAACCAGTCTTATTAAAGCGTATCGAATTACCCAGTTACTGGGTTGTGAAGGTCAGATAAGCAGTTGCTCCATGTAAAATACTGGTATTCAGCTGCATCCGGTTAGACTGGAAGCCGATCCCGACATAATTGGGAAAAGGCTAGGCAGATTGATTTTTATCCACAATTTGTTCCACAATACTGCCCCTGATAGAAAAAAAGACGCATCTAACCTCTAAATCCGTGCACCTAAAATTTTTTCTAGATTTGAGTTATAAACATTGCCGAAATCAGAAAAAAAAGGTGCATCTGCCTGATATACATATAACTCAAATATGGAAAAAAAATTTGGATGCGTCTTTTTTAGAGTTCCGTTGCCAAATGGCAAAAAACGGAACCCTTATAGATTCGTCATGTCTGTCTGTCTGTCTGTCTGTTTGTCCGTCCGTATGTCACAGCCACTTTGTTCCGAAACTATAAGAGCTATGCTGTTGAAATTTGGTAAGTAGATGTATTCTGTGAACCACATTAAGATTTGCACACAAAAATAGAAAAAAAAACAAATAATTTTGGAGTTCCCCATACTTAGAACAGAAATACAAAAAAAAAATTTTCATCAATTCCATACGTGTGGGGTATCTATAGATAGGTCTTTAAAAATTATATTGAGGTTTTTAATATAATTTTTTTCTAAACTGAATAGTTTGCGCGAGAGACACTTCCAAAGTGGTAAAATGTGTGTCCGGGGTCCTGTAACTTCTAAAATAGGAGAATGATAAAACTAAAAAAAATATATGATATACATTACCATGTCAACTTCCACCGAAAATTAGTTTGAACGAGATCTAGCAAGTAGTTTTTTTTTAATACGTCATAAATCGTAAACCGCAATTTACCTTTCATTCAATGTTACTTGCTGCTACGGAACCCTTCATGGGCGAGTACGACTCGCACTTGGCCGCTTTTTTTTCTATCGGGGGTAGAATACTGTTTCAACGTGTTGCTACAATTAAGTACTTATGTATATACACATTGATCCAGTATTGTGGAATACATATAGTAGATAATTAAATGAATTATTCCAATTAAGTATACCTGTCTAAGTCGAGATTATTTGGAACATATCAATATAATTATTTCATGAGAAGTGTTTCTATAACGATCTATTCTTGTGCTTGTGCTATTGTTAGATAAGCATTCGTTAATTTAATTAAAATAGTTTCAAATCATTCGATTTTGTGGGCAATTTAATTAAAACTAACACAATATTATATTCCCCAATGACGATAGCGGTTATTAAAATTTCAGAGTTGATCCCTTGATAAGGATAGTTGGCAAGCCACAAAATTATATTGTAAATTTAATTAAACTATCGAACTTTCCTCATACGTACTGATTCGTTTTATCGTTGGCTGGTATTTCGCTTTGAAATATCAGTTTTAGGTAAAAGCTTAGTGTTTCCGGAGTTGTAATGTAAAACCTAAGTCTTTATACTAGGTTTTACATACCGACTCTGACATAGATGTCTGTCTTTAGTAAAGGGCCTATACTACCTCAAATTGCTTAGCACGATCCTCCGTTATTTCGAAAATACTGCAGGATTAATTTCAACATTAATATTAAATACTATGTTTGACGAAAACAACACGAATCTATAAAATTTACAAAAAAATACCAAAGTTACCTCCAAAGCGAACAATACTAAACGAAAAAATACTTCAAATTAGATTATGAAACTTTGCATAATAACTGAACTAACTATAAAACGGATACTGATTATTTTTATCATTAATTTCGCCGTAAAAAGAAATAAAAAGGATTGTGTGGTTTTATGAAACAACGGTAAAAGTGAAACTTTTAAGCGAACTATAGGCGCCGCCATATTGGCCTTGGCTGCTCTGACGAGCGCCTTTCACTTTATCCCTACTCCGCGGCCGACCGTCACGCGACATGCAACACACAGACGAAAAAGTTTGAGACGATGTAATAAAAGTTTCACTTTAATTACCTAAACTATTGGCGTCTTGTAGCTGCGAGCTTCTCACTCAGTCTCGCTCTCACTCAGTCCGCGAGCAATATGGTGCGAGCAAAATAAAAAGTGAATTTGAGCTGAGGTAGTATAGACTCTTATATTAATATTTTGCATCTAGAACCTAGGTACTATAAATTTAATTCAGAGCAAAGAGAGAACAAGAGACCATAAAAAGACAGAACTAAAGTCTGACATTATTCAGTATCCTTTTATCCAGAAGTAGAACGGACCCAAAGTCCAAAATACTGACCAAAATATTGCAAACATTACAGGAAAGTGCGTAATAATAACCAACAATAATAATAATAATATGCGTAATAATAGCTAATACATAAGCAATGCCTAACTACCCACAAAACGGCAATTATGTCCCACATAACATACCCCCAATATGTTATGTGCAAGCCACCAGATGGAATACCTACCTATGTCCCGCTCTACATAGCCTCGATGTGTCGGTGCTAGCCATCAGATGGCGTAGCAAGCGACAGGTGTTCACATCCACCAGCCAGGTACACGCGGCCAGAATTTTTATTACTAAATTAATGACCTGCCTTCCATAACTGGTTGAAAATTTAAACCCATTAGGAAAAAAGCCTTTGTTCTTTTATTAATGAGAATAGAATTAATTTTTGTTGAAGTTTGACAGTCTTTGGCTTTCTGGAGTGAGAACTAACAGAATTACTTCTTTCTGGTTCTAATAGATTTAGTTTGATTTGTGTCCGTGAAACTGATGTCGAGCTTAAAGTTAATTATGTAAAACGAGACAAAAATGCATTATGTAGCGATGGTACTTACATTTATTTATTTAATATTCTTCTTTTTTCAAGTACAGAAATGTACAGAGGCGGACTTAATGCCACAAGCATTTTCTACTAGTCAACCTTTGGGTGATGCAGAGACAAACAGTGGTAGGTGCAATTACAAAAAATTGAGGAATAAAAAATTATTCAAATAAACATATACTTATTACAAATAAATATACATAATAAATATACTAAATCAAATAAGACAAACATTGGGAAAACGTTAACTTTGTGATAATACTGCCAGCATCTTGCGAATGTGCTCGCGAACTTTAACTTCAAAGGGCTAATGACTATTATTAGTACTAGTATTTATGACTATAATCTTGAAGGAAGACTGATTTGCTGGTTATCTGAATAGTACATAATAACAACGCGCTTGTAAATTTTCCGTAGGGTTAGGCAGAGGTGTCCCTACAGCACACTCACATTTCGGCAGTTATGTTTAAGTCAATAGGCTCCAGGCTGCTACTAAGAAATTTCAGATGGAAAAACCCAATAATACCTTGCCCCGACCCGGTAATTGAAACCAGGACGTCATGCTTGGCAGTAGTACTTGTGACCAATAGACCTACAAATAAAATAATCATAGTTCCATTTAATATCATCCGCATTTGTTAAAACAACAAAATATACGTATTTATTTGTGCATAAGGAAGTTGAAATGACCACAAATGTTTCTTGTCGTGTACGACAAGAGTACATTCTCTTGTTTACATTTTTTTTCGCTCATTTCCCTTACGAAATGAGGAGCATAAAGCGACACACGGTGACATAAATGAAGAGAAATAAAGCCATAGTTTAATACGCAGTTTGGTACACGGAGAGAATTCTTGTTGTTGACACAACATATTTTTAACCGATTTCCAAAAAGGAGGAGGTTATATGTTCGTCGCGTATGTTTGTTTTTTTTTTATTTTATTTTTTTTATGTATGTCCACCGATTTCTCCGTCAATTGTGGACCGATTTTGAAAATTCTTTTTTTTTTTAAAAGGGTGTGCTCTCGAATTGGTCCCATATAAATTTTATTAACTTTGCTTGGATAGTTTTTGAGTTAGCTACAAAATACGTATTTTTTCCCACTTATTATGTAGATGATATGTTAAGTTTCTGTCATTGGTAGCAGGTAGTGGTATTCGAATGTGTGTGGGGTAGGTACCACAACTAAAAAGTGAAAAATAAAAACTTTTTACAAAAAAAAACAACCGACCTCCAAAAAAAACACTGCAAAGTGAAAAATAACTTTAATTTCGGAAGTCGGTGGCAAAAAACGAAAATACAAAACCCAAGATACCGACTTCCGAAATTAAAGTTATTTTTCACTTTGTAGTGTTTTTTTTGGAGGTCGGTTGTATTTTTTTGTAAAAAGTTTTATTATAGAACAAACTGATCATATACCCTATTCCCAAAATTAAATTCACACAAGCAATGGATGGCCGATGGGGCCGAAAGGTTCTAGAGCGACGACCGCGTACCGGAAGACGTAGCGTTGGAAGGCCTCCCACAAGATAGACCGATGACCTTGTGAATGCCGCAGGAATCCGCTGGATGCGGAAAGCACAGATTCGGTCGAAGTGGAGGTGCTTGGGAGAGGCCTATGTTCAGCAGTGGACGTCTTTCGGCTGAAATGATGATGATGATGATGAAGCAATAATTAGTTATTAGATATATTCGATTATAGTCTACCAATCATAACATTATAACAGAAAATTCAGTCGTCAATAACCTCGAACATGGTGTTATTATGACCTGAAACTTCACACCTAAATCAAATCACTGGGTGCCTTAAATGCTTGCTTCAATGCACATACATTTTCAGTCATCTTTGAATTAAATGATTGACATAGCATAGAATACACAGCAAAAAGTGTTTCTCCCGCGAAAGTTTAGATACACACAACACTTGAAATCTGTTTTAAGACTCTCGGCAGTTTTCATTATGCTAATGCAAGCATTCAGTCGCTGAATGGCAGTGTGTCTCTGTATGGAGGGTTTTCGCGTGATAAATCTTCTTAACACACCCCTACTGTTTGTATAAATATATGGTTAGTAACAGATTTGGAGTTGAGCTTGAGGTAAACTTGGATATTATTCAGTAAGGGCTGTGATGCGGTTGATGGTTATTTGTCTTTGTTATGTACCTATTCTTAAGCGCATGTCAGATACATACCTAGACAATCTAAATGATATTTTCATAGCATGAGCAGCATCATCATCATCATCAGCCTATAAATGTTCCCACTACTGGTACACAGGCCTCCTCTCTGTGAGAGGGAGTGAGCCGTAATCCACCACGCGGGCCCAGTGCGGGTTGGTAGATGTCACATGTCGTCGAATTTTTGGTTCTAGGACATGCCGGTTTCCTCACGATGTTTTCCTTCACCGTTTTGAGAGCAGTGGTGATGAAATAATTTACACAAAGTAAAGCGACTGCCTGGGTTCGAACCTACAACTCGTAAGTCGCAGCATCACATATTTGTAATTTAAATATTATAGGTGTAAGATAAAATACATTTAATGTGTGTGATGCAGCACACACAATATTTGTAGCATGGCTTGTAGATTTTGATACAACACAAAAATAAACAGCTCTTAATTAACGCAAAATGATGCAAGCCGACCCAAATCCAGATCAGAATAAGCCCCAAAATACACATGCTTTTGATAACGGCGCTAACGTGCAAAGTTTCCCATGTCGGGACGCTCGTCAGATAGCCTGTCATCTCCGGTAGAGGCACGTGCCAAAAGTGGACCGTGTCGACGATATATGGCAGGAAGGTAGCTTCAGTAGGTAGATAGTGTAGATGGATACCTCCCACGTGTTATTTGTCAAGGATTTAAAAGGAGAAATATGATTTATTTTCACAGATCAGATACACGTGTATGATAGAAGTAGGTGTAGGAATGTGTTTTTAAATTATGCTGTGTCGAATTTTGTTATGATATTAATGACTACACTTTAATTAATGCTTCCACTGTCGTTTTCTAATTTTACTACACATTAGCAGGATACAATCCTTTCAGTCATTACCTCTGATTTTGGAACTCAACAGCAACCTTATTAGATCAGAGGTAAAAACAACTATGTGACATAATGCTTTTATAAATTCACAATAATATTGGTTTTGCATTCATGTTGCTTGCAGTTCGATTGCTCCGACCACAGCTGTACGGTTCATAGCCGTTTACAGTATCTATTTAATAAAAACGCTTCGATATGAAAGCTATACAAAGCTCTACAATTTGTTTAAAAAATACTTTCTCAACTCCCATTTATTTGTATTTACTTGAACATCTATTTGCTTTTGTAAGGCAACTATTACGGTGGCGTGGCGGTGACTACCCGCAATTTCCATGTCGATATCGTCTCTAGGGGTATCTTGTTGTCACTCGATAATAAAAATGCGTTTTGTTTGCCTTAGTCCATGTGAAAGTAGATCTAGATATCTCGAATTCTGAATGTAAATCTTTAACAGGGTTGTAACGGATGTCATATAACGATGCGCGGATGCGGATGAGGATTTCGAGATAATCCGGTTTGAGTATGCGGATGAGGATACGGATATCGGAAAATTCCGTAATGAGGATGCGGATGAGGGTGCGGATGCGGATGTCACACAAAAAGCAGCCCTTGTTTTTTATAGTATTTGTATTATAGGTTGTAGGTAATCATTTGGTAGGTTACCGTAGTGTAATTCGTCTGCAAAAAACTTCAATTCTACGAGCAAACAAAAAGTACACAATAACGCGCTACCCGGCACCCAGTAACTCAAATTGTGGAATGTGGAACCACAGTCGTGCCACCACTGCCACGTACGGCCGATCGTCTGTCATAGGACAAGGACATTGCGAATTCAGCCAATAGTAACGCGTAACTCACTTATCGGCTTGCCCATTTAGCACGGCGCGAGTTTTTAAAATTTACTATTTGTGCGAACAACGTAGGGTCACATCCCCATAGAAATTATGAGGATGCGGATGAGGATGCGGAGCTTTTAAAATCAAAACGTGAGGATGCGGATGTTTTGCGGATATCAAAATTTATGCGGATGCTCCGCAGTTGCGGATGCGGATACGAATATCCGTTACATCCCTGATCTTTAAGGCAGGTTTATACGACCCCAGTAATGTGACAGAATCAGTCCAACGCTGACTTGCAATTGGTCTCATGTAGACCAATTTCAACTCAGTCAAGTGCTGACTTCGTGTCCTCAAGTCAGTTCAGTTGACTAACCTACCCGTCTATTTTCGGGCCCAGTAGCTTCCCCCATCTGATTTACTGCCAATCTCCTCTACATGAACCCACTGACTGGGTCTGAAATTCCGAGTCACTGGGTCCTGTTACTGCCATCGTATAAATCAGGCATCATTACCATTCTAAGTATGGTTGGCTTATTGGTTGATTCCCACAAATTTACTCGCCCGAAACGTGTGAATAATGCTTTTAAATAATATTATTTTATCTTGAGGCGATTCGCACGATATTTATTAGTGGGCGAATCGACAACCAATAAGCCGTATGCTAATATGTCACCGCCCCCGCAGAATAAACGCGTAAATGCTATTGAGGCGGTTTTGATGTTAATCCATATTCGTTATGTATAGGTCAAAATACATCACCTCAATTTTTTCCAGATTTATACATCAATTATTTACAAAGTTACATACACACGATATACCGTAACATAATGTTATAATTCCGACCTTGATGATATAAAAACTTAATTACCTATTACATTATCAGAATTTTTTCGACTGCACCAGAATAAAAGCGTAATAGCCCACTAACGGTATCACTGTACTGCGAAAAACGCAAGTAATATTACATTGCAAAACAAAAAAAAAACAATTATAAGAAAAAATAACTCAAAGTAACATTAACGTTAAAAAAAAAACTAAAACATTTCTGTAAAATGTTTTTTTATCAATGACTCAAAAACAGTACCTGTTTAACACTTAACATTAATTAGAATATCTACAAAAAAAAAAATCTTTTAAACGACGTAAAAAACAAACTTCTATTCGGTGTAGTCATAAAGTTATGGATCAATTTAGGTTTTTTATTTTTCCTGTAAAATTGACTTTTTACACTTGCGCGTTTATTCTGCGGGGGCGGCGATGTGTACTTGTGAGAAATACATGACATTGACTTTTTGATGATTGGGCAATATCTATCTATTTAGCCCGTAACGTCCCACTGCTGGGCAAAGGGGCCTCCCTTTCCCTTTTCCACACACGTCTGTCTTTGTGTCATTCATCAAACCTGACTTTATACTGCCTTTTTGTGGCTACTTTCAAAACACGCTACGCAAAGACGATTCTAACGGACTACACACGAAAGTTTTTGTACCGTATTAAAATCGAATAAAAACATCGAAAAAAAAACACGTTTCTTGAATGGGGGACCCCCTTTAATTTATTAACTTAATTGAATTTGTTATTACAGCGGCAATAGAAATGCACAATCTGTAAAAAAGTCAATGTAACCTACACTATAACGGTTTATGAGATACAACCCGCCGATAGACAGACGGACGGACGGGTGGACAGCGGAGGTTTAGTAATAGGGTTCCGTCTGACACCCTTCTGGTACGAAAACCTAAAAACATTTCAAAATCATTAAGTTTCAAGACCATTTTTCAATACAAGTTGTGTTGAAAAATGATCTTGAAACTTAATGGTTTCAGTACAACCCGCTTTAAAATTCCTGATACCTACCTACGCGTGCTTACTTACTTAAAGCTTTATAAATTACCTCAATCGATCGGTCCATTTTGCCAGAAGCTCCTTCGATTTCTTGTCGCAAGGATTTTCAAGGATTTTAGCATTTAAATCTCATTGTTAGCTGATTGAATTGTAATCTATACAATCAAAGAGATGCTGGGAAATGCTTCAGGCGTTGTGACCTTTTCTGTTTCGTTTGTAAATAGAAAGGTACTCGATGTTATAATAGTCTAATCAGGGGAAAAGGGAAGGTATTTCGTCTCAGTTCACGGAAAAAAAGATGGCCGATCTCAGTAGGTTATGTCAAGGAATAAATAATGTTAAGCACCTTTTGGTTATTTTTTACGTGCACCTTATTATTTTTCCGACTGTAGGTAATCAGATTTTTTATTTCGTAGGCTAAAATGACATTTGGTTTCGACATAAAAATAATGTAGTAAATAATCTTATTATCGAATGACAGTGTGAATTTTTTCTGACTTTTCTAGTACTCAAACCTCAATTGGTCCAGTAGAGTTTTTTGATCCTTATATTAAACAGGATCGATTGGCTTCAAAAAAGTTTTTGTGGAAACCACTTATTTTCTTGCTGACTGTATTTTTTTTTTTCAAAATCTGTGAATGCAAATCAAAATGTCTCAAAAAGTTAAGGACAGTCTCCTAAGACCGTTTTCCTGTAGCTACAACGGTTAAGTTAGCTGTCCTTACAGCCCCATCTCAAAAATCCACACTTTAAATCAGTGCACTAATTGAGTAATACACGACCAATTACAATCTGTTTAGATTTGAAACAGATTGCAAATCCATTGCTTCATAAGTTGAAAAAAAATTTGCTCAACAACGTAAATAACGCAATGAATGTTGTTGAACTGTCAAAATGAAACAAATTAGGCATTATCGTTTAAGGATTGGCCTTCAGGTTAAAATAAAGGACAAAATTAAAAAAAAATATATATTTCACGTAAACCTACAAGGGCACTTATGAAACGTCAGAAGCTAGGTGCACAGTTCCAATTGATCGCTTCCTATGGAGAAGAGCCGGCAAGAAACTCCACGGTTACTCTTTTAAAAATAAATGGTTTCTACAATTACAGTGTTTATAGGTATGGGAGGACAGTGTAAGCATATCGCTGGCAAACTACCCGACAATACTTAAAAACAGTTGCGGATAAATAATAACACCTACATACCATCCACTGCTTGACCATATCCCATATGTTAGTGTCCAAAGTGTCCATATACCTTGTACTTCTGAGGACCTCAAAAACGCTAATAATGCCTCTATTGGCGTGGTTACCTACTAGGCCCAATTCAAACCATTTATTTCAATTAAACCATTTACAGGCACTTTTGAATTGTCAAAGGTTCGGTCAGTTAGTCAGAAAGTTGAAGCTAGTCGCCCATTCCAAAACGTAGATCTCTATGGAGAAGAACGGGCAAAAAACTCTAAGGACACTCTTTTAAATCAAGATATTACAAAATCCCAGGATTTACTAAATATATAAATTAAAAACTTTTTACAAAAAAAAAAAACAACCGACTTCCGAAATTAAAGTTATTTTTCACTTTGTAGTGTTTTTTTTTTGAAGTCGGTTGTTTTTTTTTTGTAAAAAGTTTTTATTTTTCACTTTTTAGTTGTGATACCTACCCCACACAAATTCGAATACCACTACCTGCTATGTAAATAACAGTGACAGGAAGTTATCATAATATCATCCACATACTAAGTGAGGTAAAAATACGTATTATTGAAGCTAACTCAAAAACTACCCAAGCAAAGTTAATAAAATTTATATGGGACCACCTCTGAAGTATGATCTACCAAACAAAAAAAAAATCATCAAAATCAATAAATAATTGATAAATGATAAATGATTTTATTTCTGTAAGTAGGTTTGTACAAACACTTTTATACGTCAATCATATTTTAAAAACTAGATGAGGTCGGCGTTTCCTATCTGACTACTCTGAGAAGAAAGGCCGAAACAAACTCAGAGGTCACAGTCTCTTTTAAAGTCCAGACATAATCTTGGTCAGATCATGTGAAGGCCATGTGGATTGGTGTCTGAAGTGGTCTTTAGAGGAAAGCATCACACAGATTGAGAGGGTCTGTCCAGTCAGTGCACGCATTTGTCATTTATAGTGTAGCTCAACTCAGAATTTAAGGAGCTCAACGATTCGACGAACAATACCAAAAAAAGGACATTTGTGTAGGCCACATAAATTACTCAAACTGTCAGACCATGATTAAAACTAACTGAGAAAAAATTAAAAACAAAACAAAAAGGAATGACCCATATAGTCTTCACATTCACAATAATTAAAATAATATAATACTTTAAAAGTAAATATTCATGTCATTGTATATATAAAAATCATTAATGTCAATGTGTATATAATAAAATAAAAAAAAACCCAGAAATAATCTTGGTCAGAGCATTTCATATGAGGACCATGTAGATTTGTGTCTGAAATGATCTTTTGAGGAAAGATCCATACAGAGAATTGACGGAGTAATAGCGTAACAAACATACAAAAAAAAAAAACATAGTCGAATTGAGAACCTCCTCCTTTTGGAAGTCTGTTAAAAATAAGCCAAGAACAGTCTCAACTGACGGCGTCCAGGTCCACCATCCACCAACCATTTTGTAGGGAACCGAATGATCTAACACACGCGCCACCATCAGCGAGATATTTTAATGCGCAACTCATTTAACGTAATCCATTTATTTACCATCGACTCGAAAAGCCCAAGAAAGAAAGATTGCTTGACGAAAAAAAAAGTGGTAGCCTCCGGGAGTGCCGACAGAAGTGAAAACTTGAACAAGATCGCCTTGGTGGAAGAAAAATACTTGTATAGAACATTGGTCCGTAACCTTATCTAAATAAAGAGCACAATCGCATTTACAAAAAATAATACTTCCGAAACCTTTAAAGTAAAAATACTTGCATGGAACATAGATCCGTAAAGTAATATTAATAAAGAGCATAAAAGCGTTTACAAAACCTTTAAAGTAAAAATACTTGCATTGAACATTAGTCCGTAAAGTAATACATATAAATAAAGAGCACAATCGCGTTTGCAAAAAAACTTTTTACAAAAAAAAAAACAACCGACTTCAAAGAAAACACTACAAAGTGAAAAATAACTTTAATTTCGGAAGTCGGTGTCTTTGGTTTTGAATTTTCGTTCTTTGTCACCGACTTCCGAAATTAAAGGTATTTTTCACTTTGTAGTGTTTTTTTGGAGGTCGGTTGTTTTTTTTTGTAATAAGTTTTTATTTTTCACTTTTTAGTTGTGATACCTACCCCACACAAATTCGAATACCACTACCTGCTATGTAAATAACAGTGACAGGAAGTTATCATAATAATATCATCCACATACTAAGTGAGGTAAAAATACGTATTGTTGAAGCTAACTCAAAAACTACCCAAGTTAATAAAATTTATATGGAACCACCTCTGAAGTATGATCTACCAAAAAAAAAAGAATCATCAAAATCAATTCATAATTGACGGAGTAATCGTGTAACAAACATACAAAAAAAAAAAAACAACATACAGTCGAATTGATAACCTCCTCCTTTTGGAAGTCGGTTAAAAATGGGTTGACGTCATGGTGTCGCGAAATCAATGGTTTAGTCCCATCTAAAAAACGTATTAAAACATTTACCAGAACACGTCACCACTCACTGTCGCTTTTAGACAGCGGGAATCACCTTTTAGTCACTTAGTTCGCTTCCGACGTACCTATATTGGCTATGACCTTTTGTTACGCAGTGCACTTAATTACCTTCGGAAGTGGATCACTTTGTTCATACTATCTCTACCTATCAGTCTATTAATGAAGTTTAATTTGGGCCATTGTGTGTCACCAGATTTACATTATACCTAGCTGAAAATTGCTCAAATCTTTGTTGTTGAAATCGGGAAAGACCTTTCTTCTCCCGATTTTTACTAAAGACCTGTTCTGCAAAAACTCGGTTTAGTAATGATTTGTGTGTGTAAGTAAACATTTTAGCTGAAAATTATACAAATCTTTGTTGTTGAAATCGGAAAAACATTTGCTTTTCCGATTTTCACTACGATCAGTTCTGCAAAGATTAGTTTAAAGTAATGCTTTAATGTGTTTAATTTTATTTTTTATCTTAAATAATCTAACTAGCCTGGACTGTCCCACTGCGGGACAAACGTCTCCCTCTCCCTTGTCCACACAATTCTATCTATTGCTAGAATAGGCCAGTCCTTTCGATAAGAAAGTTTAAATCTTAACTAAATGTATAATATAATATTATAAATGCGAAAGTGAGTTCGCTTTCACGCTAAAACGGCTAAACAGATTTGAATGGGATTTGGCACATGGGTAGACCATGACCTAGATTAGGACATAGCATACTTTTTATCCCGATATTCCTACGGGATCGAGACTTATGCGCGTGAAATCGCGGGGCGCAGCTTGTAAACAATATTGGCAAATTAAATCAAATCAAATGCGTTTATTTGGACACACAGCAGGTACGAACAAGGTAGGTGTTACGAAATATAAACTAGTAAAACTAGGGTCTGGGTGAAATTTCTTGAGGTCTAAAAGTACTCGGCTCTATAAAGTATTTGTGATATTGAGAATACAAAATAATTGTCACCCTTTATCTAGAATGGTTCCAAATTGACATAGAAGGGAAAGCCCGAAGGCAAGTCTTGTCCCAGGCGGTGGGAATTTGCGGCATAAATTAGATTAGCCTGCGTTGCGTTTCTGGTATTGATCAGAAATCTACCTTAGCTGTAAAATTTGATATAAGTAGATACGTACCCACTGGAAATGAGAAAATGTTGCTAGGAAAATAAAAATTTTCGTGGTATTTGAAAAGGACTAAGTTATTACGTTTTCAATTAATTTGCGTGAAAACCCAAACTGTGTTCCCAATTTACATTCCGAACATGTAAACCAATATTGTGTTTTTGGAAAATCAATTTGTCGAAATGGCCCAGTGGTTAAGGCCTCGCCTTTGATGTACAAGGCTTGTGGGTTCAATTCTGGGCAAGTACCAATGTGACTTTTCAATTCATATGTACTTTTTGAGTTTATCCTGAACTTTACTGACTTCGATGAAGGAATACATCGTGACGAAACCTGGACTTCTTCTCTGTATGAGATGAGGCCTTTACCCAGCAATGGGACACTTAACTTTAAAGCAAATAAAGTTCAGTCCTACAATTTTTCAATAGTAGATACTAGTCATTCTGAAATCACCTTAAATAACTAAAAGGATAAAGTTGATTTTCGTTTAAGTGGAAATGACATCGATTGGAAACAAGGATTTGAATAGACTTTAGTTTTGTTTTTCTATCTACAAAGTAAATAACAGGTTTCATTTACAATCTAGTTAGCATGGAATAAACACATTAAACACACAACAGTAAATATTGTCTCCACAACGCCGCAGTTCAAAAGAATACTTTACTATAAGCAATGGGTCATTCCAATTTATTAATTAGCTGAAATAATAACAATGATAATTACAGCTTCCGGATAGAAAAGGGACGTGTTGTATAAGCAACAAGCAATAACACAGTGTTTTAGATGAGTACCTATATGATTGTATTATGTACCCCAAACGCCATTCTAAGTTTAAGTTTATTAGTTTCACGATTCTAAAAATAAATTCAACTAATATATACTTGGCATAGATCTGTGAGAATCTTGCTTTTGCTCCTTGATTTCAAAGTTTAAAACACTATTTAAAAAAAATGTGCTACGAAATGTTAGCGGTACGACCTTTACATATTCAATTCAAGACAAATGGTTTCTGACCCAGTCCAAACCTTCTGAACAATGTCACTGGCGGCACTGAAACATCCAATAGAATTTCGTCATTCACACGTGTCGTCTCCTCTCAGCTTCAGTGGAGGGAGACCACTGAGCGGAGATGTGTCATATTTGTATGGCTCGATCGAAGCGGAGATATGAGCTGTGCCTCGCCGAGAGCTGGCCGGCGGTTCAAAGCAGAGATTTAAGCTGTGCCTCGCAAGCTGGCGACGGCGCGCAGCAGAGACGAGAAATAATGTGAGCGGCAGCGCCGTAGGTAACAGTTCCGCTCTAGCTAGCACACATCTCAGCTCTAGCCAGCACACATCTCCGCTCCAGTCTAGCCAGTACACATCTCCGCACAGTTGCGGTGGATACACCCTAGCTGAAAAACAACTCTTCTCGTCTCCGCTTCAGATATCTCCGCTTTGGTGGAGTCCAGGTCTTATGTAGACGTTCTCTAAATTTTTGAAAAATATGTGACAGGCCCAGGCTTTCATTTCTGCAAAAGTTAAATGTATAGAGAACGTGTGCCTAAAACAACAGCCTTTCCCAAAGTGGGCGATAACGCCCCCTTGTGGGCACTACAGGCCTAAAGGGGGGCGGGCAGTAACAGTAAGAGACCTAGAAAAAAAAACTTTTTACAAAAAAAAACAACCGACCTCCAAAAAAAAACACTACAAAGTGAAAAATAACTTTAATTTCGGAAGTCGGTGTCTTGGGTTTTGTATTTTCGTTTTTTGCCACCGACTTCCGAAATTAAAGTTATTTTTCACTTTGTAGTGTTTTTTTTTGGAGGTCGGTTGTTTTTTTTTTGTAAAAAGTTTTTATTTTTCACTTTTTAATTGTGGTACCTACCCCACACACATTCGAATACCACTACCTGCTACCAGTGACAGAAACTTATCATATCATCTACATAATAAGTGGGAAAAAAAAACGTATTTTGTAGCTAACTCAAAAACTATCCAAGCAAAGTTAATAAAATTTATATGGGACCAATTTCAGAGCACACCCTTTCAAACAAAAAAAGAATTTTCAAAATCGGTCCACGATTGACGGAGAAATCGGTGGACATACATAAAAAAAAAAAAAAACAAACATACGCGACGAACATATAACCTCCTCCTTTTTGGAAGTCGGTTAAAAATGGGAGCGTTGTGTAGAGGCTTGGGGGGTGTTTTGTAATTTCATTTAGTATTGTGGTTTTTAAATAGGTGAAAAAAGGGGGCGCTAAAAATAATTTATTCTCAAAGTGGGCAGTAGACAAAATAAGTTTGGGAACCCCTGTACGTACTTTAGATTACACAATGTTCTAGACACTGTGTGACAAAAAATACACATGGCGCTGAAGGTGTTAAATAATTCTTTCAATTTAATACTGATGCTATATGTTTAAATATATGTGTACAAATTAATAAAGTAGACTTTCCAAAAAATATCCGCCTATCAGACCATATAAATAACCCTTTTGAACAAATTCATTGTATTTGTGCACGCCACTATTAAATTCGGTAGCTCAGCGTGTTATCGGTAAATATAATTACTATAGCCGACACTATCCAGTAGAGGACATACGTTGTTTATAGCTACACGAGCCAATGATTTACAGGAGCAGTTTATCTTAAGGATACAGGGATAGGTAGGCAACGAATTGATATGCTGTGGTGTTTATTACATTGTTCAAATTTGACCGTTATCATCTAGAATCTAGATTCTTGCTTGTATGTCGAGATAGCCTCATCCAGGGTGAAGTCTTCTATATTCGTTATCGATTGCATACAAGGTATACATTACCGTTCGCCGCATCAGAAAAAAAAAAAATTGTTTTGGTTACTTTGTGTGTATTTTGTCTTCTTTTTTTATAATGTGCATTT
Source organism: Agrochola lychnidis (assembly GCA_963680765.1). Classification (NCBI taxonomy): domain Eukaryota; kingdom Metazoa; phylum Arthropoda; class Insecta; order Lepidoptera; family Noctuidae; genus Agrochola; species Agrochola lychnidis. Next base: position 21,699,874 of record OY796849.1, read on the forward strand.
TGTTTGTGGAGAATAAACAAATTTTCTTTCTTTCTTTTCTTTTCTTTCATTTCTTTATTTTCTTTCTTTTCTTTTCTTTCCTTTCTTTCTTTTCTTTCTTTTCCTTTTTTTACTTTGTTTTCTTAGTTTTCTTTCTTTCTTTTCAATTAAGAACTGGACCGGTGACATTTAATAATAATAATACATGCCATGCCGATTTCGGCTATGGTGACTGCTTTTGTTTCTGGCGACTATAGGTTACTAGCGTGTGCTCCAAATATGGCGGACACGTTAGAATACTGACTGGATAGGTCCATTTAATCTGTGTGGTTCTTTCCTCAAAAAACAATTTTAGACACCAATCTACATGGTCTTCACATGATCTGACCAAGATCATGAGTGGACTTCAAAAGAGATTTTCTTAGGAAACGCCGACCTCATCTAGTTTTTAAAATATGATTGACGTGTAAAAGTGTTTGTACAGACCACGTACAAACCTACTTACAGAAATAAAATCATTCATCAATACCATTGTGGTAATGATTTTTGCATGTTGTAAAGTGACATTTATGTTGAAGCCAGATGGATAAATAGGAGAACCCAACCAAGCACTTGTTCATCTAGGTCTTTTGAATGTTTATCTTAGGTATCATTACCAGCATTTTAAAACAGAAATCCGTCTTTTTTTTCTCAGGTTCGAAGAGTCGGCCTCGGTGTTACTGGCGGCCCACGACCCACTTTCGACCTGACAGATCCTTACTGCAACAATGTCTCATACGACTACGTGCCAATGCATGACCCGCACCTGGCTCATTATTTTGCACAGAAGCAAGCCAGAAACAGTATGAAACAACTGGGATACTGCACGAAGGATGGAAGAGCCGTATGTTCGCTGAAGGAGTTCAATCAATACAGAAAGTATTTGTATAATCAATTCATGGACAGAATTCATGTCGAGATAAAGAAAATGGTATGTTATGCAATTTTGATTGATAAGTAGCTTCTGCCCGCGACTTCGTCCGCGAGCCAAAACTGTAGTTCCGAAGATTACCACCATAATCACAATCATAATCATTTATTTGCTTTGAAAGTAGGTACATAAATAAAGGTGTTCACAAAATGTTGAGATCAATCAATCAGTTATACAATCTATCAATTAGGCATGCAAACATTGAAAGTAAATTTTATTACAAAAAAAAAATCTAATAAAAATCACAAAGTCAAATTAAAATTGACACAAAAATGTATTAATTTGAAAGTTATAGAATTTAAAACTAGCATAATAATAATAATTTTTATATCTTTTTAGTGTAAGAAATATTTAAAAATGTAATTATGTATGAAAGAAACGAAATAATAAAGAAATACACAATGTCAATAATTAAATGTAAAGATTATAATTTAAAAAATCATTAATAATAACACTTATCAAGTAATAGGGCTGTCAGTTTCTTTTGAAACATTTTGATTGGGTATTTTTAAAGTGAAACTTTTATTACATCGTCTCAAACTTTTTCGTCTGTGTGTTGCATGTCGCGTGACGGTCGGCCGCGGAGTAGGGATAAAGTGAAAGGCGCTCGTCAGAGCAGCCAAGGCCAATATGGCGGCGCCTATAGTTCGCAGCAGCTGACCGTGTAAAGTTTCACTTTTACCGTAGTTTCATAAAACCACATAATCATTTTTTTTTTAATGTTTGGGATTTTGTTATAAATGGTGGCGACTCATGCCGAAAACACTTTTCGTAAGTAAAGCTGTAGTTGTAACTACCATTTTATAATAGGTTCTTATATTGACTTCTCACAGGCCCTTTCCTACTTTCTGACACTGTTAGAAAGTAATTCTTACGTTTTCTCACAAAAATGGCCACTTATACCCCTACTTACAAACTACCTCTTTATACTATTACTAGCTTCTGCCTGTGACTTCGTTCGTGTAAAATTTCGACCTCCGTCCCACCTCGTCGCATCCCGTCGCCCGCCCTCGCCATTACTTCGTTTTCGCTTAGTGTTCTTTCTGACTTTTTTTCTTTTTGCTCGGCTCCTAAAATTCGTAGCGTGATATTACATAGCCTATAACCTTCCTCAAGAATTAAGCTATCTAACGCAAAAATAATTTTTCAAATCCGACTGGTAGTTCCGGAGATTACCCCCTACATACAAATAAACAAACACGCAAATTTTACTTCTTCATAATATCAAGTATAGACTAGCTGACCCGACAGACGCTGTCCTGTCCTTTCATTATTCAAATCCCATAGCAATGCACTTCCAGTTTTCACGAATTTTATAACTTTTCTAGAATTGGGCTATCAAATGCAAAAATAATTTTTCAAATCCGACTAAAAGTTCCAGAGATTAATACTTTCAAACAAACAAACAAACTCGTCAGCTTTATTATATAAGGTGAGTAGCTGCGCCCCGCGGTTTATCCCGCATAAATCTCAATCCCATGGAAATATTGGGATAAAAATAATCAATAAGATAATCAGTTAAGGTAAAAAAAGAAATACTATTTCGTCCGTCTTTCAAATATTAAAAAAATATTAGACACGTATTTTTACTTGTATCATATAATCAAAAATAACTTTGAAAACACGCAATAAAGTTGGGGGCTCGCTACGTCACAACGCAGTATTAAATCTAGCAAAGCGTAATGTCATGCCACATTTTAACTCAATGTAATCTTTTGATTGCTTCAAAAAAGAAAAAGTACGTGTTCAATATTTTTTAATAATCTACAAGACGGACAAAAAAAAAAATTGGACACAGCAAGCCTATTGTCAAGGAGTCTGAAGAAGCAGAAGATGAAGAAGAAAGAGAGAGAGAGATGAGAGATAGAGATGAAGCTAGTTACCCATTCTTAAGGGTATAGGTACATATGGAGAAAAACGATCAAGAAACTATAGATTATGTTATCGGCTTGCCTTGTTGGTCTTTGTAGTCAGATCCGCGACTACTGAGCGTAAGGTAGATAGATAGATTAGATTCGATTCGATTCCCATGTCAGGCAAAATGGTTTTAGCATTTACCATCAGGAATTTCTCAGTAGCAGCTCGAAGTCTAAATTTATGCCTGGTTGATGATGGCATTTGGGTCGCCCCCATTACATAGAACTTCAAAATATCAGACACAATGTGGCTGTACTAATCACTCCTGCCTTAGAGGGATACAGACCTTTCTTTTTGGTTGGGAAATTATCAAATAACTTCTCCCGCTCTAGGCGGAGCGGGAGGGCGTGTCAGACTCTTACTGACTAAAACCCACCCGTGTTCCTTCAGTTGCCAAGTGGCCGGGGCCTCGGTATCCCTTTCGGACTTTCCCGTAACCCCGACAGGCATCAGCCCTAGCGAACCCCGTTAGTTCTGCTGACATCTCTTTGAGGCGCGCGTGGAACACAACGCGGCGTCGACCCGGGCCTGGTCCTTATCGGACGGCGAGCTACCCATTGCTCATCGTCCGCAAGCCCGCACCTACGGTGGCCGGAAATCGGCCTGCGACTCCCGACGCCGGCGCGAAATTTGCCCTTCCCTCACGCGTTCAGTTTCGCCTCCTGCTTCGCTAGCATTACTGCTTCTAGGATACAGACCTGATGTTGTTACTTATGCAATTAAATCGATTACAAACAGGATGAACGAGCGAAAGACGACCTTACCCTAAAGCGAGTGGAGACGGACGTAGCAAGAAGATACCAAGTGTTCAAGAGGGATGAGAAAGCACGAACGCATCTCGAGAAAGTGGCACGAGAGCACCAGGATGAGTACGCGGCGAAGAAACGAGCGTATGTTTTGAAGTTCTACTATTTTAATATAAATATCTGGATAACTGAGCTGAAAGGAAACCTAGCTAGATCGATTCATCGCCCCCGAAACCCCCTGCATACTAAATTTCATGAAAATCGTTTGAGCCGTTTTCAAGATTCAGATTATATTATAAACATATATACAAGAATTGCTCGTTTAAAGGTATTAGATTACATAAGCTCTTTAAAGCAAATATCTGACGCTTCACTTTTTTGTCTTTATTGCATATTTAATTCGAACGTCTGAACACAAAATGAATCAAAAGTGAAAAATGAAAACATTAGTAAACCGATCCAACTATCTAACGATCGGTTCAAGTTCAAGGCAACTTTCACTCGTCCACCGAATGATCGAAAAATGAAATGAAAGGAGCAGATAAACATTAATTTTATATAATTTTGTGTAAGATTTATTCAAGATATATTATTAAAGAATATACATAGATATAAGAATTTATATTTCTATGGTGTCGAGTGATCGTGGAATGATACAAAAATGAACGTTCACTCGAGTGAAGCGTCTGATGTCAGCTTGACAGACGTTCTTTTTGCGATTTTGTACAAAACATTTACTTGACACTCGTTTTTACCTCTACAACTGTTCAGTTTACACGTCGTTCTTTTTACGCGCCATAAGCGGCGTGAAATTGAGTGTCGTCTGTTAGAGACTAAGGTTCAGCCCTGCATTACATGTGCTCATTGAGAGCTGTTTGCTTTATAAGCATTTTTTGAAGCGTTTTATCGTTGAAAAACTTGTGTTTGCTTCATATGTATATTGTGCATTTGGTTTAAAATTGATTGTTCAAAACATCAAATAGTATCCAGACTTATATTGGAATACGTTGAGTTCGGCTTCCATTACGTTGTTCATGGAGCTTATAAGAGAGTGCCCACACATATCAACGTGGAATCGGGTTGAGGCGGTCAGAAATAACTTTAAGTCTAAACAATAGTTTGGTGTCTCCCTAGAGGCGCTTCTTCACCGGTAGCGTTCGCCTGTAATGTAACAGTTCAAGCATTACATAAGTGAGTGAACAGAAACGAAGTAATGGTAATGTCGCAGTAAGATGGTTATAGACGTGATGTAGTTATATCCCTAGGGATATAGCTATATACCATAATATAGTTATATGAAAGCGGTTCATAACTGTCTTACTAGCAATATAACTATAATACGAACACGATCTAGTAATAACTATTAAGGCACTCCGACCAAGTAGGTTAGGTTAGAACTGAGACCTCTACGCGCGAGCCGAGCGTTGCCGCGGCAGCGACCGTCGACCGCTACGTCGAAATTACACTCCCACAGTTATGAACCGCTTTAGATACTTACATTACAGGCGAATGCTCACGATGAGGAAGCACCTTAAGAGTACCTTAACTTACCATTTGGTCGAAAATCAATGAATTTTTTTATCAAAATGGTGACCAAATTACACTTTGTCTTTTCCTAAACTTATCTACTAACAAATGTATAGCCATTGGATTTACCCAGCATTATTTCCGATTGCCTACCTAACCTAGCCTTGCATACATAATGTACTAACACAATACCAATCCATGTCAACCCTTCACAGAATTCCGCGTAGATACTAAAACGTTTTCCCGAATACTTCGGACAATGCTGACAAAAGCTATTCGGTGAATAAGCCGGTTGTCGGTGGAGTGCCCTTTTCAATATTATGTACACAGAATATGTTGTTTGTCAATCACGTTTTGGATGTTGAAGCCTTGTTTGTCATGAGGTTTGGAAATAGATAGGTATGAATACCTAATCATGTCCTCATTTTTCTGTAGGGGTACGTGTGGTTTTTGTTGTGAGTGATTTCAGTGACCCTCTTTAGGAAAACCCTCTTATTGGATAGTCTTGAGTTATGGTTACCTCTTTTGTCCTGCTCGTCTTTATGTATAGAGTAAAGTTTTTATGAAAAACCGGCCAAGAGAGCGTGTCGGACCACCTCTGGTGTTTCCGTAGTTGGAATGAATTTATCCCAAGAAAAAATTTAATATTGTAGTTGAAAAACTGCAAATCGCTTTTAGCGATAAGACCGCCCATTGTGTCACCTAATGTAAAATTTCTAAATTAATGTCTGTAATTTTTATGGTGTACATAATAAAGAATATTCTATCTATCTATCTATCATGTTCTCCCATACATTCCAATTGCAAATGTAAGTTTGTACGCACAATATTGAGAGATTTACCATAATATTTTAAGCCATAGATTCTTACAAGATTTTCTATAATCTAAAAGTAAAGAACCATTCTCTGTGTCTTTTATTTTTGGCTCAATAGTTTCCGAGAGAAGGGGGGAAAATGGTAAATTTTCATCAATATTTTCTTGCAAGTATTAATTTTTAAATTTTTTTTTTTTAAATCCTCACAATAAACCCTTTCTTTTGATATGTCACAGGGTACAGTTTTCGCAACTTACCAGTTTTCCCCCAAAAACTGACAACAATAATCAAAATTCATATGTGTACCAAATTTCAACTAAATTGGTCCTGTAGATTCAGAGCAAATTGGCTGTGACAGATGGACAAACAGACAGACACATGAGTGATCGTATGTATAAGGGTTTCGTTTTTTCCGAGAAAGTAGCATGCTTGTTTATAGCATGCTTTCCGTATTTGTAAAATGATCATACTTTTTTTCATAGACACAAGACTTGCGTATTGTGTGCAAGTAGCTAGCATCCGCTCGAAATTCGTAAACTTTTATGCTACTACATCATAGCATGTGTATTCCAGGCTTAGCTCTAATAAATTAATTCCTGTATCGGAGAACATCTTTTTTACCTACAATGTTAAGTTTGTATTTGGGATAAATTCATCCCAACTACGGAACCCTTCATTGTGCGTGGTCCGACACGCACTTGGCCAGTTTTTAAGAGATGTGTATTCTAGCCTTCATCTCGAACCATTCTCACAATCCCGATATTTTTTTCTACAATTTATCCCAGGTAGGTACTTAACTCCAGTCTAGGCTAAAGGGGTAATGTTTTGTAAAAGTTCAAAAGTTGTCCAACTATTGTTGTGAACTTGTACATATTTTGCCCGAGTTGTTGGGTGCTGAAAGTTAGGAACAAAGCCTACACGTGACTGGAATATTTTAAATGGTAGGCAGGTGCCCCTGTCTGAGAATGGTATGTTACCCTTGTTAGTAGATGTTTAGCAATTGCATAATGTTTGTTTTTAGAATGTTACCCACTTGTGTGACGGGAATTTTATTCAGGCAAACGATTTATCTTTATTTAGATGGGTATAATATAATATACAGGCACAGTATACAGAGTTATTGGTCATACATACGTCGGCAAACTGTTAAGGGTATGTAGGAAAGGTCATTTGCAACCAAATGACCCCTGATGACCCCTATGCCAATATCAACCATTTTCGAGTAGGTAATTTGACATTTTATATTTTAAAATATATGAAATAAAAATATAAAATGTCAAATGACTCAAAAATTGTAGACACTTGCACATGACCTCTCTCTCCTATACAGTGCAGATAAACACGACAAAATAAAAAAATAAAGATTTGATATTTTTTATGTTTGAAAGATAAAAAAAGCAGAAAACTTGTTTATTCTGCACAAACAAAACGCACATTTTAAATAAAAAGCAAAATTAAATATTTTGAAAAACCCACGACGGTTAAAAAGTAATTGAAAAAGGATAAAAGTTTTGCACAAATAAATGTTTACTACAGCGCCCCCTGGTGCGTTGTCACCGTAACACTTATCTAAGAACATGCACCAATCAAACCCAAACCCATCATTGAAAACTGCATCAAAATCGAACTAGTAGTCTTGGAGAAAAATGGCAACATGGATTTGCACAAAAAATGTCTGCTACAGCGCCCCCTGGTGAATTGTCACCGTAACACCTAACTAAGAACATGCACCAATCAAACTCGAACCCATAACTGAAAACTGCATTCAAATCGGACTAGTAGTTTTGGAGAAAAATGGCAACATGGATTTGCACAAACATCCTCTCACCCCAAATGCATATACCATCTCCGTTCCGTCGTGGGTTAAAACGACAACATCAACAAACGTAACCGTTGGCACCAACTTCCGCTGGTATTGTTATTAATTTATGTATAAGTTGAGAAATCTTTTTTTATTTTTTATTACCTACCTATTGTGTTTATATCACGTCTGTGAACTTTCCACAAAAAAAAAAAAAAATTCAACTGACATTTTGAACTTTTTTTTCTCCCGCTCTGGGTGGAGCGGGAAGGCGTGTCAGACTTACTTACTAAAACCCACCTGTGTTCCTTCGGTTGCCTTGTTGCCGGGGGCCACGATCTTCCTTTCGGTTTTCTTCGCAACCCTGGCAGGCAACTGACATTTTAACTGCGATTGGTGAAATTAATAAATTTTTGCTTTATCATATTTTAGATATCGATACCCATCGCGTCTGCGGAGTTTCGTTAATATAATTTGACCCTTGTTTCTAATTGATGTTATTTCCACTTAAACAAACATCAATTTTATGTGAGTGTTAATAAAGTTGATTTTAGACTGACTAGTACTGTTGAAAGTCTTAAATAAATATAAAATTGTAGCGCAAACTAAACCTTATGTGTAGGCATTACAGTTATTTTTCCTAAAACTCTTGTTTGTTTACATGTTTGGCAAGTAAATTGCGAACGCAGATTATGTAATTAGATGCAGTTCCTGTCACACTTAACCTAAATAGTAAATACATTTATTTTCACATAATAATAGACCTATTAGAAATACACGATGTACAATATTGTCGATTTTATTAGAGACTAGATTCTGCCCGCGATTTCATCCACGAGAATTAAAATATATCTTATGATACCGTAGCTTCCCATTAGTGAAGGAATTTTCAGAATCGAATCAGCAGTTCCGAAGATTACTCCCTACATACAAACTCACAAATACCTCTTTATAATAATATTACTAGCTGCACCCCGCGGTTTCACCCGCATTCGTCTTGATCCCGTGGGAATATCGGGATAAAAAGTATCCTATGTCCTAATCCAAGTCATGGTCTACTCATGTGCCAAATTTTATCCAAATCCGTTCAGCCCTTTTAGCGTGAAAGCCTAACAAACAAACACACAAATTCACTTTTCGTATTTACAACATTTCTCATATTCACACATACTTACATAAAATTATTACCTCAAACTAGATGACTGCACAGATTTTAATTAATCTTATATTGGAGCTAAGACTCTCTCTCATGCATTTATAATCGCCTGCAAATATGATTATGTAAATCTTCCCTCATGCCTAGCCTCGCTTGAATTATTTTGTTTATTACATACTGCGGGCTTTTTTAAATTGCATGTGTCTTACTTTTTAACGGATGACTCTCGCTTAGAATGTAAGTAAAACCAAGAGAGGAGCCTCTCATAGAGACTTGAGTTGAGAGGCTCCTCTGCATAGTTAGCTCAATAAAAATGTGATCTTATAATGGTTCGGTTTTTAGGATTCCGTACCTCAAAAGGAAAAAACGGAACCCTTATAGGGTCACTCGTTTGTCTGTCTGTCTATCTGTCCGTCTGTCACAGCCAATTTGCTCCGAATCGAATGAACCAATTAAGTTGAAATTTAGTACAAATAATCAATTTCTGTGACCCAAATACGAACGTGTAACATAAATAAATGATTTTTGATAGTAAGTCACTTTTCAGTGGGTTAATTGAAAAATAAAAGTTTTGCAAACTGTATTGTATGACATCAAATGAAAGGGCTTGTTGTGAGTGAGGATCTCAATTTTTTTTTTTCATAATTTAAAAATAAATGCTTTTAAAGATATTTAAGAAAATAGATGAAAATTTACCATTCCCCCCTTATCTCCGAAACTACTGAGCCTAAAACTTTGAAAAAATACAGAATATGGTTCTATATTTATAGATTACAGGAAACCCTATGAGAAGTCTATGTTCTTAAAATAACATGGTAAATAATTTTGACAAGCTTACTTTAAATTCTGCTTTCGGGTACAAAACTTGATAAGCCTTTGTGTGATTTATTTCTTGGAACTCAAAAAAAATTCTTCTTTAAAGGTACTAGCAATCCAATGTTGTATTAGCACAAACATTCAATTGCAATTGAAATCTTTCACATTCTTCTGCCATCCTCTCGAACACATTTCTCCTAGTCTAATGAGAGAAGGTTGATTACTTAAGCCCTGCAGGCTCAAAGGTCGTCGTTACCTGAGCCGAGGGCCCACTGATTAATGTCGCCACTTATTTTCATTTAGTCCCTGTTTATACGTTCATCTCCCTTGGGCCGGAAAACGTATTTCTTTATTTGCCGCATTATTTATGAGATTATGGTTGGCTGTAGAGTTTTCTCTCCTTGATATTTTGGGGTGGTTTCTGTCGTTTTCTTTTATATTTTTCGAAAAATTTGAACAGACTACCTATCTGGCCCACTTTTCGTGGTGATTGTTTACCTCTGCCTAACCCTTCGGGAAAAAAACTGTGATGTTATGTTATGTTATTTTTTTATTAAACTACATCTAGTACCTACTTTGCAGATAGTGAAAGTCTAGCGAATATTTTATGCAATGTGTTCATGACTTCATATACTCTTTAAAAATCACAAGATATTTTATGTGAGAAATACATTGAGTAGGATAAAAATGAGTCAGATTAAAAAGTCACACCACACTGACAAATCAAACTAAAATCTAGCTTCAAACATACAACAACTACATAAAAATCTCATCAAACTAATGATTTAACACTACGCTGAGCATTGGATTAAACAGAAAGAAACGCGCGCCATATTGGCAGCTGCACTTTCATTTGCTACAGCACTCTGCTAAAATGTAATTACACGGAGAACACAATATGCTGATATTGCATCGACGTGATGTAGCGAGGATACAGTGCGATCGGACACAAGGATTAATGAGTAAATGGAGGGTTCGGTTCTGCGAATATTGACGGTTGTTTAAAATTCATATTGTGCGGTATGAAAAAAAATAGGCAACCAAAAAAGATTACCAACACACAGGCATCATATTTTATCTACTTCGAAAATAATGGCCTCAATATTGTAAAGCAATGTTATTTCTGACATGAGAACAGTTTAAATGCCGAAGGCGGCGTCATACTGTTTTACACCAAGTTTTATTAATCTGATTAGCTGTGGCAAAGTTACAGCATTTTGACTCTGCTTATATTCACACATTGTCACTTCACTTGCTAGGTACTCTGTGGATGGAACCACTACTATTGGGTAGTGTTCAATCAAAGCCCAATAAACTTCGAAATTGAGAGACTTCCTTCAGCACGTTGGTTTCTATTGACTTAAGTACTTGAAACTTAACGTGCTAATTACTCGTAGTGGAGTCTAGTTTTTTCTTAAGCTTCGATATAAAATCAGGTTTTTGTACCATGACAAGATGAATAAGTATTCATCATGAAGAGAAGATCAATAAGAGATTAAACAACACAGAATTAAATAAATGCGAACCTTGAAAATGCTGGATGGATTGTGTGAAAGATGATATGGTTATAAAGGGGCTGAATACAAGACGGTTTATAGAGTATTGAAAAAACCATACCATTATCTACAAAAACGGCAAAAAAATCATGTCTGTTGTATGGGAGCCCCCTTAAATATTTATTTTATTCTGTTTTTTTAGTATTTGTTGTTATAGCGGCAACAGAAATACATCATCTGTGAAAATTTCAACTGTCTGTCACAGTTCATCAGATACAGCCTGGCGACACACGGACGGACAGACAGACGGACGGGCAGCGGAGTCTTAGTAATAAGGTCCCGTTTTACCCTTTGGGTACGGAACCCTAAAAAAACCGGCCGAGTGCGTGTCAGACTACGCACAATGAAGGGTTCCGTAGTTACTATATCCCAAATACAAACTTAACATTGTCGTTGAAAAACATGTTCTCCCATACATTCCAACTGCAAATATAAGTTTGTACGCACAATATTGAGAGACTTACCATGTTATTTTGAAACCATAGACTTCTTATAGGTTTTCCTGTAATCTATGAGTAAAGAACCATTCTTTAGATTTTTTTCAAAGTTTTAGGGTCAGTATTTTCGAAGATAAGGAAGGGAATGGTCAATTTTAGTCTATTTTCTTAAATATCTTTTAATATATGGTTTTTTTTTTAAATAAAATCCTCGCAGTAAGCCCCTTTATTTGATATGTCACAAGGTACAGTATGCAAAACTTTTTTTTTCTTTTTTGCCCCTCAAAAGTGACCCCCATATTCAAAATTCGTTTATTTACACGTCCGTGTTTAGGTCACAATAATACACATGTGTATCAAATTTCAACCTAATTGGTCCATTAGATTCGGAGCAAATTGACTAATGACAGACACACGAGTGATCCTATAAGGGCTCCGTTTTGTCCTTTTGATATACGGAACCCTAACAAGGCATGCTACGTCAACACTACGAGTAAGATTATAACGGGGTCAGGGGAATTAACTCTCAATACAGGCAGGTGGAAGGTAAGATCGCGAGAAGGTGGCTTTTAAATTAAAGAAAAAAAAAGTGAATAGCATCTACCCATCGTTTGTCTGATTCTCGTGAATCATATTCACGAAGTAATAGTCTGATGAGAGTGTATAATGTATTGTGTTCGCTGTTCAATTTCCAAACTTGTAAAGAAATACACATACCTATAGTGCAGTTTGCGCAATATTTTTATGAGTTTTGCATTCAGAAAACAACTTGTGGAAATAAAATCAATTTGAAACAAGGATTTGTACAGACTTTAGGAAAAACAGCACGTACCATTATTATGTGTGTTTATTATACACTTAGCTGCGTATTCTAAGAATTGGCTTCATTCCCAAAGTAGATTGTAACTCGCAAGTGTATTGCCAATAGTTATGGCTTTTCTCGAATCATGAAACACGTTGCGAAAGGATTTGTTGAAGTATAAAGTTTTCTTATTTTCTTCTCCATTTGAAATTAATGGTAAAACATTGTCATTGTCTCGTTGTTAATGTTTATATGCTAGATAGAGTTTGTGACTTAGCTCAGATTTGCTCATAGCCTGTTTAACGGTTGTGGCCTGAGCTGACAAGGAAAATGCTTTGATTCTTGGACCACTATGTCTTTCGCTTTGACTTTATCACGAGACAACCTTGCTATTGTGGTATTGTTATTATCACCATACTCGACCAGAACAATCAAGATGGCAATCATCATCAGCCTATAAATGTTCCCACTGCTGGGACACAGGCCTCCTCTCTATGAGAGGGAGTGGGCCGTAATCTACCACGCAGGCCCAGTGCGGGTTGGTAGATGTCACATGTCTTCGAATTTTCGGTTCTAGGACATGCCGGTTTCCTCACGATGTTTTCCCTCACCGTTTTGAGAGCAGTGGTGATGAAATAATTTACACAAAGTAAAGCGCCTGTCTGGGTTCGAACCTACGTCCTACAACTCGTAAGTCGCGGCCGTTACCACTGGGCCACCACTGCACACCACTGCAAGATGGCAATATTTGGAATATACTGCTTGATAATACTGCCCCAATTGCCTCGTATCTAATGATTGGATTGATAGTCTGGTGGTTGCAAGTCGCAAGCGGGATCTCCAGGTCGGGGCAATGGGCTGCGGGTTGGTCCGAAACGGTTACCTTGGCCCCTGGCAACATGGCAACTGAAGAAACACGGGTGGGTTTTAGTCAGTGACTCTGACACGCCCTCCCGCTCCACCCAGAGCGGGAGAAAATATTTGATAATTCCCCAAGCAAAAAAAAAAGTTCGGGCAATGTGCAATAATATGGTTTTTCCATGGCAATAGACTCACCACTACCTCCAACTTCGGATTTAATCATGACTATACTCCGTTTGAAATAAGATTAGACATTTAAATAAACTTTTTTTACAGTCCGTTCAACCAATTTTGACTTCTATACCGTAGGCACAAGGATGGCATTAAAAGCAAAAAAAGTGGTTACAAACCAACTGTTTACTGCAGCTGTCATTTGTCATGCCACCATCGCAATAGAAGTCAAAATCGGTTGAACGGACTGTAAAAGAGGTTTAGTTAAATGTCTAATCTTATTTCAAACGGAGTATAGCTTCTGTATGATGTTACTATACACTTCTGCCTAACACCATGTGCGAAACATACGTGTAATTTTGAAGTGAAAACTTCTTTAGGCGCGTTGGGCATTTTTGAGATGGAACTAAACCATTGATTTCGCGACACCATGACGACACCTCATTTTTGTAAACGCGATTGTGCTCTTTATTTATATTACGTTACGGATCAATGTTCTATGCAAGTATTTTTACTTTAAAGGTTTTGGAAGTTTTATTTTTTTTGTAAACGTGATTGTGCTCTTTATTAAATTTAGATAAAGTTACAGACCAATGTTCTATAGAAGTATTTTTATTCCACAAAGGCGATCTTGTTCAAGTTTTCACTTCTGTCGGCACTCCCGCAGTACCACTGTTTTTTATTTTATTTTAGGTTTTGTTACGGTCTTGACAAAATTTCGCCCAATTAGGTTAAAATGCAGCTACGAATGCCTTTTTTTTTATCGGTTCCACAAACAGATCTCTTGAATTTTTACAAATAAATTATTAATAACATTTTTGGCAGTTAAAACGTTCTTTTATACATAGATGGTAAAGCTAGTAATGGCCCAGTAGTAACGGCCGCGAGTTACAAGTTATATAGTGGGTTCGAACCCACGCAGGCGCTTTACTTTGTGTAAATAATTTCATCACCACTGCTCTCAAACGGTGAAGGAAAACATCGTGAGGATCCCGGCATGTCCTAGAACCAGAAATTCGAAGACATGTGACATCTACCCGCACTGGGCCCGCGTGATAGATTACAGCCCACTCCCTCTCACAGAGAGGTGGTCTGTGTCCCAGCAGTGGGAACATTATATACTGATTATGCTTCTGTCTTGACAAAAAACCTTCCCTTTTCCAATTCCACTCAGGAACCATTGTAACTACATAAAACATTTTCGAGTCAGTGAATCCAGACTCCTAAAATTAATCACCACTTCAATTTATCTCCTTCGTCTCGTCGTTTTATAGTACGCTTACAAAGTTCTCATTCGAGGTAACTATCGCCAGACTAATTAGGCGCACCTGCTAGATGTAGACAAGGTAACCTTAATTACCTAAGATTTGTAAGAGTGATATAAACCCTGTTACTTTAAAGAGATGAATTTTACTTGATAAGAATAAGCACTAAAATATTCGTACTGAGATGATAGTTAGTCATATTAGAATAACTTTTAGCAAGGCAATAAAATACCTAAACGGTAAAATAAAAATAAAACAGGTTTCCTCACAATTTAAAAATTTTAATGTTAAGAATTCTGGACTTGTAGGTACTCAATAATTTTAGTCTAAAATAGAGATGATGCTTGGGTAAAAAAAAAAAAACTATTTAGTCTGTCAGTCAGATAATAAAAAAAAATTAGACACGTAATTTTTGCTTCATCATATTAATAACAAATGACTTGGATAAAACGCATTAAAGTTGGGGAGTACGCTACGTCATAAGTAAGTATAAAATCTACATACTCGTGACGTCATGGCTCATTTTATCTCAATGTATCGCCATAATCTTTTGATAACGCAAAAGAATTAAAAAAATACGTGTCCAACATTTTTTAATAATCTACAAGACGGATAAAAAAGTTATATCCCTATTGCCAATCCGCCTCGAGCTAGAGTGATGATCAATGCTCATGCCTTCTCTTTATGAGAAGAGGCTTCTGTCTAACAGTATTCATCATCATCTGCCTAGCCTTTTCCCAACTATGTTGGGGTCGGCTTCCAGTCTAACCGGATGCAGCTGAATACCAGTATTTTACATGGAGCGACTGCCTATCTGACCTCCACAACCTAGTTACTAGGTAACACGATACCCCTTGGTAAGACTGGTTGTCAGACTTTTTTGGGCTTCTAACTACCCGTAACGACTGTCAAAGATCTACAAATGACAGCCGGGACCAACGGCTTAATTTGCTTTCCGAGGCACGGAGGGGTCTTGATATGTAAAGATGGTCACTCATCCACAGACCAACCGCGGCAAGCGTAGCTTGACCCGTGCAGCTGTTGTTACTTAGCCACAAGCCCCTGTCTAACAGTATTATTATAAGCAAATTCACCTTAACTATAAAAGTCGACATGGCTCCCTGCATAAAACAAAGGACAGTTTCTACGTAAACGTTCAAGTACTAATCGATAATCCACTTTGCTCAATAAAACGTGTTACTCTTGACACTTTAACACAGAAACAATCTGGGTCCCTTACAACATCCTAATCAGTATCACATAGGCATCCATCTTAAAGGCAGGTCTTGTTTTGAATTGACAATATCCATCACTAACATTTTGCTGTGGGTTTGCTATCTCTTTTTGTCTATATGAACGCAGTTGTTATTGTTGTTCTTGTGGCCTGTTACGGTCATCGTCATCTGTTTAAATTGGGGTGTGAATTTACCGACTGATGTTAATATCCAAGTGTTAGTACCTCGTTGCCCCTTTAGGGAGAAATTCTTTGTTACTGCTCCTCTTGATTGGAGTCTGGATTTGTGCCCGGTTGATGGCAATAGGCTCGCCCCCTATTACATGGGACTTAAACATAACTGGCGAAATGTGGGTGTACCTACTAGCTACAGGGACACCTCTGCCCAACTCTTCGGGGAAACAAGGCATGATGTTATGTTATGCTCCTCCTGATCCTCAAATTAACATCCTTTGGAAACTTTGTACACAGCGCGCCGTAGAAAAAATGGGTCTGTCAAGCTTCCATACTATGGAAGCTTGTTGACAGTCCCATTTTTTCGATCGGTCGGATGGTCGTCAGTGTTATCACAAATTCACCATGGATTCCATAGACGACCGTGTCTACACACAGCGAATAAACCGTAGTTTTTCACGGCAAGAAAAACCTGTGCCTTTAAGAGCCTATACAACCTCAGCTCAAATTCACTTTTTATCTCGCTCGCACCATACTGCTCGCGGACTGAGTGAGAGCGAGACAGAGTGGGGTGCTAGTGGCTCCGAGGCGCCAATAATTTAGGTAATTGCTTTTAACGGCGAAAATAAAGGTAATTTAAAAAAAAATAAAAAACATAGTCGCTGCTTTATAGTTAGTTCAATTATTATGCAAAGTTTCAAGATCTAATTTGAAGTATTTTTTGAATACCAGCGGTTTATTGTTCGGTTTGGAGGTAACTTTGGAATTTTTTTTCTATCGAGAAAATTTTATGGAATCGTGTTTTCGTCTAACATAGTACTTAACATTAATCCTTAACTTTAACATATATTTATTTCAAAATTAATGCTGCAGTATTTTCGATATAACGGAGGATTATGTTAAGCCATTTGAAGTAGTATAGGCCCTTAAGGGCAAAGTGAACTAAATCTATTTTATATGCATTGAACTACGCTTAGAACAAAATAGCTTTGTAAAATGTTTCCATTAAAGTGGAATATACAAACTACTTCTCACATTATCATCCAAGTTAATATTATGTAGGTATTCAATATTTGTATGCAGCGTTTGTCCTTGTTTCACAAGTCTGTGCATCTTGCACTTAAGTCGCCAAAACTTGGCTAAGTTGCATTTACATAACCTATTTAATGACGTCATTCGTCAACTTCTGCGAACCGCTCATTTGTGAGACTGAAGTTTGCTCTGCATAAGATGCAAATCGTATTTGAAAATGGATGTTATGGTTTTGAAGGGTATTTAGTTATCTTGGAAAGATAAATCATTAATTTTTATTTATTCAAAGTAATACACACCGGTTAAGCACAGTACTAAAATTATACATAATTGTGTGTACAAAAGTTAAAAGGCTACAAAAATCTATTTTACAAAATACACGTATACAGTGTGATTCTTCATAATGTGCACATATCGAAATGAGGGACGGAACGACGGAAAAAATATTTAAAAACATATTTTTGTTTTTTATTTTTTATTTTTTTAATATTCCAAGAAATATTAACAAAAAATTTCTTCTCTTTAGCATCTTATTGATAAATTTTACAATTATTGTAAACAATTTATGACGAAAATTGAGATTTTTGCTAAAAAAACATGTTCATTTTCAATTGAGGGTAGTTTTTTGTCTCAATTTGAGGACGCCTAATTACTTCCAATAATTCTGGAGATTTTTCATCGCGATAGATGATTTAGTTTAAAAGTTACACCGTTTTGTTACAATTTTTTAAAATTCCATAAAAGTATAAAAAAATATTTAGATTTTACTTAAATATTTTTCTGTCTAATTTTAATTAAGCATAGATTCCCTCATTTCGATATGTGTACATTATGAAGAATCACACTGTATAAACCCAGTCTCTCAAACTAGGAGGCCTGTATCTTCCATATCACTACATAGTATAAAACAAAGTCGCTATTTCTGTCCCTATGTATGCTTAAATCTTTAAAACTACGCAACGGATTTTGATGCGGTTTTTTTTTAATAGAGTGATTGAAGAGGAAGGTTTATATGTAGAATAACCCGGTTTATACCCGTGCGAAGCCGGGGTGGATCGCTAGTCTATACATATTTTAAACTAAATTGCTTTTTGTCTGTATGTCCGCGTTGTTCTTCTAAACCACGCAACAGATTTTGATGAGGTTTAGAGAATTTATTCCGGAAGGTTTATGTATAATACGTTAATATTAAAATTACGATTACCTAAGAAATCTCGATGTTTTGTCAAGTCGTAAAAGAAAAATTGAGAAGTTTGTTAAATTATTAAAAAGACAGCACAGCTTATTATTGAATAACAGTAACTATCTACCTGAATGTGCTAGATTTGTTAAGATTATTGACAATTTTTATCAAGCATAATCAGCCTATAACGTTCCCCCCACTGCTGAGACACAGGCCTCCTCTTTGTGAGAGGAATTTTATCAATGTTTTTTCCGTATTTTTGTGAAAATTAACAAAACTAACTTACTTATTTAAGCACCATTGTTACTAACACTAAAATACTAACTACATTATGAACCTTGGTCTGAAATAAAGTTTTATTAAATTTTTATTTCTCTTCGTTTCGTAAGTAACTGCTTAACACATCAATTAGGTATATTTTATTATTGATTTGAGATTTAATCTCGTTTGAGATTACATTTATACACCACTTTTATCAACCACTTCCAGACTTACATCAAGTAAATGCTTATAAACATCCTTCCGGCACGATTCCCTAATTGCTTCGTGGAGTAACCACAGGAGAGTCAGCCATGCGTGGTGTGGCCTCAGCGGTTTGGAATGGCTTGGATACACTAACTCATTAAGTCTACAGCAACAAGATTTACTCTCCATTACATATTATTATGAGCTACATTCTCGTAGTAATTACAGCTGTTGCATAAACGAAGCTAGCTCTGAATTTTCACTTATTTTTAGCCTGACTACGGCGGAGAGTTATGATTTTGACCGGTATATATGTATGTTCATCTGTTCCCTGATAACTTCTAAACTGTTCATCATAATTTGACAAATGAGGTATTGTTGGAAGCTTCTTGATCGTCCACTAGTTATAGGCTATTTTACTTCACATTAAATTGAATATAGCGCCCTCTAGAGGATACAGTCATATTTATTTTTTAATATGCCATGTTGGGTGGGTATCAAATGAAAGAGCGGGAGAAGTTATTTGATAATTTCCCACCCAAAAAAAAAAAAAAAAAAAAGGGCTTAATGAGCACATTTTTCAAAAGTATATTGAATAAAATCTGTTCGATTTATGCCCTAACACGTGTGACTCCAGATTTTTAATTTGTCTGTCTGTGAGGTCTTGTTTGTAGCTTTTAAGTTTTTTTGTCGTAGTTGGGTTTTCGTTTTTATAACTTTTATTTTTATGTTTCTGGTAATTATAATGGGACATGGATGAGATACTTTTGCCCTCATCCTATGTTACTTAGGGTCGACCAAACATGGATTTTTCTTAAATTCTCCCGTCAGCCGTCACCCGTATCAGTCACTCTTTTTTCTTTCATATGATACCTTGCACAATCCATCCATCTCTTCTTTGGTTCATGGAGCATGCTTTGTAGGGCCGAGTCAATCAATCTGCCTAGCCTTTTCCCAACTATGGTGGGGTCGGCTTCCAGTCTAACCGGATGCAGCTGAATACCAGTATTTTACATGGAGCGAATGCCTATCTGACCTCCACAACTCAATAACTATGTAATACGATAACCCCTTGGTAAGACTGGTTGTCATCCAGTCTTTCGGGATTCTGACGAGCCGTAACGACTGTCAATGATCCACTAATGACAGCCGGGACCAACAGCTTAACGTGCTCTCTGAGGCACGTCACCCATCCACGGACCAACCCCGGCAAGCGTAGCTTAACCTGATGGATCGCCTCGTGCGGCTGTTAGTACTTAGCCACGAGCTCCTAGTATACTATTTTAATTAAAGAAATCATCAGTTTGTTAGTCATAAATCGGCAAAATTTCCTCCTTCACAACGAAGTTGCCACAATTATAACTGAAAGCTAACGTTACTCGTTACTCAAAATTTAAATAAACCACCGAAGAGTTCCTATTCCGTATGTGTTTAACTCAAACGTCTCCATAAGTACGTGAATGAAAAGTGTAGGTTTTAATTAAAAGGAACATGGCTTGCTTCTCACCGCAAAGGTTTAACATCACCATTTGAAAGATGGAGGAATTTCAGAATGTTCAAGTCTTTGAGATTCTGATGGAGTTTAGTTTAAATGATTGCGAGTGAAACCTTAATTAATTAGGGATGTTCGACTGCTGTGTAATAAACATTATATATATATCGCAGCCATCTGGTTAAATTAGCCAGCTAATTGGACGCCTAGGTCGTTCATTAAACGTATACAATTAAATAGCTGAAGGACAACTAGCCAGGTCATCCAAGAGTGCAACGTTTAACGCGATGGCTGAATGTCGTGTAGTCATTTAGTTAAAATGGGTGAAAAAGGTTAGGTTAGGTTAGGTGTTCCACGCGCGCCCCTATTTGACGTCGTGGGGGGAGTCTCACCTCACTCCCCCCGCGGGCATGAAGTGGCCCGCAAAAGCGGGCCGGCACCAGTCGGGGATCATGGAAGGCGCACTAGATCTCATGATCCCCGGTCCAAGTGTGGGAAGGGAACACCGGGGTGGTTTTTAGTCAGTAGGAGTCTGACAGACCCCTTCGTCTGCCCTAGAGCGGAGGATATCCATGAGGATTTTCCACCCCGGAACAAAAAAAAAAGGTTAGAACTGTGACCAAACCTATTTCCAAGCTGCTCGCAGATTTTTTTCACCACTTGAATCACTTGACTGAGTCTTGGTCAGTCATCTTCAAAGGGCTCGCTTTCAATACGCCAAGTTGTTAAACGTTGAATGATTCTAGTTCAATTAACTATCGGCCTAAACATCCAATTGGATTGCGACGTTTAATGAACGGCCTAGGCGTCTAATTAGCTGGCTAATTTAACCAGATGGCTGGGACATATACATACACTATAAATGACGACTAATAGAGAAGTATAAAAAAAAATATACATAAAATACACACATACAAAAGTAGCCAAAAGCCTCTTATTCAACCAATAGAAGTAAATGTAATTAAGATGATGAAATCAAAATCAAAATATTTTATTTCACATAAACCATGGGCACTTATGAAACGTCAGAAGCTAGGTACACGGTTCCTATGGAGAAGAGCCGGCAAGAAACTCCACGGTTAGGTACTCTTTTAAAAATAATTGGCTTTTACAATATTTTCAAATAACAGTGTTAATAGGTATGGGCGGACAGTGTAGGCCTTTCAACAAGTACCAGGTGCTTAACCAAATAGAAAATGGTCAACAAATCTACAGTTCACTAAGCCTACAACGTTCTCACATTGACAAAATAGAAAATAATCTATTTATCAGATAAAAACCAAATGACATGACTGCCATTACAACTGTAACAAGTCTGAATAATTATCATGTCCACAAAAGCCACAAAAAAATAGTTCACGTCACCAGAGGGCTGGCCAATTCTTAGGCCATAGAATCAGAATTTCCATCCAACGTGGCAACGCTGCCAGCGTTTTGGGCACTTTTCCCGCTAACAGCGATGCGGACGAATTTTTTGACGCCCAATGAGCTCTTCCCTTTATTTTTATTATTTTTCCTTTACATACATGTACATAATATGTATATTAGTTAGTTGTTACATAGTATAAATATTCGCATTGTGTTTGAAATCGTAAATAGATAGTTGAAATTAAATTGTAGGCTTATAATGTCAAATAATAAGATGATTATGTCTCAAGTAAGAATGTAAATAACAAAGTCAAGGCACAGTCACCAGGTATACCAATTTCTTTGAATTGTTTATAAGGAACTCGAGAGGACCTATTTTATGGATCATCCGATCGCGCTATGATGATACATACATACACTCTAACGTCTTCTTCCTATGACAGAAACTAAGAATGCCACCTGCTATAATTAATTAATAAATGGAGATTAGGTGTTGTTATGATAGGAGGGGCTTGTGGCTAAGTAATAACAGCTGCACGGGTCGATCGATCAGGTTAAGCTACGCTTGCCGCGGTTGGTCCGTGGATGGGTGACCATCTTTACATACTAAGTCCCCTCCGTGCCTCGGAAAGCACGTTAAGCCGTTGATCCCGGCTGTCATTTGTAGATCTTTGACAGTCGTTACGGGTAGTTAGAAGCCCAAAAAGTCTGACAACCAGTCTTACCAAGGGGTATCGTGTTACCTAGTCACTAGGTTGTGGAGGTCAGATAGGCAGTCGCTCCATGTAAAATACTGGTATTCAGCTGCATCCGGTTAAACTGGAAGCCGACCCCAACATAGTTGGGAAAAGGCTAGGCAGATGATGAGGTGTTGTTATGATAGGATTATTAAATCTCCAATTTGCGTAGATCTAGGTAAAGATCTATCTGCTCTTCATCTATGTTTTGCCAGTTTAGATTTATGCAATTATTCATGAAGTGCATGTATGCATTTATATACCTACTTATATCCGTGTGCAAAACTGTATAATTATGTAGCATATTGAATTATAAAATAACCCGTATGACCTTGGTGCTAAGCAATTTGAATAAGTTATGGTTTATTATCATGTGGTTCCGCCATCTTATTTGAGTTCTTGGAAGGTTTTTCAAATACTTTGCAGAATTGAGCTAAATACCAAGTTGTGTGGAAATCGATTGTCATGTGATGCGGAGTAATGAGGAAAATGTCGTCAGAAAAGTTTTGAGTATGAATGTAGATAGATAGGTGTACGAGTAGAGAAAGACCAAAGAAACGATGGACTGTGTGAAAGATGATACTAGTTAGAAAGGGGGTGACTACCGAGATGGCGAGGAAAAATACATGTTGCGTTGACCTCAAATAAATTGAAAAATACAAGTTGCGTTGACCTCAAATAAATTGAAAAATACATATTGCGTTAACCTCAAATTGAAAAATACATGTTGCGTTGACCTCAAATTGAAAAATACATGTTGCGTTGACCTCAAATAAATTGAAAAATACATGTTGCGAAGACCTCATATAAATTGGGAAAAGGGCAAGGGACCAAAAAATTATATTTTAAAAAAAATACTACGGGGTGTTTAAGAACTCCAATGAATATGTGACCAGATTAATTGACTTACAAAGCTAAAAGATTGACTATGTATTATTGCACGCGCATTACGATTTGCTATAAATCACTATGCAGCTAATACTTTGATTACATAACATAGCATAATCGACCTGTAATGTACAATAGACGTGGATATATTTAGTAACCAGCAGTGCTATTCTGTAAAAATCTCACCGTGAACGCTTAGGTTTAGGTTTTATCACATAACACTTGACTGTCAACTATGTAGCGACACTTCTCCACAATGTTGTAAGAGCAATAATAGAGCCCATGGCTGAACGCTGGCCCCCAAAATACAGGTCCAGGCCTAGTTTAGGGGTTAGGATCAGATTCTTGGCAATACATTTGTGTGCTATATTATTACGACCTACTTGTTTGTAACTTATATTTTAAGTGTCAAATAAATGTTTTTATTTTTTATTATTTTTATTAGGTGAAGTGAGCTTGAAAGTGAGCTGTCAACAGTGTCAATCCCTAGTATTTGGTGGAATGACAGCTCACTTCAAGCTCACTTCACCTTAGCGTTCACGGTGAGAGTTTTACAGAATAGCACTGCTGTTCCGCTTAGCTATTTCTAAAGAGCCAAAAAAACCCTGAAAGAAATCGACACGTGTTTCACCTCTCAACGAGACATCCTCAGGATGAAGATTGACTTGTCGGAACAGGTTACTAAATATATCCACGTCTTTTGTATTTTATAATAGATTTCCGCAAGGTCACGCCTGAATCAATTAACTAACCTATAATGTTCCCACTGTTGGGACACAGGGCTATAATCTACCACGCGGGCCCAGTGCGGGTTGGTAAATATTGTTACCAACCCATAATGTTTTCCTTCACCGTTTTGAGAGCGGACTTGGATTATCCATCGCTTATTTAATGCATTTATAATGAGTATTGTTCATAATTGCACTTCGTAAAAGTTAGTCTAGTCTAGGAACAGAAATGATATAATGATACCTACTTGTCACCACGAAATTCATACAGAATCGTTTTTTTGTGTGAGAAATTATCAAATAACTTCTCCCGCTCTGGGCGGAGCGGGAGGGCGTGTCAGACTCTTACTGACTAAAACCCACCCATGTTCCTTCGGTTGCCCTGTTGCCGGGGGCCACGATCTCCCTTTCGGTTTTCTTCGCAACCTCGGCTGGCATCGGCCCTAGCGGACCCCGTCAATTCTGCTGACATCTCTTTGAGGCGCGCATGGAATACAACGCGCCGTCGACCCGGGCCTGGTCCTTATCGGACAGCATTCATACAGAATCTTCTGTACATTCTTAAGCAGAAGAATTTCGCTTTGTTTTTCTTTATTATTTTATATTATTTCCTAGTATTGTTGTTTATACAAAGAGTCTTCAATAACTTCCAAGGTCTTTTACTCTTAAGGTATTTTAGGGATAATAATACCTGCATTTTTTTTTACATCATCTCAATAATGTTACGTCGTACACTCACTACAAGATACATTGCGTCACTTTATTTTACATTAAAATAAAAAGATTATTCCATCTGTGTCATATAGGATACTCGTACAATAATCAAATCGAGAAAAAAGTAAAAGCTTTTGGTACCAACATCAATATTCATTGAGGGCATGGAATTGGTACGTGAATCTCATTGGGATGTTCGCACATTTACAAATTATTCTTGGAAAGTAGAAACCGTGTTTTAAATGCTCCTGAACAATTTTTTTAATGTAAAAACACGCTTTTAAAAATATGACTTCTTTATTCGTCCACGCATTTACACCTACCATATCGTCGCTCGGCATCCAATACCGCGAATGTGAAATTTTTATGTTTTTTTATTTATATGCAGGATCACATAATAATTGAACGTGTATAATGAAATAAAACAAAAATCAGATTTTCGTTAAAAATGTCACATTCGCGGTATTGGATGCCGAGCGACGATATATGTATAGAAATATAAAAAACCACCTACCTACTGCCAGTTATAAGGTACATTATAAAGTCTCCGTTGAAATTTTCCAAAAGTCTCGAACCATATACTCTCTTAATTCGACCAAACTTTTATAACTAGTATAAGTTTTATCCTACGAATAAAATTTGGATTTTTGACCGTTTTTCCATACAAAAACTGTCAGACGTCAATTTTGTTCCACAGATAAAAGATATAAAATAAAATCAAACCCTAATGAGTCTTCAGTCAGCTGGACCCGCGGGTCCACTTGATCACATAATTTATTTTCTGTATTTTTACTGGTTAACTGGACCCACATTCAAAATTTAAAAAAAAAGTCTATTATTTAAAGCTACCAGTGGATACAGTCGTGCGCAAAATTGGTTAGTCAAAATGATAATAAAACGCAATTACATAACATAACATCACGCCTTGTTTCCCCGAAGGGTTGGGCAGAGGTGTCCCTGTAGCAGGTACACCCACATTTCGCCAGTTATGTTTAAGTCCCATGTAATAGGGGGCGAGCCTATTGCCATCAACCGGGCACAAATCCAGACTCCGGGCTGCTACTGAGAAATTCCAGATAGAAAAACCCAATAACACTTTGCCCGACCCGGGAATCGAACCCAGGACCTCATGCTCAGCAGTAGCGCTTGCGACCACTAGACCAATGAGACCAATTAAATTAGGCTTAAACGTTTTTTTTTTCAATCAAAATCTAAAATCTTTTTAAATTAGGTAGATTAGTAAATAAAATCAAGACAAAACATTTTATAACGAGAATATTAAAACTAAATGTAATACTCAAATATAACAAAGACAAAAATAAGTACTATTTAAAAATTGGCTCTAGCATACGCACAAAACCGCTTCCCAGGACTCGAAAGAACTGACCCGAGCAGGTAATCCGTAAAATGGCCTATTTGCTTGACCTTTAAATTAGCGGTGCTTATACACTTAATTTAGGTATTATTATGGTAAAAAAATATTTAGTTTCAATGTTAGTTAATAAGTGCGGTGCGTAAGTGTAAATACCTAATTGAATAATATTTTCATAAAAATAAAACTAAAAGATTCGGTTTCACTCCGTGACTGTACTAATAATAAAATGGGGCAGTGGGTCCAGTCGCCCTATTCAAAATGTGATTGGGTTGAGTGATCCCAAGGGTCCATTTCGAGTGGGTACGGTTGACCAAAGACTCTAAACTCGGATATTAATTCTTACAGTGCCAAAGACCAAGAGAATAAAATCAAAGCCAGGATGCAATATTTACGTGATTTTAACGAGAAACAGCGAAACGAGCGCGCAACGAAGGCCCGTGAAAAACAGAACAGGATCAAGCAGAGGGTCCAAGCTGCTAACGAAATGGAACTCCGGCGCAAGATCACTATGATACGGCAGTGGCGAGCCAATGAGAAGAAGCGGCTAAATAGACTGAAGCAGGACAGAGAGTCGAAGTTGAGACGGCTGGAGAATGAGGTACTGTGACAATATTTTACTATTTTATTGATATGTTAAGAGCGTTTATTCTGAAAGTTGGCAACGTCGCAAATAGCTGTCAAATATTTACCTGATTTGTGTAATTTTGTAATATTATTGTATAGAAATATGAAATGTGACTGACTAACGAACTAGAATCATCATCATCATCAGCCTATAAATGTTCCCACTGCTGGGACACAGGCCTCCTCTCTGTGAGAGGGAGTGGGCCGTAATCTACCACGCGGGCCCAGTGCGGGTTGGTAGATGTCACATGTCTTCGAATTTTCGGTTCTAGGACATGCCGGTTTCCTCACGATGTTTTCCTTCACCTTTTTGAGAGCACGAACTAGAATATTAATAATGAATTGCAATTTTTAACACCGAATTTGATGTTGTAACCGTTTTAGGTGTAAAAATGGCATTTGGAAAGTTTCCAAAAACTTTTTTTTACGTCTAAAACTGAATATTCGGTGTTACGATATTAATTATTGCATTTCACTGTAAATATTTTAGTTCACTAGTTAGCCACATTTCATATTTCCATACAGTAATATTGCCAAATTAATCAAATCAGGTAAGTATTTGACAGCTATTTGCGACGTTGCCAACTTTTAGAATAAACGCTCTTATTGCATGGTGGCGTTTCTTCTCTGTTTTTCGGTTCTTAAGTTCTATCGTAGACTAGCAGCGCCCCGCCCGCGGTTTCACCCACATAAGTCTCGATTCAGTGAGAATATCGGGATAAAAAGTATCCTTTGTGTTAATCCAGGTTATAATCTATTTGTGTGCTAAATTTCATCCGAATCCGTTTAGCCGGTTTTGCGTTATTTAATAACAAACACATGCAAACTTTCACATTATTATTATACGAGAGCCCATGACCAAATGGCAGTGATAGCCTAGTGGTGTAACCGTCGGACTGCCAAGTCATAGGTCTCGAGTTCGAACCCTAGGCACGCACCTCTGACTTTTCGGATTCATGTGCGTATTGTATAATTATCACTTACTTCAAAAACGGTGGAGGAAAACATCGTGAGGAAACCAGTATGCCTGAAAGATATTTCTCGACGGCATGTGAAGCCAGGTCAGAGGCCCATGGGCGGCTTTAAAACTCTGACACCAGGTTAGTCACTAACCACACGAAAAGAAGAAGATGACCAAAGTTTTTGCCTTATCGTTTTACGGACAAAACCGTATAAAATCGATAGATTTGGTTATTTTGAAGCCAAAAATCCTAATTTCAAAAAAATTCCGCGTCACGTCTTTTTTTTTTGGGTGGGAAATTATCAAATAACTTCTCCCGCTCTGGGCGGAGCGGGAGGGCGTGTCAGACTCTTACTGACTAAAACCCACCCGTGTTCCTTCGGTTGCCCTGTTGCCGGGGGCCACGATTTCCCGATCGGTTTTCTTCGAACCCCCGGCAGGCATTGGCCCTAGCGGACCCCGTCAATTCTGCTGACATCTCTTTGAGGCGCGCGTGGAACACAACGCGCCGTCGACCCGGGCTTGGTCCTTATCGGACGGCGAGCTACCCATTGCTCACCGTCCGCAAGCCCGCGCCTACGGTGGCCGGAAATCGGCTCGCGATTCCCTCCCCGGGCATCTCCTCCTGCGGCGGTTAGGGGCGTGAGGGCGCGAACTTTGCCTCTCCCTCACGCGTTCCGCCTCCTCCTTCGCGAGCATTTCAAAAAAATTCCGCGTCACGTCTTACCTGAGCGCATTATTAAATATGTCAAAAAAAAAGTAATACCGAACTATTTCATAGCAATCTGTCTGATTTTCAGAATGTGGTTAAACGATAGATTTTAGATACCGAAAACACAATTTTCAGAAACCATTAGCATCACACGTACCCAGGAGACCATTAGAGAAAATTAAAAATTAAATAATAGGTAAAAAATAAAACCCATAGTAGCTACCCGTCTGAAAATCTTGTTTTCAGGTGAACAATTGTCAGTTGATGCGAATAATTAATTTTTCAGAAGAAAGTGTGAGCATCTTATGTGTTTAAAACCATTTTGAACGTATTAAAAAAATACCGATCGGTAACATCGCATTCTGTCTGAAAACTATTGGACATAATGAAAAATGTTGCCCAGATGTAGAAAAAAAATGATAACAGACAAATTTAGTGTCTCACGTTACTAATCAGACAACTTTTCTATAATCAGAAATTATTAATAAATCGTAATGCGGCGTGCACGTAAAATGTTTGAAAACAAACTTTTTCGTAATAAAACTACGAAACCCATGTACATTTTTAATATCAGACATATTGTGATGAAACCGTCTGCCTATTTTTTTGATATAGCAGAAATGGGCTCCCATAAACCTGGGACGTTTCTGACCGGTACTGCCCACCGAGTCGATTTTATACGGTTTTGGCCGTAAAAGGATGTAACATGGTATTGGTCGTGGGCTCTCATATACACAGCTCCATTAAGTGGCTACCCCCAAAGACATGGACGTTCAAATCCGTCATAGGCCAAAGTTGGTTTCAGTATTTAGCAAAAACATTTTATTATAATTAATGTATTGTTTTAGTGAATAAGGTTAACATTTACGAAGAGTTATTCAGCGTCTAAATAGACCGGATCCAGATCATGAGTATGACGACATTCGGTGATGCGATCGTTCGAATCCAAGTCGAAACAATGAACTCTTTTTAACCGACTTCCAAAAAGGAGGAGGTTATATGTTCGTCGCGTATGTTTGTATTTTTTTTTTCCAAAAAAACCACCGATTCACCGATTTCTCCGTCAATTGTGGACCGATTTTGAAAATTATTTTTTTGTTTGAAAGGGTGTGCTCTCGAATTGGTCCTATATAAATTTCATTAACTTTGCTTTGATAGTTTTTGAGTTAGCTACAAAATACGTATTTTTTTCCCACTTGCTATGTAGATGATATGATAAGTTTCTGTCACTGGTAGCAGGTAGTGGTATTCGAATGTGTGTGGGGTAGGTACCACAACTAAAAGGTGAAAAATAAAAACTTTTTACAAAAAAAAACAACCGACCTCTAAAAAAAACACTACAAAGTGAAAAATAACTTTAATTTCGGAAGTCGGTGGCAAAAAACGAAAATACAAAACACAAGACACCGACTTCCGAAATTAAAGTTATTTTTCACTTTGTAGTGTTTTTTTTGGAGGTCGGTTGTTTTTGAAGTACGCAGTGTGTACCATAATATTAGTAGGATTATAGTAGGAAGTAGGATAATGCTCATTTGATAAACGTTGAATAAAAATTGCGTTTAAAAATGCCCATGTTATACGATAGGCCAACATAAATTCAAGGAATGTGATCGCTACAATATTTTTTACTATTTCAAGATAATGTCAGAGGGATGTTAAATAACAAATCATTACTTATTTTATTTAACAAAAAGCGTTGGTATATACGAACAAATAACTCGACAAAATACAGTTTTCCAGTATTTTTTAACTCTACATATACCAGCTTCGAAATACTGTTGAGATTTTTTTCATTCATCTCGCAAGAGCACAACAGCAATATTTAAAATGCGTGCTCGGCTACCGAGAAATTCGATTTCTGGTTGAATTTTGTCCCTATAGTGACGACAGTGAAATACAAAATATTTTTCAACGTGGGATTCCTGTAGGATATTGCATTTTTTGTAGGTTTTAGTACATTGGTGCAAATGTAATTGAATAACTAACTAAGGCGCTCTCAGTCACGAGCATAAATATATTACTATGTACAGCTCGGCAAAAATATCTGATTTCATGATTCATCCATTAATATATTTATAACGGCAGCAAATATATGTTATAATTTGTGGAAGGCATATACAAGTGGCAGCAATAATATCATCACAAGATCAAATTATTTTCATCACCAAAACTATTTGGCGAGAAAAGCGACGCCAGAATATCGGAAGCTGCATCGATTTAAAAAAATGTGTCAATGTAATATTAAGACCAGGCACTCCAAAGACAATTTCCACGCAAACTCCGTCCCAATGCACTCCACCATTCCACTATGTGCTAAACACTAACACATCAGTAATAAAGTTGAATATCGCATGCGCTCTTTGGTCGTGTACAAGCACAGAACTAAATGTCGTAAGTCTCAATTATTATTTAGTTTATAACTAAAGTAATAATTGATCTAGAGAAAAAATATCTTACATTTGGATCATCATCATCTGCCTAGCCTTTTCCCAACTATGTTGGGGTCGGCTTCCAGTCTAACCGGATGCAGCTGAATACCAGTATTTTACATGGAGCGACTGCCTATCTGACCTCCACAACCTAGTGACTAGGTAACACGATACCCCTTGGTAAGACTGGTTGTCAGACTTTTTGGGCTTCTAACTACCCGTAACGACTGTCAAAGATCTACAAATGACAGCCGGGACCAACGGCTTAACGTGCTTCCGAGGCACGGAGGGGACTTGGTATGTAAAGATGGTCACCCCCATCCACGCACCAACCGCGGCAAGCGTAGCTTAACCTGATCGATCGACCCGTGCGGTTGTTATTACTTAGCCACAAGCCCCTCTACACATCCCCTCACATTTGGATAATAAACTATATTTCTCTTTAAAAAAGACATAATTTTCGAAAAAAAAATGGATCGAGCGACAATGTTCCAAATTACGTAACTGTTTTATATTTGGAAAAAAAGATCCAATAAATCATAACATACTAAAGTTCTATTTTTATTGTATGCGTAACTTTTGCAGAATATTAATGCAAATTAACGTACAATTTAGGGAGCCACCTCTTTAACGGACATGTCTGACGTCATAAATATCTGCCTAATCAGTTAAATTCAGAAGAATGTGATACTTCGTTGTAATCGCAAATATTTGACATCACTTTGGCAGCATAGTCATCAGATATCTACCAGATAAATAGAACAGGATTTGAATGAAATAGTTTCGTTATTGTACCTACCACTGTTTGTCTCTGCATCACCCAAAGGTTTGACTGGTAGAAAATGCCTATGGCATTAAGTGCGCCGCTGTAGGTACATTTGTGTAGGTACTTAATGTATTAAATAAATAAATGTAATAATTTTCCTGATAAGTTAACTGGAGCTTAGGGAGGTGGTGAGACAGACCATAAATCCAACTATTCCTAAGTAAACATACCCTACACTTACACTTAATTGAGGTGTAAGTCAAAATAAAACGTTACATATTGTTCGACATTCCTTCTAAATAACATAATATTAATTCTGTCTCGAGGCCCACTGACTTGAGTTCATCTCGTCGTGTATATTTGAGGAAAGTGGTCGTCGCGGTTTCAGTGAACAATGGCCTGAAGACGCACCTATTACTCAGCTGTGCCGAATTCTTAAAGTAATTGGTTTTTGTTAGGTACACCAAGGCTTGAGAGACGTGGTATAGCAAAAACGGGAGACAGTAGGATTTTTCAGTGGACTGTTTGATAAAGCAGAGCAGTTTGACAAGATTTTAACGATAAACAGGAGATTTCATGTTTTTATGTAATTATTCACGTCATCGCTTTTCGAATCCTTTTCGGAAACTTTTAACTCATTTTGTAATATTTTCAACTGTTACAGTTCTCTTCACCAGGAACATAAATGCATCCAAAGACTTATACAAAGACGGTCTTCATCACTGCCATAATTGTTACATTTCACCAACGATTTTTTTATTTATTTTTCTGTCGGTCGTCTCATGGCTGACCTCTGAGGTCATGACTATTTAACCGGTCCATCCTGTGGGTGCCTTAAGCTGCTAAACTCAAAGCCCAGGGACATACAAACTAAGCTAAAAAGCTAAATTAACGCTCGCTAAGGGCACCCCCTGTGGGGTACGAGCCTCGGTTTAGGGCGTTTACCGGAGGGAGAACATCAAAGTTGGGACGGGCTGGGCTCGAACGTACGTGCAATTCACGTGACGCGCACGCGCTCGTAAATTGCTTGAAATATATGATAGATTATGATGCTGCTCCAAACATCACTCTAGAAATCCACAATTAAGTATCAATTTACAACACCCATTTGAATGGCCAACTTTTGTTTGTAACACTGCAACTATTATTCAAAACAAATTTTGTTAACTTTTTAGGCGAACAACAAATGGATAGCACGTGTGGACGCTCAGAACATGAAGATACAGGAAGAGCAACTGCTTCTGCAGATGTACACTGAGGACATGTTTGCTGGGGCCACGAGGAGAGCTAAGTAACTATCTTTGATTACTTAAACTTTCAGTCACTTTATCTATGTTCTATGTCCTATGCTATCGGGATTGGTTGCCGCACTTAGTCCTTCAAGTGGACCATGGCCGCCGTCGCTGGTCATTCCAACTATTGAGGGATGAGGAACAGGGTGTAAAGTTGACTCATCCTCTATAGAAAAGGAAGGATCCTCCGACCAGACGGGTGTTGTGTCTGGTGGGCAACTGCCCGACGATTGATTTCGAAAAGTTATAAATAATTAATTGCTGATCGCGCGGTAAACTCTACTTGCGCGATGCCGGATTTGTGTGACGTCACGTCATGCATTTGCATGTGTGTTATATATGCCGCCACACAACCAACCCACCTCCCTCCAGAAGCAGATTAGGTTTCCTAGTCCATTAAAGCTATTTGATTCATTGATTTAGCAATAAATGCAAAATTATGACCACTTTTGAGTACTCTCCTAAATCAATGAAATTTCATTATATTTGCCAAAAGGCTCCATCAATCCATCAGATATTTATATATTCACTATCAGGATACACTATTGCACAGAATAACTTTTATTCGCCCTGAATATCCGTTTAAAAATTGCCCAAATCGGAGTTTCCAACCTCGTAGGGAAAGGCCACAATTTCTTCATCAGATTTGCCTATTTAAGTCATTATGGGTTAGACCGCACACCATCATACCAAAATCAAAGGCTCTGAAGATCACTTCATTTTTGGCCCAATTACGAAATCTGAAAGTAGACTCCTGATCACGGGGCTCCTATCTGAAACTTTTCAAATATATTTTTAGTGTTCTCTACCTACTCAGCTTTCAACTTTTCACCCTACAAATGCTTGCTCAAAAAAAAGTAATCCACTTACGTCCAAATAGCACCTGCGACTCAGCTGCCTGCTGCTGATATATATGTATTTGTTTTACAAGACGTTATTTAATGAAAGATATCGATAAAAATCACTAGAATGTTTATTAATTACACATACTTACGTACACACGGCTAGCTTGATGTGTGTACATACAGAATTTGTTTTATCGATATATTTTATTTAATAACGCCCTGTAAAACAAATACATCCCAGCTACTGCTGTTGAGTCGCAGGTGCTATTCGGACGGGTGCTCTAAGTGGACTACTTCCTCAAAAACCCTCTGGGCTGGAACTATCATTTAAGTATCAAAATAATTCGTCATGCGAAAATCATAAATCGTTTTCAAACAAAATACGCTGTTAACTCGTAGGCTTCATCAAGTATTGTGTTACGATAACGAATTTAAAATAACAGTTTCGATGAAATCCAATTATTATTTTGTGTTCCACAATATTCTGATTTTGCTAAATAATAATTGGAATTTATCGAAAAAGCGCTGAAAAGGGAATTTTAAAACTATAACTTCAGGTACCATGTTAATAGACTACATTTATTGACGCTATTACGACACTTAGCCCATGTTCGCACGGACGTAATAAAATCGCGGTGATTTTTTTTTCGTGTACTTGATTTTCAACGCTCTGCTTAGTGCCGAGAGTTGAAAATCCAGTACGCGATAAAATCCCGCCGCGATTTCATTACGTCCGTGCGAACGTCGGCTTATAGTAACTACAGGAAAAAAAAATTGAGAAACAGAAAAAGACTGTTGAATTAAAAGACACAAAAAACGGGATCCCTTCTTTTCGCATAATGTTCTTTGTCCTAATATACTTCGGCATAACGATTTTGGCACAATTTGTTTTGGCATAATAAAATAATACTTCGGCATAATTGTTTTAGGCATACATTTTATGTTGGCATAATCATCTTAAAGACTAATTTGTTTTGGCATAAATTTGATTCGCAAAACGTTACTAGGCCTAATGACTATTAGCATAATAATATTTAGGCATACAATTAACAGAAATAACGGAAATAAATTTGAGTTAATTTTACGTATTTATTTTAGATTTTCATGCAAATGATTTAGTATATTTAACATTATGTAACTTAACTATGTATTTTTATTTTAGGTGTATATTTTTAGCAATTGCTTGTAAATATGCAAGTTTCGAAGTATATTTATCTTTTTTAGGGTTCCGTTGCCAAATGGCAAAAAACGGAACCCTTATAGATTCGTCATGTCTGTCTGTCTGTCCGTCTGTCTGTCTGTCTGTCTGCCCGTCCGTATGTCACAGCCACTTTTTTCCGAAACTATAAGAGCTATGCTGTTGAAACTTGGTAAGTAGATGTATTCTGTGAACCGCATTAAGATTTTTACACAAAAATAAAAAAAAACAAATAATTTTGGAGTTCCCCATACTTAGAACTGAAATTAAAAAAAAAAAATTTCATCAATCCCATACGTGTGGGGTATTTATGGATAGGTCTTCAAAAATGATATTGAGGTTTCTAATATCTTTTTTTTCTAAACTGAATAGTTTGCGCGAGAGACACTTCCAAAGTGGTAAAATGTGTGTCCCCCCCCCTGTAACTTCTAAAATAAGAGAATGATAAAACAAAAAAAAAATTTGATGTACATTACCATGTAAACTTCCACCGAAAATTGGTTTGAACGAGATCTAGCAAGTAGTTTTTTTTTAATACGTCAGAAATCGTAAACCGCAATTTACCTTTCATTCAATGTTACTTGCTGCTACGGAACCCTTCATGGGCGAGTACGACTCGCACTTGGCCGCTTTTTACTAATAATTTTAGTAAAAATTAAAGTATTGTCTTAAAAAATCATTATGTTGTGCTAAAAAAGTTAGTGACAGAACCGAATCGCTGCAAAACCGACTCCACGTAGTCTTGTCTGCCCTACCCCTAGAGTGTAATTCAAAATCGAGTAGGCGCGTAGGGGCGAGGCGGCCCGCGGGCTGAGGAGCAGGCGGCTGGGAGGGAACCGCCGCGGCTGAGGCTGGCCGGCGGAGCCGGCCAGCAAGCCGAAGCTGCGGTGGTGAGCGAAAGCCGTCTGCGACGATTAGCACGCGTGGGGCCGCCGGAGGCCCGCAGCGCCGGAGCCGTGACAGAAACCATGCCTGCTGCATGCTTGCTTGCATGCTGTATGCTTGCTTGCATGCTGCATGCTTGCTTGCATGCCTGGTGTATATGTTTTAATATCATAATGCGTAGATAAATTTATACTTGTGAATATTATCCTTATTAAAGTTATGCTTTAGAATGTTATGCTTAATAAAGTTATGCTTTAGAATGTTATGCTTAATAAATTTATGCTTTAGAATATTATGCTTAATCATTATTATGGTTAGAGAAATTATGCTTAAAAAAATTATACGTAAGCTGTTATGCGTAATTATATTATGCGAAAATATAATTATGCCAAACAAAATTATGCTAAGTTATATTAGGTCTTAAAATTTTATGCAAATGGATAGGGAACCACAAAAAACATTATCCTCTTTATGGGCTTCGCCAGAGTCGAGTAAAAAATACGATATTCTCAAGAAATGGATCACTATCCTTAATAAACGTACTGTTGGTCTTGCGTAACTTTTACAATTACTTCTCAATATAGGCGAAGAACGAGAGACAGCTATGAGGTTAGCTAAAAGGAACCAATAAGTCTTAATACAAAGCCATTCAATTCCCAGATCATTGAGACAATAAAGGTCTATCCACACATATTAGGGCCGTGCCCGGGACGTAACACACATAAAGCAGGTACTCGAGTTCCATCGCTGCAGCCCGGACACGGACGTGTGTGAACGACTTCATAATGTATGCACCAATTTTTTTAAAGTAAAAACTTCTTTAGGCGCGTTGGGCATTTTTGAGATGGGAAAAAACAATTGAACTCGCGACACTGTTATCGTTACCGACACCTCAATAAAAGTATTTCCTGTTTTGAATCCCTGACGGGGCACGGTCCGTCCACGTCCCGGGCATGGCCCTGATATGTGTAGATAGACCTTAATCAAGTACCTAATCCTAATTAATGTTGATTCATTTCGTTCTTTATAGCGACAGATTACTGAGCAATCAAGTCCTCGTTGTTTCCGAACGACATCTAAATTGCTTTTGTAGGAGACACGTAAGAGCTAATAAACTTTAGAAAAGCCTCAAGTGGCTGAAACAAATGAGTTAATAAAAAATCAGGAATTGTTGCTTTAGAATGTAACAGTTCATAGGTTCTGATAGAGCAGCGATTTCTAAAGTGGGCTCCGCGGAACCTAGGAGTTCCGTATAAGTCACCAGGGTTCCGCTAAATTATTCAAATAAAAATGTTAAATAATACTACAGTTAAGTACAAATATTATTTTGATGCGATGCTGACCGTCCTGGATTATGAAGCATTCATTGATCTTAAAACTTCATCCACATTAAAAACACACGTTTGAGTCTATCTTCCTGAATGAGTTTTGTGTTGGTGTTAGGAGTGAATACCCTGAAGTAGCCAAAAAGGCTATCTTAACTGTGCTCCCTTTTGTCACAACGTATCGTTGTGAAACAGGTTTTTCAGCTTACACTTATACCAAAAACAAATTCAGGTCGAGATTGCATACTACCCAGATTTGCGCAAACAATTGTCGGACTGAATACCGAACTACAGATAGCAATATAGATAAAACAGTGAAATAATTTCATTCTTCACATTAAAAGTAAAGAAGGAAAGTGTTTCACTTTTAAAATATTTCTAGTAAAAGTTTTTGTTCTTATTTAAATTAAATCTTTGATTTGTTATCATTTGATATGGGGTTCCATAAAACAAAAGGTATTTGATGAGTGTTCCGTTATCTTAAAAGTTTAGGAACCCCTGTGATAGAGGATCCTCTTCAGTTGTTTTCCATTAGGGCTGCCGTCAATAAAAACTAGCATTTGGAACCTCCCTAGGTTTAATTTGGAAGTAGGAACTTAAAGCCACGGAAAATTTTAATTGTAGACAATTTTCCTCTAGTACGGTTCCGAATACAATAACCGATGCATGAAGGCCATTTATTAATAATCCAGATTATTTGACAGATGTCAAATCTTAAGTGTCAACTTGATGTTTGTCAAAGCGTAAAAACCAGCAGAATTTAAATAATTGTATCTTGTGAAATGTTCCTATACAATAAAGATGATGTTTTGACTGGTCTTTTTGAAATATTGCTAATCATCTTGTTGAAAGTAGTTCATAAATAAAAGTATATTAAAAATGATTACCTCACACTCTTTGGACCTTTGCCTTCAAGCCTTACTTTTATACCCGACTGCGTAATGGCAAAGACAGAGTTATATTTTTTCTTACATGAAACAGAAAGAGTGTTGATAGAATAAAAACCCACATGATCAGAAAGAGAAACAATTTCTCGAGAAAACTCTGAACACAAATCACCGAATTTCAATTAAGCCTAAACGCCGAAGACCATTACATACTGAGTTACAACACACATCCAACTTATCTTATAATAGCTTCCGCCAGCGGCTTCACCCGCGTCATCTTTATATATATAATTCTTCTGTGAGTGTGTATGTCACTGAACTCCTCCTAAACGGCTGAACCGATTTTGATGAAATTTTTGGTGTGTGTTTGAATGAGTCCCTGGGTGGTTTAGATTCACAATTGGACCCGGTAGGTGGCGCTGCGATCGAGTTATAGGAAACAGGACAACGTCTGTTCGGTCAGCTAGTCTTTATATATAATTCTTCTGTGAGTGTGTATGTCACTGAACTTCTCTCAAACGACTGGACCGATTTTGATGAAATTTTTTGTGTGTGTTCAAGGGGATCTGGGAATGGTTTAGATTCACAATTTTGTCCGCTGGACAATGTTTTGACAGGACAACGTCTGTCGGGACCGCTAGTATCTTTATAAATTATAGCCTATGTTACTCAGTGATAATATAGCATTCTGCTGGTGAAAGATTTTTTTAAATCAGTCCAGTCGTTTTTGAGTTTTTTCATCACAAGCAAACAAACATAGAAAAAATGGAATCTTTCTCTTTATAATATTAATTTAGACATATTCTGGGGCAACCCTAAAAATGCGGCACAACCCTACCGAAACATTACTCTCCATAGTTCCTATGGCTTTCCCCTCCCGGCTAGTCACCGCAGAAAGAGCAAAAAAATGCTCGAAAAGTTTTTAATTGATACTGAAATTAATAACAACAAGTTCAACATAGCGTGCTGGAGTACCTAGAGCTGATTCCCTGTGACATGTGTTCTCGTATGCTCGTGAATATTTTTACCTGACTATGGTGAAGCAAAAAGGAGGGTTATGATTTTGACCGGTATGTATGTATGTTCATCTGTTACATCATAACATCTAAACTGCTCATCATAATTTGACAAATGAGGTATCGTTGGAAACGTCTTGATTGTCCGTTGGTTATAGGCTAAGTAGAGGACATAAAGCCAAAACTAAAAAAAAAAATGATGCCGTGTTGGGTATCTAATAAAAGGGCTTAATTAACACATTCCAAAAATAAATATTATTATAACCCCAAAATAATTCAAATACTAAAAAATAAAACTAAAACCCAACTACGATAAAAAGTCATCTAAAAAGGTTTAAACAAGACACCATAGACAGAGAAATAAAAAATACGGAGTCACACGTAATCTGTTCGATTTATGTCCTAACACGTGTGACTCCGGATTTTTTATTTGTCTGTCTTGATATAACTTTGTAGAATTTTACTCAATTGGCAGCAAAGAACATACCAAAGTGTTAATCAATTACCGACCAAAAAATCCGTTATTTTTGGTCGGAAATTAATTAACACCATTCCATTCTTTACCAGGAAAGCAGAAGTTTACGCGTACAATACAGACCTAAAGTTGCAGCGCATCAGGCTAGTCAACTGGAAGTTCCAACACGGAAGCGAAAATAAGAAGGCAAAGCTCATCAGGACAATGGGCATTGAGTTCGAAAGGGTAAAATAAAAAGATTATTTTATTTGGATCTCTAATAAGTTTGACTGCCTTGTTGATCTAGTGCTGCTAAACGTTGCTATTCCTCCCAGGACGGGCAGAGTGATCATGAGTTTTTCAGTAAAGAATTTTGTTTGCATTTGCCAAGGCCTCATTAGCCAAGGCTTGAGAGAGTTTTCAATTCCGGTTTATGAGAATGGTTATTATTAAAAACGATATCAGGGAGCTGCTGGGGAGTTTGTGCTTGTGTGTGCTTCCCAGCTAAAACACTAAGAAGTTGCAGGCGGGCATTTTGGGGCACTGTCTTATGAATGTTCAAAAAGTGCTGATTCTCAGCCTAATTTGAAGAAATTACTTTTGATTTTGATATCTTTAAACGATTTTTTAAAGCAAGGATGACTCATTATTTTGCCGTTTTCAGTCGAAACGCGGTGCCAAAGGCATGAGTCGCGAGCTGGCCTTCAAGATAGCCGCCGGAGCGATGTCGGGTGCAATGTCCACGGATGGCGATCCGCTGATGACCCTGGGGCAGGCGCGCGCCAGGATGGACGTCGAGACCTTGCTGCCGATGGCACCAATTCAATTACTCGATGAGGTAAGTTATAAAGTCAACAATACCACCATAGTACGTCCATCGTGGTCAGCTCTTAGCTGCCAGGCCTTATTATCATTATTTTTAGGGTTCCGTACGTCCGAATGACTTTGTTGAGTAGTGTAGTAATGAATGCTGATTTGACTTCCTTAGGCTTCCTGTACATGACGTCGGATCCCCACAGGACCGCATGTTTCGTTGGCAATGCTTTAGTGTACTGTGATCGTTGCTTTACTACTCAAATCGGCATCAATGCCAATGTACACGCGGTTTCGGTGCGGTGCCGGTGCGGCGCATGTGCGATATTCATTCATATACACAAACTTGAGGCTCCAGCGCGTCATGTCAGGAAGCCTCATAAATCGTTTCGATCATGATTGATGAATTTCTCGATTTGGTAAATAGAATCGTTGCCGATTAATTAACTATGTTTTCATTGCGTGCTAATAAATGATTTATTAGCTAAATATGAGTTCGGATTAATGAGATGAAATGCATTTATATATTTTGCCAATAAAACATGACTGAGTTATAATACTTTGTTTTAAAATTGTACCTAACGAAGTTGTTATAAGGTCTCAAAATCTATACCTACTCATATTTAAAATTTTAACCAGATTTTGTTTAACACAAAATATAAATATATGGCGATGCTGTTCGCATTTCAAACAGAATTCTTAACCTGAATCTCAATAACAATAAGCATCATCTTTGTAAGTTCTTCTGTTCTTTTCTTTTTATCTGTTTATACAACGTATAACAAAAGCCTTGTCCGAGCCGTGAGGTTGTAAGAATCGTACCTACTGAGAGTCTATTTATGTGGTAATTTTCAGAAAAAAATAAAAAATATCGCCGTTTTTTTTCAATGGGATATTTTACTGGTTTTATTACAATTGGGCTCGGGTCGTTTAGCGGGTGTCTACAAGTCATCTTATGACCTCTGTTGAAAATTTACCAAATTTTTATGGAATTGGGGATAATTTTGGTACTAAAAATGTGAATTTTAAATAGCAATAACTTATTTTAATTAAAAAAAATATATATTACTTACCTACCTCGTTTTTGGTAATAGAAAGAAAAAAAGAAAGAAATAAAATTCGTTTATTTGCGGTAAACATGACGCAAAGAAAGGAAAATATGCGTCACATCCACGCAAAACGGCCATCGATCAGCATAAAGCTGCGACCCCATGCGAGACAGAGCCCCAGCGCTGGTTTTCAGCGATAGCCGGCGCTGACGTGATGACGTCCACCGATGCAACATATAGTGAAATAACAAATCAAAAATAAGATAAATACAATACTAGTCCTAAATGTTTATACAAATATAATATTTAAAATGGCAATATTTCGTGCCGTCGGCGACTCACACGCCGCATACTTATTATTAATGTTATTGTAGTAAGTGCTCTTTTCAGATCGGACAAAGATTTTGTAACACATTGTATATTATGTGTGTTAATAAATGGTTTATAAATAAATAACAACAAAATCCTTCCTGATTCCTAGAACATAATCCAAAAATAACTGAAAATTCTTGCACAAACGAGTCTTAAAATATTGTAATTTATGTAGGTTCACTTACTGCCGACATATGGGCCCTATTATTTTGACCTCTGTCAGCAATAAACCGGAGTTTATGCCCTTTAAGAATATTGTGTACTTTTATTATTTATTTATCTACATAGAAGAAACGTTGATTGAATTAGGATTAATTATTACAAGGCTGATGTAAAGGGAAAGGCCGGCCCTAGGAGGACATATACTGACCTTATTGGTGATGTTCTTCAGAAAGGCCAGGTGCGTAGTACTCGCAACCGCACGTGCGTGAATGACCATACCATGTGTATGAACGTAAACGAGGCAAAAGGAGTATGTGAGGATCGTAGCAGGTGGCGTTCTGTAGTTTCTGCCTACCCCCATGGGAAGAAGGCATGAGTTTATGTATTATTACCTACTGTTATGATATTTTTTTCCTCTTAAAAAGGCTTTGTTTTTCAAAACTATCTACAAAAAATACTGCAGTAGCATTTATCACCCATTCATTATCACTTCAACCGAAAGACGTCCACTGCTGGACAAAGGACTCCCCCAAGCTTCACCTCATCCACAGGTCTTATGCTTTTATCCAGTGGATTTTTGCGACCAACCCTCATCACTCAATAATATAAAGTAATTCATCTCTACTCTTTCTCTTAGATGCTGGAAGTCGCGGTTATGGAGTTCGCCCGTGGTCGCGTACACCTGCTCTTAGGTGACTTGGAACGAGAGGTGCAGGCTCGGGCAGCCGTCATATTCTTCCAAAATTATAGACCTGCGGTTAGCAAGAAGAAGTAAGTTCGTTCTTAGTTCCTAGTCCAAAGGATAATCCACTCTATGCAAAAGGTTTGGCAGCAGGATTCTTGCATAATATTATTTTGCAGGGAGCAGTGGTGGCCCAGTGGTAACGGCCGCGACTTACGAGTTGTGGGTCATAAGTTCGAACCCTCACAGGCTTTACTTTGTGTAAATTTCATTGCCACTGCTCTCAAAACGGTGAAGGAAAACATCGTGAGGAAAAACCGGCATGTCTTAAAAACAAAAATTCGAAAATATGTGACATCCACCAACCCGCACTGGGCCCGCGTGGTGGATTACGAACTATTCCTTCTCACCTTGAGGAGGCCCGTGTCCCAGCAGTGGGAACATTATAGGCTGATTATGCTATTATTATCTTGCACAAAACTATGATCATCAACCCTTCAATTTCTTCTCTAGCCGTTAATTTCAGCCTTAAGCATAATCATCCTATAATGTTCCCACTGCTAGGATACAGATCTCCTCTCTGTAGGCCATAATCCACCACGCGGGCCCAGTGCGGGTTTTGTAGATAAAGAGGTTTGGTAGATAAATCAGATACTAAAGTTCCATTTGAATTGTATGCGTGACTGTTTCAGAATATTAATGCAAACTAACATACAATTTAGGGAGCCTCTTCTTAATAATCTCGTG
Organism: Agrochola lychnidis; assembly: GCA_963680765.1. Classification (NCBI taxonomy): domain Eukaryota; kingdom Metazoa; phylum Arthropoda; class Insecta; order Lepidoptera; family Noctuidae; genus Agrochola; species Agrochola lychnidis. The sequence continues at coordinate 21,743,302 of OY796849.1, forward strand.
GTTATTTTCCTGACAGGTCCAAACAGCCGCGATGGTCTAACCAAGTGGTGAAGGAGCTGACTCGACTGTTCACAACACAGCGCGGCGACAGCTTGATAGGTTTCGGTGAAACTGTCAATATACCCCCCGAAGAGGAAATAGACTATGAGCCCAAAAGTTCTAGGAACAGAGTACCTACGCCTGTGGTATGTGACCTCTCCTCTATGTCCTATTAAGTATTAAGGTATATTCAGACATTGAGCGGTAATTGCGCGCGGCTGCCGCGCGCGAATGCTACTGTCTACCTGCCGCGCACACACATTTTTAGGAACCAATCAATCTGCCTAGCCTTTTCCCAACTATGTTGGGGTCGGCTTCCAGTCTAACCGGATGCAGCTGAATACTATTGGTATTTTTTTTTACATGGAGCGACTGCCTATCTGACATCCACAACCCAGTAACTGAGTAATGCGATACTCCCTGGTAAGACTGGTTGTCAGACTTTCGGGCTTCTGACCAGGTGTAACGACTGTCAAAGATCCACGACTGACAGCTTGGACCAACGGCTTAACGTGCTTTCCGAGGCACGGAGGAGTCCAGGTATGTAAAGATGGTCACCCATCCACGGAACAACCTCGGCAAGCATAGCTTAACCTGTTGGATCGACCCATACGGCTGTTATTAATTAGCCACGAGCTCCTCGGTATCACATTTTTAGGAACCATTCGTCACTAATATTGTGTCTGGACGTATTTCTGCGGACGTATTAAAGGCTAGGCAGATTGATATTGCCAACTGAAGCGCGCGGCGTGTCTCGGATGTGCCGCGCAGTACTGCCGCGCAAACATTCGTCGGTTTGGTCGCGTGAACGCAAACGCCGCGTGTTGCTGCCGCGCTCTTGCCGCTCAATGTTTGGACACACCTTTATAGTATTTTTTAAATTTTATGAAAATCATAGTCATTAATTGTTAAGAGATTCTTACAATGACATTAACGATGTTCTAAACAAGGTTGGTTAATGTCCAATCATTCGTAAAATGTTGATTTTAAGAGCGTTCATTCAAAAATTTGGCAACGTCGCAAATCATCATTTCAGCCGAAAGACGTCCACTGGACATAGGCCTCCCCCAAGCATCGCCACTTCGACCGATTCTGTGCTTTCCGCATCCAGTGTCGCAAATAGCTAACACATATTATTATTTACCTATTTTGATTAATTTGACAATATTACTGAATGGAAATATGAAATATCGCTCTTTAGTGATCTAGAATATTAATAATGAATTGCAATTATAACACTGAATTTGATGTTGTAACCGTTTTAGGTAAAAACATATTGGAAAGTTTCCATTTAAGTACAAAACTTAATATTAATATTCGGTGTTACGATATTAATTACTGCATTGCACAATCATTATTTTAGTTCACTAGTCAGCCATATTTCATATTTCCATACAGTAATATTGTCAAATTAATCAAAACAGCGAAATACTTGACATCTATTTGCGACGTTGCCCACTTTCAGAATGCACGCTCTTAAAGCAAAATAACATCCCTTTTTTCATGGAATCATTTTCTGCTCCACTTCAGTACTTCAGCATTTCTCCTTTCGTTGCCATGGATTTTTCGCCGCCATATTTATAATCTTTACCAAAAATGAAAATTATCGACAAGAACACTATTACAGCCGTCGAGAACGAAGTTGGCAGAAGTGACTTTCGTCGACAGAGTGGAAGACTTGCCCGATCCTGTGACCAAGGCCAGTTGCCTTCCTGAGAGAAGGAAATTACTCGAGGTAAGGTGTCTTGACAGTTTAGAGAGTCACCTTTGATATGATACTTTCATTAGCTCAAAAAAGCCGCAAAATAATTCAAATCATGTCTTGGTTAAGTTTTGACTCGTCATTTAAATTCTTTGATCGACACTTTCACGGTCGAATAATAAAGTATTACGGTTGAATTGATTTGAAAAAAATCATTTTTTATTTGATAGAGTATAATTTCTAGTTGGTCCCATTGTCATTTGGTCACGATCTGATGATGGGATCTTGGAGAAATCGCGGGAAGTCTTCAAATATTATAGGCATACCTATAGCGATTTGGGGATTTTTATAGTAACTCGTGTATTTGCTCTCGGAAAGTATCATTTGGTAAAGTGAAACTGATGATGGCCACCGGAACTACTCAATAATATGTATTTCACGAGTTGCGATTCGATTACTTTAATCTGGTTGATAAGCAATTGATGCTCCTCACAATTCATATGGTGCTGTGGAGCTGATGGTGAAGTACCTGGAGACCTCCTCAATTAAAGTCTTTGCATCGGAACAAGCAATATTTTGTAAAAGGTGATGTAACTTAGATAAATTGCAAACCAACCCACTAAAAAGTAAAAAAAAAAACTTTTTACAAAAAATACAACCGACTTCCAAACTACAAAGTGAAAAATAACTTTAATTTCGGAAGTCGGTGGCAAACTAAAATACTGATCGAAAGACAAAGATTTTAATGAAAAGAAAAGATTTTAATCTTAGTAATAACAGTATGATTGAGGTGTGTATTTGAATACTAACATAATTCTTAAGTATACTAACAAAAATATTCATGAAAATATGGTGTCGTAATTCAATTAATTAATTAAATTAAAGACACCAACTTCCAAAATTAACTTTTTCACTTTGTAATTTGAAAAGTCGGTTGTATTTTTTGTATTCTTTTTTTTAAATATTTATTGACTTGTTCTAAATGCATCGACTTGTCACTTGCTCATTGAAAAAGCAGAAGTTTCTAGACCTAATTTCAGTCAAGTGATTCTTTTTAATGTATCTGCTACAGATGGTGAATGCCGCAGCGAAGCTACTGTCGAGGTCTGTGAGCCAGAAGGTGCAGAAAGGCATGGACCTCAACGTGGGCAATGTGACGCTGCCGAACATGAGGCACCCCAGTAAGTTGTCAGTTAATACAATTCATAATAATATTATAAAGAAGAAAGATTTGTATCTTTGTATGTAACGAATAAACTTAAAAACTACTGGACCGATTTGAAAAATTATTTCAGCAATGGATAGCTACATTATCAGCGAGTAACATAGGCTATATTTTATCCCTGTACTCCCACGGGAACGAGAACTACGCGGGTGAAACCGCTTAACATCCGCTAGTCTTTATATATATAATTCTTCTGTGAGTGTGTATGTCACTGAACTTCTCTCAAACGACTGGACCGATTTTGATGAAATTTTTTGTGTGTGTTCAAGGGGATCTGGGAATGGTTTAGATTCACAATTTTGTCCGCTGGACAATGTTTTGACAGGACAACGTCTGTCGGGTCCGCTAGTATTTTATGTAATTCTTCTGTAAATGTGTTTGTCACCTAACTCCTCCTAAACGGCTGGACCGATTTTGATGAAATTTTGTGTGTATATTTGAGTAGGTCCCTGGATGGTTTCAAAATACAATTGGATCTGGTAGGGGACGCTGTTCGGACAGGACAATTTCTGTCGGGCTTGCTAGTTATTTATATTATTTGAATAGGAAGAATAAAATACTGGTATTCAGCTGCATCTGGCTAGACAGAAAACTTGAAAATGAAAATCATTCTTCTTCGTTCTGGTCAAAAATATCGAAAAAAAATAACGAAAATTTAGTTTTTCTTTTTTAGTTTGTTTATAAAAATAGAGGTTGTTGCCCTGAAAATGGATGCTTGGAAGGATTTTGGCCTTTGCTCAGCAGTGGGACAATGTAAGCTAACATAAAAAATGGTATTTAAATTATAATTCTTTTTCCATTACATAATTGTTTTTTTGTGAAATTCGCTGTAATAATGTATTTTATTGTAATTCTCTATATGCTGTAAGTTGTTCACACAAACATGTTGATGGTTGAATCTAAAACTTTATTAATTGTTTCTCCTTTTTACCCGACTGCCGGCTGCGGCGAAGCCCAAAAGGAGGCAATGTTTTGATTCAAAATGGTTCAGAAACTTTCCATAAAACTTAGAAACTTTCTAGTGGGAAAATTCACCTAAATTGTATCGACACTTAAGTTATACGTCATTGGCTCTCATGCAGTGGAGTGGGGTGAGGCGGTGGAAAGTCTCGCTAACGCGGTGGTGGACAATCGCGTCAGCGTGGAGTGCGGCGACGTGCGCCGCACCAGCGAGTTCCTCGCGCACCGCATCCTCAGGTCGCTGCAGAATGAGATGAAGATCGAGAAGAAGGTACGTCATAATAACACCATACCTTCATCCTCATGGGCGTACAAGTCGGGGCACGAGTCGTGAGCACAGCTCGCGCATGTTACAATTTCGGCCAATGACAGTAGCCGAATGACACGCGAGAGGTCCAATAGACGACGAGTATCGACTGACGAGCCAATCGCGTGCAGCTCGGCGCCCCGCGGCTTCTAGCTACTGCGCAGTGTCAGTTTCTGCTCACTACTCATGCCTTGGACTTTAAGTTTAAGTATAAGCACATAATTATGAATACAGATGAGACACTCCACTGTTGTTTGCGGTTTACGGCCATACAGGCAACTGAAGGAACACGGGTGGGTTTTAGTCAGTAAGAGTCTGACACGCACGGGGCTCCACCCAGAGCGGGAGAAGTTATTTGATAATGTCCAAAATAAAATAAAAAAAATGGGACACTCCGCAGTTTAGGTGTGAAGCTACAAAGTACGCGGCGGGCCCGTCTTGTCGGGCCAATTCAGTAAGTGTAACGTAGTCAGAAGATCTAAGAGATACGCGATAGAAAGAGAGGCAACTTCTACATAGGTAAATATAACTGTAGGTAATAATTGCTGTGCGACCTGAATTGCACTTTATTGTGTCACGGCAAGAGTCGCTTTTTTATTTAAATGATTTTGTGAAGTGTCCCATCTGTATTAATCTGTGTTATAAGACTGATAAAAACTTTTATTGATAAAAAACAAACATCCCTCGAAGATTTAGGTAAAGGTCACAGGAACACATACAGGGTGACAGGGACATCGACGCGAAAACTTTTACCATAGATTCAGTACATGATTCTGAACCCCTCTGCCTGCGATGAAATTTGTCGGTTATTTAAAAAAAAAAACTATTTCATAGAAAAGTGCAATACCTGCGCGGACAAAATGTATGGAACAGCTGATTTTTTTTAAGTGAAAACTTCTTTAGGCGCGTTAGGCATTTTTGAGATGGGACTAAATCATTGATTTCGCGACCCTGTGACGACACCAGCTTTTGACCTTTAAAAAGACATCAACGCGTTGATTACCGCGGTGCCGATTTTTCCAAGTATTCACTTCTGTCGGCACTCCCGGAGTGCCACTGCTTTTTTTTTTTTAAATAACCGATGAAAAATTTCAAAATCATGTACTGAATCCATGGTAACAGTTTTCGCGTCGATGTCCCTGCCACCCTGTATATGTGGGGGTAGCGCTATAAAGATCATGCGCCCTGTGAAGATAAATCGAGTGTCACTGGTGACATGAATCAAACTCAAACCTGTATTTTTGTTATTTTTTTTTTTATATTGTCGGTTTTATGTACGTTTTTTTTTTACTTTAAACAGGAAGCGAAACTACGATTAGTAATTAAACCTGTAAAGTCCCGGCCGGTAGTGTCTACAACGTCTGCACCGCTAGAATCTGTTAAATCTATATCCATAGCTCAGAAATAATAGATAGCGGACATTTCGTCGCTGGTGGGATATATTGGTGGGTAATTTTTTTGCTTTTTTTTTTTTGAACAATTAACTTTATTTCAGTTTTTTTAGACGAAACAATTTATAATGTTTGAATGGGTGATTCTTTCAACATGTTATGGAAACCTTGACTGTTCTGGCTATAACTGAAATTGTAGTGGGTTTAAATTTATTTCATTTTTGACTCGTTATTTGATACTAGAGCAGTGGTGGCCCAGTGGTAATGGCCGCGACTTTCGGAGTTGCGGTCTTAGGTTCGAACCCTGACAGGGGCTTTCCTTTGTGTAAATTATTTCATTGCTACTGCTCTTAAAACGATGAAAGAAATCATCGTGAGAAAACCAGCATGTCCTAGAATCAAAAATTAGAAGACATGTGACATCTACCAACCCGCACTGGGCCCGCGTGGTGGATTACGGCCCACTCTCTCTCACAGAGAGGAGGCCTGTGTCTCAGCAGTGGGAATATTATAGGCTGATTATGATGAATGATTTGATACTAAAGCGTAAGTAGTGTGGATAAATCTAATTAATTATCCCTCTTTGGAAAATATAGGGGAAACCCAGAGGGTTTTTGAACAATATGAAGGGTGAAAATTTGATAGCTGAGGAGGTGCGGCATGATGAGAGAACCCCGAAAATAAACATAACATCACGGCTTGTTTCCCCGAAGGGTTGGGCAGAGGTGTCCCTGTAGCAGGTACACCCACATTTCGCCAATTGGCATCAACCGGGCACAAATCTAGACTCCGAGCTGCTGCTGATAAATTTCAGATAGAAAAACCCAATAACACTTTGCCCGACCCGGGAATCGAATCCAAGACCTCATGCTCAGCAGTAACGCTTGCGATTACTAGACCAACGAGGCAGTAACTACCGCAACCGAGGCCGCCACTTTCGGAGGCACCGAAAATATATTTGAAAAATCTCAGATAGGAGCGCCTGGTCAGGAGTCAGGCGAATTTGTAATCACGTTCTCGAAAACGGTTCTAACAATTTCGATGAAAGTTGCAATGTAGGGGTTTACGGTGGCAAAAAATCAATCTATCGAGATCTCATGTCTGGAAAAATTCGTTTTCACAATTTTCATTGCATTGTTTACGTTGTTGAACTGATTTTTTTTTCCAACTTATGAATCAATGGATTAGCAATCTGTGTCAAAATGTTTCAGATTGTGATTGATCGTATATTACGCAATTAGGGTGCTGATAAGTTTGTACAACTCATTCAGTTGATTTTTTGCTCTTTTAAACGTTTTTGCGTTGTCGCAACAACCAACAACCTTTCGCCTTAACATAAATCGATTAAAACATGCCAATAAAGGTTCTGTAGACGTCTAAATGGATAGCTATTGTGGCAAAACAAACACCTTTTAGTAACGAGCGGTTTACGAATAATAGCTATTTTAATATTAAAAGGACCGCAAACATCTATACCAACATACTAAAAAGGCCTTGTGACGAGCCCCTAACAGAAGGTAGAGAACCCATAAGTTGCTTCGCAGTTTCAACTTTCAAACGGATACATTTTAAACATTAAAAGAGAAAAACACTAAAAGAGTAATGAATATAAATGTTGATGGAAAGAGCGGGAGAGGAAGACCAAAGAAAAGATGGAAGGATTGTGTGAGGAATGATATGAGGGAGAGGGGAGTGAATGATGGTGTGACGGTTGACAAGGGAGAGTGGGAAAAGAATACGTGTTGCGCCGACCCAAAGTAACATGGGACAAGGGTAGGAAAGCTGATGATGTACCACCTTTTTAACCTCTTGGATGCTACTAATAATCCAGAACCACTGTGAAAGTGAAGTAAGCACTAATCTAGAGCCAGCATGCAACAATCTGAGATACTCTTTTCCTATGATCAGTGAAGTCATGACAACCTTTAGGAAATATAATAGGTCTTGCGGAATGCCAGCATTCTGCAATCCTCCACCAACGCGAAGAATACCGAAGGCATCCACAAAAAGATTTAAACTAGCAATGTCCAATATGGCACCCATGATCATCAGCGCCGGCTCGAGAATTTCCGGCGCCCTAGGCGAAAGGCTGGAACGGCGCCCTTTTAAGAAAATTCGTGACAAAATAAAACTATGTTCTTTCTTTTTCGTGTGGTTACTGACTAACCTGGTGTCAGAGTTTTAAAGCCGCCCATGGGCCTCTGACTTGGCTTCACATGCCGTCGAGAAATATCTCTCAGGCACGATCGGTACAACGATCGCGGTCAAACTATAATAGTCAAATCAATTTTGAACAAAACATTATAACATACAACAAGAGAAGCAATAAATCTGAAATCGCGTTTTTATTTTTTTAGCAATGGACCGAGTTGAGGCTATCAACTAAACTCGCTTTTGATTTCCGTACCAATGGTTTCGTAAATGTCCATGAGCGCATTTTGGTAGAAAAATTAGTAAAAGATTGGGAGTATTTTCAAGTTGTAAGTAAATAAAAATTAATGTACAGTATTTTTTTTTAATTTCGATGCCGCCTATTGCCGCCCCCCTAATACGAACGCCCTAGGCCGTCGCCTAGTTCGCCTATATGAACGGGCCGGCCCTGCATCTCATCAAAAATATTATTTATTTCGTAAAATATAAAATTAGTTGTCTGTTTGCGGTGCCGTTAACGCGTATAACAAAAGGGTCAGCTTCAAATTCAAATAGCAATGAAAGCTATTCGATTCGTTAATTTAGAGATAAATGCAAAAATATGACCACATTTCGGTACTTTTCTGAATCAATGAAATTTCGACATGTTTGCCAAGAGGCTCCATCAATCCGTTAGACCGGGAACCGGTCAACCGTGGTCCGGGTGACCACTGAAAATCAGCGCTGTACTGTGGGACCCCCATAGCACAGCATCATGCCATGCTTATCATGAGTGGAAGCCTTCTTATCACAGTCATGACGTGCCAGCAGCTGCCGCATATTTCTGTTTTGAGCTCGTGATTATATTTAAATCTATTGTTTTATTTTATTATATTGTTCTCTTCTTTTATGCACGTATTTCTGTGATAAATAAACTTATTTTTCTTTCTTTCTTTCTTTCAGTATTTGTGTATTCACTATCAGGATAGATTATATTATAAGCACAAAATAACTTTTGGAATAAATGATTTGACTTTGACTTTTATTCGCCTTGAATATAATTTAAAAAATTGTCTAAATCTGAATTATCAAAGTCGTCAGATTTAGGGAAAGCCCATAATTTCTTAATCAGATTTCCTAATTTAAGATATTAGGGGTCCGCAAACGGTCATTATCAAAATCAAAGGTACGTACACTTTATTTTCGGTCCATTTTCGGAATCTGAAAGTGGACTCCTGAAAGTGGATTTACTATCTGAAACTTTTTAGATGTATTTTCGGTATTCTCTTATCATACCGCACCTACTCAGCTATCAACTTTTCGCCCTGCATAATATATGCTTGCTAAAAAACCCTCTTGGCTCAATGATCACGTCTGTGAAGCTTGGGTCAGCCAATTTCATTTGACCCTCAGCCTAGCCTTTTCCCAACTATGTTGGGGTCAACTTCCAGTGTAACCGGATGCAGCTGAATACCAGTATTTTACATGGAGCGACTGCCTATCTGACCTCCACAACCCAGTTTGGTACTGGGTTACACGATACCCCTTGGTAAGACTGGTTGTCAGACTTTCCGGCTTCTGACGACCCGTAACAACTGTGGGTTACACGGTACCCTTTGGTAAGACTGGTTGTCAGACTTTCGGGCTTCTGACGACCCGTAACAACTGTCAAAGATCTACAAATGACAGCTGGGACCAACGGCTTAACGTGCTTTCCGAGGCACGGAGTAGTCTTGGTATGTAAAGATGGTCACCCATCCACGGACCAACCCCGGCAAGCGTAGCTTAACCTGTTGGATCGACCCGTGCGGCTGTTATTACTTAGCCACGAGCTCCTCCAATTTAATTTAACCCTATGGTATCAAAAATGTCTTTCCCCATTTTGCGACTGATGATGGTTATGGTTGCTTTCAATGCTCAGCTTATTATTGACTCGCACGAGTTAACTCGTCACCTGCTTCCGTCAAAGGGATGATTCTACCCGTCATACTAAACAACTTTCGCTATGAAACATAAATCCGATTCGAGAAAAAAAAAAACAAAGTCCCATACAACAGTGGACGGACTATTTCGATGCAATTGTTTTTTTAAGTGAAAACTTCATTAGGCGCGTTGGCCATTTTTGAGATGGAACTAAACCATTGATTTCGCAACACTGTGACGACACTAGCTTTTGACCATTAAAAATACATCAACACGTTGATGACCTCGGTGTCGGTGCGTGAAGTAAAAGACATCAACGTGTTGATTACCGAGGTGCCGATTTTTTTTTTTCAAATTTTCACTTTTTTGTCGCACTTTTTTTTTTACGAATCGCTTATAAATTTCATAGCGAAAGTTGTTCAGTATGACAAGTAGAATGACCCCTTGACGGATGCAGTTGACTAAATCGCCACCCTGCATTATTTTCAGTTTCAAGTTTATTCATTTTTCGTCTTGTGTATTTCAAAATATTTTACTCTAATCACTTCTGTGCACCAGTATGCACAGAAGTAATAAATACTACTAATAATTAATACTACGTATTGCTGGAGTTCTCGATTTGTTTAGAATTCGGGCGAATCGCCTCAAGACAAACTAATGTTAATTCAAATGGTCGATTCGCCCGGATTCAGGCGAGTAAATTCGTGCAAGTCACCAATAAGCCCAAAGCTCCTGCAGTTTCATTCTTTTCATAGTCTCATCATTTGTAATTTCAGAGACAAAACGGGCTAACAGATGAAACGAAGCAGGACTTCTTTTACGTGCCGGATGAAATTAAGGAAGATGTGTCCTTGAATTCTCAATAATTTTTTTATATAAAGAACCTTTCCTTTTAGATTTTATAATTATTCTAGAAATTTACTGTCTAGAAATCGGATTTTATTTAACAAAAATACAAAAAAAATACTCAATTATTAGGTAGATAACTATTTGTGCAAAAAGTTTGTTCGTAAATAGTGCATTCTATTTTTATGTGATTCTAGAAAACACAAAATACCTATCTTGTTTTATTTTCGAAAGCTTTCATGTCTAGATTGTTTTTCTATTAAGCCTTAATTTGTATGAATTTTTATTATATGAATGTTCGCTTGCCTGTTGGGTGCTTTTTGTATAACTGTACTATTTTATTTTTATAATACATGTATTTGGTTATATTATTGGCTATTTGGTTTCATTTAACTTAGCGGTATACAAGCAGTGCTCGTTGCAGCGATGAAAAACAAACTATTGAAATGACAGGGAGGTACTCGTTTCTGGCTGTTGTGATGCAGTCTAAGTGTGCATCGAACTATGTTTCGGAGGGATCCAAGTAGTGACGTAAGTTTTGTTTTTATATGATCCAAGTGAACAGTCCACAATAGAGAACTATCCGCAAAGCACAAGATTTTTGCAGTACAGAGATAATATAATAGATCTAAATTGGGTACTACTATTCTGGTAAATTCTTGTATTTTGATTTAATTCCACGACGACTGAGCTCTTGAGACAGCGAGCGCCTTAAATTTTTTAAGAGTCCATGACGGCATGAATGATGTGTCATCATGTCAATTGGAATACTTAACACGTTGACTGTCCGTGCATTATATGTAATGCATTAGCCAAAGGCAACTGAACCACGTTTTGGGCCGGACATATGAGCTGAAACTTTGATTTTCTAGGGACGTATGAACAATAAATTGGCGAAAATAAAACTCAAATGTCCCACCGATTTTTTCATGTTGATTTTTTACTAGCTCCGCCCCGCAGTTTCACCCGCAGAAGTCTCGATCCTGTGGGAATATCGGGATAAAAAGTATTCTATGTATTAATCCAGATTATAAACTATCTGTGTACCAAATTTCATCCAAATCCGTTCAGCCGTTTGAGCGTGAAGAAGAGACAAACATACACACACACACACACTCACAAACTTTCGCCTTTATAATATTATATTAGTAATTTTTTTTTATGGACGTCTTAATCTGAAGACAAAACTTTAATGAGCTTCATTGAAACATGTTAGGCAAAACGTTTTTTTGCCAGGAAGACACACAGTTATGACTTGTGTAGCCTTTTTAGGGTTCCGTAGTAAACAAGGAACCCTTATAGTTTCGTCATGTCCGTCTGTCTGTCTGTCTGTCTGTCCGCGGTCTAGCTCCGAGACCCTTAGTACTAGAAAGCTGTAATTTGACATAGGTATACATATTAATTACGCCAACAAAGTGGTAAAACAAAATTATGAGAAACATTTTTTTTTAGGGTACCTCCCATACACATAAAGTGATGATGTTTTATTTTTTATTTTTTTATCCCATAGTGTGGGGTATCATTGGAAAGGTCTTACAAAAACATTATGAGTTTGTGAAAACCATTTTTGGAGTCAGGGATCCGTTTGCAAAATATTAAGCTTTAAAGTGCTAATTTTTGTTAGAGTCAAGTGTCCCCCCCCCCCTGCCAGCTAAATGGTTGGTTTTGGGTATGTGAAAAAAATCACAGCAGTAGTTTATATAACAAAATTAAAAGAAAACTATCACAGCTAAGTAGGCTTTACTAGTTATCGAGTAATAATCGACCAACTTAACTTTGCAGTTGCAAAAACATGTTTTCCCATACATTCCGTATGGGAGAACATGTTTATCAACTACAAAGTTAAGTTTGTTTTGGGGATAAATTCATCCCAACTACGGAACCCTTCATTGTGCGTGGTCCAACACGCACTTGGCCGGTTTTTTTTCTTGCATCATTGGATGTTGGTTAATGTTATCCACAATCAATCCTACGAAGAGATAATTTCATCAATAACAGGCCGTAAATATGATCCGAAAGCCATTATTTCTGTATTTGTAGGCAATAGTACTAATGTAAAAAAAGATGACATCACTGACAGTGTCACCGAAATCTTGAAGATTAATTGTCAGAAAATAATATTGTGTGCTTTTCCATACTTTGAGCACTTGTCAAGTAGGCAAAATCATAATATACATATGCTAAATAACCATATGCATTTATTAGTTAATCACTATAGTGACAAACTTATATTTTTTGACACCAACACTTTTGTTGAGAAATTAAAGACGACTAGGGATACTGCGTATCTGCCTATTAGTTTTAGACGTCAAATAGCATGGCTATTAGCTTTTAATATAAACTCAGACATAAGTAGTATGTCGAAGTCTAATGTAATTAGCACCACAAAAATTAGTAATAATACTAATATTAAGGTGGTTAGTAATTTAAACTAGTCAGTAAGACAACAGAAGGTACCAGTAACAATGTTTTTAATCTCACCATCAACAAGGTATCTTCTAGCACTCAATTAGTTAATTGTAAAAAAGGGGCTAAGCAGAATTCCTTGAAATTGTTTCATCAAAATATTCAAGGTTTTTCTTCCAAATATTTAGAAGTTGAATTGCTTTTAGAAAAAACAATGTTTGATATTATTTGTATAACTGAACATTGGTTGAAAGATTATGAAATGTTAATTAATTTTGAGAATTACAGTGTGGGCAGTTGTTTTAACCGAAAATCAATGCTACGTGGAGGTTCACTAATCTTAATTAAAAATTGTATAAAATCTAAGACTCGTAATGACATAGTTGAACTATCGGTGGAACATAGCATTGAACTGTCCTGTGTTGAGCTAGATAAGCATTTTATAGTGTGTGTATACAGACCTCCAAATTATCAAAACTACTCTATATTTGAATCAGTAATGGAAGATGTTTTGGCAAAACTTACAACTGGTAATAAATCAGTAATTATTTGCGGTGATTTTAATATTAATATTTTGGAAAATAATTCAAATAGCAGTAGATTATTAAGTCTCTTCAAATCATTTAATCTGTCAAATGTGTTTTTAGAACCAACGCGAATAACTTCGACTACTGCTACATGTATTGATAACGTCTTTTGTTGCTGCGACTATTTAGGTAAAGCTATTGTAAATTATCTCCCTTCTGATCACAGCGGTCAAACCGTTATTTTTGAGTCCAACACACCAATACTAAAAGTGCAGATACAAACTAGACCAATAACATCGGGTAATTTAATTAAGTTTAATAGCACTTTAATTAGCAAATTAAGTGCTCAGGGTCTAAATATGTCCAATGGCAATATTTTGTATGAACAATTCTTTTCATTAGTCCAAACAGAGTTCAATAAGTCTTTTAAGAAAAAAACTAAAACTATTTGCCCTAAGTTTTTATTCAGTGACTGGGCAACTAAAGGCATCAGGAAAAGTAGGGAAACATTATTTGAACTGTATGGCCTTAAGCCGTATATTAACACAGAAACTTTTAATAAGTATGTTGCTACTTACTCTAAAACTTTTAAAAATATCTGCAAAGCAGCTAAAGCTTCTTTCATTAGCAACAAGGTTAAATCGGCAGATAATAAAATAAAGACAGTTTGGAAAATTATTAACAATGAAACAAACAAGAACAAAAGACATAATACAGATTACACACTAGACACTTCCGGCGGTCTTATTAGCGACAACATCGATGTTGCTCAAGAATTTGCAACTTTCTTTACCAATATTCCAATTAAAACTACAGAAACTCTAAATTCCTCCCCCTCACTTGCGATTGATTTATTAAAAGCGAATGTTTCAGCCTGCCCTGTGGAATTTAAATTTAAACATATAAACCCTGTGGTCGTTATAAAGGCTTTTAAGCAACTTAAGATCAAAATTACCGAAGATCTGTGGGGCATGTCTACTAAAGTTTGTCAATCAATTATTGAGACAATTGCACCCTATTTAGCTTTAATATTTAATTTGTGTGTAGATCAAGGGATATTTCCGGATTTAATGAAATACAGTAAAGTTATTCCACTTTTCAAATCCGGGGACAGCAAAGACACTAATAATTATAGGCCCGTATCAGTTTTGCCGGTTTTCAGCAAGGTGTTTGAAAAAGTAATGTTAAATCAAATGCTCAATCATTTTAATCGTAATAACATCCTACACGATCAACAGTATGGTTTCACCAAAGGACGTTGCACAACCGACGCCGGTGTCACCTTATTGAAACACATCTTTAATGCATGGGAAGAGGCACAAGATGCAATAGGCATCTTTTGCGACCTATCCAAGGCATTTGATTGCGTGGATCACGAAACACTGCTCTTGAAACTTGAGCATTACGGTCTGGATAAACTTGCGCTGAGCTTAGTAAAATCATATTTGAATGATAGACTGCAGCAAGTTCAAATAAACGGTGTAAATTCATTGGGTTTAAAAGTCAAAATGGGTGTACCACAGGGCTCGATATTGGGTCCATTCCTCTTTTTAGTATATATAAATGATTTACCAAATTTACTGAAAAATCGACCACAAATGGTGTTATTTGCTGATGACACATCACTGATTTTTAAAGTAGACAGACGTGCACAGGAGCTTGACGACGTAAATAACGCTATGCTTACGGTCCATAATTGGTTTACTGTAAATAATTTGGTATTAAATGAGAAGAAAACTAAATGCATAAGATTCGCGTTACCGAATGTTAGAAGTAGTGAATGTCACGTTGTATTGAATAAGGAGACACTAGAATTCGTCGAAAAGACAGTTTTCCTGGGGATAACGCTTGACTCCAAACTACAGTGGGGTCCTCACTTAACATCACTTGCAGGGCGGCTAAGTTCAGCCGCTTACGCTGTTTGGAAAATCCGCCAACTAACAGACGTGGATACCGCGAGACTGGTCTATTTTAGTTATTTTCATAGCATCATGTCTTACGGTATTTTGCTGTGGGGACGGGCTGCAGATATTGATTCTATCTTTATTCTGCAAAAGAGGGCCGTCAGAGCCATCTACAACCTCCGCAGACGCGAATCTCTAAGGGAATTGTTCAAGAAAATTAACATCATGACGGTACCTTGTCAGTATATATATGAAAACATTATGTATGTTCGAAAAAATCTACACCTTTTTAGTAAGATAAGTGACAGGCATAATTTTAACACTAGAAATAGGAATAAATTAGATCAACCACGTTTTAGATTGTCTAAAGTTCACACTTCTTTTATGGGGTACTGTGTAAAATGTTATAATAAAATACCACTCGATATTCTTCAACTAAATGAGAAGAAATTTAAAACATGCATTAAACGCACACTATGTAGACAAGCATATTATAAGTTGGATGATTATATCGTAGATAAAAATGCTTGGCTTAATGCTGGTCCTGCTCCACAGCCACTTGGGCTCACTAGTTAAAATTTTAATATTTGGAAGAGTTGCTTTCCCTTTTTTTTAATTTTGTTTTTGACATTACGAACTTAAATGTTTATTTTTTATCTTACCAAGTAAATAAAAATGCTTGGCTCAATGCTGGTCCTGCTCCACAACCACAACTAATTGATTAACATTTGCAAATACTGTTGGAGCTGCTGAAGATTGTAAGACCATCTTTGCATTGTATAAACTCAATCTCTTTTGTATTATATAATTGCATAGCACACTATGTGAGCACTATGTACTAAAGAGTTACTATTTACCGGGTAATATGTCTTGCATTGACTTGAATGTGCCCTGGCGGCTGTGAGTATATCATGCTCACTCAAATGTTTCGCTGATGGTGGCGCGTGTGTTGGATCATTTAGCTCCCTTCAAAATGGTTGAGCTGAATGGTGCTAATCCATGCGTCATGTTCGTGAACGGGCGCCGTCAGTTGGGACTGGTTATCTCTTAGCTGCCAGGGCTTATTTTTAATTTTTTTGAATTGTTCTTTTTTATCTTTTTATTACGGACGCTTCTCATGTGCACGTCTTTCTACATTGTTCTCACATGTATAATTTAAACATGAATGATGTAACCAATATTTTGTAACAATTTTTTATTTAAAAGAGTGTCCGTGGAGTTTCTTGCCCGTTCTTCTCCATAGGTACCTACTACGCTTTGGAATGGGCAACTAGCTTCATACCTATTTCTGACTGACCGATTCCTTGACAATTCAAAAGTGCCTGTAAATGGTTTAATTGAAATAAATGATTTGAGTTTGAGTTTGAGTTTGAAATAATCTAGATAAGACGTCCATGCATTACATATAATTCCCGCTGAAATTCAGGCCTCCTGAATAATTACGCAGTCATTGACATATCAGCCCCTTCTTTGGAACATAAAATAAAGCTGTTTACAAAAAAAACCCATTGGACGCACCACGTAATTACCCAAAATAGACAAGACAGTCAACATGTTAAAACAAATACTTTTGGAACAAACCACGGGTATAACTCAACTCATATGATAAAAAAAAATACTACTACCAATACAGCAGTTGCCTTTTTAAACCCCGACGGAAACAGAGAGGTGTTATAAGTTTAACGTGTGTATCTGTGTATCTGTCTGTGGCATCGTAGCTCCCAAACGGATGGACCGATTTCGATTTTTTTTGTTTCATTAGAAAGATGACTTGATTGAGAGTGTTCTTAGCTATGATTCAAGAAAATCTATTCAGCCGTTTGAAGATTATCAGCTCTTTTCTAGTTGATGAATGGATTTGAGCATCTTTCATAGGTGGTATTCTGTTACTTCAATGATATTAGAATAACATAATAACCTTGAACTGATGCTGCAGCATTACCTGGAATTTGCTGGATATCCAAATCCCTCAGCATCTTAAGGCAGAGGCATATCGTGTTTGGGGTTTACTGGAATGGTCTCAATGAATAGGTTATAGATAGATGGTAATCAGTGTCTGATGATGGAGTAGCCAGAAGAAATGAGGGTAAATTAGTAATTAACGTTACTGTTGGAAAAATACGTACAGCTGCGCAAATTTAAGCGAGTCACGTGTCGCTCGTAGCGTGTCTACCAGTACGCACGCACACGCACACGTAATAAGTACCTATATAAAGTTTAACAAGCAGGAATTAAAAGCTATTTTAAAAATTAAAAACCCCCGACACAAACAAAATCCTTTAAAAAACAAACATACGCTACGAACATACAGGATGTTTGGCAGAACGTTGAACATACGAAAATGGTGGATAGGTGGGGTCCTCTGCTACTTACTCAGCCCTAATTTATTTGGCCCTGGCGCCCTGGATATTAAAATTTTTTTTTGCTTTCTTCTAGTTTCACAACTTTCTTAACTTTAAAGTGTAATTTTTACTAAAAAAAATGGTTAAAACAGGCATTTCTTTTTAAGTCTTTAATATTGGCAGATTCTTATAACAGAAAGATGTAAAAAATACTTAAATCCTAATTTCAACCTGCATTAAAAAAAATATCCATGGGGCCAGGGCCAAATAAATTAGGGCTGAGTAAGTAGCAGATGACCCCACCTATCCACCATTTTCGTATGTTCAACGTTCTGCCAAACACCCTGTATATCCTCCTCTTTTTTGGAAGTCGGTTAAAAGTACAACAAGCGTCGTAGCGTCGCGTCGGAGGTTCGGCGAATAAAAATATATTTTCTACCATAGCATGCCATCTCCCGACGCGACGCTACGACGTAATACATTTTATTTTATTACTTTTTAAAAGATTTTGTTTGTGTCGAGGGTTTTTTCAATTTTTAATTTTTGCTCATCATGGTTGCTACCAACAACTACAATAATAATTTTTATAAACTGGACTACCTACCGCTCTCCCCCAATCGTGGAAAGGATCTTGATATGTAAGTAAATAACAATAACTCATGCAAGAAACTACTTGCTACTGCAGCCTATCCCAAGACCGATCCATCTCCACGTTACCCATTTAGCCAGTAACCCCATTCAATGATACAACAATAGACTTATATTGCCAATTTCCCACCAAAAGGGACTGGGTTAATTCCGGAATACTCTCGAAGCCAACTTATTCTTGGAGGGTGCAATTTTGGTCAAACGTTGCTACGTGATCGGAAAGAGATACACTACACTTACTCAAGTTCTCGTTTAAGAGCTCACGAGCCTCTTTGGGATGTAGATTGGACGAAAGAACAATTTGCGGAGTGAAAAAGATGCTTGGTCTATGACTTATATCTACATAATACCTTTAAACGAGCAATTCTTATATAAGTAGGTACTTATATATAATCTGAATCTCGGAAACGGTTCGCAACCATTTTCATGAAATTTAGTATGCAGGGGGTTTCGAGGGCGATAAATCGATCTCGCTAGGTTTCATTTTTAGAAAACTACCAAAAAAAAACAAATATCCTTAATATTATAAATGCGAAAGTAAGTTTGTTTGTTACGCCTTCACGCTAAAACGGCTGAATGGATTTGGATGAAATTGGGCACATATATAGATGATGCCCTGGAAAAGAACATAGGATACTTTTTTTTTCCCACGGTATCGAGACTTATGCGGGTGAAACCGCGGGGTGCAGCTAGTAATATTATAAATGCGAAAGTAAGTTTGTTTGTTACGCCTTCACGCTAAAACGGCTGAACGGATTTGGATGAAATTTGGCACATATATAGATGATGCCCTGAAAAAGAACATAGGACACTTTTTTTTTCCCACGGGATCGAGACTTATGCGGGTGAAACCGCGGGGCGCAACTAGTAAATAAATAAAATAAAATAATCTTTATTTCGGATAAGGGACATCCATATATGGGTTCGTAAACAAAAAGATAACTTATATCTATGTTAGTAAACTTATTATCTATTTCGGAACAAAGCTGTTGTTGATATGCATCTTCGAACAACATCACCTAACAAAGGAGAATCGTACCTCAACGCTATGGTCTTCAGGATGGAATTGGAGCTTTCCCGCACTCTGCAGAGCAAAGAGGCAGATTTCCGTCTGACGATGGCGTGGAAGCCATCGACGATAGGTAATGATATGATGTTTTTTTTTTTAGGTAGGGCATCTCGTAGTTGACCTCTGAGATCATGACTAAGTGGCTTTCCTGTAGGTGCCTTAAGCTACTACACTTAAAACTTCCAGCCAGGGGTTATTCAACTATGCTAATTAAAACTAGGTGAACGCTCGCTAAGGGCACCCCCTGTGGGGTAATGATATGATGATGATACCTATTACAGTCCCTTCATAGTTATTTTATCTTTTACATCAGCATCCCAACAGCAACCATATTATTGTAAGGAGAACAAAGATCACTGTGATCAGTGGCCGCAACCCAACAGCAACTTAACATACCTAATATATACCGGATGATTTTTTTTACCGTCTCGAAATTTTTACCCATGAATATAAACAACTTTCACTATAGGAGCAACTCTGAAATCACGAAAAAAAAAATCAGCTATTTCATACATTTTGGTCAAGTCTCGCCTCACTCAGCGCTGCTCTAACGATGATAATAGAAAAAGAACACTCCGCGCGGGCGCCCGCTCCGTGCACCCGTTTAACGCAGCGGATGGCATTAAAGTCACAAAACACTATTAGGGTGCGTTTCTTCTGAAGCGGAGACGAGCGGAGCTGAGCGCAGACCTGCAGGAATCGACCAATCACAATTATTGAAATCCTCATCGCGTCTCTCATCTCGTCTGTTGTCGCTCAGCTGCGCTCGTCTCCGTTTCCAACCCTTAGGCGGCGCGGAAGCGGCGCATTCAAATGCATAGATTCATATGTAACTGTTCTCGGCGTGGGGAGCGAGCGGTTCCATATAAAACTATGCGCTGCCGCGTCGCCGCCGCCGCCGCCCCGCTGCCCGCAAGATTCGAGGCAGACTCCGAGCGGAGTTTAAGGTGCATCCGAAGTTTCTTTTTGTGAAGTAACAACGGAAAACAAAAAGTTATTTAGTAGTAAAAATTCTATCAACGAATGTGGTAACCGACTAATTAATATGATAGGCAAGATGTAGAAGCCTAATCATCAAGTCTTGAGGAATAAATAATTATAATATTCGATTATAATTTTATTATTACCAAAATCAAAAGCGAATCACAGTAGGTGGACGGTTACACACACAATATTGTTCTGGAAGGTACAAAGGGCTCCTACAAATTAGCAAACAGTCAAGCCAGCACATAAAGCACAGTGATTATATAGCCAGTAGCGAGAACACAAATATACGAGTAGCTTATCCTTTCAACTGTCATTAACGAGACACAATAGAATTTTAATTGTTATCCACCTCAATGAGGCGTCGTAACAGATAATAAGATAACAAAGAGCAACAATAATAATTTAAATCAACCGTCAACGTCTCGGCCCAACGACTGTCGGATCAGGTGCGTGTCATCCAACGCAATCACAGGTTGGACGATGCCGCACTTGATAGGTTGCGCTCAAAGGCACTGAGCAGCCATATGCATCGTTTCTGTTTCGTTTTGACACGTCTGACACACAATGACGCAGTGCCTACACTTATTTGTCATGGAAACGCTATTTAATAATGTGTGAGCTCACTCTTCTAAGTATGATTGAGTTCGGCGAGGGTAAATCTAGCTATTTAAATCTATGGGGGGCGGGGTTTTGCATTATGGTGTCAACAACGCTCTCTAGGAAACCACACCATTTACTTTCATTATCAACGTTTCAGTGACGTCATTCGCCGTAAATTGCAGACGCTACGTGAGCGGTCGCCACTTTTCTAGGAAACCGTAGCTTTACCTATACTTAGGCATGGGACATACACAAGAGACAAGGGGCACAGGCGAGGTGACGGTGCGGGCGTTTGCCGCCCCTTTCATATTTCATACAAAATGTATAGGAGCGACGATACCTACCCGTGTATGTCCCATAGTAGCGAGGATTGCGGGCGAGGTACGGGCGTGGCGACGGTGTGGCGTGAGCGTTACGCTGCCCGTTTTATATTTCATACAAAATGTATAGGAACGACGTGGCGTGGAACATACACAAGAGGCATGGCGCGGACTAAGCGACGGTATGGCGTGGGCGTTGTGTGTATGTTCCGGGCAACGTCGTTCCATTTTGTATGAAATATGAAACGGGCAGCGCAACGCCCGCGCCCTACCATCGCCACGCCCGCGCCACTCGCCATTTGTGTATGTCCCGCGCCTTAAAAGTATAGGTAGGTGGGGTTGAGTCTGTAGGTAGGTACATTATATCGTACCTTTTTACAAACCTTCCTTTTGTGATTTCCGGATTCCATAAAAGTTTTACATAAAAAAACCTAACCAGCCACTAATCCAAAAAAAATACTAGTCACATATTTCAAAATCGAAACGTCACACAACGTCAAAATTCTAATAAAAATGTGAACATAAAAATCTAATCACCACAGCAACATAAAAAAAAAAATAGCAGTGATGCAGTTACTACACGAAAATACGACGCTGTTGATGTCTGTAAGGGATAAAAATGTGAACACTAACATGAGTGTGAGAGAGCTGTCGGATAACTTGGAGGTGAAGGAGAAAAGGTCTTCGGACGCGTCGTTGCTGATGATGAACCCAGTCGCAAGTGGTGATAATGTTACCACAGGGTTCAACTCCACTCATAGGTTGAAGGAAGAATTGCCACCGCTTGTGCCCTGCTGCGAAGGGAGAGAACTACAGGTAACGGTTGTTCTAAAATTGTAGATATTGCAGTATGAGTAGAACCTATTGTTGTTTAAGTAGATCGTGTATAGAAAGGTCTCAAAACTGTAACCTCATAGTCATAAGAAATAAGAACGCTCAAATAATAGGTAGGTACATTAACAGCAGCTTCAGACGGAAATTTCAATAAATTCACCAGAAATCGTCTGGACCTAAAACGTAGGTACCTAAGTACATTTAGTAGGTATCGTAAAACGTTTGAAAACCATTCAAGTCAAAAACATTAATAGTTCTGGGGGTGCCTTGAGGGAGGCAATCTTTCAAATAGCTCTTGAGGACTATGAAAGCAATTTTATCCCAACCCTCTCGGGACAACCCTCCCTAATAGCATTGATGACAGTCTTCACGGATTTCTTGTGTTTATATTAAATGTTATTAGTGTTAATAAAAGTGTTAGGAGCTCTTAGAAACGAGTTTGTATCTTTTTCCTTGAGTTTGTATCTTTTTCCTTCTTTTATTTTTGTCTTGTTTTTAAACTGCTTTCCTTTTGAACACAGAATTGACGATGGAAGTATGTAGGTAAGTCCAGATAGGTAATAATTTTTACTAAGGTTAGGTAGGACCCTACCTTGAAATTCCCTAATATTAGGTATTTTTTTGGGATTTGTGTAGAAATGTAGTCAGGTCAGGTCTTTGATCAATCTTATAGAGGCATGCAGAACAGGGTGTAAAGTTCACTTCCTCTACAGACGATGAGAGAACTTTACACCCTCTTTTTCTGGTCGGAAGATCCTCCCTTTTCTATAGAAAATGAAGGATCCTCCGACCAGACGGGTGTTGGGTCCGTGAGGACGCGGTAAACCCTGATTGCGTGATGCAGGATTTTGCGAGATGTCATTGTGATGCGTAGTTCGCAATATGGCGTTGTAAATACCACAGTCTCATTTCAACATCTAAGTAATCTTAGCATATGGGTGTCATACAAATCGTACTATCGCTTTAACACTTTTGACTCCACGCACTTTTCATAGAACTCATACGCCATGCCGCCACACATATTGGAAGTGAACCCTCCAGAAGGGTTACCGGCATTCCGTTTGCGCTAAAGTTAACCCTTGCGAACGGTCAACGGCATTAGGTTTAAAACCGTGTTATAAAACACTCTAAAATTAAGTAAAATTGTGTTTTTAGGGGTCTTGTCGCTATAAGTAGTTTCCAGCCTTTGAAATTTTTAGTGAATATTTACAACCGTGACCAAAAAAAAACAAATACTTGGATTTTAAAACCAACGCATATATACTAATAAAGCTTGTTAAAATATAGGGTAGTAATAAACGCTCCGAAAAAATATTTAAATATGAGCATACTCAAAATATGAAATTTACTGCTTTAATAAATACTAACTTTCGAACAGCTTATAAGCGAATACAAATAAAGAAACGACCGAATAAAATACTGAAAATTCCGAAAAATTAATACAATATTTGCTGACGTAATATTTTTCAAACATGCAAACAAGCATACACCATGCATGCAGCATGCAAGCGAGCATGCAATATGCAGCAGGCATGGTTTCTGCCAGGGCTCCGGCGCTGCGAAGCTCCGGCGGTCCTACGCGAGCTTATCGTCACAGATGGTTTTAACGCTCACCACCTGCTCCTCAGCTCACGGGCCACCTCGCCCCTTCGCGCCTACGCGGGCTTAAATTACACTCTAGGGGTAGGGCAGACAAGACTACGTGGATTCGGTTTTGCAGTGATTCGTTTCTGTCACTAACTTTTGTAGCATAACATTTTGACTTTTCGGAGATTTAGTATTTTTTTCGGAAGTTTAGTATTTTTTTGGAAATTTAGTATTACAGTCAACCACAGATTTTCGGAAGTTAATTTTTTTTTCGGAAGCTTTATTATTTTCCTAAAATATACATCAGATTTAATTTTACTGTTTATAATACTGTATTCGCTGCAAAAAATCTACATTTAAAGTAAGCCCTCCGCGAGGGCTCCCGGCATCCCATATGCGACTAGGTGAACCGTCCAGGAGGGTTCCCAGCACTGAAAGTATTAAAATAGTTACAATAGGTCGCTGGTAATAGGATGTTCAAGATGCTATCCTCGAACCAAAAATAAATACAGAATGCCGCAATAAAATGCGATTTTCATCCTTGAAACAACATCGTGTTCAAACAAACGGATAATGTATCACCCGCTAAGCCCGCAAAACAATCACAGAGATACCTACTTTTATTTAAGTAAACACGATTTAAAATTCCATCAGAAAATAAGTAACGGTCCCTCGTAGAGAACATCATTTTGTTTTTGCTTGATATTTTGCAAAAGTGTCGCCCGTTCTAATTAAATAAATTTTATTCGATAATCCAGTACCTGTCGGTAACGACTTCGATTAAATGGTAGGTATTTAAATCTGGATTTACTTTTAATTAACTGAGCGCGCGTTGCCTAGTGAGCATTCCGCGACTTCTAAAAATAGGTCAGGAAAACGCTAGGAAGAAGTGTTTTTCTCTTTATTTCTATTATTTAGTTCTCAGTCGTTTGTTTTAATAATATTAGTAATTAGAAACTTCGGTTGACATTGATCGCTTTATTCCAGCCTCATTTTGTTTTTAGTTCTTTTGCGTTCAAATTCAAATTTATTTTATTCCTCATAAACCTACATGGGCACTTATGAAACGTCAGAAGCTAGGTGCATGTTTCCATTTGGTCGTTTCCTATGGAGAAGAGCCGGCAAGAAACTCCACGGTTACTCTTTTAAAAATAATTGGCTTTTACAATACTTTCAAATTACAGTGTTACTAGGTATGGGACGACAGTGTAGGCCTATCAACCAGAAAGTAAGTAAAAGTACCAGGTAATGACATGATTGCCACTACAGCAGTAACAAAACTAATTTGATTTAAAAAAAAATAGAAAATTGTAAGTATATAATGTCAAATACTGAAAAGATTATGTCAATGAAGTATGTAAAAAAGTAAAATAAAATAATCATCGTAATTTGGGAGCAGTTAATAGACATTTACATTGTTATGCTGTTAATGAGGTACCAGGGAAGCCACATGTGCAGAAGGAATTATTGCCAGACTTCCTTGTCTTCAACGTAGTCTTTAATCTTATAGTATGCTTTTTTAATAAGGACACGTTTGATGTGGGTTTTGAACTTTCCATCGCTTTGTTCTGTAACAGACTTTAGCAACTTGTTATAAAAGCGGATACCGTTTATAAGAAATGACTTACTAGTTTTAGTTAATCTAAATTTGGGTTATAGAGCCATTGAGCCATAATTGAGCATATAATACAGGTACATGATGAGTTAACGTTTGGGAACTTTAATTTTAGGACTATTCTGCCAAATTCTGGTGCCTCAGCTGAACATAATCTTCTTCTTTGATTTATGTTTTTATTTTCTCTTCTACGGTTACACACGTTGTCTACATCTCTTTTTATATATTTTCCTGTCGCAGGTATGCTGAAGAGATTTCTTTACAAATAAGCATTGCCTTTGTACGTATTTTTCTGTTTCTTTCTTCTTGTCTGTTTATATGTGTGTGCATAGATGGTTAAATGAATAATCTTTACAAAAAAAAATATAAAATGAAAATGCCGATAAGTAGGTACACCAATCTCATTTCTACTTTCGCGGCCAAAACCTTCAGGCTATCAATAACTCACAATATTAAAGTCTGGTCCTTGTATCAATGAGTACGGTCCTGTCTCTCTCTGATTGATGTGGTTCCACGTCCATTCGAAAAGAAGTTTATTCCACGCGCACATTGAATAAATATCAAACAGCGTTACAAAGTCCAGTCCTTTTAATGAATGCTGGTTTGTACAAATATTGGTAGCTAGTAGAACTACCTAGTTACCTACTAAGTAGGGGGAGTCCCCCTAACGCCGGACGGCACCTAGCGCCGGACACAACTACTATCTCAGCAGGTCGAAACGCTTTCTATACGAAGTTATAGTGAAAGGGATGCGGGGGCGCAGCAATACACGCACACGGAACGCGGATCGCCAGTCTCACTCAAGGACAAGCTGAGAGCCGTCGAATGCTATATTTGGCGGAGAAATACTGTATCGGATAATATCAAAGTGAGTGTTACTGCTAAGTTTTTGTGATTAAGTGTTTATGGTAATCGTTGCTTGATGTCATGTTCCTTATTTTTATAAATACCTAATAGTTTTTGTTTGTTATCTAAGAGGTTTTATAATAAAACATTATTTTTTAGAATCGACTGTCCCCTGGTACCGGACAAAAAGTTGTCCCTTAACACCGGACAGTGATTATGTTGGTTTTTCGTGTCTATTTCATACTTTTTTATAATTATTGTCATATATTATTTCAGAGGATAGCAGATTGCAGCGAAAATAAGCATGGTAGAGATAAAATAGAAAGGAAGATGGGACCAGGAAAGTTTAAAAAAAAGGCTCTAACAAAGAAACTAGTTAAGAGGACCATGACGAAAATTGGATCCAGTGCTGCAGCTGTCACGCGTGGGCTCAAGAAGCCTGTGCTGATATTCCAGAATATTATGATACCTGCATATGCAATAGCTGCAATACATTTACGTATGTTGTCCGGCTTTAGGGGTTTCAGAATTGGTGTGTCCGGTACTAGGTGCCACTTTATGTGATTTAAAAATCATAGGCACAAGTTTGATTGTAGTTCTTATAATAATTACGTAGAAGCTACCTTTTTTGTTCATTTATATTGATTTTAAATATTGTTAACTTAATTAATTCATAATTAAAGTAAGATATCTTAGGTATTATTTTTATTTATCGCCAAAAAACCTTAAGTGTCCGTCACTAGGGGAACTCCCCCTATTTGGTTTCATTGCACGTAGGTGGTCAGGTACCTTTTGAGAAGCATAAGAATAGAGAATACTCTTTATTATGTACCTACACCAAGTAGTATTACATATATTATCTGTGACCAAGTGGATTAGAGATATAAATGTAGAAAGCAAACCAGTCACGTTTCATACAAACTTGGGCCAGCGGAAAAAATATGTCACCTATGTAAGTCGGGGGGAAGTCCACTCTAGTACTTTTTTTTTGTATTTTGGACCTAATAATTATGGCTTACACAAACTGACACACTGGACGGTCTATCACTAAAAGCGATCTTTTAATTTAAAGAGCTTAGGTAGGAAGGTTTATTGGTAGATACACTTTGAGACGCTTTTAAAATTGTAATTTTTTCTTGAGGCGATTCGTACGAAGTTAATTTATTTGTAGAATAAAAAACTCCAGAAATACGTAATTTACACATTTTGAATTTTATGCAGTTAAGTTAGTGTACCTCCTTACTTTTTCTTCGTCTTTTTCATACGTAGATGTAGAGTAGTCCACAATTGGCGAAACATCTTGTTTGTGTTGGTCCACCAACCTATTTGCTACCAATCATCAGGGTCAGAGACATTTTCAACCCTTTTTACGATAAGTGGCTATTAAGTATATTTTGTGTCTATGTTCTCTCTATTAACTTAATTTTTTCCGTTTTTAAGTTTTTTTTTTTTTGATAACATGTAACAGATCAACGAGGACCTGGTGCGCAGTGGACTCTCAGCAATCTCCGTGAAACACGACAGCGTGGTACAATGTTTGAGCATGTCACGCGCCTGCGAGAGGATGCAAATACCGCCCGGCCTTGTTAAGGTGACGCGTATAAATACTAGGCAGTTAGACTTCCCGTCAACTCCTGTAAATCTAGTAAGTGGTGTGCTCCACCGGTCGAGCCTTTGTATCATACAGGGTGCCGGGTGGCAGGGACATCGACGCGAAAACTGTTACCATGGATTCAGTACATGATTCTGAACCCAGAAAAGTGCAATACCTACGCGGTCAAAATATATGGAACAGCTGTTTTTTTTTAATAACCGGCGAAAATTTTCAACGCTGGGGCAAACTTCATAATCATGTAACAGTTTTCGCGTCGATGTCCCTGCCACTCTGTATGTAGGTACTGAACACAGCAGGGGATCGCTTAGAGACGCCACTAGGTACATCTGCATGTACAAGGATCGTTTGGCGCCTGGGTAAAATCGAAAAAAACGCCACTATTTTCTTTCAATACATTTCGCAAAACATTAATTCTTACCAACACTACCACCCTGTCAATGTCATTCAAGAACCAAAAGATCCTTGTAGCACTCGTACCCACCTAGCTAGACCTACTAATGATAACGGGCCTTCCCAATTAGCGCTGAGCGCAAATTCGAATGTCACAAGCATTGTCAAAAATTGTCACGGGCAGTCGGTTTCTATTGGTAAATGGTGACGTCCACACACGTCTGGTTTATATGGAAAGTGTTTACCGTCTCTAGTAGCGGCCGAGGATGACCATCTTGTGATATTAGTCGGTAGGAGACGGATACCTCTACACATTCCCAAGATGATTTCTATTCAAAATTAAAAATGATCCACTGGTTTGGGATCTGTAATGAGGATATTAGTAAGCAAGATTCGATGGATGATGGGTTCGATAAACAAGATTCTGCCGCCGTTGTACTTATCGAGGTGGTTCTAAAACAAAGTGCCAAGTCTCGGAATAGATTTCATTATTTAACTAACCACTAATAATCTGTCTTTGGTCAGCATCGAAACTCCTTCAGGAGTCTTCACCGTCCCGACTTGAAGCGTGTTCCGTACCTGCGTCGCATGTCACCTGATGAACTTGAAACCTTGTTTCGTGGGTACGCCGAGTTACCTCCCAAAACGATGCCCACAACAGGTGAGTTTTTATGTGTTCTTAACTTAAAACTTTGCAAATGGCAAAAAACTATAAGGCTCTTAAAACGGCAAAGGAAAACGTGAGGAAACCGGGGTCACCTAGAACCAAACATTCGAAAACATATGAACTCGCACTGGGTCCACGTGGTGAATTACAGCCCATTCTCTCTCCCAGAGACGAGACCTATACCCCAGCAATGAGAACACTGTAATGCTGATTATGCTATGCATTTTGAATATACTTAGGTGGGTACGTCTATAACCCATGGAATAATATGGATAGGAATATGGGTGTCCATAAAAACAGCTAGAATATGGCTGTTAGAGATTTTTATTGACACGATCAACACCTATTGCACACTGATATTAAATTGATATTTTCCCTTAGTCGCCTTTTATGATACCTACCCATAAAATGAGGGTCTGGCCTTTACTTAATTATTCGAGTATTTAAGTGTATTTTCATTGGTGTGTATTAAATTTTGGAATAAATTTCAGACTTTCAAGAGGAAAAACCAAAAACGCCACTGTCACTCGATGAGAATGATCAAGAAAAAGATATAATTGAAGCCAAAGACATCTGCAGACCAGACGAGGGTGCGTACATGTTTTGATCCATGTAGCCCCTTTTGATCACTGTCTTAGCAAGTTCGATTGTTCGTAACTAGGTACTTAGATATGGCAGACGATTTAAAAAAACCGTTCCTTGTGATTATTTTTCACATGAAATGCAAGTCTGTATAAATTTTTCTATTTTATATAAAGGACTGCAACTTCAAGCAACAATTTTTTAAATAGTCTTTGAGTAAGTACTTTCCTTTAACATTTTCACGACCCGTACCATAATCATGCCTAGTTTGTTTGATTTTGACAGTTCAACAACATTCATTGCGTTATTTACGTTGTAGAGCAGATTTTTTTTCCAACTTATGAAGCAATGGAATCTGTTTCAGATCGAAACTGTGTTGTATTACGCAATTAAGGTACCGAACTCCGAATAAATTGTAACGTTAAATAAATTCCCACCACCATGTCCTATATTCTAACTAATAAAGAGATAATTCATTCCTGTCATGGCGACATTCTTATAAATACGAAAGAAATATACAAGTAGGTACCTACGAAGTACCTAGGTACCAAATGATTACTGTAGTATTTTAATTACAGGTAACGATACAATCCCAGTTCACCCTATTCTAGAAAACCGATCGGGTGGGGGCCCCGAGGACATACCGGCTGGTATGAGACTGCATGGCGCTCGCGCAAGGCTGTACACGTCCGTCCTAGCCGGCGCTAAAGCCGGTGATCAGCCGGAGTGAGTGTTGCATATAACATAGTCGTAGATTGTGGGTTCGAACCCAGACACGCACTTCACTTCGTAATTTTTTAACATTACCACTGGTGCCGATTCTCTTGTCACAAATACTAGACTAAAAATCACCAAAATTTAGTTTATTCCTGTCAAACAACGATTTCCCATTATGAAGTAGACTAAAGTGACACAACTATATTTTAGTTTGACAGCACTAAGATGGAACTAAGACATTAATTTTGTGAAAATGGCAATTTTGCTTTTTACAAAACCCATAAACTCCTAAATCTCAACAAGTAGGTAATTTTTTTTTCATATTTTCCATACAAAAAGTGAAAAATTCTTTAAAAAACGCGTCGAGGCTGCCCCCCTGCACGCCTCCGGCTCTAACAAAAATTCACGGGGTAAGGCAAACAAGTACCTACCACGTAGAGTCGCGATTGTCAAATTCGATTTAGTTGTGTCAAAATTATTTTTAAATTTAGAGAATTTATTTTGCAGAACAGCTTTAAGATTCTCATTGCCAAAAATAAGGAATTTGAGTGATAGTTTAGTTCGGTGTACAAGAGAATCGGCACCACTGTGCTCAAAACGGTGTAGGAAAACAACGTGAGAAAACGGCATGTCCTCGAACCAAAAATTCGGAAGGTGTGTGACATCCACCATCCCGCACTGGGTCCGCGTGGTGGAGCATAGGTTCATGGCCCACTCCCTCTCACAGAGAGAAGGCCTGTATCTCAGTAGTGGGAACGTTATAGGCTCATTATGATAAACTGCCTTACTGCAAGGCGAATTAGTCGTATAACATTGTTAGATTTTATTCATGTCAATAAGATTTCTTCTCATTTCAGTGGCGTATTGACTCAAGAAGAATACGATACTCGTGTCCCCGATGACCCAGTTCCCGACGAAGAAGTGCAACTCAACGAAGAACTACAAATTATTCTTCCCCCGCGCTACGATGACGTCACTGCAGATTCCTCCTTCACCCCCGCCTCCACAGAAGAAAGCAGTATCAGTTAGATTCAAAATTATCATTATGACTTAAGGTGCCAATTAGAAGGAACTTTATAATTAATGAAGATTAATAAAAAAATTACTATTGGCTCAAAAGCACGCCGAAAAATGACAAGGCTGATGCGACTGTCAAGGAAAAAAATTGGTAGAATTTTTATGTATATGTACTGGATTATGAGTGATTTTATTCAGAAAATTTGATTCATAATTGATATCAAACTAGGTCAGTACTCAAGTATACATTATTTCTATTTAATTTTATGGTTTTTCTACTTAGTAATTAATTTTGATAGTTATTTCTGAACATTTTACGTTTGATAGTTGTTTTTGTAGGAATAAAA
Source organism: Agrochola lychnidis (assembly GCA_963680765.1). Classification (NCBI taxonomy): domain Eukaryota; kingdom Metazoa; phylum Arthropoda; class Insecta; order Lepidoptera; family Noctuidae; genus Agrochola; species Agrochola lychnidis. Next base: position 21,774,845 of record OY796849.1, read on the forward strand.
CTAGATGTTCCAAGGGTGAATTTATATTGAATTTATCTTTCTACAATATTATACAATAGGTTTTAAATTGTTACCAACGCTTCCCTGCGCGAACCCAGCGGTACAATACATACAAATAATAATTATTTTTACATCTCCGTGCAAAATAGTTGCTAGAAATTTTAATTGCACTTTAAGTTAAAATCAAAATTGATTATCAAACGTATATCAGTTCTAAAGTTGATAGATCATGACCTGTATACTGTCATGTCTCGAGAGTATTACCACCGATCATTCGAATATTCTAGTAAATATCAAAAAGGTGCTCCCTCATCGCATTCGCTTGTAATGTAACATTTTGATTGACGAGCATTCGCCTGTAATGTAACATTTCAGATTAAATATTACAACAGACATTCGGTTCGGTTCTCCTCCCTCATTGATGTAATGCTTGAGTTATATCATTACATGTTGCGCACTGTAATGCTCGGTTCCCCTCACTCACCGATGCTCGACTCTGAACGTTACATTACAAGCGAAAGCTTCCGGTGAGGGAGCACCTTTAGGTTCTATGAAATATATTTATATCACAAAGTATAGGTGAGTTTTAACAGAAAAAGAAGACATAGCTTTCATCGTAGTTTACTCGCAATTACATTTCAATAGGACATCTAAAAGTAGGCAAGAAATCAGTACAGAATGTGAAGATTGCCGAAAAAGTAGGCAATGGACCTGGAAATAAGAGCTAATTTCGATTAACAAGTGTTCCTAGATTATTAATTATGAGGAACATCCTAGATAGTGTTGAAATGAGGCGCAATACGATCTTGTTTTGTTTTTATTATTGTCGCACGTACATTTTCATTCGAACTTACTACTCGATACTTTATCCGCACTGAATCTACGGAATCCCTACAATCGCACGTCAGAGGGCGGAACAAACCAATCACTACTTCATAAGCTGCGTCTAGGCAAGGCGAACCGAGCATAAACAGCATGAATTCTCGTAGCGTAGCCGTACTACTTCTGAACCTCGAACGAGCACGCCTTACTACGCTAATTCGTGCTCCGCAGTGCTCGTTTCGTGCTTAAGACTAAGCGTATGCTGAAACGCAGGTAACGCAGCACAGCACAGCACATATTTTGCAGGGAAGGGCAGGCGAGGTAGACATATATAGGCCACGAGCGCATGCTGCGACGCAGCTACACAGACACGTTTGCGTCCTAGCTAGTATAATATGTTATTGAAACATAAAAACAAGTAACGATCTGCACGCGTCGCGCAGAAATCTGCCGGCTCTACGAGACGCAGAGCAGGACAGACATATGTCTGCGTCGCACGAGACTGCGCCGCAGCGTACACAGCTGTCAGTACGTTCATGCATTACAAAATCTGCTCTGCCCTGCGCTGCGTGGACCTGCGTCTCAGCATACGCTTAGCCTAACTTGCCTACCGTAGACGCAACTGTACATCTTTTGTGTTTGCGACAGTTTGGGTTTTTTTTAAGCTGGTGGTATTTAAGCCTAAACCAGGGATATACCTAAATCGATGGCCTAATCAAAGTACAGATGATATTCCAAATCAGATTTTAATGCCTATCTAAATATGAAATATTCTAAAAACGTACTGTGTATCAACATCTCAAGCCCCGCCCTATTTTACGCACGCGCTACCACTAAGGACTATAATAAGAACCACTTCTACCATCACCCGTCAACTTAACACTTGCACTGTCCATGCATTACATGTATGTAATAAGATAAGATCATTTATTCACTGAAGACGTAGCCCTATACCACAGATGAACAGAGATAGTTCATTTTAGGTATGAAGCTGCAAACTCGACTTGTCGAATTCAGTGAGCGTAACGAAGATAAAAGGTTACGTGATAGAAAGAGAGGCAACTTCTAGGTGAATATAACTGTAAGTAATTAGCGCTGTGCGACCTGAATTGCACTTTATTGTGTCGTGGCAAGAGTCGCTTTTTATTTAAATGATTTTGCGGAGTGAACTATCTGTACTTATCTGTGCCTGTACGTCCGTGCATGACATGTAACGCATTTTTAAAAAGGGTGATACGCTATCGTAAAATATGTAAATGACCTTATAAAACTTCACAATGCAATATTATTATTGGACGTATGGTGATAGATAGGATTAGCAATTACCTTGGGATAGTGAAAGTGTTAATCGAAAGATAAACAAGATCTGGCCTTCTTAAGAAAGTCTACCAAACCTTAGGCTAACCGATGATGCTGAAACGTGCCCTAAATCTAGCAAATAACTATTTATTACGTCATTTCCTAATATTATCAAGGAAGTCGATGTTCCGACTTGCAGTTTCTAATTTCGTTGAACTATTTTGCGTTATATGTTCTTATATGTTATATGATCTTTATATCGTATATGATAATCTATTTATTGCTTTATTTATATGTACTTTCTTTACTTTTTGCATAATATATCGCAAGCTTTTTCGACTAATCATCGATTAATTTACAATCATGGAGTAGTTTAGAATGGAGTGTCAATGTGAACTTGGAAGTGCGTATGCTGACACGTTTGACGGAAGACTGGCAACGCGTCGTACGTTCTCGAGTGACTGTACTTTTGGTACATATTCCGTTTTTTCTGAAAGGTAAAGCTGAAGCTAATGTTCAAAGTTTGCCGAGTTTGTGTTGCGTTTCAAACACCGAAACCAAAGCAATTTTTTTACTATTGTTTAGTTGCAATTTTTTTACTATTGTTTAGTTGCAATTTTTTTACTATTGTTTAATTGCAATTTCTCATAATAGTATTAATTCCGCATCTTGGCATACTTGCCGATGTTTTCCTTATCTGCCTCTACATCTTGCCTGCCTCTGCCCTCTTAACACTCCATTTCTTATCTACTCCTAAATAATCAAGCCTGGTTATTCTAACGGAGTTTGCATCTATAATCAGCCTTGTATAAGCAAATCACCCTTTCGGCAAAAGCCCTCACAAAACGAAGCTATAAAAATTAAATAATTCGCTAGAAAAATCTCATTTCAAGGTCCATTAAAGAGCCGTATTTACAAAATCAGATGGTCCCCGAACTAACTACTGGTACGGTCGATATTGGACGCTTTACTAATGCATACTTAATAGCCTAGAAATAAGGTTGATAGTTAAATAATTACCTACATTTTTAAGTTTTATTCATTGCCGAACTTGTCTTTCAAGTCTTAAGGCGTTTATAACACTGCACCGCGCTCCGACGCGTAGCGCGGGGCGACAGATTTAACCGCTCCGCGCTACGCGACAAAGCGCTGTGCAGTGTGATTATCGCCTAAGACACCTGGCGGTCGGAAGACTGGACGTTCAGCCAATAATATGAGTGTTATTCTCTGACAGCAAAATAGGTTTTTGTCTTGATTCACTCACAATACAGATTTAAATTCCTCACGTATAAAACATTAAGCATAACGTACACAGATCGTTCTCAGCATCTTAGTAAAGCGACCATAAACCACCTGCCAAAGAATCACATAGAAAGCTGAAAGCGATACATCGTACACACATAATGGATTTTGTCTTAAAAAATTTCGCATACAAAAATCAGCATTCAACCAGCGACAGTAATAAAAATACTCTTCAATATGTACATACATTGCTTTAATATGTACATTTTTGTATGAGGGTAACTTGACTATTGTTGTGAAAAATGAGGGTATGTCAAACTTCAAAATGAAAAAAAAATTAAAGAAATTAAGGGTAAGTAAACATTTTCACGTATTTAGTCATAGAATAGTGTTCACAATTATACTGTTTGCGCTGTAGCATGGTGCGGGTGACAGGTGACAAAAAGGGTAAATTTATTTTACTACATTTATTACTGATTCCGTATTATGTACACACTCTCGTATGTACGTATCATAGTCGTAAAATACGGAATCAGTAATAACTTTAGTAAATACAATAAATTTACCCTTTTTGACACCTGTCACCTGCACCATGCTACAGCGAACACAGTATAGAACTAATAAAAGTGGATACAAGATTATTTAAACACAATTATATACAGGGTCATATTAAATTAATTAGCAAAATTCTGCAAACGTAATGACTAGCGAAACCTAATGAGGATAAAAAAAAAAACTAAACTCATCATTTTAAGTAAATACAGCTGACTAGGAGCTCGTGGCTAAGTAAAATCAGCCTCACGAGTCGATCCATCGGGTTAAGCTACGCTTGCCGGGGTTGGTCAGTTGATGGGTGACCATCTTTACATACTGAGACTCCTCCGTGCCTCGGAAAGCACGTTAAGCCATTGGTCCCGGCTGTCATTCGTGGATCTTTAACAGTCGTTACGGGTCGTAAAAAGCCCGAAAGTCTGACACAACCAGTCTTACCAAGGGGTATCGTATTACCCAGTTACTGGGTTGTAGAGGTCAGATAGGCAGTCGCTTCATGTAAAATAATAGTATTCAGCTGTATCCGGTTAGACTGGAAGCCGACCCCAACATAGTTGGAAAAAAGGCTAGGCAGATTGATTGACAGATTGACTATGGGGTCATCGGCCGCTGGTAGTGTAGTTACTTTTTTTTTTATCATCCTGAACGTGTTAATACCATCAAGTCAGCGCAGTTATACTAGATAAATTAATTTGACCCTATTTAACATAGTTATGTATAAACATGTCAATTTAATCCATGTCCTTACATACAAATTAACAAAGGGTAATCGGCACTTGTTTTAACCGTCAATTTGTGATTTTTGATTATTTTCGGTTACCCCTTGGTCTGAAATGTTTTAAGCAGATAAGTACTAACTATAGTCAAGCCACTTCATACAAATGACCTACGCAGCGTGCATAACTATCACGTAAATATCCATAATAAACAATATTGCGACCATCCATACATAGTCCTCGATTACCCACAATAATGCATTAGAAACTTCATTCTACCTTACTATACAAAGGAGGTAAACATTAAACTAAATAAAAAAAATCATTTTACTTTATGTAATAATTCTTTAAATAACATAAAAAAATAATCGAATATCGTTACAACAAAACTTTCTAAATTTGTTTTTTCATTTTTTAAATATGGAATAATTGATTTTGTGACAAGCGTTAGCTTGCTTGCTATCTAACGTTGTGTTCACACGGACAGTCTCTCGCACCTCACTGGAGCGTTTTTGTCTGTATAACCATTATATAGAATCAACACTGGTATTCACAATGACGTTGCTTGTTCCGGCACACGGGCGCTTACTTAAATTAAATGGCATCGACATCCTCACCTGGAATTAGAGAAAAACAGATCAATATCACAAATAAATTGGTTAGAAATGGACATCTATTATTTACAAACGAAAGTGTCAACATCTGAGGGGCAATTCCCGTAATTTTTAAGAACGTTGACCTTCTAATCTCATTCGCAAAAAAATACAATCAATTTACCAAAATTTTTTGCGACTTGAATGTGAACGTTTTTTAAGCACGAGAATTGGCCTTCACATGTGACTTTATTAATTTGAGCTTGTCAGTAAAGGTCTCTCGAATAGACTCATCAAACCGGCTATCGAGCCGATTCGCTTCACTGGAAAGTCGTATCAAATGCGATTGAAGACAACTGTGGCAGCAGTAACGGTCTAGTTTTAAGAAGAACAAAAAATAGTGAGTGCAGAGTACACTGCATGTGCTGCAGCACGCGTAGCATGACCACCGTAGAAACGAGTTTTGTCGACGGAAGAGTAGACAAAATGACAGATAAACAATCACAATCAGTCATTTTGTCTATTCTTCCGTCGACAAAACTCGTTTCTACGGTGGTCATGCTACGCGTGCTGCTACGTGAACACAACTCTGAGCACATTCTCGTCACATCCAGTGAAATTATGGCATAACCCACGTCTAAACCTACATTCTCGCAAATAAATGAATTTGATTTGATTTGAGTACAAGATAGCTAAGCACTATTTTTAACCGACTTCAAAAAAAGGAGGACGTTCTTAGTTCGTCGGAATCTTTATTACTCAAAGACGGCTGTACCGATTTGGAAAATTCTTTTTTTTTGTTTGAAAGGGTATACTTTCCAGGTGGTCCAATTGTCATCAAGTCATGATCGGATGATGGAATCCTGGAGAAATCAAGGGAACTCTTCAAATATTATAGGCACACCTATAGCGATTTAGGTATTTTTTATAGTAACTCGTGAATTTGCTCTCGGAAAGCACCATTTGGTGAAGTGGAACTGATGATGAAGGACACAGATGGCCACCGGACCTACTCAATAACAAGTAATTCACGGGTTGCGATTCGATTACTTTAATATGGGTGCCAAGCAATTTATGCTCGTCATAACGCATAGGGTGAAGTGGAGCTGATGGCGAAGTAGTAGGAGAACTCCTCAACAATTAACGTTTGTAGAAACAACAATGTTTCTGTGAATTTTTTGGAGATGACAGAGACGGGATCATGTTTTAAATGTGTTTAGCGCTAAACGAAGGACTGATTTGTGATGCAAGCGAGCTTCAGAGTAAGTAGGACGTACCGTGGCGGGCGCGGCGGCGCTCGAGCCGCCTACTCTGCAGCTCATAACTTATGGTTGCTGGTGAGCCAGGTGAGCCCCTCGTACAGTCCGTCGCCGGACGTCGCGCACGACGGCTGCACGTACCAGTTGCGGTCCCGGATGCGCGTCAGCCCCAGCTTCTCTTGTATCTCGTGGGGTTTCATTGCTGGAATTACATAGAAAAAATTATGTTATTATTTATTTATAACGAATTTACAGTAGATTTGTAATTATAACTAACTACCCCACAAAACGTTTTCACGTGTTTTCTTGCTGTGTTTGTGTGTAAGGACAGTATATTTTCTAAGAAGTCTAGTCTAATCCTTTCAGTTATTTTACGTCTAACTTTCTTTGCATCACTGTCAAAATCATAGTGATCTTTATTCCCGTCACAATAAGGTTGCAATTGGGTTGCTGCTGTCACAGCTTAAATAACTGTGAAAGTACTATAATTATTTTTATTGCTCGTAAGTACGTAACAATTGCATAAATAATAGTTGAGGAAATTTGTCGTTCTACCATTTCAAATTTTACCTACTAGCCCAAGTTATGTTCAATATTGCATCAGTTTGATTACTTAAAATCGTGAATAATCATAGCGTAAATTAAATTAGAAATTAAAATAAAACTGAACAGTGCACCTGCTTTTAAACTAGCGCAAAATAGAAGAGTCAATGAGGGTCATACGGGTCGGCCCTGCAACTTGTTACTACTTAACTAACGTAAATGTGACCTTTGACCGTACAATTCATTAATTGTACGGTCAAAGGTCACATTTAGCTATTCATTAATAGCTAGCACATTTCTCGCAGCTGTGGAATGGTATGCCCTAGATGTCTTTGCTACTTGAAGAAGATTTATGTTTCTTCTAAACCTCATAATTTTCATCGATTATATCTCTAGCAGAGGTCATTTTCACTTTCATTTTCAATTTATCTTCGGTACAATAAACAAAAATGCTCTTATCCTAAGCCACATTAACTCATTATAATTAAGACACCATGAGGACAGCGATTCCACTTTCAAAGCTTTTATGGGATATTTTTATAACAACAACAAACACAATAATTGATGACGCAAATTATTTAGCAAGTTATAATTTACCGATTGCATGTAGGTATGAAAAGTAAATATATTTTAAGTAAATACTAGCAGAGGTGGCCCAGTTGTGGCGGTCGTGGGTTCGAACCCAGGCAGGCACTTTACTTTGTGCATAATTATTATTTCATCACCACTACTCTCAAAACGCTGTGAAAAATATCGTGAGGAAACCGACATGTCCTAGAACCAAAAACTCGAAGACATGTGACATCTACCAACCCGTACTGGACCCGCGTGGTAGATTACACCCCACTCCCTCTCGATAGAGGAGACCTGTGTCCCAGCAGTGGGAACATTATAGGCTGATTATGCATATCTCTATAGCGTGTTTCAAGATCATATTCACTAGGCTACCAATGACCAGAGGGACAATTCCCAGAATTTTTAAAACCGTTCGCATTCTAATCTCAACTAAATCTATTAAAAAAAAAACATGTTACTTCCCTACATTTTTGACAAGTTTATGACATTGATTGTCGCTGAGATGAGATTTCGAACATTTTTAATAACGGGCATTATCCTTCTGAAATTCTTTCGCTTGCGACTTCGCGTGTCTTGGGACATTTGTCGCCTAGTCAATACGCGACCTTTTTAGTCTAGCAGTCTTGTAAAAAGATTGGGACAACAGTGACGGGCTTCTCCCAAACTTCAAGTAGACTCCTTGACTATTTAAAACCACTACAACTCCTGTAAGTATAAGGGCTCTTCGCAGCAACGGTTCTGGCACAAGTTATCGGTAGTTACATGTTCCTGATACAAGATTAAGGTGTAATTAAAATAACTGAAAACCTGAACGGGGTCTTTGTGAAGAAAGAAATAGTAGATTGTTATACGAGGGGCTAAAATAACCCATTGTAACGAGGTAGTTTTACTGAGTAAATAGAAACAGAGTTATAATGGGTTTTAGCGCCGTGCGTTACACTCTACTTTTCAGTACGATTGCGAGAAAATAAAATAATCCAATACAATATTGAATAGTTTATTTTATTTTAAATGTACAATTTGTACAATTCTGGATATTTAACGAGATGTTTTTTCCGGCAACTTAATTTCAGTCCTCTGTGAAGATGTTCTCACTAGATGATGACATTTTCACTATTGTAAATTATATTACGGTCACCAATTCAATTCGTAATTAGAGAAAAATTCTAAAGATTTCACGCCAATGCCTTTTTTATTTGTGCTGTAGCCGCAACGCAATTTCTTTTTTTTTTTTTTGTGAACCAGAAATAAGTAGAGTCCATAAATTATGATTATTCTACATAAGAATTAAGACGTTTTCGTTTTTCAAGGCTCGTTGGAACAGACAAAAATTAAAAATAAATTACTTTTTCCCCTAGAGCAATAAATGCTATTTATTCCTCGCTCTGGTACTCTACAATGACGGCCTTTTTGAGCAAGAGGAGTAAAAAGTATTTATTGGGACTCGCACAGGAGATCACAAATTAAACTAAACATACTAATAAAAAAGTAAAGTAAAATGAAAATAAAAACAAAGTCCTGTACGAGGTGAAAAGGTTATGTCAGCACAATGCTGCAACACTTAAAAATAAGTGTCGCAGCGCTGGGATTCTGACTTGTACTCATCATTATAAACCACTTTTACTACGGAAGCAAAAACAAACCAGAAATCGCGAAAAGTCTGCTGTTCCACACATTTATGTTCGCATAACTTGACAAATTGTCAAGAATTTCAGCTGATTTGTTTTTCGCGATTTCAGGTTTAATTTGGTTGAGTATTCCCTTTTCAGGTTTTCAGTTACTTCAATTACTTACACGCTATATTGTGACTTGTAAAATACCCTGGTACAATTCGATAAAAAATGTTATTTTACGTAATTTACGGTATGTTACGGTAAAATATGGTAATTTTCGGTAAAAACGTATTAAACGTACTCATACAGTCATACCCATTAAAACACTACAAATACGGAACTGAGTATGTTTGTGTGTATCACTATTTCACTATTAATGGATAAATGGATTTGAATGAAATTTGACAGAGATATAAGCAGTATTGGAACTTAATAAAACAAAAAAAAAACAGAAAACTGGGCTCGTGCGACTCATGCGTACTAAAAATCCCTAAAACTTCATTCTCAAGTCAAGAATTCAAGATATGAATCACACCATGTCATGGATTATAATAATATATTTTACCGTAATTTATATAAATGACCGTAAAATACCGTATTTTACCAGCGTTTTCAGTAAAATTACGTAATTTTGCAACCCTAATTGTGTAGTGTGGACGAGGGGAAAATGAAGATTGGAGAGAGTCCCAGAGAAATGATTGAGGATTATGAAAGTTCTAATGTCTATAATGAATTAATAATAGCCCTCCAGACCGAATTTCGGCCATGGCAGCCAATCTCAGTGGAGACTAGTCATCGATATCTATATTATAGTGCACAAGTGTGTGCGCAGACACAGGTGCACTCTCTCTTCCCTCACTCTCATAGTCCGATGGGACGGCAATCCAACACGACCGGAGAGAGATCCGGCGCAGGACCAACGGCTTAATGTGCTTTCCGAGGCACGGGGGTATCATACTGCTAATTTATAAACTCCGGGCTGTTAGAAATTTCTAATGACTTAAAATAACATACCGTCAGGCAAGTCCTGTTTGTTAGCGAAGATGAGTATGATCGCGTCACGCATCTCCCTGTCGTTGATGATCCGGTGCAGTTCCTGGCGAGCCTCGTCGATACGGTCCCGATCCGCACAGTCCACCACGAATATTAGACCCTGAGTGCCTGGAACATTTGAATGAGGATTTTAGTATTTTGAGACAGATTCTGCAGTGAACTGGAATGTTTTTCAAAGGGGACAAAGGTGAGACATGTGTTTAACCTGCTCTGCGTCTCGTTGTAGAGCCGGTACAGATTTCTGCGCAACGCGTGTAGGTTGTCACTTGTTTTTTACCACTGATTCATTATTTAGTTTCAATGACAGATTGTTTGTACTAGCTAGAACGCGAATATGTCTGTGTAGCTGCGTCACAGGATACGCTACCCTACATAATCTGTACTGTGCTGCGTCACCTGCGGCTCAGCATACGCTTAGCCTAAAAGTTTCACCATCTACATAGTGTTTGGACGATGCAAGTCATTTGTTGCTTCAATTTTATTTTATGCCACATTTAGCTTTAGCTACTACATAACATAACATCACGTATTGTGTCCCCGAAGGGTTGGGCAGAGTTGTACCAGTACTAGGTACACCCACATTTCGCCACTTATGGTTAAGGCTACGGACACGAAGTCAGCGGGCGCGGAACAGCAGCGGCGGCGGCGCGGGGAGCGGCGCGTCTCAATGCATAGATTTATATGCAACTGGCCTCGAAGGCAGCAGCGCAGGGAGCGAGAACAGTTCCCGACAAAACTATGCATTTGAACACGCCGCTCTCGCACCACCGCCACCCCGCGCCCGCTGACTTCGAGACCGAGGCCTAAGTCCCATGTAATAGGGGGCGAGTCTATTGCCATAAACCGGGCACAAATCCAGACTCCGAGCTGCTACAATGAAATTCCAGATAGAAAAACCCAATAACACTTTACCCGAACCGAGAATACAAATCCAGGACTTCATACCCAGCAGTAGCGCTTACGACCACTTAGGCCAACGAGTCAGTAGGTATTTAGCAACAAATCTATTAAAATAAACGTAAAATAATACACACCTGTATAATAGTGCCTCCATAGTGGTCGTATTTTGTCCTGCCCCCCAACATCCCATACGTTGAATTTGACGTTTTTATACGTAACAGTTTCTACGTTGAAACCGACCGTAGGTATCGTTGTGACTGACTGACCTAATTTTAATTTATATAAAATAGCTGAAGTTTATTTTAAGGAATTACTGTTCTTTCATCATCTGTGATGTCACAATGAAGTTATGTGCAAAAGATCCACTACAGTTTGCGAGACAGCATTTATTCAAGAAAAGGGTCGAAGAATTAAATTGATTAATTTACATACGCTGATATCTCATATATTCCAGCGCTGAATACTGCATTTTGGACCGGATTTAAGTGTTTAATATTGGTTCAATATCGATCCAGTATCTCTTAATTTACAGCACTAGAATTATCAGATACTGGACCACTGTTAATCACCATATACTACTTCTTGTCTGCTCGACTCTTCTATAGGTACTAATATTATAAAAAGGTACAGTTTGTAAGTTTGGAGGTAATCTCCAAAACTACTAATCCGATTTCAAAAATGCATTTGCTGATAGAAAACTACGCTATTGCCGAGTGCCATAAGATATGTTTTATGTTAAAAAAAGGATTGTGTGGTTTTATGAAACCACGGTAAAAGTGAAACTTCTATAAGCGCCGCCATATTGGCCTTGGCTGCTCTGACGAGCGCCTTTCACTTTATTCCTACTCCGCGGCCGACCGTCACGCGACATGCAACAAAAGTAATAAAAGTTTCACTTTAACAAGCGTACGATATGGCTCTCTGTATATATTTTCGTGGTTTCATACTACAGCCACAACTATCTGGCAATTTGTAACCTCGATGCTGCAACGTTCTTAGTTACACGAGGCGTGTTTATGGCGTTATAAATGGGGAGTATCGATGGCACCATAAAATAGAAACGTAGCCATTAAACAGTTAAGTTTGCATCCAAATGTTTACTGTACAAGATGGTACTTTCGTTTCTCTGCTTTATTTATTTATGGGAAAACGGAAACACTACAAAGTATTTCTATTTTCTTAACGTCCCTCGGGAATCATCGCATTTCCGAATACAAACGAAAGCTAATTTCCATGTCCATCAATTATTAGATTTATCTTGTACAATCATTTGAATTCAAAACTAAGCACTTTATTGTTGTTTTGTTTTGATTTTCGTGTGAACTATATAGAGCTCTATCTGTCGTGCCTGCGACTTTAGCAGCTTTCCTACCATTTTTAAAACAAATTACATTTAGTTTAAAGAGTATTATCAACTCTATATACTTCCAAGTCTATTGAGAGCGTCCGGTCTGCACCAAGTGCAAAGGGCAACTGATAGAAATCCGACGACTGACAAAACACGAGGTTTGCCGAGGGACATTAAGAACATATTTGTACTGTAAGTCATTTGGACTTAGTTTATCAAATATATAAAACTTCTTTGTGGTATTATGGGTCCTCCTAGGATTAAGGCTTACTACGACCCATTCTGTCTCACAAAGATGAGGACTGAATCCCAGCAGTGGGAACATAATTGGCTGATTATGTTTGGGTCCTTATTAAGTAGATAGTAGCCCAATATCTAAAATACTCCATTTAATTTTTAATTAATGGCATGAATATCTTGCCGGACTCATAGTGACGTAATGTTAATTACTCCTGTTGAAAAACAATGATTATATTTGACAAAGGATACTAGTCTTTCCGGCAGCATCGAGGCCCAGCATCAATATCCTCATCTCCTTGTTACCGAAGATTTTTGACAACAGCTTCCCCATTGTGCTGAACTCGCCTCAACCGCACAACTGGAAAAAAGGAAAGAAGAAACATTAATTTAATTGAAATTATCGATAATCATACACGATCTAGGAAATGGTCAAAAAGTCATGGCTGACCTAACAATAGGAAAAGTACAGATAATTTTAAAACAGCCGGCTTTGATAAGCGAATTCACGGTTTAATTTCGAAATTGACAGCTAATGTCAAGAAACACAAGGAAATTAAGATTTGAAGATAAAGTTGAATCATCAGTTCATCGCAACACCTAAGATCTTCGTTTTCACTAACTTACTGAGAGAGCTTAAACAGACATTTTAACCTTTCGCTAATCAAAATTTCGAAAACTATACAATCACTAAGACCAATTAAAATTTCTGAAGAACAAGCATAAAACCATTTTACGTAAACCAAAAATCATTAAAACTGCTATAAATGCTAAACAAAAATCATTCAATTTATTGTTTGTTCGAGAAATCGATTACCAGCGACTTAATTTTGCAACTGAACCATCGAAGCGGAACTTGGTTGAACCGGTAAAGCACTCTAGAAGTTAGGACTTATAGAGTTGAAAGGTGCTTCCCGGTTAACAAAGTCAACTAAACCCGTTGTTCGGAAATTGAGATTGACCTGATTGTATAGCTATATCGATATTACGAAGCTTTTGTGCGGTTATAATAACTGAAAGCCGATTGGCCAGGTGAAATTTAGATCTTTGACAATATTATTCGGAATGTATTGTTGGAGTATCGTGTTACCCAGTAACTGGGTTGTGGAGGTCAGAGAGGCAGTCACTCCATGTAAAATACTTGCATCCGAATAGTCTGGAAGCCGACCCCAACATAGTTGGGAAAAGGCTAGGCAGATGATGATGATACTCGGAATGTAATAAAAAAAGATCGTGAGAATATCGATGAGGACAATTTATGATCCATATGTAATGCAAATCGATGGAAGAGTATGATAACTTAATAACAAGTAATCCATCCAATATATGCTCGCTTCGATGAACCTGAACTTGGTTTCGAAAAATGTATCTCATCAAGAGCTATCGAAAACGTAAGATTATACCCGTACCTAAGCGTAATATCTAATTTCACGCAACTTTTTATCATACGTTTCAATTTGTGAGAGAAAAATATAAGCGCCTAGATCGTTATAAGCAAAAACATGAAAGCCACAAAAGTATCTCTGAAAGTTATTTTTTACGAGTCATGACTAACAGGAGCGAATCAAAAAGTTTGGGAGCAAACTAAAAAACTGTTTGCCGAGAGTCGATGAACCAATTTCGCAATGCTGTCCATCACAATCCAAGTTTAATTAAATAAGTTAGTAGTACTTAAGTACCTACTGGTTTTGAAGACTGCGATCTTCTCATCATAGAAACGATCAAACTGATTCGCAGTAGTGGGCGTTTCGTCCTCAATTTGAGCAGGGATTATGTAAATCGGTTTAATGGAACCGCCTCCATCCATTACTACAGAATTCAAGGCAGGGATAAGGTACAGAGATTTATCCAGACTTAAAAGATCTGTGTTCCACTTCCACACAGGGCTGATAAATTGCTGGTCCATTGTGCGGAAACCAGACCACAGTAAAATAGTATCATTGTGCAAAATATACGATTCAACATTTTACGCAGCGATAATATGACCTATAACAGCATCCGATGTATTGTTTTTTACAGATACGTATCAAATATTTCGCACTCTTTCGTTTATTTCGAAAGTAACCCTAAATCTTCCGTCACCGTTCTCAGGTTCCAATTACCTGAGATAACAGTAGACACAATTTACGCTTGTGAATCAGTGAAATCGATCCGGTTTCTGGTAATATCCCAATTTGGTTCTCTTGGAAATGTAGGGTTGTAAATCATATTACAATTTCAGACAACGTTGGATAAGGTGAAGGCTTTTGGGAGATGAATTTGGGACAGAAGTTTTCTTGTTTTTATAATTTTTACTAGCGGACCTGACAGACGTTGTCCTGACCGAATACCGCCACCTATCGGGTCCGATTGTGAATCTAAACCATTCCCAGATCCCCTTGAACACACACAAAAAATTTCATCAAAATCGGTCCAGTCGTTTGAGAGAAGTTCAGTGACATACACACTCACAGAAGAATTATATATATAAAGATATGAAAATAAAGCTAAATGGATCCGAGGAGAGATGTTAGGTACAATAGGGATGGATGGAGTTTAAAAGTAACAAGTTGGCAGTTAATATGAAGAATATCTTTTTAAAATACAAAATAAATTAGGTAGTTTTGTTCGCGAAAATTTCTTGTGCAGATCATTATATTCGTCTATCATCAATCAGCCTACAGAAGTCCACTGCTGAACATAGGCCTCTCCAATTGAAAGAAAGAAAGAAAAATAGGTTTATTTGTCACAGAAACACGTGAATACATAAAAGAAAAGAGTAATCAGACAACAACAAAAAGTACATAATAAATCACGAGCATAAAACAGAAATTAGTCGGCATCTGCACGACATGACTGTGACAAAAAGGCTTCCACTCAGCATGATATGATATAGCTATGGGGACCCACAGCACAGCGCTGATTTTCAGTGATCACCCGAAAAAAGATTCAACTCGATTCGATATTCGTCAGTATAGTATTATTTCACCTTTAGCCTTAATCTATTACAACAATAAATCCTTGTCTAATACGACTGTCTATAAAGGTACCCCATAATCATATCTTTACATCGAACATAATGTTTTACGTCGCCATATCAATGATCTGCGTTAATGTATACAACGTTATCATCAATCAACATAGAATCGGAGCGACGGCGACGGTTTGCTATCGGAAACTGTCTATCATAGTGAACACCCTTGTTTATTTAAAGTACCTGAGCGACCGATCTCTGCTCGGGTGGAAATAGAGAAAAACCGGCCAAGTGCGTGTCGGACCACGCACAATGAAGGGTTCCATAGTTGGGATGAATTTATCCCAAAAACAAACTTAACTTTGTAGTTGATAAACATGTTCTCCCATACGGAATGTATGGGAAAACATGTTTTTGCAACTACAAAGTTAAGTTGGTCGATTATTACTCGATAACTAGTAAAGCCTACTTAGCTGTGATAGTTTTCCTTTAATTTCGTTATATAAATTACTGCTGTGATTTTTTTCACATATCCAAAACCAACCATTTAGCTGGCAGGGGGGGGGGGGACACTTGACTCTAACAAAAATTAGCACTTTAAAGCTTAATATTTTGCAAACGAATCCCTGAATCTAAAAATGGTTTTCACAAACTCAAAATGTTTTTGTAAGACCTTTCCAATGATACCCCACACTATGGGATAAAAAAATAAAAAATAAAACATCACCACTTTACGTGTATGGGAGGTACCCTAAAAAAAAATGTTTTTCATAATTTTGTTTTACCACTTTGTCGGCGTAATTAATATGTATACGTATGTCAAATTACAGCTTACTAGTACTAAGGGTCTCGGAGCTAGACCGCGGACAGACAGACAGACAGACGGACGTGACGAAACTATAAGGGTTCCTTGTTTACTACGGAACCCTAAAAAGGAATTTTCTCAGATATGAGACATAGCTAGATCGATTTTTCGCCCCCGTAAACCCCTACATTGCAACTTTCATCGAAATCGTTAGAGCCGTCTCGAGAACGTGATTATGAACATAGTATCTGGTTGGCCGGGTCTTTCTTGTTTTTTGCGAATTTTTCCAGATTGAAGCTTTGCTAGATTGATTTTTCGGCCTCGTAAACCATTATATTGCAACGTTCATCGAAATTATTAGAACCGTTTTTGAGAACGTGATTACAAATATTTAAATATTGCTCATTTAAAAATATTAATCATTTAATAGGATAGGATAAGATGTATGTTTAATGGAGTTAGCAGAGAACATGCCATATGATATGAGTTTCAATGACATTTGAAATGATACAAAATGTGCCTTTTTTTTGGGTGGGAAATTATCTATTAACTTCTCCCACTCTGGGTGGAACGGGAGGGCGTGTCAGACTCTTACTGACTAAAACCCACCCGTGTTCCTTCAGTTGCCTTGTTGCCGGGGGGCCACGATGTCCCTTTCGGCCTTATTCGCAACCCCGGCAGGATACAAATTGTGCCTGCCGATCTATTACGTAAATATCACACTGTGAAAACTTTATAATAGTGAAGTGAGCTATCAAAAGTGTCAATCCCTAGCCCCAGGTGGGCAGACAGATCACTTAACCTATTGTGTTCTGGGTGTTGATCACTATTTTCAATAAGTGAAGATGTGCTTGCTTCATTAAACGCAAATAAGACTATCACGATACGATGACTATGTTTACGACTGATCTCACAATACTTCGTCAACAATACAAATATCTATACATCTACCTATACAAATGAATAAAATTGAAGTGTCTGCTTGTAATGTCAAAATAACAGCTTTTTATTGTTCCGGGTCTGACGGGACTTTCCCTGGCAGATACCTGATGTTATAAAAGTAACTAAGGCTTTTATTTTAGAGAAAGAATTATGGTCCACACGGGCGAAGCCGCGAGCAGCAGCTACTTATTAAAACTAAAGGAACTTGGTAGCTTTGGAATTGAGTAACTTGTTAATTTAGATCCTGAGATAGTAGCAATAAGGTATTCATTTGATCTCAATGACTTAAGAGTAACCTTCACTAATTAATTCACATAATTCTAATAGAAATTGCCTCATTTTCTTCAAAGGCGTACAGAACACGATCCTGGTTTACAATCCTTCCTTTTGTGAACAAACAGGTCAACTTTAGCATAGGAATGATTAAACAAGACCTCCATTTAATATTCAAATCACAGAACGGCATTTACTTGGCACGAATCATTTAGATACGGGCGCTAATAACAATGTTAGAGCAAGGAAACCAGCTATTACTTCAACATCCCACGTGGAACACCTACCTGCAAGATATTCGATGCCCTAGATAGCAAAGCTGGGCTAAATATAGAGAGCCTTTGGTCTGAAATCTTGTCTATAGTCCGATTGACATTTAGGTAACAGGTCTTGTTAAGTTTGTTGAAGGATTTGTAAGGATGACTTGAACTATAGCAAGAATAATGTAGCTAACAGTACCTCTATAATATCATCAATTGTGGGTTTTAACTGTTATAGACTCCTTCTCAACGCACAAGCAAGTTGAGCAAGCAAGCAAAATCAAACAAAATCCGGAAAGTTTGCCGGCTTTTCAAGCACTGCCTTGGTTTCTAGTCCAATAGCATAATCAGCCTATAATATTCCCACAGCTGGGAAACAGGCCTCCTCTCTTCGAGAGGGAGTGGGCTGTAATCTACCACGCGGGCCCAGTGCGGGTTGGTACATGTCACATGTCTTCGAATTTTCGGTTCTAGGACATGCCGGTTTCCTCACGATGTTTTCATTCACCGTTTTGAGAGCAGTGGTGATGAAATTATTTACAAAAAGTAAAGCAAACCTGACCGTTACAACTGTTCCACCACTGCTCTTCTCCATAAAATGATTGCATTGCAATGCGCTGCAAAATCAAATTGCTCTTTGCGTTCAAAGAACGGAGCGACAATTTTATAAAACTACCCGACCGTAACTGCAGAAATAGTATTAAAGTGACACTTGAGTATATCCGCTACAAACCTAGATACCTACAAACAGTTTCAAGACAATCGTTAAAGGGCAGATTACAGCGTCTAACAAACAACCCGTTCTCAAAGGTCAGAATGAACGAAAAGGTCAACATTATTTCTTTTGACACGAGTCAAAAATTGGTCCTTTCAACAGGACCAAAGCTTTTTGCGAATTATCGCCCCTTTTTCTCATAACAACGCTCTTGAAATAACAGAATGTCTATTCAGTCTCAAAACAGTAGAAAAGCAGGCTTACAGAATATAATTAATATGAGGAGAAAATAGCAATTACCGGAGGGGGAATAGGGATTAAACGCGTGAAATGAATTGCCAAGATTTGTCACAGTTATTTTTATCGTTTAGATATAAATTCACAGTCCATTTTTGTACATTTGCCTTAGTATTAGGAGCATTACAAACTGCTAAACGATTAGAATCGTGAATTAAAATCATTCCGCCCATAAAAGACTTAGCAAGATAAGTATATTTTCCATGCTAAGCTTTTTCATTCTGAGAAGTTTACTATTTCATTAAATTTATTGAATGCCATGATTTGTTTTTAATACCAGTAGAACTGTTTGCAGAAGAATGCAGTCAGTAAAGCTTCTAAGTAACATCTGCTGCGCGCTCGGTTGGCCAAAGATCAATAGTAACATTGAGAATATTTTTAGTTCAATCACTGCAACTTGAAGATAACTTGAAAGTTCACTTACTTATTAATTTTTCATTGATATTAGAAAAGTACGGCTATCAATGTTAATCAAAGGGTTTATGAAACCTTTTACCTACGATATATATTATTGTGTACGTCGTATGGTGTCACCAATGTAAAATACTGGTATTCAGCTGCATCCGGTTAGACTGGAAGCCGACCCCAACATAGTTGGAAAAGTTTAGGCAGATGATGATGATTATGTCACCATTCACGATTTTTTACTCAGTGTTCGAATGCATATAGTCAAATACGGCACACGTTAAAATTTAATATCCAAAGTGGTACGACGGTAAACAGTCTATTTGTTTAATCAAAAATATGTTAGTAAGCTTGAACAATTTAGTGAATAAAATGGAGATATAACTTGAGATAAATATATGGGTTGCACGGTTATAGTCTCACATTATAAAACAACACCCGCCTAGAAAAAAAAAACAATTGTCTCCTAGAACGCTTCAATTATGTCTATTATTATAGTAAAAACAAAAGAATATCTGGAACACCGAACATTCTTAACTGGGGTAGCTTCTAAAACATTCAGCTTCTAAAGGAAAGGAAATCATTGGAATCCAAGTTCCGTATAACATTTTACAGGCCGCGTAACCGAATACTGAATTTAGAGTGGGATTTACACAGAAGGCACATAAAAGCACAATATATACAAGCTTCATTACATATATGTACCGATACGTGGCGACACACGTACTATTTACTTTCGCAAAATGCTATAAATGTTCCGAGGTTTCGTTGTTCTCGTAAATAAGATATTGTCACAGAAATGTATGAATTTCCCTTCTGATTTTCGAAAAGTAAGTAGATGGGACAAGTATAATACGTTTATACAGGAAAGAGAATTGTGTCATTCATTATGTTATCAATATCATATATCGAGACCAGAATCTTTCATAGTAACAAGATTCAAAAGGCACGATACTAAACGTTGGTTGGGAATTAGAGAAGATTTCTATCACCCTTACCAATTACATCGATAGGTTAAAGCAAATAACTAGAGGTATTAAATCGCCATGAATAAACCTTTTCAATCAAATTTATAAAAATCCGTACAAAAACATAATTGATTCATCGATACTGAATGAATACATCCCACGCTTCGACGAAGTAATTATCTAGCATTCAACGCGATCACCATTGACGCATGTTTTTTACAACCATTCAAAATATTCAACAGAATTCATGGAAAAACCATTGCTATTCATATCATACCTTTTTACATAATACAAAACATTTCAGTCTCGACGAATATAAGAAATTCATGAGACGTGAATGATAAATAAATAAACATCAACTAAATTAATGCACGCACGAAAGGAACAGCGGAAATGGAGTAAGAAATGTGTTTTGTCATATCTCCAATACGTTTTCTTATCTTTGAAGGCCGTACGTGGAACGGCCAATCTGAATAAGGTGAACAGACTCCAGTTTGGCCAGAACGGAAGCATGGAATCGTAGATACTCACAATAGAATCGTTTCAGCCGATCTGCCCGCCGGGATTGCCTATATGCTTTAATACATAGCGTAGTTTTTTATTCGGTTAGGTGAACCTAAAGGTAAAGTGGGTGGTATATTTGGTAGGTTGGTAGGTATTGGCGTGTGCTAGCTGACATATGGCTAATAGATTATAAATATCTGGATGACCGAAGTTACTTTTTTTGGTACATTTCTAAAAATGAAACCTAGCTAGATCGATTTATCGCCCCCGAAACCCCCTACATACTAAATTTCATGAAAATCGTTGGAGCCGTTTCCGAGATTCAGATTATATATTTATATACAAGAATTGCTCGTTTAAAGGTATTAGATTTAAATTATGTTTTGTGTTGCGTAATGTAAATTATTTTGCATACTATTGTTGAATCAATTTTATTTATTTTTCTAACTGAACATACAGCTGTGCTGCTGGGGAGTTTGTTGCGCCACTTCTTCTTCCCAGCTAAAGCACTAGGAAGTGGTGAAAGGTGGGCGTTTTGGGGGACTGTCTTATGTAATTTTAACGTTCGAAAAGTGCTGATTCTCAGCTTAGTTTAAATAAATGACTTTAGAATTTTGAATAAATTTACCGATCTTTTATCAAACTAAACCTTTGCACATAACTTCCCTAACGTTATCCTACACTATTTTAATACACTTTAATCGTAAGACCCTGCCGCACTAGCACAAAGAAGATCTAATCTATGAAACCACGAATTCCTTTCAGCGAAAGCAAGATTCCAAGCAAGACCAATTCTAAATAAATTACACCGGAATTAACACATGTAGGGAAGATATCGCATACCAACAACACAAATACACGACGCCCTTTCATCAGAATTTTGGCTACGCAGAATTCCTGCTACTTTAAGATTAATTTAAAAGACAAAGGAAGTTCTAATCAAGACTGAAACAACTCATCTACGTAGGAATAGGAAACGTGTACATTGACATTAATTAATCGGCCGGGCAGGATGAAATCTGGCTGTAACTAGAACAACTAGAAACTGCCGTGTCCGTGCTGTAACCGCCGACCCAATTCTATTGATAGAAAAATATTTGAACCGCGCCCTAAAAAGGAAACGGTTGTAATTGAAATGATCTTGAAATATGGTCCATTGTGAGTGACATATCAATGTCGAATGGAAATGAAGGACTGAAACTTCCAGAATGTCATTACCAATGAAGTTTACGCAAGATAGTACAGCTAACTGCTAGGCTAAACTGTCGAAGTAATCAACTGATGGATACTATTAAGCATGTTTGAGCTAAAAGCGATCGTCATCGCTATCTCTAAACTCGTTATAGGAGCTTGAGGCGGTTTCGACATACTTAATACTGAAACGCTTACTTTACGTTTAAGGATTCAAGCATAAGATAAGCATGGTTGATCTCAACAACTTCTAAAGCCCGAATCTTTAAACGAAGCGGAAGTTACGAAGCTATAAAAAACAAAGCTGATGAATAGAAAAACGGTAACAGCTACAATGCATAATTTGCCAATATCTGGAAAACTGTTCGGATGCAAACCGGTTTAATCATACCGAATAAAGGGAAAAGAGCGGACGATTGACACGATACCCACTATAGCTATTTGGTCGATAAACAGAATAAAGGTTTAACGGCGTGGCTTGGTATCATAAAAGTGGAAACGAGGGTTTGCCCGCGTTCTGCACTCGGAACCCTGAATTGGGTCGCTCCGTGTATCTATAATGTCACTACGTCTGAGAGGTCGTGCTTAAATAATGATGCTTCAAGGTCTGTAAGAGGCAAGGACGGTTACTTATTGTTTTTTAGGAAAAAGGGGACATTGTTAGACCCTGCTATTATTTCCCGTCTGTAAAAACAGTTGTTTTGCCCTTGAATTGCGAAACGTATAGTCGTTTATCAAATCTTGAGTATACTTTATCTTAGCGTCACAACGTCTAATTCTTGCTTCGCAGACATGTTTTCAAGCTAGCTAAAGAATAAAACTGTCAAAAGTATAAACGAAATTACACACAATTATTTTGGAAATTAACGAACGCGTGGTTTAAAGCTCAAAACTTAAACGACTCTCGTAACTTATGGCAGTTTGAAAAGACGTCAGGTGTTCTAAAACTGCACAGAAGCCTGAAGCACACACCAAACCGTTATTTTTATAATAAAAATGTTATTTTTCTAAAGCAGACGTTTTTAGTACAAGATTTCAAAGGGCACTTCAAAAGTTTACAAGATCAACTTGGCTGGCATCACTCGACGGAGTGAAAGGTTTTCGACAATCCATCGAGTTTCATTGTCGGCCTGAGAGCCGACAGGAGGCACTATATTTAGAACAGATCTTATTTCAAACGGAAAAACCTTCATAAAAAAGGAAAAGACGAACGTCTCATTTGTGTTACTGCCAATAAATCGAGTGATTTCAGAAAGGCTGAAAACATCTTGAATCTTCAAAGACATAATTAAACATTAAAGCTTCCGAGACTGCAAACTGAATTTGTCTTCGCCAAAAAACAATGTAATTTCGGATCGAACGTTTTCCATCAACGCTGCTGCTGCGATGAAATATTACTTCAATTACGTACAAAAATGGCTCGCCTTTGAATTATTGATGCATCGTTGAATAAACTATCCGTTGAACTTCCGAAACAGTGCTGTGACGTAACGTTACATTCGTAACGCATAACTCAGCCAAGTGTAACATGGCAACGAATGATAACGAACATTAGTGACGCAATCACTCAGTAGTAAGGAATGAGGAAGATATGGACAATTAGAAGTACTCGCAAGTTTGTCTACTGGTCTAAGTTTGTCTGTGACTCGTTTGCGAGTTGGAAGCAGATAAGTCTGCGCAAATTTTCTTATCGTTATTGCTTGGATCATTAATCACGTTATTTTGGGGATCCTAATACTTAATGTTTCTTTAATGATGCTTTCAGAGATTATAGTAAATTCTGTTCTTAAAATTCTGTGTACATGAAACAGCTCAAAATATTACCTACGTCGTGAAATTCAATATCTAGGATCGTCAACCCAACGCAAGATATTCATCATTTTACCGAAGCAACTGCCTATCTAACCCAATATATAAGGGGTCCAGAACCACATCGGCAGCACGGAACCGCCCTTCTATTTCCGTCGGGTCACTGCCTAGGGCGTTAACCATTTCCACGTCATTTTCCTCGGAAAGCCAATTGAATGGTACAATAAACAGTGTGTACGGTTGACTCTTGTTTTGCAAACGTGATTAGAGGATTTACGATGACGCGTTTATGGGTAAAGGGGGTGAGCAGTGTCGTGTCGCACGTGGTAACAAAATAAATCTGTTCACACGTTTTGCCACGAGTCATGTCGTGAACATTTGCTAAGAAATATCCAGATTTATATAGAGTATTTGTGGTCCTTGGAGACATTTGTCGTAAATTCGAAATGCGAGAGTTGAGCACCATCTTTTAAAATCTACGTGGACTGAATTTTTAGTTTCGCCAATCTATGAAACCTGCAGAGCGATACGAAAAAATTCAGTCACGTATAAATGTGCATGGTATTAAAAATAATGAAACCGAGTAGGTATTTACTTGTTAATAACTTACCTAAAACGTGACTAAGCTGTGTTATCAAACATTTTCTAATCTATTGTATCCACCGGTTCAAGGAGAATATCCTGTACAGAGTTCATAATAATAGCATTGTGGTAAAACCTATAGGTTTTTCATCAATAGTTGATAAAACATATTTTATTATTAACATAAAAACGTTGGTTTTCATAAAAATTCACGCCACCAGTTGGCGCCACTTTCACAAGAGATCTTCTATTTTGACAATGGATATAAAATATTACGTTCTCCATTCGTTCATCATTCAGTCACGACTAAAGACAACACACAAAATACAGAAAAAAGAACATAATAAAGAATATTCTATCTTCTATCTATCTAAAGACAATATAGGCGGCGCTTTTGACACTTTTGACAGGTGCCCGGACCTGACATCTCAGTATCCTTTCTAGGCTACTTTTTTTTTTGGTTGTGAATTTATCAAATAACTTCTCCCGCTCTGGGCGGAGCGGGCGTGTCAGAGTCTTACTGACAAAACCCACCCGTGTTCCTTCAGTTGCCTGTATGTTGCCAGGGGCCACGGTATCCCTTTCGGACTTTCCCGCGACCCCGGCAGGCATCGGCCCTAGCGAACCCCGTCAACTACATGTTACCTAAACGTCATTTCAGAAAACCCTCATTAGCCACTATGCTATTGAAATTAAAGAAATCTACTAATCAAAATCTTAAATACATTCCTTCATTCACTGACAGACAACGCACTACCTAAAACACTAGGTTCAGAAGCATGAAATTTTGAAAAATGTTTCCTTATACTTATAACAAAGGTGACCACTAAATAACGATTTTTGAAAAATCATCCCTTAAAGGGGTTAAATAAGATATATGAAGTTTTGTATACCTACCTCCCGAAGGGAATGCCATCAAATTAAGAAATCTATGAAACGTAACGGCACAAAAACTATTAGTTAATGAAAAGATACGACGGAAAACTAAAATATAAGCACCGCCCACGAACCTAATCTCTTAAAGCAATAAAATTATGAAATAACTTAAATTTTGCAAGGACCTAATTATTCGCCCTATCCTGTGGGGGTAGTACACCCACTAGTTGGATCTATGCCAATTACCCAGAGATCTTCTAAAACCCACTCATTCATCTCATCGAATGTTACGTTGCATGCTTAGGAACACCTCATAATTTAGCTCTAGTTGAGATTATCATATAAATTTGCATTAGGATACATCCCGAAGAACATTTTCTTGAAGTAGACGGTATTTGTTTTATCATAGAAGCAACGGATAAACAAACCTACATCAAAACATTCGACAATACGGTAGTTGACTAGGTAAAAAAAAAAAAAATTTGACACGTATTTTTTGCTTTATAATATTAATCAAAAATAACTTAGAAAACACGCATTAAAGTTGGAGAGTGGGGGCTCGCTACGTCACAACGCAGTATTAAATCTAGCAAGGCGTGACGTCGTGCCACATTTTAACTCAATGTATCGCCGTAATCTTTTGATTACATCAAAAAAGAAAAAATATGTATTCAATATTTTTTAATAACCTGCAAGAAGGACAAAAAAAAAATTGGACACAGGCCTATTGAAATAAGTTTCAGAAAGCGATCGATTTAGGGACGACTAGATATTCGATAAATGTTTAAAACATATGGATTCAAATACCAGTGTGAGCACACGAAAGACGTAAGTAAGTACATGAACTATTATTTCGCCATTGGCGTTGTATGAACAACTAAGTAACTTGTGGAAACTTTAAACTATGTAGATGCGGTGGGCTGTGAAGCGGGTGTTGTACAGCAACTTGGTACGAGTAATAATTAAACACCAGGTCACGAACCTGCCACTTAGGTATTGTACTTTAACGAACCCAAACTGAAATTTCACAAAAACCTCGTTATAAAGACTCATACCGTTACGTGGAGTACCAATTTGTTACTTCGCTTTTATGAATACTTTGAAAGGCTTATTTATTACGTGTATGTTAGACTCAAATTCTAGCACACATAGCATCACGCCCGTTTTACCCAAATAGGACCTAGTCAGAGGTGAAATCGTGTTTCGTCAGTAATGTTTCAAGTCCTATGGCAGACTTCGGACTACTATTCAGAAATTTCTATAATGGAAAACCCCAATTATATTCTGCTCGATCGAGCCCAGGACCGACTGCCCAGTAATAACAATTCCATTTCACGGAATAATTAGCATCACAAATCAGGAAGAGAACAAACGTATTAAGATGATGTCAACGCCCATGATATAATAGCATTCGATGAATCAGAAATAATTACAATGCATAACAAACCGACGTGTAAAACTCAATTATTACTGTTTAAGGTCAGCAGGTATTTGCTAACTCAAGTGAGTCATGCTTTGCTTTATTTTACGGCAATTTGATTTGAAATGGAAAAGTGCAACATTTAATGCTGTCACTAGAGACTTTTTAGAAGGTCAAAAATCTTCAATAACAAGACAGTCAACAATAATTATTAAAATGGCTCCATTCGCAAATGAACGTCCGGCGCACTTTGGGCTCTCAGTTCCATTATCACGTTGCTGGGGAGTTTGTTGAGGCACTTCTTCCCAGGTAAAGCACACCCGAAAACGCTTTCACCACTTGTGAAGGCGTTTTGGGGGAATGTCTCATGTAATCTTGACGTTCAAAAAGTGTTGATCGTCTTTGCTGATTGTCTAATATTTGTACAATTGTGTGAACTGTCTTCATTCTGTTCAAGTCTATACGAGAATCGAACAGTCCATAATTGCATGGCCCAGGCTAAGTCATCCAATTGATGGATGGCTTGCTAGTTGACTAGTCAAATATAAAAATTCTTCAACTAATTTTAAAATTCACTCCACATAGAATAACTATTATATTATTTATCGATGCATCCTACATGAGCTAATTAGCTTATAAAGCTCTTGATAGAGCAACATGGCGGCTAAGTGCGTTATCTATCTACAGTACTAAACACAAACTGAATTGACAAATGCACTTCTAATAAGGTAATTTGTTGAAGTAAACCTTGACATGCAATGACAACGATGATAACCTGAGAATGACTTCATATTCCGCAAAAGACAATTTTACGAAGAACAATAGTTAGTAATCAAAAACTTACAAGTCATCTTTAGTTAAGACGTGATTAAATATATGATTACAAATTATCCAAACCTCGTAGTCATGGCAAATAAAAATTGTGTAACATTACAGCAACTCATTTTGTTGTCGACACCACTTGAAGCTAAACATAACATAACATCAGGCCTGTATTTCCCGAAGGGTTAGACAGAGATGCAAATCCAGACTCCGGGCTGCTACTGAGAAATTCCAGATAGAAAAACCCAATAACACTGCCCGACCCGACAAAGTTTAAGCTAAAATGAAGTGTAACAAAACACCAGTTGCTGCAATAATGCGCCTTTTGGTTACCATGAATACTGGGGGCTTGTGGCTAAGTAATAATAGCTGCACGGGTCGATCGATCAGGTTAAGCTACGCTTGCCGCGGTTGGTCCGTGGATGGGTGACCATCTTTACATACCAAGTCCCCTCCGTGCCTCGGAAAGCACGTTAAGCCGTTGGTCCCGGCTGTCATTTGTAGATCTTTGACAGTCGTTACGGGTAGTTAGAAGCCCAAAAAGTCTGACAACCAGTCTTACCAAGGGGTATCGTATTACCTAGTCACTAGGTTGTGGAAGTCAGATAGGCAGTCGCTCCATGTAAAATACTGATATTCAGCTGCATCCGGTTAGACTGGAAGCCGACCCCAACATAGTTGGGAAAAGGCTAGGCAGATGATGGTTACCATGAATACAAGGTCTTCATATCTTGAAACCAAAATGGCTTCTAAACTAAAAGGACAATATAGCGCATGTCGTCATCGTTTATTTTCTCTACAAAATTATGGTGCACCAAATTACGTGAATTTCGGAAAACTTTTTAGTTCTACGGGTTAAGTACGTTCTGGCGATTGTTGTTTGGCTTGCGGCCAGCCAGTAGATACGTGCAGTATACAGACAAGTCTAATGAATTTATTGAATCATTTGTTTAACTATCTACATTACATTCATGAATAATGTATGGCATTTAAAGCCATACATCAGAATTATGTCCTGGTTTACAGTTGACATAACATTAAATATGAATGTTTTAATGCCCAACATTTATTAATAATATTGCATGTTTGATGTGGTTTAGTGAAAACAAAATAGCCTAAAAACTATACATATCAAAGCTCAAATGCAACTCTTACGTATCAATTCCTTACAAAAAGGTAACCTGAAAAACGAATATAAAGTTTTTATTAAGTAATGAAAAGTTGTCTAATGAAGATACATGTTTTTTTTTATGTCTGATGTTAACGAAAATTCGCAAAACATTAACTGCACTATGCGGCGCCGAAACGGCTACAAAAGTGGACACTACGCATAACTCTTTATAGTAAGTATAAAGTACTATATTCAGTTAGCTTGACAACAACGAGCAAGCTGTGCCAACATCATTTACGCGTGACTTTTTTTATTATTTGTGTTCATTGCAAGCTCCTTTACTGATTAAGTGTGATGACATAAGTCTTTCATAAAATTATGTAGTCTTTATACACCGTTCTCACATATAATTTTATAAATTCAACATTGATGATGTAACTATTTTGTAACAATATAATTTAAAAGAGTGTCCACGGAGTTCCTTGCCCGTTCTTTACCATAGGAACCTACTACGCTTTGGAATTTACAATTCAAAAGTGCCTGTAAATGATTTAAATGAAATAAATGCTTTGAGTTTGAAGTAACAGAAATATGGTAGTAAGGACCATGTCGCAAATATGGTCCTTAATAGAAATTTCATAACCATAACAAAACAACGTAACGTAATTTATATTAATGACCAAAATATTATTAGAGATGACATTTTTTGAAATCTTATATTAGCAGAACAACAGAGGATTACGAAACATGAGCACATTCATTATACTTTCGAAATGAAACTTGACAACACAGAAAGGAATAAAAACCTTAAACTAATAGAAGCGTAACTACACTAAGCAAGCATCTTTACGAACTAGAAGAACCTGTCTGCCAACATAATTCCTTAGTAGGTTACTGAGAAAAAAAAAATGCATTCAGAGGCCGTGACCGCCGCTGCGGCCGGCGCGCTAACGGTAAACCATCCGACTAGCTGCTTAGACTCGATAATCGCATCTCGTGATAATGTGGTTGAATGGAGACTCTTTCAATGAATATTCAAATACTAGTAAAGTTGGGCAAAATTGTGACAATAGTTGTAATCAAAATATAGCTTGATATATGATATAGGAGTCTATTTTTAACAGGGCTCAGCGAAAAACTCAGTAATAATTGGCAGTTCTTAACAAAGGTAAAACATCTACGATATAAAACCCTTTCGATACTGGTAAAGCCAACCCACATCCAAAATAGGATAGCACAAAGCCGCCAAAAATAAACCATAGCTGGAATCACAGACAGATGTTATGTTTCGTATCGCTTTTAAAATTCACGAGTCGGAACAGACTTTGGACAAACAGTCCCTCCGCCGTCGGATTTATCAGATCGTGAAACTAGAACAATATTCGTCCGATTCATATTACTTTGTCCTAAGGAAAGGAAAAATCAAATATTCGATAATATAATCGGCCAGCAGGCGGAATCACGCGGTTTTACACAAACGATATAAAAATTCTATTGGAGGATAAGAAATATTCGTTGGATAGTAGAGGGACAAAAACAAAACAAATAAAATATTACATTTCGATTAAATATATAAAAGATGTGTCGTAAAGCAAGCTAATGAAATCGTAACCTGAACAGCCGTTTCAATTACGGAGGTTCATCCAAGGGCTTTCTTGGGATTATTTCCAATTAAAATTGTCATAAGCCGTCGGATCCCTTACAAAGTAACTGGAGCAGTATTTCTAAGAGTATTATGTTCATATGTCATAGCTCTGTGGTATTCTCATAAGCAATAACAACGGGCTGCGACAACTCATGTCTGAACCGCAGAATTGCAATATCTATTCAAAAGACGACGGAAACGGAACATGTGGCAACTATTTCATTTCTAAAGTTACAGCTTCATTTGTGGCATTTGATATTCTTACTTCTTAGGCGTTTTTCTTCACAGATATTTCGACAGGTGGTTGTGATTTCAATGTGTCACCTACTTAAATAGCAGCAGTTTTTAAACAATGTTATAAAACGATTTCAGACACCATCAATGCATCACTAGAATCAGGAAACGTCGCAATAAAATATTTTATAGCTCTAGTATTTTATAACTTCTCAGCGGAAAGCGGCTGCAATAAGTTGTAACGTCTAGTTTGCTACATGACACAAATCACAAACGCTTGAAAAGTAAGCACTTTCGCCAAACTCTAACCAGTTCTTGGGTATTGTGGATCCAGCACGATGAGATACTGCACTTTTAAAAGTGGCGGCGCCTAATTAAGGCATTTTTAACTTTTAACTCGTTTCGCTGAAGTCGTGAATAACTTTTCGCGGAGACACAAAGCGAAATGTTTGCTTCGTGTCTTGGGAGGACTGAAGGATCCTTAAAAATCTCGTACGAGTCTTCGGATTAAATTGATAGTTAATACTTACACATTGGTCATTTGCGTGTCTTCTATTTCATTCCCATAATGTTTTCTAAACGCTATTATCCTGCTATACCCAGCTGGCAGTAACAATACTAATAACAAAGCCTTGGCAGCCAGTTTAAGCTATAGGTTATCTTATTTTACGTAGGCACGTTACGCGTCGGGGCGTACCATCAACCTGGGGTTTCCAACCGCGTTCGATGCAAATTGGCTTCGTCAGCGGTTTCCATCAGGCTTTCCGAACAACAACCCCAAGCTATCTTTTTTTATTCTATGAAATATCCATTAAGTACTAACGAACAGTGCAACTCTGCATTTCGTGATTCGATATTTCGTTATTTTTATGGCAGCTCATTCAATGGGTTCACTGAATGAGCGCTTCGATATTGCGGTAGTAAATATTATAAAAGGAAATTTCCGTTTGGAAACAAGTTTTGGGTGCAATTTTGGTAACATAGCATTCACAGAATAAAAATAAACTTTTTAATACAGCAGAAAGATTCTTCAAAACGCTAATTAGGTAGAGTGTACATAAAGTCAACTAGAGCGACGAAAGCTAAAGGAGAGGGAACATCTGAGACGATGCTTTATGACGCGAACAACATCGTAATGACCGAGATTGCGACTGGGGAGGCCACGGGGAGTGTTTAAAGACGTTATTTGGATGCGTACCATGTTACTTAGTATTGTTAGTAGACAAGCACAAGAAATAACTACAAATGAAATGTAACTTAAACGTGAACGAGAAGAAAAAAGAAATGCTAATTTCATAAAAGTATTCCACTATGGGGTCTTGGTAGCATATATTCAAGTCACAGAAAAGATCTAAAACCAATACCCTAATTGCGTAAATTATTTTCGTTAACGATTATTAATTCGTTTCATTTTGAGAGTTCAACAACATTCATTACGTTATTTACGTTGTTGAGCAGATTTTTTTTTTCCAACTTATGAAGCAATGGATTAGCAATCTGTTTCAAATCGAAACAAATTGTGATTCAATTAGAGTACAGGTCCATTTGAAATAATATGTTTCTCATAAGAGTCGTATTAAAAATCAACTCCAGCAAGAACCTTTAAAAGCAAAAGTGACCCTTGAATCAAGTCCCGTCTTTGAACATGCTAAGCACGTTTAATCCATGTCTCGGGACACAGTGATATATCGTGTATTTTAAGCAGGCTCAGGTCTTATCGCACGACCCAGACGACCACTAATACGAAAAAGAATGACGAACATTAACCAGCTAGACTGGAACGATAGTGAAATTGATATGAAATGAAGCTGGACATGAAGACTTTTATAATACTTTTGTATTTTATAGAAGTCATGATGGAATCAGTGGTGTTAAGATAGCAAAGATGAAGTTATAAATGAGAATAAAGATGGGTAATACTGCACCTCGTAAAACTTTACATCATAATTATCTGCAGTCCACACACATGGAATTAAATTTGAATTACTTACATTTAAAGAAAAACATTCATCAGAGGCCAGAATTGCTAGTATAAATACTATTTTTGACAGGAAGATTGAATTAAAACGAGATTTTGGTTATTTTTAAGCAACGGAACGAGAATTGGTCCTCTGATACCTCCTGACCATAAAAACAGTATCAACAAATTTCCTCAATATATCTCTTCCTATTCCACACGCAATGCAACGCACCCTTCAGCAAATCAGTTATGGCTTACGCTACATAAGCAGTAATGCTATCATCGGACCACTGTCTTTTATAGCCATGGACGTTTTGTGCCCCTTGAAACAACACCCTGACGGCTCCACACGATTTACGGGAAGCAAGGGAGAACATATTGGGGTTGTTCACACAGCAGACCGATCGGTAGATCAGGAAACAATAGTTGCGGATTTCGGTATCTTGAGATTTCGGTTTAAGATAACGTCGTCTTGGATCAGACTCAAGATTGAATTACAATGCAGTAAATTCTAATAACATTATGAATCTGAAACATAGGTGACTTAGCAACCATAAGCATTTATTCAACGTACCTGAACTCATAATTCTAGCTAAGATTCAAGTGAGGTCAAAATGAAAGTTTTATACATGTGCTTTAACATCGTCATAACAGAACTTATGAATGTTTCAAGGTACCGTAATAAAGCGCAGAAAGCGGTTTTAATAAATATACAAATAGCTTTCGCTGCTCATATTCAGCATTTGAAGAGATTTTCACTCGTAGCAGAAAGTGCAAATCTCTTGACATGCAAATTGGTGAAGCAACCGGCTTGAACATTTCATATTAGAATGGGTGAAGTTAAATTTAATTCTGCCGTGAAATTCATAAAACCGAGCGAATGGTTTGATAAATGTGGAGATTGTGAAAAACAGGTATGTTCACATGGGGATCAAAGTTTGCCTGCAACACAACATCAACGAACGTTTCAAAAAAGTTTGTTCAGCTTTTTGTTCCCGGTATTCGTGGATATACCAGGAAACTCGGATAATCCACTGGCTTATGTGACTTAACTATTGGGGATCAAACTGGACCGGAACAGATAGAAATGGGGCCGGAAATGTGAGTTGTGGGGTAGATCGCCAACGCGACGACAGAAAATGACAAAGCGAATTGATTGATATGACGAAAATGCGATGAAAACCTACCAGCAGGCACTAAATAAAGCAAGAAAATAGACGATTTGGGAAGCTATCACATTTCACTACCACTAAATCTAAAGAATACTTTCAAAACCTTCGTATATTATGTACTAGATAAGTACTCTGTACTCCATCAAGTGTTTCTAGGCGGAAGATTTAAAGCCATTTCCTTGCTACTGCACTCCGTGATAACGTTCACGAAGCCTCCATTTATGTAAGACCCTACTTACAGCCTGTATACATGTTATACAAACATTGTATAAATACATAAGACAAAACCTACGTAAATGACGCTTGAGATCCTTTTACTGATACCGCTAATAAAGTCTGCGGGCGGAATGTCATTCTACAAGTTATGTTTCCCTTCACAGATTTCGCCATACTTTTGATTTAGTTGAGCCATAAATTCACTATAGAAATACAGAAATAAATATCCGAGTAATGGGTTTGGAAGTTATTGACTTATAAAATGAAATGTTATGGCTAATTGTGTGGCTGTACTTAGTAATACAGACTACACAATTTTGATGTTCATAAAACTATAATCAAAAAACTGGTTCGGATCGCAGAAACAAAATAAAAAAAGCATCAAAATATTACTTTTAAGGCGACAGCAATAACAATGAGGTAAACAAGAATATAAAATGTCCCCTTATGTCCGTCGCGCGCAAGTGACCGCACATCGGGACTCCACGGCAGACCGAGCAGCAATTTATGGAATGCTCTCAATCTCGATCACTGTATACAATGTTGCGTATTTTACCAAATTGAGGTCTGAAGCCGTGACGACTGTTCCAAAAGATGGATTTATTTGCGACTTTGTTACTGGAGGCGTAACGAAATGGTATGGTATGGTTTGTATGCCTATTGAGTCACATCGTATTCTAATATCGATTTCATCTCAACAAACATGTTACATGATATTATTACTTTCAGAAATTCCTGTTATGCCCAAAACCGCAGTACCAAAAACAACAGTAACAAACAAACGCTCCCACAAAACAGAACATTTTTTTTACTCTTCGGGCCAACTATAGTATCGCTTTTGGACCGAACTAAGCCAGCTTTATCACGAAACATTTTACAAAAGTAGTAAAAAATCCCACATTTTCCACAATCCATGCCAAAATGGTTGTAGTGCAGCTCCCACTTGCGGCTATGAATGTAACGGGAAGCCCAGATGTGGCCGATGACAAGCGCTTACGTAATCTGATTAAAAGGAATTTGTGTCACGACGGGTCATAGACATTGTCATAATAAACTTCATCAGAGCAGGCTGGCTTTTAATATTTTTTCTTCGAAAGGGGCGGATGGTTCAGAATTAATTAGTATAGAATATATGAAGTCAACTACATGTGCAATATCAGCTCTGAGATCGTTAAATTAAAGAATGACATGGGAGAGGACTATGTTCCTACAAATATCAGTGATGGCTTTAATATAGGTAGATAATCTCGATCAAGCAACTACCTACTGGTCTTTCGAGGACCGAGGAGATGCTTTCAATTTCAATGTCCAAATAATAATTTCTTTAAACTCCAAATACTCCACGACAAATAAAAATAAGTTACAAACCTGCGTGTTACATAAAATTAACACCCGCATTGATTTAAAACAAGGGAAAGCTCGCAATCGATTAGCCTTGTGACCTGATAGCAATAAAACGTTGAAGATTATGACAAAGATAGTGCAACCAATTACATGGCACACTTGAATAACCGTTACAGTTCAAATATAACCTGTTTTATTAAAAGCAAGTTGAGAGGGGTTCGTGGCTAAATGATAACAGCCGCACGGATCGATCAAAGATTAAGCTACGCTTGCCGTGGTTGGTCCATGGGTGAGCATCTTTACATACCGAGACTCCTCCGTGCCTCGGAAAGCACGTTAAGTCGTTGATCCCGGCTGTCATTCATCAATTCATCTTTTGACAGTCGTGACGGGTAATCAGAAGCCTAAAAGTCTGACAACCAGTGTTACCAAGGAAGAAGGAATGTTACCCAGTTACTGGATTGTGGAGGTAGGATAGGCAGTCGCTCCTTGTAAAATACTGGTATTCAGTTGCATTCGGCTAGACTGAAAGCCGACCCCAACATAGTTGGGAAAACGCTAGGCAAATTGATATTAAAGGCAAGTTGAGTTTAAACTTGTTTATCTTCATATTTTTTATTCTTTGTCTTAAGAGGTGACTTATCAATTATTAATGACCTCAGACTTGTCAGTCTCTCTCGGTTATCAAGAATATGGTGGTGCCAAACAGATTCATTGTCCCTTATCTGCCTTAAAACGCCCACAAGACCAGATACTATTGCCCTAATTCTGACCACTCTGAGACCACACAAGTAATATTTGCGATTATTCTAAATTAAAACAATCGCAAAAACCGTTGGTAAGCCGAGTTTTATCACAATTTTCCCATTCATAAGTACATCCGGACCGATAACCCGGCCTTCGGTCGACCTAACCGCCGAATACGGCTTTTAACGAGTTCTAGAATTTAATTTAATTTTTTTTTATTCTATCCAAACCCCTGTCATACATTTTTCATGTTTTAAAAGGGTTTGGGATCCAAATATTCTTTTGGTGGAGGAGTACGATCCAGGCAGCATCAAATGGTGATAATTATATTATTTATAAACACGTTATTTGTATTTAATTAAATTATTTCATTATATTCAAAGATGATGAGTTAATTAATAAAGCCGTTAACAATAGTAAAGGTTTCAACAAATCACGGAAACGAGGACGAATGATCCAACAACAAAACGTGCCTTATGTATCAGCGTTAGTAGAATTAGTTATATAACAAATGTAATATTCGGTCTTTTCCTAAATAACCCAGTATAACCTTTTACCCATCACAATTCGGCGTCACCTACATAAAATAAATTGTTTCGCAGTGAACTCTAACCCAAATTGTTAAATTTCCGGAGATAACTTTAAAATTTTCAGCCCACTGAATTTCGGTGCCTAACGATTGGCCCCATTATTCTTCCTTTGTGAAAAATAAGTGATGATTTTATGCATGTTTCAGTTCTACGGTATATACCTATATACCGTAGGTTTTATTAAACACCTCATATTTTAATAAAACCCTGCTATTGAATTTTCGCACTTCAGTACAATACGGCCCTTTCAATCCTTTTGTATCGGTAATCTTTTGAAGCTTCGCGTCTCGTTGATCAAAGGATTTATACAGCCTTTGTGATCCTCTTGAAAATATTTAAATATCTAGCAGCAGCTAGAAATTCCATTCCTAGTTCTTTTTAACGCCGATTTTTAGATCTAGGTCGAACACATCATCATCATTTCAGCCGAAAGACGTCCACGGCTGGACATAGACCTCCCCCAAGCACCGCCACTTCGACTGGTTCTGTGCTTGGTGAACAGTCATCGGTGAAGGCCTTGTTCAGGCCTTCCAACGCTACGTTTTCCGGTACGCGGTCGCCACTACAGAACCTTTCGGCCATCTGTTAGGGCTATCCTTGGAGTTTCCCTACGTGATCAAATCAGAAATGAGGAGATCCGTATGAGAACCAAGGCTACCGACATAGGCCGAAGAATTGCCAAACTTAAATGGCAGTGGGCAGGGCACATTGCTCGCAGAACAGATGGTCGAACACTAAACCGTAACTAACTGCGCAGATATAGCTCTAATACTCTTGGATGATCGTTTTTGACCTTTATATTCAGCTGAGCACGTTTTGGGACTGCAGTAGGTAAGCCCTAAACTTATTAAAAAAATGGTAACACACAATCGTGTTCATGCCCAAACTTGTAATCGAAAACTGAATAGTAAAAGTGTGCACTTGTGCAGACTATGACAATACTCTCTGATAATCGTTTTTAATCCTTTATCTTCAGCTATGCACGTACGCACTTTATTTTCATACGTTTTGGGGCTGAAGTGAGCCCCAAACTTATTAAACAAAGGTGTAACATCCAACTTTAGATCCTAAAATCATATATAAATATACCCGAACTTGTAAGCTTGCTTATGGAGGCCGCAGGAATATGCTGGATACGGGAAGCACAGAATCGGTCGAAGTGGCGGTGCTTGGGGTAGGCCTATGTCCAGCAGTGGACGTCTTTCGGTTGAAATGATGATGATATAAGCTTGCTTTAATGTTTGGCATGATGTGAATTCTAGATTTTCCTGTGCCCGACAGGGTCCATAATGATCACATAAGTTATCAGTGTTATCACTTATGTAGGTAGATACATATTATGGAATGCAAATAAAGTATTGAGTATATCGTTGACGCCACAAAAAGAATAGGGAACCTTTTACCTTACACTATAATTTACGTTTTCAAAAACAAACAGGTAATAAAAAATCGTTTACAACCACCACATTATCACGTACTCTTAGTATCCAACTAATTTATGGCAGTTGCGTGGGAAAGCTAACATAATGCACTTTCCATTTCTCCCATTCAAAAACTAACAATAACAGGTTTCGATACAAAAGTTTTAGTATAAAACCGACCATCAATCACGAGAGACTTATTAATCTTATTATAGTAAATGTTTATTTCAAATCTTGGTATCTTTTGGTTCTAAGTTCTGGATGGAATTTGTGTCATGGCCGCTAACGACGCTGGCGGACCGCAAAAATGTTATGCCAACACGAAAATGTAGAATTTAGACTTGACTTAAGTTGATGGGAACGTATTGTAAAACCACACGAACCTAAACTTGGGTAAATTTCGCATTAGAAAGTTTAATATTGCTAGATAGACTTGAAATAAGGTGCGGTGAAGATTTTAAAGGCAAATATTGGACAAGCAGACGTGTGTATTTTCAGAAGAACTGTATTAGAGAAGCCTAATGATAGTCTGATGACGATCTGACCGCATCTCAACACATTTGCCACTTTAGAAAAACTCGTTAAGATACAGTTAAGATACATTAGCAGAACGAAAAGGTTTCAAAATTAAGACAGTACGTAGTCAAAAGAGTAACAAATCTTATGCACGGTGCAGGTAATTAAATCAATCGGTGCTTAACCTTATAATTCTCTGACAGTATACAAGCAATGAACGATTTTAAAATTTCTTTAATATCAATGTATTCCAAGAACCACCGTTCAGAAACTGCATTGCTGATATCGATTGTTCTCATTACAATATTCTTGAAGGAGAAACAATAAAAGTTATCCAATTGGATTTCAATTTAAAAATAGTTGAGAATAAAGTGAAATCGAAGTCGGATAGTATGAAAATCGAAGTATTGGACACTTGGCTATCGGGTTAGGATTCATATCAAAAGACAATAGTTACATCAGTGCCGTTTGACAGCCATCTGTAGCCCAAGGGCTCAATGCTTGTAATAACTCCTTACTTAGTCATTTGGTATTAATGTCTGTGTAATGAATGAGCAGTGGTGGCCCAGTGGTAACGGCCGCGACTTACGAGTTGTACGTCGAAGGTTCGAACCCAGACAGGCTCTTTACTTTGTGTAAATTATTTCATCACCATTGCTCTCAAAACCGTGTAGGAAAATATCGTGAAGAAACCGGCATGTCCTAGAACCGAAAATTCTAAGACATGTGACATCTACCAACCCGCACTGGGCCCGCGTGGTGGATTACGGCCCACTCCCTCTCACAGAGAGGAAGCCTGTGTCCCAGCAGTGGGAACATTATAGGATGATGATGAATGAATGAGAATAAGGATAACCAACTACATAATCTAATTAATAATGTAATGTTTCCGTCTACCATTTCCTGGGGAAATGGACCAAATTATCGATACTATTTGTAGTTGGGTCAGATGTAAAAATACTCTATGAAATAATTAACATGTGTCTTTACTTCAACAGATGGTGAAAACCATCCTCGAATATGTGTTTCTTTGGGGAGGTCCAACTCAAGATCATCAGCATTGAGTGCTATGAGTTGGTGAAGAAACTTCAAGTATCAGTCGAAAAATCTCAAACGAACTCTTCATCAACGCAGAAAATCCAACATTTCATCATGATAACTCAAAAATCCGCTACTTCTTGAATCAACGGATATTTTTTTGACAACAAATATGTCGTAACCTTGAATACAAACGAATAGTCTGATCTCTGATCGTATGCATGTAGATTAAACAAACACATTGGATTAGACAATTAATTAGCTAATGACCTTGTTCTTAATACGATCTCGCAATAGACGATTGTTCTATTTCATCTATTACCCACGAGGAAATCGTGTGTACGAGATAACATTGTAATGGGTTCGGTAACCGTTGCCATAAACATTTTACGGTCGCGCGTTTATCGTGCAAATTATTTTCGGACTTCTCGAGTTTTGATTGTAATTTGTACGTACGATTGTGGGGAGAAGAAATAAACAACGTAATGGACTGCTCCAGTGTTTTTCATTGATGTTTTGCGTGACTGGTGGCGATTAATGTTTTTTTTAAGATGTGCCACTTGTGTGTAGTCTTTGTACTTGATTTTAGGATTGGTCACTAAACTCCATTTGAAATAAGATTAGACATTTAAATACACCTTTTTTACAGTCTGTTCAATCGATTTTGATTTCTATTGTGTTGGTGGCATGACAAATGGCAGCTGCAGTAAACAGTTGGTATTGTAACCACTTTTTTGCTTTTAATACCATCCTTATGCCTTCGGTATAGAAGTTCAAATCGGTTGAACGGACTGTAAAAAAAGTTTATTTAAATGTCTAATTTTATTTCAAATGGAGTATAGATTCTGTGGCGGCATCTACATCGCCACATGCAAACTACGTATCACACTGACGTCACGCAAATTCCTGCATCTCGCAAGCAGTGTTTACCGCGCGACGAGCAGAGTTTACCGCGCGATGAGCATATATACAACGTTCCGATATCAATCGTCGGGCAGTTGCCCACCAGACACAACACCCGTCAGGTCGGAGGATGAGTGAACAATACACCCTCGTAGCTCTATAATTCTATGTCGAAGATTTGATTGCAGAACTGCTAAAAATACTGCAGTATAGCGACGGTAACCTAGAAGAGCGGTGGCCGCCACATAACGGCCGCAGTGACAGCTGTTATGAAAATGATGACAGCGGGGTTTGACTTCACGGTGTCAAAAAAGCGGCCAAGTGCGAGTCGTACTCGCCCATGAAGGGTTCCGTAGCAGCAAGTAACATTGAATGAAAGGTAAATTGCGGTTTACGATTTATGACGTATTAAAAAAAAACTACTTGCTAGATCTTGTTCAAACCAATTTTCGGTGGAAGTTTACATGGTAATGTACATCATACATGTTTTTTAGTTTTATCATTCTCTTATTTTAGAAGTTACAGGGGGGGGGACACACATTTTACCACTTTGGAAGAGTCTCTCGCGCAAACTATTCAGTTTAGAAAAAAATGATATTAGAAACCTCAATATCATTTTTGAAGACCTATCCATAGATACCCCACACGTATGGGATTGATGAAAAAAAAATTTTTGAGTTTCAGTTCTAAGTATGGGGAACTCCAAAATTATTTGTTTTTTTTCTATTTTTGTATGAAAATCTTAATGCGGTTCACAGAATACATCTACTTACCAAGTTTCAATAGCATAGCTCTTATAGTTTCGGAAAAAAGTGGCTGTGACATACGGACGGACAGACAGACAGACAGACAGACAGACAGACAGATAGACAGACAGACAGACAGACAGACAGACAGACAGACAGACAGACAGACATGACGAATCTATAAGGGTTCCGTTTTTTGCCATTTGGCAACGGAACCCTAAAAACACTATCTATGAAAACACACCAACTTACTTTCATAAATACGTTAATTCGCCGGTAAATTACAGACGCTATGTGACGGACACCTCTCTTCTAGAAAACTTAGTGATAATAGACACTCGGAGAAACAAAAGGTGGCCCAACTTGTTTGTCAAGGCAGTTCCATATTTATTGCCAGTAATCACGAACTTGGCGAGTTATTTAGTGACGCGGCATCAATTAATCATCTTTTATTTTCATAATAGCCGCTGTTAAATACAATACATTTACCAAAACTGACTGCTGGCGAGGTCAAATAACTTCAACAATGTTCTGGCAAACACTAAACAAGTTAGGTAAATTAATATTTAATTTAGGCAACCCAGCTCAACCCACGAAGGGTGAACTTGTGAACCAAGAAATAGCTTGATTATAACTTTATAAGAAAACAAGTGGCTTGAACGTTTACCACCAGAGTTGAGAGGAGTAGAGATTGTAAAATTGTTTTGCACCAATATTGTTGCAGTCTGATCTATCAATTCCGAAACTCCTGATTTTTTTTAGCATCTCGTCTGATTTTCAGCTTTTCATGTAAAAGAGCATTTAGTTTTGCGCAGCATTAAATTGACAACTTCCTTTTCAAAGTCCATTAAAAAGACTCAAAAAATAAAAACCACATTGCTTTTAACAATTACGTAGATTACATGTCGCTTTAGCACATGTGTGGGGTGAACAAACTTTACTGTAAGCGTCCCCTGAAGCTCGTTCAGTTGATGTAAACATCACTTGTTTGAGCACACTAGTCTGGGTTGCCTCCTTTGTCACCACCACTATTTTTAGGTTTTCACACTTAGTATAAAGCATCAACATAGCATTATCCGCCGTAATATACGACCTAGCATTTAGCAACCCTGCATGACTAATACGGCAAATCCATTCGGTTTGATTTATGGGATCAATTTGGCGCCGCGTCCACTTCAGTATCGATATCGAGGAATCAAAGACTGTAATCGATCATAATCGTTTTATTATCGATGGTAAATTTGATGACAAAATATTGTTACAAGATTATGTCTGGACTTTAAAAGAGACTTTCTTCTCAGAATAGTCAGATAGGAACGCCGAACTCAACCAAGTTTAAAAAAAAAAAATTGACGAGTAAAAGTGTTTGTACAAACCTACTTACAGAATAAATCTAATAGCTTTTTTAAGCTATAAATAAACCACAAAGCTTATCAGCTTTTAAGTTATCTCAAAGAAATCCGCGTTGTTTCCTAAATTCGCACGACTTGCTTAACTAGCGTAGGCGTCGAACAATAAGGATCAGAATGTTCATAAGAATTGTTTATTGGGCACTCGTGCGGCTCCGGAAGAATATTCGACACCTGGCGAAAACAAATTACCCAGCATTTATTAAGCCTGGCCACTTTACGAAGCCAAAGAATAAACAAAAAGAAAAGCCAAGGAATGAAATATTGTCAGAACTCAAGAGGTACAGTCAAGTAATTAGAATAGGTGCCTTTTTGCCAATTATTAACTTACACCGCATATGAGACGTTTTAATATTTCCGACTACGCACTTCAAAAAGTTGATGTGCGTGTGCACATCAACTTTTCGAAGTGCCTACAAAATGGTTACTACGCAGGTTGCATAGTGATATGCAACCTGCATAGTAACCTTTTTGTTCCTCAAGTGCACTTATGCCAGTTTTCCCAAAATAAAAGTGCGTTGTCGGATTTTCAACTCTCAATGCTGAACCTAGCGTTGAAAATCCAACAGTGCACTTTTATTTAGGGATTCATTTAAGTGTCACTTAGTGAAGGTGAAAACGGGCATAAGTCGACGCTATAATACCAAAACGCCAATCTTGAGCCGTAATAAATCTAAATTCAAAAGCAAATCTTTTGTCCGTCAACCATATTGGCAAGTATCACGATTGAAAGGAGCTGTAAGCCGATGACAGGCCTGCATACGATACCCGTCACTTCATTAACGGCTACTGCAACTGACCTGCCGACGTCCGACGCGTTCAGAATACCGGCTGATTGTAAAAGACAACCCCTTTGTCTTGCAAACGAGATTCTAATCAAACCAATTGGTCGGCTCTGCTATTACAATGACAGTGATCTGTCATTACATTTCATAGACAATGGTGAATGTGAGATAGGGGTGGGAAAAGGTAGTTTGTAAGACTTCCTTCTTATTATACGTATGTAGGATTTATGTACATTTGATTGAAAAAGATAAAATGTCTGTGAATGTTTGCTGCATGCATAATCTATGTATAAATACACTACCTACTGGTTCCATATTTAATG
The DNA here is from genome assembly GCA_963680765.1 of Agrochola lychnidis. Lineage (NCBI taxonomy): Eukaryota > Metazoa > Arthropoda > Insecta > Lepidoptera > Noctuidae > Agrochola > Agrochola lychnidis. The sequence goes on from OY796849.1 coordinate 21,818,580, forward strand.
ACTCATTACATGGAAACAATAAGGACCAAGTTTTTTTTACATCATTAATTCATGAGTAATTCTAAAATAATCGGCATACATTAGTGTAAATATCTATATTTGTATTCAATTTGTTGCCATTTTTGACGCGATAACGGCAAATATTTCTGTCATTATCCTCATAATACATTGTGTTATAAGGCCAAGGCTATAAAACGATTGAAATTACATTAATGGACAATAGTTCATATTGTAAAATCTTCCATAGCCATTATTGGAATAATTACACAACACAGATGAAAATGGAATGGAACACTTACGTAATTCAACACGGTCTGCACTTCTGGTGTTCATTTTTCCAGGGCGCAAAATGGATCCTATAAGTAAATTGGAACGACACAATTGAATAAATCCCAATACTGGGTTTACCCAAAGACCGCTCTATGTAAAATATCTTTATATATATAATTCTTCTGTGAGTGTGTATGTCACTGAACTTCTCTCAAACGACTGGACCGATTTTGATGAAATTTTTTGTGTGTGTTCAAGGGGATCTGGGAATGGTTTAGATTCACAATTTTGTCCGCTGGACAATGTTTTGACAGGACAACGTCTGTCGGGTCCGCTAGTATACATATATATCTTGAATCCATATGGTGTACACACGACTACACATCAAGCTATACATTTCCATTATAAGCTGACATCGCATTGTACGGAAATCCTATGCAATGCGAGATCAGCATAAACTGGAAATGTATAGCTTGATGTGTAGCCGTGTGTACATAGTAAAGAGTATTCTACTCTATTATCCGTTACCCAACGAACTATTTATAATGCAAAATAAGGAAATGTGCAGGCAGTTACCTGTTACACCCGATTTTCGAAAACCTATTCATATCTGTGATACGTAACTGTTCTAAAACCTGGTAGATTTTTGGACGTGTTGACCAAAACACCAACCAACAATCGACTCTAAGATTTATTTAAATGAGGTTTCTAGACGCGCACGGAACCGGAAAATCTGGCATAAAAGGAGGCATATACAGGGTTATTTGTAAAACACCAACAACCTCTTAAGGGGTCAATGTACTTACTCATCATTATGAACAACTTCTACTATGGGACCAAACCTGAAATCGCGAAATAAAATCAGCTGTTCCCTACATTTATGTTCGCATCTCGTCAAAATGTATGGAACAGCAGATTTTTTTTTCGCGATTTCGGATTTGGTCCCATAGTAAAAGTTGTTCATAATGATGAGTACAATGACCCGTTAAGAGGTTGTTGGTGTTTTATCAATAACCCTGTATATACCCAGCAGTGAGTAATTCCGGGGTGAAATTATGATGTGGTTACTGGGAACATGGTCAATCTCCAAAAACTACAGATACCAGATTTTGCAACATATACATTAGTTCAAACAAGTAAAACCACCAGCCTCAAAATACTGTTAGAAACGTTCGGAGAATACATAAAATTGATTTCTTCATAACGACAATTATGTACCGGCGACATCCGGGATGAAGGGGACTCGTGCTGTTCACATCCAAATGAGCTTCGATGTTCATGTAATGTTGTTGGAGGGACAATTATCAAGACCTTCTGGCAAATGGGGGAAAAAAAATGTTTTTCTACGTCCGTATGCGTTCGGAAAAGAAAAGATAACCTTTTCGACATGGCTAACAACCTAAAAACTTACCCTAGGAAGATTAGATTCTTAGATTGTACGTTAATGCATTTTTAATTTTTATCTACTCGGTTTTTGTGAAGGAGATTATTCCCCTAAATATCATGTCTACAATACTTCTCAAAAACCTTCTTGATGTCTTTAAAAATCTATCTCACAGTTAAAAGCAATACGCAAATAAGGGGGAGAAGCCCGATTGAATCCGTTGCCAAGAGCCAGTGTTAACATTATCAATACATTTATTCCGTACATAGACTGCTGGTTGGATACAAGTTAAGCGGTCGAAGAACAACTGTCGACATAGCCGCCTCGAATACTAATTGGTTTATAGTGAATAGTTAAACGCAAACACCGTTTATTAAGCTTGAACCAATATGTTTAAGCGCTTAAGCAGCTTTGGGGATTTTGTTTCCTGTAAATCTGAAGCGTTATGAAAATGACGACAAAATATTGGTTGCTTGTCAGTTCATGAAGAACAGTATTGTTCAAATACCAATCATATGCGAAATATGACATACAAATAGTAGAAAATATCAACACAAATATGCACAAACACATGTGGCAATTACTCGGGCAATATCGTACCAAGCAAGCTTATTACCTTCCAATATTGCTGGGTAGAGGACGGGCAAAGTCAACAAAAGGGAATACTTTATTCGGGAAACTACTCGTTAGCGAGGTACGAACAACGTCTCGTTATTTATGCAACAGCGTCGAATTTTAAATGTTACAACTCTATTGGATGTATCGATCCTTAATTACTGCTATAAAGGTGCCCTTACCGGGATCAATCACCTATAATGTAACGTTACAGATTCGATTTTGAGCGTTACGCAACAAATACAATACTGCGTCCCTGACTGAAGAGCATTCGCTTGTAATATAACATTTCAGTTTAAATATTAGAGGCATTGCGCACTGTAATGCTCGGTTCTCCTCCCTCACTGATGTAATGCTACACTCTGAACGTTACATTACAGGCGAATGCTCCTGGCGAGGGAGCACCTTAACAGTAATAATAAACCAAAAGGTAAACTTCCTAAAAGTTTTCTGAGGTAGAAAAGCAACATCTTTTTGTAATTTTCGCCATGTTAGTCAGCTGGGGTGACAGTAACCCCATTACGTCTCCCTTTCGTCAGTAAGCGACCCCAATTTCTACAGAAATGATTAGAGCGTGGACTACTTTAAGTTCATTTGTGATTAAAATTGGGGAAATCCTGTGAGCTGTCTCGATAGCAAAACATGTTGGCGCGAATTTTTCGGGTGCGGAGTTTTAGGCAGGGCAGCGATGATTCATTAAGTAGGTAACTAATTTAAATTCATATGAAAACAAGGGTGATACTGGTAATTAACATGAATAGCTACGTACATTTACATTCATCGAAATCTAAACCTGTGGTTAACGGTTGCAGTAAGAGGCGAAGAATTAAACAGATACATAGTTCGACTTAGTCATAAGGAGACAGAATTTTATACTTCACGAATGTTTGGGTCCAAAAGCTGCTATCGTAGACTTATCAGAAAAAGCCCTCTTATGAAATGTCCAGAAAAAAGGAATATTTTCTCTATACATTGTTCTATAACCATTCATACCCATGCGATCCAAAACATACATTGTGTAAAATCCTGCCAAACGTCCCGTGGTAGTGGTTAAACAATTAGGCAGTACTTAGCACAACTACATCCATCTAAGGCTTGTCATAATGTCGGGAATCGCAGGCCGATTCCCGGCCACCGTAGGCGCGGGCTTGCGGACGGTGAGCAATGGGTAGCTCGCCGTCCGATAAGGACCAGGCCCGGGTCGACGGCGAGTTGTGTTCCACGCGCGTCTCAAAGACATGTCAGCACAACTGAAGGGGTGGGTCTGCTAGGGCCGATGCCTGCTGGGGTTGCGGTAAAGTCTGAAAGGGTTACCGTGGCCTATGGCAACATACAGGCAACGGAAGGAACACGGGTGTATTTTGGTCAGTAAGAGTCTGACATGCCCTCCCGCTCCGCCCAGAGCGGGAGAAGTTATTTGATAATTTCCCAACCAAAAACAAATTAAAATAATAAGGCTTGTCATAATAATAACTAAACAGACGTGAACGTGTTACTCGTATTGTACAGACATATCGATTAAACGTTCACCTCGGTGATATGACGCGAAGCATTATGTTAAGCCTGGGATTGTGTGATCTAGGCCCGTGAAGTGTCAATGTTCCAGTATTGGGTTTTTCTCTTGGCATTTTTATGTTGGGGTCATTTGGAGGACGCACATGCAAAGGACAATCAATGTCTCGCATTCAATGGCCTTTAATCCTTCACATTCATAGAAAAAATTACAGTGTAGTACACATACAAAACATAACGCCGGTATTCCCCGCAGGGTTGGGCAGAGGTGTACCTACAGTACACCCACATTCCGCCAGTTATGTTTATGTCCCATGTAACCTATTGTGGCCCTATAGGGCGACCCTATTGCGATAAACCGGGCACAAATCCAGAGTCCGAGCTGCTACTGAGAAATTCCAGATGGAAAAACCCAATATCGCTGCCCGACCCGGGAATCGAACCCAAGACCTCATGCTTGGCAGTAGCGCTTGCGACCACTAGACCAACGAGGCAGTCACAGAGATAGAGAGTGCAGAATAATATAAGGCAGATAGAGGCAGAACACTCAACGCCGTAGGCAATCCAGGGCGGGGATTCCAAAAACATCTTGAATAATTTAAAAAGTCGAGCAAGAATCTAACGTTACATAAAGTAAATTTCTAACATGTAAGTCTCAAAGTCGTTTACTCAAAAAGACTATCAAAGTGCCGAAACGTCCCTGGAGAATCTTCAGAAAAGGCATTTTTGATCGGAGCTCCAAAAAACATTTCGTCAAATATTCCCAACAGCCCGTTTACCGTTATGAGTTGAGAACTTTGCTTACAGAGAAACCATACAGGTGTAGAAATTCCGATAACCATTAAAGTTTGATCTAAGCACGTAAGAACATACAGGTGAAGTTGGGTCGAGAGCGAATTTAACAATTCATGCTCGGGAGTCGTTCGATTCATGAGCCCAGACATGCAAGTTCTTCTAAGATAGGCAGCACATCTCTTAAAGCTACTGAGGTAATCTAGCACTGAATAGTGGATCGAAGAGAAATTGTTTTGGTATTATATCGAATCGAATGGAACCGATTCTACTTCGTAAATAAACTGTTGTTTTCGAACGTGATGAAACTAATCAATAGATTGTATCCTCTGATAGTTTTTTTGGTTAGCAAACATCAATTGAAGCAGCGTAAATTCTTTTCGCTTTACGTCCAATTGAAAGTAATTAGATTGTGTCTGAGACCTAACGAACATACCACATTCTCTTACTGGAACCAATTCGAATCTCATAAAAATCGAATTACAAAATCGTTGAAACAGATTCTCGAATCGAAGTTCTCCTCTGTTTTAATACTTCATAAAGGAGGAATGGAATGGAGGTCAGTGAGCCTTGATCGTGGGACAACGGATTACTAGAAACGTAGTACCAAGTTACATCAGGAAAAAACCGATTTTGGCTCGGCTCTCGGGTTTGGGTACTTTCTTGGATTCGGGTCTGCATTTTTAACGCTCAGTTAGACGGGTAGCGACTGAAAGAGGGCTATGGAAATTCAGGAAATAGAAACGGTCCGGGAAAACGGCTCCCTTGTTATTGAGATAAATATGCTGTTTTTTGTTTCTTTTTTAAACCTTGAATTATTCATTCTTTCCAGTATTTTATTTCGAAATTGCTTTCAAATCTATCAATATTAACGTCGATTTACCTCATAAAATTGATTACGGTCTCGTGTCACGCCAAAATTGTCAGCTTCGAACTTGTAAAATAAAATGAGTCATCTGTTTCTGATAAAATCAAAACCTGTTTGGGTTCTTATTGATCTTGACTTGGCAATGAACTTCGTTACTAAGCTGTAAATGCTTTAAAAAAAATAAACGGTCGAAGAAGGCAATATTGTCTTCAAAATACGTCCCAACGCTACACAAATTCAATATTCCCGAGTGTCTCATAATGGATTACTTGCTCCGATTGCAATCTTATCTTCTACATGGTACTTCAATCTGGATATAAGTAGATACACTCAATACACAAGTAGGTTAACAACTTACATCAACAAGACACCGCCAACACACAGGAACCATTCCACACTGTTGGATCACTTCAACAATCCTACCACACTGTTGCTTATCTAACGGCACGCACACATAACCTGAAACAATGGACAAATTGTATTAAACAATTGAACAACACGTGGTAAACACATTCCTGGTTCAGCAGTAGACAGTGAAGGACATGAAATGCACGTATTTATTGGACACAGTGGAGTTACCAATAATGTTTAAACCATTCTTAGAATCCTAAAAGGTGTATCTTGAATTTAATCGTCGTTATAAAATCCTTTCGAAGATTTTGACCCAAAGATTGTCATTCGAATGACGAAACTTTGGCCAAATGCTTTGTAAGATGTCTGTGGTTAGGTTGCGGTATAAAGCTATCTGAAAAAGCAGTCTTCGAATCGTATCGTAATCAAAGACGACCTAGTAACCATTATCGATTTGAATAAAATGATTTATCAAGATCATTATGCTTATAGTAATACAAGTAATAAAGACTTAATAGGTAATGAAATTATCTAAATCAGATCATCATAAACAAACTGCCACAATCAAATAACAAGCTAGAATCCAGTATAATTGAATATTACACGTATTCCATAGAAATACATTAAAAAGATTAATTGGACAGGAGTTTCGAAGTAAAGAATCTTACTAACAATATCCAGCTTAATAAATAGCAATCAATATAACGTTGAAAAGCAATCACGGCGTCTACCCAATTTATTAAACATCAAGGAATCTTGCTTCTAAGAATGATCAAATAAAAATGAGGAAAAGACAAAATATTCCTGAGAATTTATTAAAAGGTTCGAAATGAAAAACGTAGAACATGACTCAGCTTATGGTACCTGATTGAGTGGACTCTTTGAAAGTGCTTCTCAGATGAATGGAAGCAATTCGAGTCAAAGATTATATTTAAAGAAAGCAAAAGAAATTGAAAGTGAAGGAAACGTTCTATGAAAGCGTGTTGTAAAAAATGTGCAAGTTCCAAGCGACGAGATTTATAATAACCTCCTCCTCACGGCAAAAAAAAATAACAAATCGAAGTCTTTTACTTACACAATAATATAGTAAAAAATGGTAAACTTTAAAATAAAGTTAGCACGGTATGGTATAATATATAGGAATTATCAGGAATTGAAAGCAGAACCTGCTTGGCACCAGACCAAATTGGATAGTATTGCAATTAAAAAATACGCCCGAGCTTCGGAAATATTTTTTTCACCATTCAATTTGTTTCGATGCCTAATTCAATCTAGCAATATCTAGGCTTTTTCAAGCACTACCTCGTATTTGAGAATTGTTTCCGAGGATTTGACAGGATTACATGTACAAATGTTTGGATAATTTCATGCTCAAATGAATACAAATTGGCCGAGTTTACGAGTATACGTTGATTAAACAAAACTGAGTGCATATTTAAATGTCCCGTGAGTGTTATTAACGGCGATTATTTCAGATTTGTGGGCAGCAGTTTCCACCTGCGCAGTTTGTTAGCAGTTATTCGAATCAATAAGTTGCCAATTTGGCATTCGGAATATCAAGATCTTTCCATTCGCTTATAATTTTTGCATCTCTCAAATTCTGATAGGTATTTCCTGTTCGCTTGTATTAACAAGGTATTGATTAAGATTTGACGAGTTTGTATTAATTTTACATCTACTCACAATGTTTAAAACTTCTCCGAAGTAGAACATCTCATAATTCAAGCTAAAATTCATTACGTATCTCAAGAATATTATGAAGGGAAAGAGCGCAGCCAAAGATGTGCTCACACACAACTTGTACTTTCTTCAGTTGTGATTAAGTTTAGTTTACAAAGAGATAACCAGGGTGTTCTGTTCAGCGTTTACTTTCACTTCTCCGTTACCTTCGCCAGTCATGTATTTATCATTTAGATGTTTCCACGCCTTTCAATAAACCTGCAGTATAATATTCAACATCAATTTCACCTAAACGTCTTCTGTTGTAGCCGGTGTAGTTAGGAAATTATTGACATATTAGTACACTGATATTGCCTAATACTATTCTATTGGCAACTGTCATATGGATGACTTTCCTATGACGTTGTCGTGATTTCGAGGTTTTGCAACAAATTATTAATCTTACCTTGGTAAGGAATCATTGAAAGTAAGAGGTCATATAGATAATAACAATTTCAAATAGTCACGTTTCTGCGTTGAGGCAGTACCATTTAGACTTTATTTGACACGATTCTCTTTATCGCATTGCATAATATTCAAGACCTAACCAACGAAATCTGTGCTATCGTTATCTACGTAATAATTTCAACAAATCTGACCACGCACAGACAAGCAGATAATAACCAATTGTACACCTTTTCAAGGTCGCATTAATACTAATTATCTTCACACGTGCTTCAGCACCTGTCACCAAATTCAATCATAGAAACCATATACGTTAGACATATTAGGTATATATGATACCTACTTAAGACGGCATATAATTTTTCAAGTACGATCCGACTTGACAACAATGAAGTAAATTACAAATAAAACCTTGGACTGTCTTTCCGCATAGCAAGAGGCTTAGTACATTATGACAATGGCCACACGCATTTATGACGTATCAAAACAAGTGTTGCTATGCGAAGTCTTCGTGAAAAATCTTGGTGGTGAAATCGGGCTTTGGCAAAACGCAGATTCAAGCCTAAATATGGTACTGAAGCCAACATATCGCTAAGTACTGTATATGAGCAAATTAGTAATTTTATTGATGCTAGTACCCGCACTGAATCAGCTGTTGACAATGAAGACTGCACAAAGGGAACTTATAAAAGTGACTAAACAGGAAAGGCATTCCCTAAACTACACATTATTACACTTTGTTGCAAATGACATCATGAAATTGTAGCAAAATTACATGTAGGTTAATCTAATATAACTTTCTAACGAATGGGTTCTGAGACTGGCCGGCACAAAAAGTTGGTTATAAGTCAGTCTACGCTAGGAAACAACCAACTCTTTGTAAACGATATTAATGTTAGATCCAAAAATACTTAACCAACGTCTAAAACTGTATCACAGGAGGTAGGCCACAAATCAATATTTTCGTACAAAATTACCGTCGCGTGTATTTACCCATTTAAGGGCAAAGGCGACACCTAGCCTAAATATAAACTTTCCCACGTTCCATGATGTCATGTCAACGGCCTTAAAAAAATATATGATAAAATCGTTTTCTATTCTGTCATGCTTACAAAGGAATATTGAATTCCACGTAAAAAATGGTATATTAGATTTACGTTGCATATCCAATACATTTTCATCGCCAAAAAGTTAGAATATTATAAATTTGGCAGCAAATAAATTCTTTTCAAGATTACACCTTAATGTTATGATGATTTTCAGTATCAGAATCATAGATAACTGTTGCCTCTCCAATATTCAGCACCTGTTTTAGCACTGAAGATAACTGAGAAACTATCTATCTGTCCTTGCTTTACTAATCATCGTACGATACGCAGCCAAATTTATTTCTGTTTTTACTCCTAGATCATCTTTGATCCATTATTAGTTTTGAAGGTAAACAGGTGTAAAACTACATTAGACTGTAGTTCTTTTCGCATCATCATGTCTTCCTCTTCTTGTCTTAATAAAGTATCAGCCGTTATCTCAACATATACGCCAGGTGTAAATCTAACTACGTGGGGCTACCTCGACGGAATGGCAGCAAGATGTGGAGCTGTGTCACAAACTATGCTCCACCTCTTTTCCTGTCCTCAGTGCCCCAAAACATGTAGCCAAAGTACACTAAATATGGACAGTATGGACACTAGACCTATTTTCTTAAATAATTACCTACGCTCCATTTTTAAAACGCGGCGACCACTCGTCTCTACACAGCATCCGCAACTGACAGCACCGCGAAAATCGCTTGGGATCTTGTCAATGAGCACGCGCTCAAACATACAAAACGGTACACTCACACAGACGCCTGTGTGAGTGTACCGTTTCGTATGTTTACTATGTAGTTTCTGTACTGTCCATATTTATACTGTGGCCAAAGTGACCTCTGTGCTGTCACCGATAACGCCATGGAAGTGGCGAAGTATAGGACAAGCAAAATTTGAATAACTGTCGTGCCAACGATACAAAGACCCCATCCATGCCTAGCTATATCATCTGAGATCTATAGTTTCTTCGGTGTTCTTATACTCTTATAGCCATATATGTCGGTAAAATACTCGCAAGTTATCATAAATCACAGGGTTTAATACTATTATATTCAAGTCAGTGAACTGTAAAATTGAAGCCTTTTCAAGTATCCTGGTCACGTAACAAAGCTTTAAATATCTTGGTTTTGACAAAGTCTTTTATTTTGCTAACGTTGTTCTTGCAGCCAATTTGGTCAATCTGTTCTTATGATATTTTCTTAAAATACCTAACTTATCTTCAAACACAGGCTAATTCTAAGTCATGAATAAATTTTAAATAAAAAAATATTTGTAATTGGATGAAGTTTTCTCTTTTAAGTAAATGGCTGGATACTAAAATAGAAAGCACTTGAAAAAGTAATCGCATCTTCAAGTAAAGTACAAAATCAAATCAAAACATTAACTTAAGAGATGCAAATGATATCAGAAGGACAACGAGTAATACCTAATGAGGTGTGTTCACTGTGTTCTTGGAATTATAAACAGCTTCCTGTACCTACTCATTGTCAAAGACTACATAAGAATCATCGCGAGGACTTGATACGGCCGTCAATCTATCAAACTTTTGAAAGACGAGAATAAAAACTATACACCGAAGAATATGTAAAGCATTACACACCTCAAATAAATATTCCACTCCCGAACACAAAAACTTCACTTTTAGCACAGGCCACACAATTTCTAAATCGCAAATCAAAACACAGAATCACTAATCACCACACAAAACTCCCACATTCCGAGTATTCAGTACCCCCTCTCCCCGAACCGCACTGGTCTGTGAACGCGGTAATCTGCGCAAGAGCACGCAAGCTTCCGTCCGTAACGCACACCCACCACAAACTGACTGAGCAAAGTATGAGCGAGCGAGGAAGCGGGTGGCGATTGAAATGTTCCAGTAGATACTGCCTGACGGAATGTAGATGTTGATTTCGCGCGATTGGAGTCGAAAATAATTATGCTTCGAAGTTATCGGTAGTATTACTTACCTAAGGCACAGATTTCTGAATAGTTACGGTCTATTAATTTTAGCAATTAGTTTTAGGACATGGTTAGCCGACAATCTATTGCTGCTGGCTAACTAAAGAACTAAATGTTTACCTGAAAGAGTTTATAGCTCGAAACGATCAATCGGGATGTGAAAATTATTTTTGCAATGTTATTTCCAAACATGGCCTTTTGACTTCCAGGATTTTAGATTTCAATAAAGTGATACTGGGGTTTTCCTGTAAAGAACTAATCTGTTATGACTCGGAAATGGACACGATAAGCGAGTGAGTGATTCGCCCCCTATAATGCAACATGGAGAGACATCAACATTATGTACTTTGTGGCAATGTGTAAGTATTATGATTATGACAGTTCCTGCGTATTTGTTGTATTCGTCATGGACACCAATGGTCTAAACGCTTATTACTTGCAACGGATTCCACGTATCGGTTGCCATCCGCCGCAGTCATGCCGTCACGCATGAGTAACGAGGTCCTGCCACTAAGTGTAAATGGGGATAGAAGGTCCAGGCCTAATAGCCGCTATTAGGGTCACTCACCATATGAGGCCAAGGTTTCAAAGTCTTGAAAAACGAGCACATGAAAGTACATACGAATTCATTGCTATTTTCTGAAGTCGGCACAGGATCAATATTGCAATAGTTAGTTAAAAACGTCAGCAAGGCTAGTAGGGTTGGCTGCAGATATTCCTGAACCAATCATCTCAACAGTTTAACGAAGGAATTGAACCGAATACCTGAGCAAGGATAGCGATAAAGGCATCAATGATGCTCAGTGTTTATTGACGTGGTTTCAATGCATTGTATAAAATGGACCTCCTGTACATATCTGTTTAGTAAACCTGCGCACACGCACGACACAGAACTAACAATGATATGCTCATCGCGTCCAGATTTAGAAGATAGTTTCACGGATAAGCCTACGCTGGGCAGCGTAAGCCCATTTATATAATCTAAGTTTATAAGGAAAATAGAATGAGGTTGTCTTCTCAATGAATTTATCCTAGACATAGTTTTGTGAGGCCCAACTCAAAAGGTGATCAAGCATTCATTTAAGTTAGTGATTCCATTCTTCTGGTTGGCCAGGTCTAGAATTATGAATACAGCATTACAAATTCGCAGGCAATTGAGGCGTTTAATTCCCGAATTTCTGAATTCCATGATACAAACAAAACTTTGCTATAACTTGGAAAACAAACGCAAATGAAGACCCCTAAAATTAGAGCAACGGCTATTCGACCGCAAGTATTCCGTCAAGCGTGAAAGATATAATAAGAGCAGCTACACGATATCTGGAAGCGAACATTCACGGTTTAACTAATAGGAGCACGTGGCAAACATGACTAATCAGCGTGTAAGCATCAAATTTTAACGCGGATCCCAACAATTAGGATTTACATGCTACTGTCCTGATTAAAACTACAGATTTTGAGCGAGAGCGTTCATATTTTCTGAAATGAAACGTACCTTTGCATTTGCATTATATCAGAATTGGAAGGCACAAAAGTAGCCAAGTAGAGATAGAAAGATTCGTTCATAATTTTAAGAATAGATCCTTCAAACCAACTTTTATGTCACCCATAAGATTGGCTTGCCTAGATACACGTACTCAGCTACTCTCTATTACCCATTTTTATGATTTTGACCAGTATGTATGTGGGTATCTATGTTCATCTATTCCCACATAACTTCAAAACTCATCATAATTTGACAAATGAAGTATCGTTGGAAGCGTTTTGATTGTCCGCTGGTTATAGGCTATATGACGTAACATTAAATTGATAGAATCCTCTAGATGGCATAAAGTCAGGTTTTTTTTTTATGATGCCGTTTTGGGTACCTATCAAATGAAAGGGCTTAATTAGCACATTTCAAATATACATGTATTATAACACCAAAATTATTTAAATAAAAATATAAGTTATAAAAACCCAACGACGATAAAAACGTCAACTAAAAATGTACCAGACACAAAATAAAAATCCGGGAGTCACACGTAATCTGTTTGATGTATGCTTTCAAAGGTTTACCGTTATGAGTACGACCTCTATCATCATTGACTATCCTACTATCTAGACAATACCTCGTGTTTCCAATTCAAATCAAAATCGATTCAATTTGATTTCTCGCCCAAATGTCACGCGAAACCGATTCCAAATCCGACTAGAGGTTAGGCTTTCTAACTTTATGAAATAATAATCTCTATGTTATTGCGACCCGAAACTAGGAACTATGATAACAATACTAGCGTAAAATGAACTTTGATATTCTAGATTTAGAGAAACGAGATTTATCGAAAATAGATTTGAAACTAGTTCTATGTTTTTCCAATATGAACTGAGAATGGAAGGAAAAGTTCAATGAGATTGCCTCTTATGAGAACAAAAGCCAGTCTCACCATATTTTCGAAGTCGTGATCATAATTTGGTTTTCTGCCACCAACATCCAATTATTTAGAAATAATATGTTGGATTTGGATCTCATAATGACAGTTTTTACTTCTGTTTATTCTTCATTAAAAAAACCCTTAACACAGGTGAAGGTCAAAAGCAACCGCATGATTTTGTAGTAGAGCCAAAGGTCGTGTTATTGAATAGTTAAATTAGACGACACTGAACCTGAAAGGTTCATGGCCGCTTTTTCAATGTCCGAAGCGACACTTGCAGTTTCCAAGCTAATTACGGAAATAATATTCGTGTGAATGTAATAATAATAACAAAACACATGCCTAGAATTCATAGAGGGTTGAGCATTCAATCTGCCTAACCGTTTCCCAACTACGTTGGGGTCGGCTTCCAGTCTAACCGGATGCAGCTGAATACCAGTATTATACATGGAGCGACTGTTTATCTGACCTCCACAACCCAGTATCTGAGTAATACGACACCCCTTGGTAAGACTGGTTGTCAGACTTTCAGGCTTCTGACGACCCGTAACGACTGTCAAAGATTCACGAATGACAGCCGGAACCATCGGCTTAACGTGCGTTCCGAGGCACGGAGGAGTCACGGTATGTAAAGATGGTCACCTATCCACAGACCAACCCCGGCAAGCGTAGCTTAACCTGTTGGGTCGATCCGTGCGGCTGTTATTACTTAGCCACGAACTCCTCAAAAGGTTGAGCATTGATGGTAATTTATAATCACTGCCGTGGCTCAGCTTGGGAAAGGCTATGTTCAGTAGTTGTTTACAGTAGGCAATGATGATACAAACACTGTCCAAAACAATATTTTTGGTCCAAAAATTCACTTTAGAAGTTTATCTGACCCAGCAATCCTTGCATGAGAAACTACATCAATTCCAACCACATCTCTTGAGGCCAATTAAGTGGAATGCACGTTTTTTGTCTTCACATTCTTACACGAGGAGTTCCGAAGACTAAGACAAACAAATACCAGTGTTATTTATAAGTCCTACGAGTACAATATAAGGCACGAGCTCAGGAAGCCACATACAGCAATAATGTTACGAGTTTAGCTCGCAATAGTCCGTAACAAATAGTACAATGTAGATGATAAGATTATTAATGTACAATAACTAACCCACTTTCTTCGATATGCTATTAAAATTCTGATTTACTGTAATGATCTGGAATAACAAGTATTTTCTTGGGTCTAAATGGCGTAAATGGGTCTTCTCGAGTGTAGATGAAGTCATTGAAGAGAAGAAAGCAATTGGATATACATGCAATGATACATTGCATTCCTAAAACTCAGAGCGATGATCAAAATTTTTTCGAGTTTGAAATCGACCAAAGCAGACCAAGAGAAAAGTAAGGCATGTCAGGAACTTAAATACTCAAGTTATTTTACTACTTTTCTTGAAGCGAAGCATCTGGTTATAACCCATCGCAGAATCAACTTTCTGGGAAGTTAATTTGTTAATGCGAGATTTCAAATATTATGACGCGTTAATGTTCCGTATACATGATTAATGTACAAGGTTCAAAAAATAATGTTATCTGAATGCTAACAAGGAACTGATAAAACGGAGTGCCTACAAACCATTCGAGGGTCGCACTCATAAGTGATGATGTAAGTATACGTATTACGTTATCTATAACGCCACCATAATTAATTCTAATTACTTTTCGTGTTTAGGACATAACACTACTGTCAGACATGATGGATTGAAACTTTGGGGACTGGCTTCGACTTTTTAATTAACCGTCTTTCTAATTATTTTCCGTTTTTTCGTTGTGATTATTTAGATAAAGCCATCGTAAATTATTTACCGTCTGATCATAGTGGACAAACGGTAACTTTTAAATTTAGAACACCTATTCAAAAAGTGCAAATACAAATTAGACCAATAACAACTGGCAAATTAAATAGATTCAATAGTACCCTAAATAATAAGTTAAATGCTCTGGGCCCTAATATGGACGATGCAAATAAATTGTATGAGGATTTCTTTTCAGCAGTGCACACTGAATTCAACAAAACTTTTGAAAAGAGAACAAAAAATATTTGCCCTAATTTTATTTTTAGTGACTGGGCAACTAGAGGTATTAGGATAAGTAGGGAAAGACTGTTCGAGCTGTATGGCCTTAAGCCTTACATTAATACTGAAACTTTCAACAAGTATGTTGCTACATATTCCAAAATTTTTAGAAATACTTGCAAGATAGCTAAAGCTCTGTATATTAGCAACAAGATTAAATCAGCAGAAAATAAAATAAAAACAGTTTGGAAAGTTATAAATAATGAAACTAATAGGAACAAAGTACGAAACACTGAGTACAAATTGGAGACTTCACGTGGTGCCATTAGCTCTAACTTAGAAGTAGCGCAAGAATTTGTACATTTCTTTACTAATATACCATCTAAAACGACAGAAGCTTTAAATTCCTCACCCGATGTCTCAATTAATTTATTAAGAGCGAACGTTCCAGGCTGCCCGGTTGAATTTCAATTTAAACATATAAACCCTATGATAGTTATAAAAGCTTTTCGGCAAATTAAAATCAAATTGACCGAAGATCTATGGGGATTATCTATCAAAGTTTGTACATCCATAATCGAGACTATAGCACCGTACTTAGCTTTAATATTTAATTTGTGTGTGGATCAAGGAGTCTTCCCGGATTTAATTAAATACAGTAAAGTTATACCACTTTTTAAATCTGGGGACAGTAAAGACACTAACAATTATAGACCAGTATCTGTGCTGCCGGTATTCAGCAAGGTTTTCGAAAAGGTAATGCTCAATCAAATGCTTAATCATTTTAACGCCAACCAAATCTTGCACGATCAGCAATATGGTTTCACCAAAGGACGTTGTACAACTGACGCTGGTGTCACCTTATTAAAACACATATTTACAGCGTGGGAGGAGGCCCAAGATGCCATAGGAATCTTTTGTGACCTCTCCAAGGCATTTGACTGCGTGAGTCATGAAACCTTGCTCTTGAAACTTGAGCATTACGGACTAGGTAAACTTGCGCTCAGTTTAGTAAAATCTTATTTAAATGATAGACAGCAGCAGGTTCAAGTAAATGGTGTCCATTCAATCGGTTTAAAAGTAAAAATGGGCGTTCCACAAGGCTCGATATTGGGTCCTTTCCTCTTTTTAGTATATATTAATGATCTACCCCATTTATTAAAAAACCAACCACAAATGGTGTTATTTGCTGACGACACTTCCTTAATTTTTAAGATAAATAGACGTGCATCAAATCTTGACGACGTAAATAACGCCCTACTGCAGGTTCAAAATTGGTTCACTGCTAATAATTTAGTATTAAATGGGAAAAAAACTAAATGCATAAGATTTGCTTTACCAAATGTTAAAAGTAGTGATTGTGACATAGTATTGAATAAGGAGAAACTAGAATTTGTCGATAAAACTGTTTTCTTGGGGATCACGCTCGATTCAAGGCTGCAATGGGGTCCTCATTTAACATCTCTAGCAGGACGGCTAAGTTCAGCAGCATATGCTGTGAGAAAAATCCGTCAATTTACTGACGTAGATACCGCGAGGCTAGTCTATTTCAGTTACTTTCATAGTATCATGTCTTACGGTATTTTACTATGGGGACGGGCTGCAGATATCGAGTCTATTTTTATTCTGCAGAAGAGAGCCATCAGAGCAATATATCGTCTCCGCAGACGCGATTCTCTAAGGGATCTGTTTAAAGATATTAACATCATGACGGTACCTTGTCAATATATCTATGAAAACATCATGTACGTAAGGAAAAATCTAAGTCTTTTCAGTAAAAGAGGTGATAGACACAATTATAGGACTAGAAATAGGGACCAATTAGTTCAACCGGGTTTCAGACTGGCTAAAGTAGACTCATCCTTCATGGGGTGCTGTTTAAAATGTTATAATAAAATACCTTCCCACATACTCCAACTGAACGAAACGAAATTTAAATCATGTATAAAACGCACACTATGCTGCCAAGCATATTATAAGTTGGGGGATTACATCGCTGATAAAAATGCTTGGCTCAGCGCTGGTCCAGCTCCACAAGGGCGCATAAACTAATTGATTAGCATTCGAAAATATTGTTGCAGCTGCTGAAGATTGTAAAACTATCTTTTCCTTGTATAAATTCAATCTCTTTGTATTGTATAATTGCATATCACATGTGTGAGCACTGTGACCATGTTGTACATTCCATAAAGCTACCATTTACTGGGTACGTCTTTCATTGACTTGAATGTGCTCTGGCAGCTGAGAGTATGTCATGCTCACTCAAATGTCTCGCTGATGGTGGCGTGTGTGTTGGATCATTAAGTTCCCTTCAAAATGGTTGAGCTAAATGGTGCTGATCCATGCGTCATGTTCGTGAACGGGCGCCGTCAGTAGGGACTGGTCATCTCTTAGCTGCCACGGTTTATTTTATTTTAATTTATTTAAATTTTTAAATTGTTATTATATTTTTATTACGGACGCTTTTAACGTGCACGTCTTTCTACATTGTTCTCACATGTATAAATTCAACACGAATGATGTAACCAATATTTTGTAACAATATTTTGATTTAAAAGAGTGTCCGTGGAGTTTCTTGCCTGTTCTTCTCCATAGGTACCTACGCTTTGGAATGGGCAACTAGCTTCATTTTTCTGACTGACCGACCCCTTGACAATTCAAAAGTACCTGTAATTGGTTTATTTGAAATAAATGCTTTGAGTTTGAGTTGAGTTTGAATTACAATTTCAGTAAGTGGTTCGGAGATAATTGGGACATTTCAAAGACGAAATAAAACTTTTGGGCAGTTTGCGTATTTCCGTCTTCATCAAGACATTTTAACCTTTATCTTTGAAGGTTTCAGGATAGTCATTGTTCTCGTAAAAGTCAGTTAAAAAGGGAAAAAATAAGTCAAACTCAAGTCGCCGTCAGTACACAGATGTTTTGTACCGTCCTCGTCCTAAACCCGACGTCTAGTAAAGCTCAGCTTAAGAGTTGAATTATCGTGCAAACCATGAGAACAGAGGAGAATGGTAAAAACCAAAGTTGCCCGTCTAACTGGAATTTCTGTGTTCTTATAAATCAAAGAGGAAAGTCAATAGTACTCAACCTAGGCTTCCAACAAAATAAAAAGTTAAGGAAACTGAGCCAAGGACCTCTCAAACAGTTTCTGACCCAAATTACAAGAGCTTTCATGAATTATTTTAACGACTTCCGATTCAAATTATATCGGAGCGTAGAACATGATGCGATACGATTTATTTTTACCGACGATTAGGGAAGTAGCGGAAGAATGAAATGATTTGATGGCATCATCAAAGCGTTTTAAGACACACCCAAGTTATTGAACCCCACGAAAGGAAGTTTTGGCGAAAAGTATTCGATTTTCGTCCACTAATTAAATAGTATTCAAACACGAAACGTGTCTATCAAACAAAATAGTTTTTGATACTAAAAACAGTAAATATCGTATAATCAATAGATGGTAGGTACCCTGCTATTTAAATTTTTAAACAGTTCCAACGCTTGCTCTTTAATTAGTTGTACGCCCCTTCACCCCAGGTTACTTCTCTAGTTTTACTTCATACGTTAATTTTCATAAGTTTGAGGCTTGAGGTCAGTGACCGACCATCTAGCCTACCTTTGCGAATAAAGAATTTGCCCATTTTGGGTGAGGTAGGAGTGACATGCTAAGTTGTTTTAGGCAAAAGAAACTGACAGTGAAAGTCTGAAAGACATAGCTGGAAGAGTAACGAAGACCATTAGCGATTTGCAACAAAAAAGTGAAATAACGATGTTAATCTAACTATTCTATCCACTCACTTTCGCACTACGAGACGAGGCGAACGAATAAAAATGACATCCGTGCATCAATTTTGGCGCTCCAACCGAACACAAAAGCCGAAACGTGTTATGACCCTTCTTAGCAACGCCATTCTTATTACGCAATGTCGTCGACACATCGGGCACATGTTTCTCAAGCAAATTGAACCGTTCGGCGGTCACATGTGGACGTGAGGCTGGCTAATTGGCGTCAATTCTCACTTCATTGACCCAGGGTGAGGGACGTATAGTATCGAATGTCGAACGATGTCGATTCGGTAGGCTGGCGCTGATAAATGCCGCGACATTGACGTTAGGTTAGACGGTATATTCTATATCTAAGCGTAGAAATTTCTCGTTCGACTGCGGTATTGAGGGTTTCGGTACGGTACCAAACTCGAATGTCTCTTACATTCAGATCAATTATGCAGGCTTGGAACGGAACACACAACACGACCTTGCTTTATTAGCCACAAAAGTCCATTCATACTTTGATATTGGCATCGAAATATTATGCTAGTTTCCGTGGTTCGCTTTGAAATTGGGCGTGGTTTGCTTTGGAATCGGTACGAGTAAAATTCCGGTATCAATCGTTCTTTGGCAATAGTATTAAATCTGCCCCTTCTGTGTTTTTGTGGGGTCTTTTAAAGCCTCCTTTCTTTGAAATGCTTAGGGTTACATCATAACTTTTACGTACATTTTTAATAGTTCAACATGTTTTTTTTTTCTAAAGGTGTCGTTCGGTTTGGGTAGGTAACAAATTTTTTGCGCGTCGTTTTCCGAATCCATTCAAAATTCCAATATTATTATTACACAAACGAATACAAATAACAAAATAACTGGTTGAACCCATATCTTGGGAGTGAATCCTAAAAATGAGTTTTATTTATTTTGTCAATTGATAAATGGTTTTAACTAACAAAAACGTTTGGTTTGAGTCCTAATCAGATCCATTTGGACCCATTCTTCTTCCTAGCATGTCAATGGCAATCTAAATAGAGTCAGCCAGAATTTGGCTAAGAGTTTGGCATCATTCATCAGTTCCTGTAACGTACAGGCAACAGGACACAAAGTGCCCCATTGTTTGTGGGACAGCACCAAAAAGATCTACACTGCAGTGCGGAGTCATCTGTGAATCTCGACCTGAACAGGTTTTCCTTGTTTTGGCCTACCTGAGTCCGGAGTCTATTTAAAGACTACCAAGTAAGGATCAGTGGGTCGTCTTAGTAAGCAGACTCATTGACAAACTTAAGTAGGAAGGAGTATGTACACAAATGTTTTGAGAAAATTGTGAAAGTTATTTTTCAAAAGCTGTTTTATTATTACAAACAACATCATGACTGTATTCCCTGAACGGTTAGAACCTAAAGTATACCTACATTTTGCCAGTTACATTTTGAATTTTACTCAATAACAATAAGGTAGGTATTTTATGCACATTTATTATGATAGAATAGAATAAATTATTTGATTAACATTAACTCATCACATGAATAATAAGAATATGCTATGAATCTAATGATTGTTATAACTAGGTATAAGAATGTTCTGGAAACAATAGAGAACCCAAACAATACATGTTGTAGTTTATATAAATGGCGCTAATTAGAAGTTTCAAAAAATTATAAGTTTTCCTGTCGGATAAATCTGTACGCAAAATACACACTTTGACGTGGAGTTGCGGATACCAGCCCGTATTACCTATTACCTGTCGGATACATAAAATTAATAAGCTACTGCAAACTTTTTGCTAATTTCGAGACACAGTGGCCATTGTGATTAGTAAAAAAACTTGCAAGTCAAGAGTTAAGATGGAATGGAGCTCTGAAATTGGTAACATGTAATGATATAACTTAAAAATATAAATTACTAGCCTAGCTTGCGTTGCATAGCCTTTTTCATTATATTTTTTTGTTAGTAACCTTCTCCGGCGCGCACGCAACTTACCAAAGTTTCATCACGATCAGTCAAGCCATTTTAGAGTTTTTGTGAGATGAATGCATGGCAATTGATTTTTATATGTAGATATCCATATTGATTGTGTTAAGCCTAACGATTTAACTTCACCATGCATGGGTTTTTGCAGAAAGTAAGAAAATTTAATTAGTAAGTATAATATTTAAGACATAAATTAACTAAAACATAGAGCCCAATCAGTTGATTTGAGTATGATCTATGTACTAAAACAATTTTTATTTTCCAAAAAGGTTTTTCTAAATGACAGTGATTCAAAAACCAGTAGGACAAGTATGTAGCAATAGTTTGCCAAATGTCAATAACTACTGGAAACTATAAATAAGGGTAATTTACATATTTATACACAAAAAAGTTACTTTTCAAAAACTTAAAGGTTACTTAGTCCAAAGTTTTTTAATCACAATCTAAATGATATTTTAAAATAAATTATCGAGTCACCCTTTCCCACGTACAATATCATCAGATATTGTAGTGATTCATCGGCGGGAAGTCGGCATTAATTTTGCTACTGGAAAACTGGTTACTACATGGCATCGAGAAGATATAAATTCTAACAAGGTTAGGTCAATGGAGTAAATTTAATTAAAGAGTATACAGCCAACAATGATCACGGGGACGTATATTTCCTCGTAATAATAAAATTATTGTCATATATGTCACGTTTTGCTGCAAAGGCGGAGCCGTGCCGACAAGCTTGGGCGATGGCGGTCAAGTAACGGCGGCTTCCTTTTCAAACTTTAAATCACATCTCACTCGCTCCAACACCAAGTGAGGAAATATTAAAGCATTTTTTTAGATAATAATGAAAGCTTACCACATGACAACGATAGATTACATCAATTTTCGACATTCACTCACAACACAAAACACTTGGCATCCACGAATCACGATTCAGTTTGACAGGCAATGACAGGCAGTCACTCGCTTCGATACTAGCGCCACGTATTGGACTTGAATGAAGTTAGTAACATATTGCAGAACTGCCAACATGCAGCAAGTACTGTTTTTTTTCGGATATTAAATAGAGGGAGACAGGAATCAGATTCCGAGTTTGCTGATATTCTCGTCTCTTGCTCTAATTTGTCGGTACAACAAGTTAGAATTTTAGATTACATCTATTTATAAACACAATTAAATAATCTAATAATCTGTTTAATTACAATTATTGCATGATTTTTTTTATATAAAAAAGCGAAAAGATTAGATTTTTTGTGTTTGTTTGTAATGAATAAACTCAAAAACTACTGTACCGATTCATTAAAAAATTCTTTCATCATTTGAATGCTATATTACCACTGAGTAATATAGGCTATTATTTATAATGATATCATGTGGGCAAAGTCACTGTCAGAAGCTGGTTGCACAATAAAGTCGCTTTTAGTATCTGTCTGTGTGACAGCGTTGTTCTTCTAAACTACGCAACGGATTTTGATACGGTTTTCAGGCCCCTATTTCCCATTGGGTACTCTAGATATGTACCTAGAGCCCCGTGATCGATAAGGCCCCCCTAGTTTCTGTCAAATCACCAAATCATAACCGAAATTAATACCAAAAAACGGGCCAAGAGCGAGTCGGAACACGCACAATGAAGGGTTCCGTAGTTATTCCAAGAACAAACTTAACATTGTAGTTGAGTAACTTGTTGAGACCTCTGTTCTCAACATCGCCGCGCGCTGGCAGCAGTGAACGAGGAGTGCGGGGACAGCGGTGAGTCAGCTGGACTCAAGGCCAATCGCGGGCCCCCACGCCTTGGCAGTCAGCTGTTCCTCACCTTCACGCACGACCGCGCTTACGCGTTTTATTAACGTCCTAATTTTATGTTTGCTTTTTAACCGACACCGTTGCAATTTCCTTCTTTGCATAATAAACCTTTAAGTTATACAGTCCACTCATCTTTAACTCATTAATTGAGAAGTACAATGCTTCAAAAGAGATTAACCAGTTTGTCGCTGATGACCATAAAATGTGATATGCTCAAAAGAGTAGATTTTGAAGAGGTTAGTTTGCCCATCTCAAATCTAGAAGGGTACCTCTTCATCAACAAAGAATTTTAAGTACCTACTAACCTATAAATGCTAAAGGGGTTAGTTTTGTGGATTATATTTTTTATATGTATTCATTAATGTGACTGTAAAGAAATAAAAATAAATCTAGAACTTGCTTATCTACATACTTTCTTTGCCTATTCTAACAAAATACCGCTCTATCAAGGTTACAGGGGCCCCATTTTCCTAATGTGCCCAGGACCTCCAATAGGTTAAAAATGGCCCTGACGGTTTTTCACTGTCATCTGGAGAATTTATTGAACTGCGTTGCGCATTTTTTTACATGATAAGTTTATGATGGGATATGTAAGTGTACATTTCCACTGGCGAAACATTCACAACAAAACATGTTGATATCTCTAATTCTTGTCAAACATTGCATGGAACATTGACAAAAAAAAGAGATTTCAAGAAATTTTGTTGTGAATGTTTCGCCAGAGCAAACGCACAGTTAGGCTTACTTACGGACATTGTATTGAAAAAAAAAAACATAATAGTAAGTATAGGTCATTAGCGTGGAAGCTTTTAAAAATTGCTGTTTTCTGGAAATATTCACCGTTGACGTTTGCGTTACTCTTCTGGCAATAACCATGGCTTATAACCAATAGGTGAAAACGGGACCCTATTACTCAAGGCCAATTTCACCTACGAAACTGAACGCAATCACCACATCTAAACCGCGTTCAACAGCTCAAAGTCAAAGTCAAATAATTTATTTCAATTAGGCACAAAAAAAAGCGGCCAAGTGCGAGTCGTACTCGCCCATGAAGGGTTCCGTACCAGCAAGTAACATTGAATGAAAGGTAAATTGCGGTTTACGATTTATGACGTATTAAAAAAAAACTACTTGCTAGATCTCGTTCAAACCAATTTTCGGTGGAAGTTTACATGGTAATGTACATCATATATTTTTTTTAGTTTTATCATTCTCTTATTTTAGAAGTTACAGGGGGGGACACACATTTTACCACTTTAGAAGTGTCTCTCGCGCAAACTATTCAGTTTAGAAAAAAATGATATTAGAAACCTCAATATCATTTTTGAAGACCTATCCATAGATATCCCACACGTATGAGATTGATGAAAAATTTTTTTTTGAATTTCAGTTCTAAGTATGGGGAACTCCAAAATTATTTGTTTTTTTTCTATTTTTGTGTGAAAATCTTAATGCGGTTCACAGAATACATCTACTTACCAAGTTTCAACAGCATAGCTCTTATAGTTTCGGAAAAAAGTGGCTGTGACATACGGACGGACAGACAGACAGACATGACGAATCTATAAGGGTTCCGTTTTTTGCCATTTGGCAACGGAACCCTAAAAAGGCTCTTTTGAACGTCAAAAACAAAAAATAGAATTGATTCTAGTCGCCCCTTCCAAAAGGTAGTTTTCGTATGGAGAAGAATGGGCAAGAAACTCCACCGTTACTCTTTTAAAATGTTTTACAATATTTGTATACATTAATTATATTATTATATGTGATGACGATGCACCTGGAATAAGATTACTATACCACGATAGGTGAAAATAATTAAAAATGAAGCAATGACAGAAAAAATAATTATGTAATTGATACATGGTGTTCACATATTTACAAGCATTGTAAAAGTAGGTACCTATACGATATTCCTAAAAAAAATTACAAGTGATACTAATTAGTCAGTGTGTGAGTTCAAGTAATAACAGAATGTAAAAAAAAATGTTATAATATTTAATTATACAATTAAATTAGCAACCAGTTTTATTTTGTCTAGGTGTAAGTTTCAATATTCTAGCATGCTGGGGCTACATTGTGGCGTTATCGCAAAATATTCTTCGCGCGCTCTCTGTTGCTCAGCGAGACGTCAAGCAGTGTGCGAGTGAGAGCGCGCGATGTTTAAAACGCGACAATGTAGCCCTAGCTTAAAAATTATAACAGTCACCAGCCCTTGAGGTTTAGATGTGCTTATCGCGTTGAGTTTTATCCGTTCGGTTTACCTATCACATGGCTAATGTAGCCAGGTGAAATTTTCATAGAATACGTAATGTCAAAGTCAAAGTCAAAGTCAAATCATTTATTTCAAATAGGCCCATGTATGGCACTTTTGAACGTCAAAAATTACAAAATAATAAAATTGATTCTAGTCGCCCCTTCCAAAAGGTAGTTTTCGTATGGAGAAGAATGGGCAAGAAACTCCACCGTTACTCTTTTAAAATGTTTTACAATATTGTTTGTATATGTACAGACGCCAGCACATCAAGCTACCCGAAACTGTCAAATTTTCCCAATCAACTTTGAACCTTAGACGTCAGCGATAAAGTTGAAAATCTATTAAATAAATTTGACAGATTATAGTAGCTTGATGTGCTGGCGTCTGTACGTACATTTGTTAAATAATAATTATTATTATATGTGAAGAAGATGCACCTAGAATAAAATTACAATACCACAATAGGTAAAAACAATTACAAATGAAGCAACGATAGATAATTTAATTTGTGATAGATACATGGTTCTCACATATTTACAAACATTGTAAAAGTAGACGATTTTCCTAAAAGGACATGTCCTAAAATGGTTTTTTATTATTCAATAATTCTAACCAGGATAAGTTAATTATATTTGGATAGACACCCCAAAAACTAGTGGTTCTAACTATATCATACATTTTTAAAGACCTCCAATTTTGAGAAAAAACGTTTTTTATTTTAGTTAGAATTTACTACTAAAACGAACAAACCTTTCTAATTATCTAGGATAATATAGTGAACACACCCCATAAAATAGTAAACTTGTCAAAGTTGACACATGTTACTGTCATTACTGTCAATTCATTGAGAGTAATGACAGTACTATGTGTCAATTTATGTCATATTGACATAATCAAATAGTAAACTTGTCAAAATTGGCACATGTTACTGTCATCACTGTCAACTGATTGACAGTAATGACTGTACCATGTGTCAATTTATCTCATATTTGTCATAGTTACCATCAACAAATAAAATGTTTGTACTTTAAATAGTTTATAATTTTTCTCTTAAATGGAGGGGTATAAAAATATTATTTCAGTGGTTCCTAGTTCCATATTTTGTCGTTTTTATTTAGATGTAGTTTGATGCTGGTTAGATTTTTCTCGGAATAAAAAACCAACGTCCCTACAAAAAGCGGACATCTCCTTTTACAATTAATAAGTCAGTGTGTAAGGAAGTAATTACAGAATGTAAAATCAATGTCATAAAACACAAAATAATAAATTTTACAATTACATTAGCAACCAGTTTGATTTTGTCTTGATTCTAAATTGTCCTATGGAGCAGGACCAGCATGTTTCCAAGCACTCTTATCTTGGATATAATCCTCTAATTTGTAATATGCTTGTTTACAAAGTGTACTTTTTATATGAGTTTTAAATTTTCTTTCATTTAATTGCAATATGTCACAAGGTATTTTGTTGTAACATTTAACACAGTACCCCATAAAAGATGTATGTACTTTAGATAACCTGAAAAATGGTTGATCTAGTTTATCTTTATTTCTAGTATTAAAATTATGTCTATCACTTATTTTATTAAAGAGATCTGGATTTTTCCTTACATACATAATATTTTCATAAATGAATTGGCAAGGTACCGTCATAATATTAATCCTTTTAAAAAGTTCCCTGAGAGATTCGCGACGGGGTGCGCCAAAGTTCACCTAAATTTTCAACTCCGATAATTGGAAATCCGAAAATGTTCTTCCTAACATTTTTCATCCTAACAATCACAATTCCTAACTACTCTGTCTCTAATGTTCATAATTCCGAAGCATTCAACTTCATAATGTCAGTAGTAATAAACATCTATTATACTTTTATTTGTTTCCCTATATTTTCTCAACATAACCATCTTTTATACTATTATTCAAAGTCATATCTTTTTGTTTAGATTTCTTTTTATTCATAATAATCCATAGGTTAGGTTAGGTTAGGCAAAGATATCCATAGGTTAGGTTAGAACTGTGACCAACTACGCGCGAGCCGAGCGAGCGAAGCGAGCGGTGCCGCGGCAGCGGCCGGCGAGCGCTACATCGAAATTAGTCGCGAAACTTTTCTAAGTATTTTTTTCATAGTGGCCCCAAGAAACGAATCGTTGCAAAATCGACTCCACGTAGTCTTGTTTGCCCTACCCCTAGAGTGTTATTTAAAATCGCGAAGGCGCGGAGGGGCGAGGCGGCCCGCAAGCTGAGGAGCAGGTGGTTTTAACGCCCGCCGCCGAGGCTGAGGCTGGCAGCAAGCCGAAGCTACGGTGGTGAGCGTTAAACACATCTGCGACGAGCAGCTCGCGTGGGATCGCCGGAGCCCCACAACGCCGGAGCCGTGACAGAAACCATGCCTGCTGCATGTTGCATGCTGCATGCTTGCTTGCATGCTTGCATGCTGCATGCCTGCTGCATGCATGGTCATGATCATTATGCGTAAACAAATTTATGCTTTAGAATTTGATTAAGTTATGCGTACATATAATTAGGATAAACAAAATTATGCCATGTTATATTATGTCTAAAGTTTTTATGCAAATGGATAGGGAACCGTTTTGTAATCACAAGAAATAGTTTAAAAACAAACCTTTTCCTTTAAAGCATCTGGTTCATGATTATGTTCTTGGTGCGGACCTTCCAGCAATTTATACTTATTGACTTCCTTATCGAAAGTAGTGATTAATCTCGCCTAACACTTATACTTTTTGTTGCTTCTTAATTCACACGCCCAATATTGTTTACCCACTGTTATTCGGTTTTTTTCATATATAAATCCATGTACGTCTAATTTTAATCCTCCGCGACTGGTTTTAAATGATTTTAAACAATTTTCCTCCATATTAATAAAGCATTAACACAAACATGCACGTAATAATGATAATACACCGACATGAACTTAGCAATAGACACAACACAGTACGTTATGTAAAGCATACCCCCAAATAATAAATAATCAAACCCTCAAATTAAAACTATAAATATCATCTTCTACCCACATATATTTTTTATAACACTTGGTAAATGTTTCTTTCTGAGTATGAGTGAAAATATTATGGTAATTATGTTTAGGGATAAAAGCGTTATGATAAAAAACAGTAGGAGTTTAAATATATTTACATTAATGATATTATTAATTACAATTTTCGGAAACATGAGTGTTATGAACATCGCCGGTAGTACTACAAATAGTATGAATGAAAACTTTAGGATGAAAAATTTTAGGAAGAGTGATCATTCGGATTACAAATCGTTAGGAAGAACAATTTCGGGTAAAGAACTGTAGTTGAGCCAATATGGACCCTTCGCGACGACATAGGTTATAAATGGCTCTGACAGCCCTCTTTTGTAAAATAAAGACGGATTCAATGTCAGCAGCCCGACCCCACAGTAAAATGCCATATGACATAATGCTGTGAAAGTAGCTAAAATATACCAAACGCGCAGTTTCTACATCTGTTAACTGTCTTATCTTTCTAACAGCATAAGCGGCCGAGCTTAGCCGCCCCGCAAGAGATGTTATATGAGGTCCCCATTGTAATTTCTCGTCCAGCGTGATTCCTAGGAAAACTGTTTGATTAATAAATTCCAGTTTTTCTCCATTCAATATAATGTCACATTCGCTACTTTTAACATTCGGTAATTTAAATCTAATGCACTTGGTTTTTTTCTCATTTAGTACCAAATTATTTACCGTAAACCAATCTTGGACCTGAAGAATAGAGTTATTCACGTCGTCAAGATTTTGTGACCGTCGATCTATTTTAAAGATCAATGATGTGTCATCTGCAAATAACACCATCTTCGGTTGATTTTGAAGTAATTGGGGTAAATCGTTAATGTAAACTAAAAAGAGGAATGGACCCAATATCGAACCTTGAGGAACACCCATTGCCATTTCAGACCCCAACGAGTTTACGCCGTTCACTTGAACTTTAAGCTTTCTATCTTTCAGGTATGATCTAATGACCTCTTTCATGGCAAATTAAAAGGAAGTGAACTATCATAATTTTGGTTGTACGAAATCCTTACCGTGCACGAGTCTGACTCGCACTTGGTCGGTTTTTAGAGTTCCGTAGTCAAAAATCAACAAGGAACCCAATAGTTTCGCCATGTCCGTTTGTCTGTCCACGGCTTAGCTCAGAGACTCCTAGTACCAGAAAGCTGTAATTTGGCATGGGCATACATTAATCACACCGACAAAGTGTTTATTTTTTATTATTTAGGGTACAGACGCCAGCACATCAAGCTACCCGAAACTGTCAAATTTTCCCAATCAACTTTGAACCTTAAATTTCAGCGATAAAGTTGAAAATCTATAAAATAAATTTGACACATTGTAGTAGCCTGATGTGCTGGCGTCTGTACCTTCAGGGAGGGTTATTTTTTCTCTTCTATCCTATGGTGTGAAGAGTCGTTGGAAAAGTCGTTAAAAAATGAGTGGTGTGTGAAAACTATTCTTGGATTGAACGCAAACAAACACAAAACGCAAAACAAACGCAAACGGATCCTCCGTTTGCGTTTGCGTTTGTTTTGCGTATTTTTTTTTGTTTGTAAAATAATCCTTTTTATTTTTGTTAATATTTTTTATTTTTTATTACTGTTTTGTTTTTCCTGTGCGTGTCCCAAATAAAACATTTTTCTTTCTTTCAAAATATTAAGCTCTAAAGTTATAATAAAGTCTAGTGCCCCCGTCCTGCCAGCTAAACGGTTGGTTTTGGATAAGTGAAAAAATTCACGACAGTAGATACAACGAAATTAAAAGTAAAACTATCACAGTTATGAGGGTTCTACAAGTTAACTAGTAATAATGGACCAACTTATATTTTCAGTTGCAAAAACATGAACATGAGAACATGTTTTTGCAAAGCTGCAAATTTTGAGTTAGTTCATGGGATAAATTCATCCCAACTACGGAACCCTTCATTGTGCGTGGTCCGACACGCACTTGGCCGGTTTTTCTATAAAATTTATTTTTCACAAAATCGGTTTAGCTATCGATAATCTCTCCCTATATATTTTTGCAGCATGGCAATACTAGACTAAAGGCTTTAATTATATGTCAAAACGATATTTTGAAGAATTTTTGACAAATCGGAAAATTGAAAATTAATTTTATTAAAATAGCTTAAAAATGTTACTCCGGCAGTATATTAAAATTGCTAGTACTTCAAGATCGTTATTGCATAATGCTATAAAGCAGAATAGAAGATATTTATTGGCACCATGTTTACATAATTCTTGTAATCTTCATGCGGCTAGGTTATGATGATATTTTGAGCATATATCGATGTTCTGAATAACTTTTTGCTGACTTCAATTTAATTTTGCAGATCAATAGGGTCGTCTGTGAATTCTCGAGCCACAGAAAAAGAAGTAGAGATGCGACATTCGCCTCAAATAGTCAAAGACTCGTCAATGCCTGATAGAGTAAAGAGCCCAGTTTTATCTTCACAGGAAATACTTGAAAAATACATCACTGGGCTCAGTACAGACATATACCAGAAGAACAGGGTATATAAGAATGATTTGATAAGGGTATTAGCTAAAGTTAAAGAATATAATTTTTCAAAAAAGAAGCAAGGTTTGCTTCTGATTCGATGCTGTGGTGATTTGTTGCCTGATGAAACTACATTGAGTAGAATGCAGTTGGTAGAACAGGTGTGGAACACACTAAAGTAAGCCACTATCTTTCACTATTTTTACTTTGAGCCTTTAAACGCGCCAATCTTGATCCACATTAACAACAAATATTTTTTATACTATGACATATTCGAATTGGGGTAGGCGAGTGATGATTTTTATACTTTATTATAAAGAGAAACAGGTTTCTCATAATAAGAGCTAGCCTAGCTCTAGCCTACAAGATTATAAGCAAATTTAGTCTTACTTAAATTTTTACATTATACTTAATTATTTAAAAAATTTAGGATGCACTTTGCTCAAGTCCATTCCACTTTCTTAAAATATTAGGTGTGTGAATATGACTCCGCCCCTTTTTGTCAAAATAAAACACATTTGTTCGCTTACAAAATTAAAAATCGCTTCAAACGCATTAGTTGTCGTCGGTAAACTTCTCCATTAATAGTTTCAGAGGGTTTGAGCATCTTCAAATTTTTTTGGTGGTTTTCCATGTTCTTTATCCTCAGTACTAAAATCGTTATTTTGAAATCGTCGAAACCATTCCTTGCAAGTTGTATTAGACGGAGCATGCTCACCATAAATCTCCACAAGCAAACGATAAGTTTCCGCTGCAGTTTTCTTCGCAATAAAATAATGTAATAACACTTCCCGCAAATGACGTTTATTTGGAATAAAAACCGACATTTTCGAAAAGGTGAAAACAATTGTTGCTTACACTTCAACCAAATATCATAAAATGCGTTAGATAGCTGACATTCAGTACTATCGAATACAAGTATGGTCATTTATTAGTACACGTAAACAATACTAAAAACGACATCTGTTGAGAAAGGGCGGAGTCATATTCACACACCTAATAATATAAGCACTTTGGCAACAACTACAGAAAACAAATGTGCACCGCCTAGTGTAGGAACACTGTTTAACACAACTTATTACATTTACAAGTAGTTGACCCATGTTATATTATTTATTGTTAAGAACATACTTGTAACAATGGGAAAATAATATCCTTATTTTTCATCATTTGAGATCAATACTATTTAAGTTTACAATAAATAAAATAGGCAGTCATGCCGACAGAAGTGATAACTTAAACCTTGTATTAGCGCTGTCTATATACTATAGTACAGCATTACAGCGCGAGCATGTCGGTGATGCCAATCCATAAGTTTATCCCTTACAAAAAATAGCTGAAAAGAAGTTTTGACTTCAATAATTAAATATTTAATATTAATTTATGTGTTTTCAGGCCGCACACAAAGTTTGAAGTGGAACATTACAATGAATTGCTCAAAGTGTACATTGCAAACAACAGGACTATCTCAGTCAGCAACTTCATCAGTCAGATGGGATCAATTAAACCTACAATCACCACTTATGAGCTAATTCTTCGAGCTCTAGGGGAGGTTGGTATAGCACCATATTTCATTCACACTTTTTCGCTCAAATTGGCCCAAACTGAATAAGAATAAATCGCCTAATATTTTGAAGTCAGCACGGTGGTCACAGGGCTGACTGCCAGTAGCCCTCCATTTATGTGGAGGCTTGTTTGATTTGCACTAGCTGATACATATTATCTTTTTAGTAAAATCTTGCATATATTTCATAAAATTGCAAAAAATCTCAGCTTCCTAGCACGGCGAGCTGAGTTGGGGCAGCTGCTGCAGGTGCAGAATACCTCAAACGGTGCAAATATAACAACCTTATTGATAGCTAACTAAGTAGCTGTATTTTTGAACCATTTGTGCTTGAAACACTAGGGCCGTGGGGTCCGTGTGCTCATTGAGTATTTCAGGACATCGCCAAGCAGTTGGTCGACTCTTCAAGTGACCAGAGTGCTGGCCAATTTTTAGGTCAATAGCCAGACAGACACAAGTGATCCTATAAGGGTTCTGTTTTTTTTTTCTTTCTGAGATACGAAACCCTAAAAAACAATTTGAAGCATGTTTTAATCTGTAATGTCTTTTAACAGGCAGGTGATACAAATCAAGCTACAGAAGTAATAGCTAACATGAAAACAAAAGGACTTCCTGCCAACGAAAGTATATTTAACTCCCTCATCATTTGTCAAGGAAAGGCTGAGTAAGTTCATACCAAATCTATATATTCTTTATCTTCTATGCACAGACCAAGACATAGGGCTGCAAACAATAAAGTGAAGCTTGCCAAAACGACACCTCCGCTCTGTGCATTTAAAACCATTTACAATCAAACTACACCTCACTAAATGCACACATGTTTACGAAACCGGCCTCACGTCACTGTTGACAGCGCTGTCTTGGTTTTTTATGTGGTCTCATGGTCTGGAGCTTCTGATACAAATAAATAAAATTAAAGTGTCTGTTTGTAATGTCAAAATAACAGCTTTTTACTAAATAGTACTTATACCAAAAAAAAATAACTGTCTGGCTGTTTATACTGGCTATTTGTGTGACTTCCATTGGCAGATAGCTGAAGGTTATAAACTTATAAGGTGTAACTTAGACTACTTTTATGTTAGAAAAGCGTCCACGCGGGCGAAGCCGTAGGCAGCAGCTAATAACTAATAACGTTTACTCCCATTCCTCTGCCTGTACCTACTGTATTCTGTGGTAATTCTCAAGCACTGCACTTGTCGCTGTAAAATATGGAATGCAATTAATTCTTAATCATCACTACATATTCTCTCTCTACATACACCACATACACACACACACTACTCACACACACATACACTACATACACACATCCACACACAACACACAGAGTACATATGACCACATACACCACACACACCATACAACCACACCACATTACTACATATTATAAAGGGAGTGCCTCCGCTGCCGGTGCCGGCTCCCGAATTAGCTGTCGGCGCTGATTTTGAAAAGAAAAAGCGGAAAACGGGGTTGGCAATTTGGCATATCGGAGTAGATAGGCGGGGTAGAAATAATAAAAAAAAACATAATAAAGCATTATTTTTATTACATTTCCATAATCAATGATTTCCATATTCCAGTAATCAAGTACTAAGTACCCGGAACCGAACTAGTTGGATTAGAAAATATTTTTACACGCAAAAATAGTTAGGTTAGGTTAGAATTGTGACCCCCTGCGCACGAGCCGAGCGAGCGAAGCGAACGGTACCGCAGCATTGTATAGAAAAAAACACTTTAGTTAGGGTTAGTTAGTTGGAATTCTGAATACTGCAAGGGTTTCTATGAACGCTGCGCCGCCGCCGCCGGTGTCCATTGTGGTAGCCGGGGCGGTGCCACAGAGTATGTAATGTGCCGGCAGCCGATGTTTTTAATCTTGGCTGCCGACAGTAATGTCATGCCGGTTCCCAATGGCGTTATTTTTGGGAGCTGGCGCCGGCAGCGGTGGCCCTCCCTAGATTTTAATCTAACCCTCTGCTCGACGTAATAAGCTGAACGACATAACCACAGAAAAAAAATGTAGGCATTTTACTACCCGTGCGAAGCCGGGGCAGGGTGCTGGTAGTACCTAATTCATAATATGGGTAAGGTTCTAAAAGTTCAATTACTTAGATAAAAAAAAAACTACCAGTGTGTCTCTAAGCTAAGAGTTATAAATTTATAAAGTTCTCGTTTATAAACTACATCCAAATGAATATGTGGTGGCATATATAACGCCACATGCGAACTACGCATCACAGACCTTGACGTCACACAAATCCTGCATCGCGCAAGCAGAATTTACCGCGCGATCACCATATATATAACGTCCGAGATCAATCGTCGGGCAGTCCCCCCCGACACTTGCTCGAAAATGAGGTGCCAGCAGTTGTTGCAGCTGTGCACGTAGCTTTAAATTCCCCGATTAATAATAATGATCAAAACCTTTTGATCCAGCCCGTCTCATCTTTTGATGTCCTCCCTCCGGTTAACGCCCTAAGCCGAGGCTAGCACCCCACAGGGGATGCCCTTAGCGAGCGTTTACCCTAGCTTAGTTTAATGTGTGCCCTGGCTCGAGGCTTTGAGTGTAGCTGCTTAAGGCAGCCACAGGATTGACCGGTTAAATAGTCATGGTCTCAGAGACCAGCTATGAGATGACCTACAGAAAAAAAAAATACGTCGGGCAGTTACCCACCAGACACAACACCCGTCTGGTCGGAGGATCCTCCCTTTCCCTGTCTTGAGGATGAGTGAACTTTACACCCTGTTCCTCATACCTCTATACTCGTGACCCCGAGGTGCAGCCTTCTGGTCACTTACCTATCTTCTTAAATTCTAGTAACGTCGACAACATACAAGAAGTGCTGACAATGATGCGGTCACTCAACGTTGAGCCCTCAATAGACACGTTCACAGCCACAGCAAGAGCGCTAGCTTGGAACAAGAAGACTGACCACATGCTAGGAGAAATGTCGAAAGCGCATAAGATAGGCTTCAGATTCATGGAGTCACATATCATGGAGATTGTCAAGACTTTGGCTCATGTTGGATTGTATCCGATTATTCCTAAGGTATGTATCTTAAGCCTTAAAAAATACGTATTATTGAAGCTAACTTAAAAACCACCCAAACTTAGTTTTTAAACTCTAACAGAGTAAAATCTAAGTATATGTAGATGTCAGCCTAAAGCCGGGTCTCCTGCGCGTGTTTTTATACAAAAACATCGCAACAAAGAGGCCATTTGTGTGTGCAAACACGATATTTTGAATAAAAGCAAATGTTTATGTGTAAGGTTTTTTGTGTAATGTTTCGAAAAAACACGCGCAGGAGTCCCGGCTTTAGGCTGACATCTACATATACTTAGGTTTTACTCTGCTAAGTAAAGTAAGCGTTTCATACGAATAAGAACATTATTAACTGACTTCAAAAAGGAGGAGGTTCTCAATTCGACCAGGTTTTTTTTTTGTATAATTGTTACGCGATTACTCCGCCAATTATGAATTGATTTTGATGATTCTTTTTTTGTTTGGTAGTTCATACTTCAGAGGTGGTCCCGTATTAATTTAATTAACTTTGCTTGGGTAGTTTTAAGTTAGCTTCAATAATAGGTATTTGTCCCACTTAGTGTCTATGTGGATGATGTTATAAATAAGTTCCTGTCACTGTTATTTACATAGCAGGTAGTGGTATTCGAATTTGTTTGGGGTAGGTACCACAAATAAAAAGTGGGAAAAAAAACATATGACTTAAAAAAAACATCACAAAGTGAAAATTAACTTTAATTTCCGATGTCGGTGGCAAAAAGCGAAAATGCAAAACCAAAGACACCGACTTCCTTAATAAAATAATTTTTAAATTTTTTGTGTTTTTTTATTGGAAGTCTGTTGTTTTTTGCATAACCGTAATATTCTAATTCGTTTCGACGCTTTATCACATTCGCTTATAGGAAAATGAACATTATCTGCATAATAATAAGGTTGTATCTTACTGCAATTAAATAGCAGGATTATTTGAAGTACCTACTGATGATATTTGATTTTTGGTAGCCAAATATAAAAAACAAATAAAAGGGTTTCCGTAGCGCCATTAGAATGTCAATTTAAATTTTCCTCTTTCAAAAAAGGCTCAAGCCCCCAGTACACACTAAACAACAAAAGGTAAGGCATGATGTGCTTACCTGTAAGAAATTGGTACTCTAAAGTTTATTGCATGTATCTCATATCTTTGTATCGGTGTATTCAATTGTTGGTGAGTCAAATAAATAAAATAAAATACACTTTGGGCGAGCTCGTCGCTCGACCGACTGACCGACCGACTGGGCCTTGCGTGATTTGCCGTTTGGTTTGCGTGTACTTGGGCGAGTCCGTTGGCCTAGCGCGCTCGCCCAACGTGTACTGGGGCTTTTCAAGATGAAAATCCTTTTCTTTTCATATGACAAAGACAGTTAAAGTAAGCGGCGTTCACACGGCGCTGAACTGAACAATATTTAATGGTAAAAAGTTGGGATCACACATCAACATCCTACTGTTAAGACCATTTATTCTGAAAGTGGGCAACGTCGCAAATACATGTCAAATATTTCGCTGTTTTGATTAATTTGGCAATATTACTGTATGGAAATAAGAAATGGCCAACTAGTTCCCTAGAATATTAATAATGAATTGCAATTATAACACTGAATTTGATGTTGTAACAATTTTAGGTGTAAAAAAGGCATTTGGAAAGTTTCCAAATATATTTTTTACATCTAAAACTAAATCGGATTACGATATTAATTATTGCATTTCATAATCACTATTTTAGTTCCCTAGTTAGCCAAATTTCTTAATTCTATACAGTAATATTGCTAAATTAATCAAAACAGCGAAATATTTGACAGCTATTTACGACATTGCCAACTTTTAGGATAAACCCTCTTAAAAACAAATGCAATATAAAACTGACATGTGATCCCAAGTAGAGGGAGAGGGTCCGAGGGAGGAGCTCGTGGCTAAGTAATAACAGCCGCATTGGTCGATCCATCAGGTTAAGCTACGCTTGCCGGGGTTGGTCCGTGGATGGGTGACCATCTTTACATACCGAGACTCCTCCGTGCCTCGGAAAGCACGTTAAGCCGTTGGCCCCGGCTGTCATTCGTGGATCTTTGACAGTCGTTACGGGTCGTCAGAAGCCCGAAAGTCTGACAACCAGTCTTACCAAGGGGTATCGTATTACCCAGTTACTGGGTTGTGGAGGTCAGATAGGCAGTCGCTCCATGTAAAATACTGGTATTCAGCTGCATCCGGTTAGACTGGAAGCCGACCCCAACATGGTTGGGAAAAGGCTAGGCAGATGATGTGATCCCAAGTAAAATATCTTACTGATCAACGCTGTGTGAACGTGGAATAAAAGTGACATTTGTAGAATAATATTTTTAATTACGAGATTTTTATGTATAAATGTTTTTTTTATTATTTCAGGTCCTATCTTTCCTTCCTGATGTAGTTCTAAAAACGCCATCAATTTCACCTCTCATGCAAAGTGTATCCACACAACTGGTGTTCCAAAATCATCCACTAGCTGCTATAGAGATTTACAAATGTCTGCCTTTGCCTTCATTTGGACCCAAAGATGATCAGGGACTGCATGGGAGGAGTCTAGTACGGGATTGTGTTAAGGCTGCTTTGGTAAGTGTGATTGTGGCCTTATTGATTTTAAAGTAATAATTGAGTAGAGAAAGACTTTTTCACAGCAGTGGGACAGTAAGGGATATTTATTAAAAAAGAAGAGATTGCACTTATGATAAATCATGCTATGGAAACTACAGAAGATAATTAGAATATGTTATAATTTGTTCCATAAACTTTCCACAGGATATTTACAGTATTTCAGAAATTTTAGGTTAACTCTGAGCTACAAACAGTCTTGCAAAAATAAAAAAAATTGGGATGAATTTATCCCAAAAACAAACTTAACTTTGTAGTTGAAAAACATGTTCTCCCATACGGAATGTATGGGAAAACATGTTTTTGCAACTGCAAATATAAGTTGGTCGATTATTACTCGTTGACTTGTAGAGCCTACTTAGCTGTGGTAGTTTTCTTTTTAATTTCGTTATATAAACTACTGTTATGATTTTTTTCATACATCTAAAACCAACCATTTAGCCGGCAGGGGGGCACATACTTGACTCTAACAAAAATTAGCTCTTTAAAGCTTAATTTGTATTTTCTAAATGTCCCTCGGAAATCATCGCATTTCCGAATACAAACTAATGCTAATTTCCATGTCCATCAATTATTAGATTTATCATATAAAATAATTTGAATTCAGAACTAAGAACTTTATTGTTGTTTTGATTTCCGTGTGAACTATATAGAGCTGTAAAACTATTGTCCTATCTGTCGTGCCTGCGACTATAGCAGCTTTCCTCTCATTTTTAAAATAAATTACTTACATTAAGTTAAAAGAGTATTAACAACTCTATATACTTCCAAGTCGATTGAGAGCGTCCGGTCTGCACCAAGTGCAAAGGGCAACTGATAGAAATCTGACGACTGACGAAACACGAAGTTTGCCAAGGGACATTAAGAAAATATAAATACTGGATATAACTTTCACTTTTCAGCCATCAAGCATAGTAGGCCTTATAACCCAAGAGCTGATGTCCTCAGGACGGAATCCTATAGCCTTACAGAACGCCTGTGAAGCCGCCTTACAGCTCGGCAAAGTGCCCCTAGCGTTGGACTTAATGACCAGGATGAAACAACTAGGAATATCTTTACGCCCTCACTACTTCTGGCCGATACTGCTGCATAATTCTAAGACTTATGGCGAGAAGGGTAAGTTGTTATTTTTAAACTATTTAGTTTTGGTAACCGAATTACAGATAAAGGTAATATGGATGATACCTGGGTAAAAAAAATTAGATAAATATAAGACATGTATCAAAAAAAAAACTTATGTTAGATAAAACGCATTAAAGTTGGGAAGTGGTGGCTCGCTACGTCACAACTAAGTATAAAATCTACATAAGCGTAACATCATGTCACATTTTAACTCAGTGTATATAATAGCTGTTATGTTTTATTACGTAAAAAAAGAAAAAATACGTGTCCAATATTTTTTAATAAGTCAACTGGCGGAAAAAAAAAGTGGTGGTACTCCACAGGAGTGCCGACAAAAGTGAAAACTTGAACAAGATCGCCTTGTTGGAAGAAAAATACTTGTATAGAACATTGGTCCATCACCTTATTTAAATAAAGAGCACAATCGCGTTTACAAAAAATAATACTTCCGAAACCTTTAAAGTAAAAATACTTGCATAGAAAGAAGAAAGAAAGAAAATTCATTTATTTGCGGTAAACATGACGCAAAGAAATAAATAAAAACACGTAAATCACAATTTAGGGGAAAATATGCGTCACATCCACGCAAAACGGCCATCGCTCAGCATAAAGCTGCGACCCCATGCGAGACAGAGCCCCAGCGCTGGTTTTCAGCGATAGCCGGCGCTGACGTGATGACGTCAACCGGTGCAGCATATAGTGAAATAACAAACCAAAAATAAAATAAATACAATACTAGTCCTAAATGTTAATACAAATATAATATTTAAAATGGCAACATTTCATGCCGTCGGCGACTCACGCGCCGCAGACTTATTACAATCTGTGCCCGTAGCTGTCATAAAATATTTGCTTGACGTTTTGACATATTGGCTAATTATTACATGTACAGTGTACTGGTTACGTAATAATAATAACATAGCGCATTAGTAATGAATGTTATGATGCAAAGCATAACAAGAACAGTAACACAAGATGCATTAGATGAATGTGTAGCTGTGATTTTTGTAAATAATGTTTGTGAAAGTGTTGGAAGGTGTAGATGACAAACTCGGTGACTTTATAGGAGATCAAGTAAGTGCAAGTAAAATAATTATATTTATCAACGAGATTTTATTAAGTTTTAATACTATTGAAATAAATGAAATTAGATGAAATTAGTTTGGAGTTATATATTGAATTGAAATTTTATTACTCTCAAAAATAAATAAAACTAGATTGGAATTAATAAAAATATCATACACCACCCACTTGACAAGCCGTAGTGTGTCAGTTGATTAAATTAGATTAACCGTAGTTTACAGAAACACGGTGGCGTTCCTAAGCATATGGGATGAATGCAGTAGCGAAAAACAGACTCCAATACAGCCCCACTGACTGAAGAGGGAACATTGAACATTGATCCGTAACTTAATATAAATAAAGAGCACAATCGCGTTTACAAAAATGAGGTGTCATCATGGTGTCGCGAAATCAATGGTTTATAGATAGTGCAATCCACGAAGACGCGCCCCACTCCGCTCCGCGCCGTATAGAGTTCAGCTTACAGTACGGTAATCGCGGAGTGGGGTGCGTCTTCGTGGATCGCACTAGTACCATCTCAAAAATGCCCAACGCGCCTAAAGAACTTTTCACTTCAAAAAACTTAAGAAGTATTGAAGTGAGATTTTTATGTAACGTGAAATTCCTGCCATTTGTCCTACACATAATGTTGCAGATCTTCATTTTTTCTGTCTTGTATTCGTACTAGAAGGTTCTAGGTTTTTGGTTTTCGCTGAAGCGGAACTTAGCGGAGTGAAATCGACTGATCACAGACGACAGAGAAACGCGATGTGAATTTCAAATCTTCAACCAATGTGATTGGTTGATTCTTATACGTCTCCAATCCACTATGCTTTAGAGGAAACTCACCCTTACGACATCGACGCGTGCAGATCCGTGCTGGATGACACCGGAAAAATAATGACCTGTAAAATAGAAAACTGACGACCTTTATTTTCCCAGGAATAATGAACACGCTAGGAATAATGGTACAAATGGACGTCAAGCCAGACTACGACACGATAGCAAACTATAGCTTACCCTACGTTAGCTTCACATCACCACAGAATTTGATGAAGAAATTCATAGAGACTGGTCTCTCTGTTTCGACTGTGCTGACGCCTATTATGCAAACGCTGGCGAATACTGGACAAGTTCGAGCTGCTAGCGAGTTGTGTGAGTATTAGATAATCTTGATTCATTTATGGTGGCTTACCCCTGGTTTCTGTTTCAATGTAATTGTTGTCTTAATTTGTGAAGTATTAAGGTTGATATTTCAGTAAACCGATCACAACAAGATTTGAAAGCCGATTTTTGAGATCTGAAAAATGGACAGGTAGTTAGTATATTTGTATGTCTATAGTGACATCGAGTGTATCGATCACGAATACACAAAATAAACTTTGTATAGCCCACAAAATGCTAATTTGTGAAATATTTTCATCCAAATAAAACTATTATCATATTATAGGAGCATTATCGATGTTTTAAGCCTCGTAGGCGTCTTGTGACAAAAAGAAAATAAGATAATTCGGCACAACACAAAAAAAAAACACATTATGAAAGAGTTCGTCCAGTAAAGTGCATTATGTATTTGTGTTGTATCTTATCTAAAACCCAGAATGTACAAACTCCATTAATTGAATTTTTCATTACTTAACTATAAACCATAACACTTGCAAAAGCTCAGCTTCCAAAAACTTCGGAGAACATCTCAAGTCCTCAAATACTATCCTTGAAAACCACATTCCTATACAACTTTATTATTTATTTTTACAGGCGAACTTTTCCCAGGTAAACTTGACTCGGAAAAGTTACTAAAGCCTCTTCTAAAGGGTTACCTTATGAGTGCTGATATCAAATCAACAATACATATACTTGAGGACATGACAAATAAATCTATGGTGAGGAATAAGGACTGGGTTGGCAGGTTTCTGTGCAAATTCATGGTGCATCCTAAGATTATGGCTGATATCAGTGATGTTATTAATTTGTTGAAGGTAAGCTTAGCAATTTATTTGGGGGCCGGGCCGCATCTTGATAATACTTATAATCGTTTTATCGATATCGATCTGTAGTGTCATAAATAGTTACTGTCACATTATTATTTTAAAAAAAGTACGCAGAGAGTTTACTTCCAATCTGGGGCCGTTTTAATGCCATCATTTTCCAGTGCGAGAAGGAGACGGAGCTATACATGATAGCATTATCCTTTTTTTGCATCGGAGTCATGATGGCATTTATACTTCATAATATTATATTTTATGTTTACTGATTTTTTTTATACCTTTCCAGGCTCTAAACCTGTGTTCAACTTCAATAAAAATATCAACGCTAGCTGCAGACTACTGCCTGTCCCGTCTCCCGGACAATCACGACCAGGCTGTGATCACCCTGTTCCGCGATAACATCATATCTCTTACTGATGAGCGGCTTATTGATGAGGGGGATGTCTTTGATCAGCAGTTGCCAAATCCGGTAAGTGACATAAGCAACTTTGAAAGAAAAAATAATAATTGCCACACATTTATAAAATACACACAAAAAAATTGCAGTCGATCAAAAAGAGTGAGCTCAGCAAATGTTGAGCAAAGTAGGATATCGTTTTTTTTAGGTTTCTTAATGCCTACAATGTTAAGATAGAATATTATTGTGGGCAGTCGAGCTGTCATGAGAACTAGTACCGAAACTTGAACATTTTGAAACATGAGGCCACTTATAATCAATAGCCACCTTTTCAATATGTTTCACACCACCTGCTCACTAATGTCAAATTATATGTCATGCAAACGTAACCTAAAGCAAGTCATTTAAGACCTAGGCTCTAGCCGGGCATTAATATTACACTGAATTTCATTATGACTTTAATGTGATGATTATGTTATTAATGTGATTGAATTTGAAATCTCAACTGAGAAAATCGTCTAAAACTGACTGAAATGACTTTAGACACTGCTTTATCTCCTTAGTGAATAATCTACTATTACTCCAGCGATATTGACTTAAAAATCTGTTTTACTTTCGAAAGTGCTTTAAAAAAAAAACCTGTGGTCCTTGGATTTACATTTTAACCTCACTTTCAACTTCAGCACCCACGAAAATTATGAAAACGACA
Source organism: Agrochola lychnidis (assembly GCA_963680765.1). NCBI lineage: Eukaryota > Metazoa > Arthropoda > Insecta > Lepidoptera > Noctuidae > Agrochola > Agrochola lychnidis. The sequence continues at coordinate 21,861,859 of OY796849.1, forward strand.
CCCATGACGACAAAAAAACAATCGCAATCCACATTTTAGATTTTCATTTTGCCTTCACTCCCGGCTTTAGCACCCTCGAAAACTATGAAAACGAATCCCATGACGAAAAATGAGAAAATTTTCGCAACCGCCGTCTTGGATTTTTATTGTGACCCTATTTACACTTTCTCGCTCTTACAAAGAAAGAAAAAGTCCCATGGAACTGAGATGTAGCATAACGTTTTTTCATTACGAGACGATTTCTATCAGTTTACTCCTACCGCATGCCGCGTTAAAGAACTTTGTTCCAAAAATATGCGCTTATTTCGAAACTAAATTGTTTGATTTTGATTGAACTGATTAAAATATATCGGTATATTTTAATCAGGACTGGACCATCAAAATAAGCTAACATAAAAACTTTGAACCTTCCAGAAACACATGAACGAAGAGAATCTACGGGCGCATTTGGCGGAGCTCGAAGCTAAAGGCATGAACACACGAGGCACACTCAGGAGACTGCTACAACAGTATTGTCGGGAAGGCAAATTGCATAGCGCCAGGGAAATCGCTGCGAAATGCCAAAAGGAAGGAGTGAGTGATTTGTATGAATGCAAACTATAAAAAAACCGGCCAAGTGCGTGTCGGACCACGCACTATGAAGGGTTCCGTAGTTGGGATGAATTTATCCCAAAAACAAACTTAACTTTATAGTTGAAAAATATGTTCTCCCATACGGAATGTATGGGAAAACATGTTTTTGCAACTGCAAAGTTAAGTTGGTCGATTATTACTCGTTAACCTGTAAAGCCTACTTAGCTCTGATAGTTTTCCTTTATATATAAGCTACTGTTGTGATTTTTTTCACACACCCAAAACCAACCATTTAGTCGGCAGGGGGGGGGGGGGACACTTGACTCTAACAAAAATTAGCACTTTAAAGTTTAATATTTCGCAAACGAATCCCTGAATCCAAAAATGGTTTTCATAAACTCCCAATATTTTTGTAATGATACCCCTCACTATGGGGTAAATGTATGAGAGGTACCCTAAAAAAAATGTTTTTCATAATTTTGTTTTACCACTTTGTCGGCGTAGTTAATATGTATACCTATGCCAAATTACAACTTTCTAGTACTAAGGGTCTCGGAGCTAGACCGCGGACAGACAGACAGACGGACATGACGAAACTATAAGGGTTCCTTGTTTACTACGGAACCCTAAAAATTTAAGAAATTAAATGTCAATTATATTTTCTGGCTAAGTGATAACTTCTTAGCGTTGGGTCACAGCACTCACAACACAGCGGAAAGAAACTTTATTACCCAAAGAATAAGATACATATTTCCGTAAAACTGTGTAGGTTATTTGGATCCGTGTTGTCAGAGCTCTCCGCTGTGCAAGTGACGCTTAAAAATATTAGTTTTTTATGACTTAGGGACCACCAACACGGGCGAGAGTATCGCGGCGATAGTTACGCCGGGACATCAAATTCTATAGGCATTCACACGGCGATAAATTAATTATCATCGCGGCAATAATTTAGTGGCACGGCGAGGCTATCGCCGCAATTCTCTCGCCCGTGAAGTTTGCACCTTATCCACCTCTTAACACTTTTTTTTATTCACCAGGTATTTCTATCAGCCGGTATGAAAGCAGCGATATTCGACCTGCACGTTAAACTCGGCGAGCTGGACTTAGCAGAGCTTGCATTAGATGACCTCAACAAATCATCCCCTAGCTTCACTTTAGACGAATTTAAAGTCATCGACTTTGCTACTCTTATGGTATATAGAAAGAAGGTTAAGCAGGCTTTTCAATTGATCACGGAACAATCTAAGAAAAGGTACGGGGAACTTTTTTGTTAATAGGCTTTATTCGATATTTTGAGCTCTATTACGAAGCCCATAGAAGTGTCATTTGTTTGTTTGATTTGTTTGTCCTTGAAACAACTAAAGATTACAAGTTTCAAGAAGAAATTATCAATGTTTCTAATCCATAAATGTTATTACACTGTTGATGAATTTCTTAATGACAATAATATTAATATAGTTTGACTACTTAGTCAATGTCAACTACTTGGTTTATGAATGTGTGTAATTTTGTTGTATTTTGTGTGTTTTGTTTATTGAATTTAATTTTAATTAATATAATCAAGTACTTTGAATTTGTAAAAACTTAATTTAATAATTTATAATTATTCTGTTTTTTTTTAAATATTATTGTACCTACTGTAGCAAAAAAAATAAGTAAGATAATAAAGTATAAAATTTGTACGCCACTGGCAAAACATAGAGAATCAACTGAATTTTTACTGAAGACCAAATGTATGTACCTATGTTTAACAAATAAATATTCATTCATTCATTCATTCACTCAAAAATAAAGTAACAGGTTAATTAGTTCAGAATGTAACGTACTTCAGTGTGCGTGTGTTCAGTCAGGGAAATAAATTTATTACCAACATAAGTTGTCCGTATATTCGGATGGAATCTCGGATATACGTTTCCGAGTGTCTACCTTAGGGTGGATTTTTTGGGGTGGATAAACGAAATAAGCCGGCAAGGAACTCGGGAGGATAGTGTAAGCCTGACAAAAAATAGAAAATGGTCTGCAAATCTATAGATAGTGCAATCCACGAAGACGCGCCCCACTCCGCGATTACTGTACTGTAAGCTGAACTAGTACGGCGCGGAGCGGAGTGTGGCGCGTCTTCGTGGATTGCACTATCTAAACAGTCTATTAAGCCTATCATTTTGAGGAATACAGGCATTTTATATTAATTAATTCTCACACAAAATATTTTTATACAGAAACGTAGTCGGGGGCCGTAGTATAGGACTGAACTGCTGGCGGTTACTCGACGCGACAGCGGCTCTCGGGTCGCACGTCGATGTTCGCAAGATGTTCGATCTACTGACTTCGTATAAGTACTGCAAACCTTCTAACGTCATGCTGGGACCGCTCGTAAGAGTGCATTTGAAGAAGTAAGTGGTAATTTTTATTTTTATTTTTAATTTTTGGAATTATTGTCTCGAAACTCATGTATAAATAGAGCAGCGATCAAAAGCACAACTAGCTTAATTTTAGGGAAAATTAAAACAGCCAATTAGGCATTTTGAAAAAAAAAAACCATTAACGAGGAATCGTACTGGATCTTTTTTTGCCAAAATATACCATTCTGTATTTATTGTACACACGACTACACATCAAGTATACAAAACCAGTTTATGTTGTTCTCGCATTGATAGGATTTCCGTACAATGCGAGGTCAGTTTATACTGGAAATGTATAGCTTGATGTGTAACCCTGTGTACGCAGTGATAGTGCTGCTGACTGGAATGTAGTGTATGACCGAATTAGACAAAAATTCAGATTGATTTATTTGAGTTTTCCCAAAACCATGTTTTTTTTTAAATCGTTTTTTTTTAATTGATTCAGGCGTGACCTTGCGGAAATCCATTATAAAATAAAATCTGTTGTATTTTAATAAACCCTGCTATAATAAACCTTGTAAGAAATCGACACGTGTTTCACCTCTTGACGAGGTATCCTCAGGATGACGATAGACTTGTTGCGATCCCGAAGACGGCGTGTTGCCACACCGAGCGCTGGTCGCAGAGTGGGTTTTTTATGGCTCTTTAGGAATAGTTAAACGGAACTGGTTACTAAATATATCAACGTCTGTTGTATTTTTTTAAATCGCATTGTTTCGTATCGTCCACTAAAATGATCTAAACCCTCATTATCGCCTTACAGCGATAACATACATGAAGCAGTCAACGAATTCGTTACTCTAGCCAACAAATACAACAAAACTCCTTTGAAACACGAGTTGCTGTGTAAGATCTTTACCACAATGAGTGACGGGCAGACTGAGGAGAACTTTTTGACCAATGAGAAGGTCGGAGGCAACGTGAGGTTAAACAAACTGGTACAGATCGTACTTAATGTTGATAAGAAGGTGCATGGACCCGGAGATGTTCAGGTAAATCCCCGAGTCTATTTTTAACTTTGCCGTCCTTTAACTAGAAAGCCGTTAACCCTCAAATGGCCAATTTTTACTTGTTCAAAATTCTCTATCTGTCTAAGAAACATTTTTACAATGTAAATAGTTCCAGAGATATGAAAAATTTTGTAGGCCGTTAAGTAACACAATTTATGATGATTCTATCACTAGAAAGCTTCTAATCCACACTTCTTCTTTAAGAGTTTCTGGACAGAAAGAATTCTTAAGTATAAACAGAAAAGAATACCAATTGATGTGTCCAACAACCATAGTTTTCAAAATACAACGTGTTTAATGAACGACCTCGGCCTCTAACTAGCTGGCTAATTTAACCAGATGGCTGGAACATATACATGACGACAAACGACAGATTTTTTAAAGACTTTTCTTAACTTTTTAAATGCCTTTCCTCAACAGCTATCAGTAATAGCAGCCCTAGCCGAGGTGGGTTACAAGAAAACTCTCCGCAAAATGTTCCTAGACCCCACAGTGAAGGTCCACCCAGACGCTATCTTACGTCGCTGCGAACGATTCGCCGACGAGAAGAAAATTAATGCGCTTGAAGCTATCGCAGAATGCGCGAGGGATCTAAGATTTATTGATACTCTCGAGATTTATGATATGATCTTGGATGTTTTACGTGAGTACCTGTCTTGTTTTTTTCTCATTTACTTGAAAACGTTAAACCGTCTCATTACAAAACAAGTTCTAACTTTGGTCCAAGTCCAATAAACCTTTCGCCAGCATTTGTATTTCGAACCTTATCCTGAATGAGATTAAAGTCTGTATACAAAATTAACAACTTTTTTGTAGTTAGAACTGTAACATTATCGGAATAAAGATCAAAATTCAAAACTGGGTCCGTGGTTGGGACCCTTGTCTAAAGATAAATCTTGTTTTATAATAAGGCCGAAAGTGTTTGGGAGTGGAATAAACAGAAATGATCAAAAGCACCTACAGACAACAACATTTTTTTACGAGTTTCAGCCAACACCAATTATTGGGTTATTTCGTTTATGCACCCCAAAAAATCCACTCAAAAGTGAATACTCGGAAACGCATGTCATGTGCGAGAATTCACCCTAGGCCTAATTAGATAAACGGAAATTATAGGCTGTTGCGCCACTTCATGCTAGCACTAGGAAGTGGTGAAGGGTGGGCGTTTTGGGGGACTGTCTTATGTAATTTTGACGTTCGAAAAGTGCTGATTCTCAGCCTAGTTTGAATAAATGACTTTTGAATTTGAATTCGAGTATTCACCTTAGGGTGGATTTTTTGGGGTGGATAAACGGAATAACCCCAAATATTTACAGAATACTAATAATTATCACACTCTTGTTGGTCTCGTTCTGTTGGGTGTAATACATGGAATTAGTATGAAAAAAACCTAACAAACATAAAAAAAAATATGGTCGTATTTCGACCACTGGGCGACCACTAGTCTATATAATTTATCACGTAATCGTTTGTTTTCCAGAACGCGATGACAACTGCGACGACGCCTTAGCACTCTGGGCAAGAATGCAAGAAGCCGATGTGTCGCCCTCACAGAAATTCGTCAAGAACATTATATCTATGATCAAGTCGAACAACAGAGATGTTCCACCGGGACTATCCATGTTACTTGATAGGAAAGCGACGAAGAAAGAAAAACTATAAATAGGCAGACACTAAAGGGTCGTAAATATGTCACATCGAGTTAAATAAAATACGGCTTTACACAAGGTCAAATTATATTAGATTGTGTTTATTGTTTTAGGTTAACGTGTTTAGGGCGGATTTCACCAATGAAATTTAACGCGATCATCTAAACTGCGTTTAAGAGCTGTCAGTGTCATAATCGTTGTGGAATTTTGACATTGACAGGTCTTGAAGGCAGTTTCATTGGTGAAATTGGCACTTAATTATCTCGTACCTTCCCTGTATGAGCTTTGCCCTGCAGGAGGACGATAATAAACTGGTATTATTATGTTTAGATATCAATCGATACCCATTACGACGGCGGAGTTTTGCTAGCTAATTTAATTTGACCCTGTATAGCGTCATCTCTGTCACTCACATGACATTGTGTGACCGTCTCTTTCTTAAACTCGTAAGTGTCATATTTATGGCCGGTTATTGTAATACACTCACATTTCACATGTAATGGAGAATCATGAGATTATGACGTCATACTAGTGTCTTCACGGTCTACCAAATAGTTTTATCTACACCCATGCTATAAAACCTCTATAAAAGTTTCTGGAACAGTTAGCTTATTGGCAACATTATAACAGCCAGTGTCATAGTAACCATTACCTCATCCAAACGAGTGTTACAATGTTGTACTAAATTTCATTACGCAACTCGTTTCAACGTTCAAGCGGGGGACAGCAGCACCCGCTGCACGCATGTGTGTGTGATGTGCTGCTGCAGGCGACGTACATACGTGCAGTTGTACTGAATTTCGTGGGAATTTCTTTATTCTTGATCTTGAATTACAAACACCCAATGGTTTCAGAAACTTTTATAGAGGATTCATATCATGGGTGTAGATAAAGTATTGTATGCAACTATTATAATTAGGTATTAAAACATTCTTGTGATACTATTATATAAACCCACATTCGTGTTTTAATACTCCTTATTATACAACAGTTGCATAAATAACTATTAAAACTTAGTTATGTTTTTAGCATATATTTGTTCCTCGACGATGTTTCGATATTTCTAAAGCATTTCATTTATTGGGTATCAAAGTTGCACAAAATTGTTTCAGCAACATGTTTTCTTGTTCCGGAAAACTTGACTCGTAACATGGAAAATGTTCTTGGCAACATGCTAATGTTGCTAGCAAAATGCTATGTTGCTGGCAAAATGCTAATGTTGCTGGCAAGATGCTAATGTTGCTGGCAAAATGCTAATGTTTTTGGCAACATGCTAATGTTCCTGGAAACATGCTAATGTTCCGTATTCATAATGAACAAAAGTTGAGCAACAGTTTCTCAACTTTGTTTCCAATGGAGATGCAGTTTTATAAATAAACATTGAGTACCCTCATATTTATGTATTGTATTACTGATAAACCTTTCGTAAGAGAAGATCTGTATATTCCTCTGTATCTACCTCGCATTTTGTTTCTTATTAATTGTTCTATGAGAGAGCTTCAAAACTTTTTGCTTTCTCTCGGTAATAATATTCTCTTGGTGGTATTGGTATGAGCAGACAAAAAACTTATACCAATTAAATGTATCGTCGTCGGTTTTTTGTGCGAATGAACTCTATCGCGTCTAAGTAAAGTCGACTTTCGCCTGAGCCGTACTAGTCGCAGTTTTGTAAATATTTTCTTACTTTGTAACATTTTTAGTTAAGTAAATTGTCTAGTTTATATTCTACAATATTTGATTTAATTCAACTGTGATATTAAATTATTGAAGTAATAAACTGATAGGATTTTATTAACGTACTGTGTTTAATTTATTTTATTACTAGATGACCCGGTGAACTTCGTAACACATGAGAAAACATTGTTTTTTTTTTTTGGCTGTTCCCTTGGGGTTTTCCTAGTTTTCTTTTTTCGTAAACCACCCCAGTATTGCGAGGAAGAACACAAATTTAAAAAAAACTAATCGGTCGAGCCATTTTCGAGTTTTTGCGAGACTAACGCACGGCTATGGATTTTTATATGACTATAAAGCAGACCATTATTTTTCCTTGGGTAGAGTTGGTTTTATTGCAACGCCTGTGTACAGCTTGGCATAAATGTCAAGATTATTATTTTTTGTCTCAGAAATCTGCCATCCGAAAATTGAGATAATATTTTAAAAGTTTACTTATAGACGACTTGCGGAATCTGAAGCATTGCGTCTCCTTGCTTTTGTGATATTTAACCATACAGCCAAATAAATAAATATGTATAAGAAATTCATAGACCGCACTTTGACGTTGCTATGTAAAGTAAGCGTTTCATTATGAACATTACACTTACATGTATGAAAATAAGGTCATATTTGCATGAAAAGCTTGTCCGCATTTGCTTACATGAAATTTTTTTTTACAAAAAATATAACCGACTTCCAACTACAAAGTGAAAAATAACTTTAATTTCGGAAGTCGGTGTCTTTGGATCAATATTTTAGTTTTTTGACACCGACTTCCGAAATTAAAGTTATTTTTCACTTTGTAGTTTGGAAGTCGGTAGTATTTTTTGTAAAAAAGTTTTTTTTTCACTTTTTAGTGGGTTGTGTGTGCCTTATGTCAACTGCTCATCAAAAATACCCAAATCGCTATAGATGTGCCTTTAATATTTGAAGAGTTCCCTCAATTTCTCCAAGATCCCATCATCAGATCGTGACCAAATGACAATGGGACCAACTTAAAACTCTTTTTTGTCTGAAAGTATACCCTTTCAAACAAATAAAGAATTTTTCAAATCGGTCCAGCCGTCTTCGAGAAATCGGGGAACACAAATAAAAAAAAAATCCGACGAATTGAGAACCTCCTCCTTTTTTTTGAAGTCGGTTAAAAATGAAATTATTTGCCCTAATGTGTGTGTCAAATTATAGTATCCTAACTGATATTATAAATGCGAAAGTGAGTTTGTTTATTTGTACAGATTTGGTTGAAATTCGGCACATGGATAGACCATGACCCGGGTAAGGACATAGAATAGTTTTTATCCCGATATTCCCACGGGATCGAAACTTATGCAGGTGAAACCGAGGGGTGCAGCTAGTTTTTAATTAATAAATTTTCACCAATAAAACATCCTCTCATAGTTGTACAACATAAAATTATATTTTTCCTTCACAAACTTAAACATATTAATAAGCTTTAACACTGTTTAAATCCTCAATGATCTTCTTATTCAACGTGGCCAACTCTTCAATTGCCTGCTTCTTCAGTGGCTCATAATCTGCCTTCAATGTTATAGAAGCTATGTCTTCTTCTAGAACAGTCTTTCGATTCTCCTGCTGAGCTAATTGGTCTTCCAAAGCGTTTAATTTCGCGTACATTTCGTTTCCATCGAGACCGGCCTGAGAAACAAAAAAAATAATGTTAGTGTACTTTTCAACATTCCAGCTGTTCAGGTTTGTCTAGAAGCCGACCCCAACATAGTTGGTAAAAGGCTATAATGATGACCTGTTTCAACAGCTCCTGATAAGTTCTGGTTAATTTATCCGGCAGATAATTAGTGTTATTATGTGCGCCTTTTTATTGCAAAAGCCGTGAAATAAACTCCAATCTGAGTATTGATAAGAGTTCAAATTGTGAAATTTCAAGTGATTGAAATTGGTAGTTAAAAGATTTATATTAGGAGCATGCAATTTTTTTTTCCTTGATTTTGTTTTTATTTTGAATACTGAAGCAGAAAATAGTATATTATGCAATTATTGAATAAAGGACGAATTTAAAGCGAGGGCCATAGTTGAATCACGAGCAAGTGAAGGAAGGAGCAAAGGATTCTAACGACTGAATCACGACCGTAGGGAGTGATTCATGGTCCTCGATATAAATCCGTTTTATTCAAGAGTTGCATACTATTATATACTTTATACCGTGACTACGAGAAAAAGAAAGATTTAAGCGAAAACTCAGGTGTTAACACATCTTCTTCATCACTTGAATTCATTTTCAGTCGATTTATTATTAAGTAACACTAAACTTTGGGCCCGAGTTCACCAATTATTACAGTATTCAAAATAGCGCCAATTTACTAATGACGGCAAAGAACAAAACTGTTTTTATTCTAATGCTCAACTCCTTGTCGAAAATGTCGACCAATCAAATCTCGAGGAGTTATTTGTACAAGACTTAGTATGTCGAGTATTCTTTGCACAAGGAGTTTGTATCGAGTATTTTTTCGCAAGGAGGTTGAATAGCATTGAGATGGAGGTTGAATATATTGGTGTGTTCTAAATTCAAACACCAAAATAGTGATTAAAAGTGCTTTTTATTCACTTTTCAGTGAATTAAATAAGCTTTTTAGAGGGGGAATGGTATAAAAATACAATACTACATCACAATTTTTTTATCAATTGACATGTTTAGCAACAGAGGACAATCATTATTATGTAGTGTAGCATTCATAATTTTGTGCTACATACCTGTAATTTCTTCAACTTATTCGTGGCTTCAACCACTGCACTTTCTGTGGGTGCCAATTTCTCTCTGAGCTGTTTCAGTTCTGTCTCCAAAGCCTTCTTCTGCTCTTCACCTGATATAGACGAGTTCAAATGGGTAATTAAATATATTGTTCTTAAAATAACAAGCCATTCCGCTTGATTAAATATTAATGGGTTATGATCTCTATTATAAGGGAAGGGGCAGGGGATAATGATGAAAGGATATAAAGGAATACCGTCATCTCGAAGTTTCTCCAAATCCGACAATGTCACTAGTTCTTCTTTCATCACTTTAGTCTTCTCTGGCAATGTTTGAAGCTCTGTAGCTAGGCGCTCTCTTGTCCCTTCTGCCTGTCAACAATCAAATGATTATCAGCATCTACTCTACAACATGTAGTGTCAATTACTTGTCGATTTATAACCAGCCCTAGCACATTAAGGGGTACTATAAATAAAGAATACTTTGTTATAGACCGCAATGAGTAGTATTATTCATAATTATATATCATATAACACATGTGTACATTTTGTTTTTTTTTTTTTTGTTTTTAGCACAACAAATAAAGACGACACGATTATACATAAATTTAAATATCTTTTTATGTTTTGTTTTAAAGAAGAACTTATTTTGTTTTGTTTAAAGAACATTTTTTGTTAAGTCATATTTAAGAAGATTTTGTTTTTATTTTTATTTTTGTGTCCTTTATCTTTTCTTTCTTTTTAATTTTAGGTACATAGTTTTCAATTTGTGGAAGCTTTTAAATGGCAATTGTACGCGCCCCTCACTACACACACATGCGCGCGTTCTCGATAACACGCCAAGCAGGCGAGTGAAGGGAAGAGAGGGACGAGGGGCGGTAACGCGAGCGCAGCCGACCGCCGCGCCACGCCGCACTGCTCCGCAAACTACGAACGCACGACGACCGTGAATTGCAACGTGCAACTAAAATACTGTGAAGGTTTTAATAATTATAAAGTTATACAAACTTGTTTGTTTAATTCTAAACAAAAGTGGCGACCAGTGACGAACATACATTATCGTATCAAGCAAGAAAGCGTCGAGTTTGCGGGCGTCACACGTGGAAGCCGCCATTTGCCAACATCTACCCAGCGAGCCACCGGTCGAGTAAAGAAAAGGACTGGCTGTTGCTGCTTCGGGAGCCTTTGGGGACATCGTGAACCGGAGGTCTAGCCCAAGGAGAGTAAGCCCTGTTCCTAACCTTTTCCTACCTTACAAATTCTCTCGATCCTTTGTTCTTGCATTGTGTGTAATGGCCGACTTGCTACTCGAGTGTTGGGTTTATTTTCTAAGCTAGCTTTCAGTGGTGTTTACTGTGTTTAAGCATAATATACAAGCACGTGCATCTCAGCGTTAGATTTAATTATCTAATCAAGCTATAAAGTACGAGCACGCGCCCACGCTTTATGCACGCATTTCACATATTCTGCTAAAGAATTCTGTTATAGTCATAAGACAGCTATAACAAAAGGCTAGCCTACCTAACTCGTTCTATATTTTACTAATTCAGCACATAGAGTGCCTATAACCTACTCCCTGTACCACTAAGTCAAAGTTAGCTACCGTTTTTCAATACTATACGCCGACTATTCCAGCATACCTCCGTGAAGTGGAGTGCATCGGTCTCGGCTGCCCGGTTCCGTCGTGTGCGCCGTTACGTGCGCGCTGCTGACCTAAGCATCGTGTCGTGCTAGCACCAGCGCGAGCGACTGGACCTGAGCTTCTCTGCTCTTCAAACGGGTTTGAGTGCACATTTTATTGTTTCATTGTTTGTTCGCCTGTGTATTGGTGACTATAATCTATAAAAATGAATGAAGCAGAGCTCAAGGTAGAAATAACTAAGTTAGTCAAACAGCGTGGATTTATAAAGGGAAGGGTAACAAGATTTTCAGATTATTTAAATAATTTAAGCGGCTTAAAAGAAATTTCTTCTATTCAATATAAAGAATTAGAATTAAAATTGAATAAAATTCAATCGCTTATGGAAGAGTTTGAGGCCATTCAAAACAACATAGATTTATTGCATTCTGATATTTCAGAGCAAATTAAAGAAAGAGATACTTTAGAAAACCAGTTTATTAACTTAATAGCAACTAGCCAAGATATCTTATATAATTCTCCCCAGAAAAAGGCTGAGAAAGAAAATAGTGATAAAGAAAATGGTGACCATGTATCTAGTGCTAGCTGCCGTTCATTTAATGGCATAAAATTGCCCACAATCAAACTCCCTACATTTGATGGGAATTACCTAAACTGGTTAGAATTTAAAGACACATTTCAGTCAGTGATTGATGGCAATGACAGTATAGCACCAATTAATAAATTCCACTATCTACGGTCTGCACTTGAAGGAAGTGCAGCTGTTGTTATTAAATCAATAGAATTTAGTTCAAAAAATTACAAGGTTGCATGGGACCTTTTATGTCAGAGGTTTGATAATAAAAACCTATTAATAAATAACCACTTAAAGGCATTATTTAACATAGAGTCAATTCAAAGAGAATCCTATAAATCATTGCGGTTTATCGTTGACCATGTGTCAAAACATTTAAGGGCTCTTGACACTCTTGGCCAGCCTACTAACATGTGGGATGTGCTTATAATATTTATGGTCTCGGCAAAATTAGATACTCACACAAGTAGAAAGTGGGAAGAATACAAGTGCAATCTTTCAGGTTTACCGTCACTTTGTGAGTTTTATTCTTTCCTGCGCAGTCGAGCTGACATACTCGAGACTGCCTATTTTAATCGTTCTGACAAGCATGTTGATTGTAAACCTAGGGTAACCACCCAATCTAAAAGTCTAACTGTATCTTTTGATAAGAAAGAAAACAAGAATTGTTGTGTTTTATGCAATGAAAATCATCATTTGCATGAATGTTTGAAATTTAAAAGTATGAACGTAGATGAGCGACTAAGTGAAGTTAATAAGTTAAAATTATGTAAAAATTGTTTGCATAGTGGTCACAATGCATTTAAATGTCAGCTGAGAGCTGTATGTCGCGAATGTAAAAAGAAACACAACACTTTAATACACATTACAAAAGGCAACCCTACATCTACTGAACAACCCTCTACATCTTCCTCTTTACCTGTGTCACTGTCTGTGGCATCAAGTGACCAAGTTCTATTATGTACGGCGGTAGTGCAAATTCTAATTAATAATAAAACACATACAGCCCGTGCATTGCTAGACACAGGCAGTCAATCATCGTTCATCACTGATAGATTAAGGAGGAAGATAGGGCTAACTATAAACCCCGGTGATTCAGTAAATGTTTGTGGGATTAATAACGCTACATGCAACATCACTGAAACTTGTCACATCAAAATTAAATCTAGATGTATTCCATTCGAATTAAATGTTAAGTGTCTAGTAGTACCTCGAATAACAGGAATCTTACCAAACTCTGCAATTAATACTGAATATTTAAAATTACCTAGAAATATCACTTTAGCTGATCCTAACTATTTTTCCCCGTCTGAGGTTGACATCCTCTTAGGAGCAGATGTGTATTGGGACATAGTTGGCTCTAATTTAATTAAGTTGGGCAATAATAAACTCGTACTACAGGAGTCTATGCTCGGATGGCTCATAAGTGGCCCTATACAAGGTAGTCAGTCCTCTTCAAAGGTTTATTGTAATTTTAGTCAGGAGATAAAGGACTCTTTAGAAAAATTTTGGAAAATTGATGACTTACCTGCCACTAAAACTTATTCCATCGAAGAGCAGCTCTGTGAGGATCATTTTGTACAAAACGTATCTCGCTTAACAAATGGCAGATTTTCTGTGTTAATGCCAATGAAAGAGTCGCCTGAAAAGGCTCTTGGGGACTCTTACTATGTCGCTAAAAAATGTTTTGAGAGTTTGGAAAGAAAGTTTATCAAATATCCTGGTTTAAAGGACAACTACAAGGCATTCATAAATGAATATGCAAATTTAGGTCATCTAACTAAAATTAATAAACCAAAATTTGGATACTACATGCCTCATCACGCAGTAATTCGTGAAAAGAGCGAAACCACAAAGCTCCGCGTAGTATTCAATGCTTCTTCTAAAACTAGCTCTGGCAAATCACTTAATCAAATTCAAATGATTGGTCCAGTAGTGCAGAGTGATTTAATTTCTATTTTATTACGTTTTCGCAGGCATAAATTCATTCTCACAGCCGACGTCGAAAAAATGTACCGGCAAATTGAAGTCGGGCAACAGCAGCGCCATCTGGAGCTTATTCTGTGGCGTGATGATAAGTCTCAATTGTTAGATGTTTTACAACTCAATACAGTTACATATGGGACTGCCTCTGCACCATTTTTAAGTACTCGATGCCTCTTAAAACTGGCAAATGAGTGTAGGGATGAGTCTATTGCTTGTGTAATCCAAAATGATTTTTATGCAGATGACCTAAATACAGGGTCAGAAACTATAGAAGGGCTAAAACACATCTATCACGAAGTTGTAAAAACACTTAATTCTGCATGCCTTCCTCTAAGGAAATTCCGTACAAATTGCCCTCAATTATTTGATGATGAATTTGATTCTTCAAAACCTATAGATTTCAATAAAGAATCCAGTGTATTAGGTCTCAATTGGTGTCCCAAGGCTGATACGCTGCAATTCTCTACAGATTTAGAGCCTTCTACTCAAATTACTAAAAGGTCAGTAATTTCTACTACTGCCAAGGTTTTTGATCCCTTAGGATTATTATGTCCCTGCATTATAGTAGCTAAAATTTTACTTCAGCAGTTATGGTCCTCTAAGCTAGACTGGGATGATCCAGTACCAGCTGAGTTTTGTAAAAACTGGGCTAACCTATTAAAGGAATTTTCAAGTTTAACTAACATTCGTATTACAAGACGAGTTCTGTGTGATACACCTAGTAATATAGAATTACATTGTTTCGTAGATGCCTCTCAACAAGCCTACGCAGCTTGTGTTTACCTGCGTTCTGTGAATCATAATCAGAAAGTTACAGTCAGGTTGTTGTGTGCTAAGGCTCGAGTTGCACCTATGAACCCAACCACTATACCTCGATTGGAGTTATGTGGCTTCTTGTTAGGTGCACGTTTATGTGAAAAGGTATTAGAGTCATTAAATTGTAATATAAGTCGTAAATTCATATGGACTGATTCCAAGATTGTGCTAGGGTGGCTGAATACCCCACCCCGGGATAAAATATTTGTGTGTAACCGAGTGAATGAAATCAATCAACTTGCAATTGGATTCACCTTCTGTCATGTTCCCACAGATCAAAACCCTGCAGACATTGCGTCTAGAGGTGTGACTCCTAAGCATTTGCAGTCCTGTCTCCTCTGGTGGGAAGGGCCTTCGTTCCTCGCTAGTGACCCATCTTGTTGGCCTACACAAACACACACACAAATCCCTCACATCTTGCCTGAAGTTAAACAAGTACACACCATTGAATGTCATGTCAGTGTAACAAACAAAATAATTCAATTTGAAAAATATTCTAATTTAAATAAATTAAAGAGAATTTATGTCTATGTACAACGTTTCCTAAATTACTGTAAAAATAAAGATGCTAAAATTAATGGACCATTAGATATTAAGGAATTAGATGATTCTTTGCTAATGTTAGTTAGGTTAAGTCAGTTAGAAAGTTACGCTGAGGAAATTAAATTGATTAGAAATAATAAAACTCTTAATCGTAAGTCTAAATTATTGCCGCTGAATCCCTTTATTGATTCAGATGGCATATTAAGAGTTGGAGGTCGAATTCAAAACTCTGATTTTGCCTATGATAAAAAACACCCCATTATTTTAGATGCAAAGCATCATTTAACTAAATTAATATTAAGGTACGAACATAATCGCTTATTTCACGCTGGTCCTCAACATCTTCTAGCCTCAGTAAGAGAACGATTTTGGCCTATAGGTGGCAGACACTTAGCACGTAGCACGACAAAGCAGTGTATAGTTTGTATTCGCCTACGTGGGAAGACCATACAACCTTTAATGGGAAACTTACCTGCCGAAAGAAGCTATTCTATGTTTCCTTTCTACTCGTGTGGTGTTGATTTTGCTGGTCCGTTTATGATCTCTAGCCGTAAAGGTAAAGGCAATCGTATTTCAAAATGCTACCTATGTTTGTTTGTATGCCTCTCTTCCAAAGCAATTCATTTAGAGTTAGTCAGCGATATGAGCACTGATGCTTTCATTTTGTCTTTGCGAAGGTTCGTCTCTAGGAGAGGTAAACCTAATGTCATATATTGCGATAATGGTACCAATTTCAGGGGCGCAAACAATGAGATAAGTAGAATACTCAGGTCCAGTCGTGAGTCAGCTATTAATTACGCCAATAATGAAGGCATTAAGTTCGTGTTTAGTCCCGCATACTCACCTCACTTTGGAGGTATATGGGAGGCGGGCGTCAAATCCGCGAAACATCATTTTAAGCGTGTAGCAGGTAATGCTTCCCTGACATTCGAGGAGCTCGCTACACTATTCGCACAAATCGAAGCTATTTTAAATTCTCGTCCCCTTACTCCCCTCTCATCCGATCCAACCGATCCCACTCCATTAACCCCAGGGCACTTTCTTATAGGGCGACCCCTCACCTCAGTTCCATCGTTACCTATCACCTGCAAGTACCCCAATCGATATCAGTACATTGAGCAGCTGAGACAACAATTCTGGCAGAGATGGCGCCGGGAGTTTGTTGCTGAACTTCAAGAACGCACCAAGTGGAAAACGAGGCAATATGAGCTTCGTGTGGGCGATCTAGTGATCCTCAAAGAAGAAAATCTTCCCCCACTACAATGGAAGCTTGGCCGCATCACCCATCTATATCCTGGGAAAGATGGAATCAGCAGAGTTGCCGACGTTTTTACTTCAAAGGGCACGCTAAGGAGGGCTATCAACAAAATGTGTATACTACCAGCCACCAATAATGCAAAGGATGTCGTCGAAAATGACGGAGCGAATATTCAAAGCTCATCTCAGCGGTAATACAGCCAGCATTCCAATAAAGTATAATCATTGAAAGCCACACTTTCAAGGCCCGGGAGGATGTACGCGCCCCTCACTACACACACATGCGCGCGTTCTCGATAACACGCCAAGCAGGCGAGTGAAGGGAAGAGAGGGACGAGGGGCGGTAACGCGAGCGCAGCCGACCGCCGCGCCACGCCGCACTGCTCCGCAAACTACGAACGCACGACGACCGTGAATTGCAACGTGCAACTAAAATACTGTGAAGGTTTTAATAATTATAAAGTTATACAAACTTGTTTGTTTAATTCTAAACAGCAATCGTAAGCAATATTGTACATAGTAAATAGATATTAGACTGTAAGCTTTCTAAAGAATAAATAAATAAATAAATTAAAAGTAACTTTTCTTTTTGACTTTCTATATTTAGGTGCTTCGGTTGTGCCCCGCTGTTTCACCCGTATAAAGCTGCCTATCCAATGGAGCATAGCGAGGCAGCGGAGCAGAGAGCAATATTAACCAATAGAATCTAAACTCCGCTTCAGAGCTCCGCTCCTATTGGGTAATATTGGCACATTTTTCCGCTCGGCTGCCTCGCTCCGCTCCAGTGGACAAGTAGCCTAAGTCTCGATCCCGTGGGAATATCGGGATAAAAAGTATCCTATGTCCTAACCAAGGTCATGGTCTACCCAAGTGCCTAATTTCATCCAAATCCGTTTAGCCGTTTTAACGTGAGAGCGTAACAAACAAACACACAAAATATACAAAAATAAAATCTTTTCTCTTTATAATATTACCTAGGTTAGGTATTCTCTTCAAAATAATTTGCATTGTCAGTTACTTCTTCTTACCTTTTTCAAATTGCCCTGGAACCTCTCGTAATCCTTCATCAAAATATCAGCAGACTTCTTGCTATCATCGTACTGAGAAGTATATCCTTCTTTCTGTTTCAACGAGTCTATCTCACTCAAATCCAGGTCTATGTTAGAACTGCTATGTTCTAAGGAGAATACTATGTCTCTTTCTAACTGGTCTATCTTGTCTTGTTCCTTTTTGAGATTGTCTTCGTAAGTAGCCATGAAGGTGTCCATTGTTTCTTCTCTTTTTTTTAGTTCACGGTATTTTTGATGGCGGTCTGAATTGCCTTCTTCAAGATCCTGAAAGTAGCAAGTGAGGCATTGCATTAGCATTTTGTAAAATTTATGCTTTAATGCCAATACTCAATAGGCATAATGTGACGGATTGGATTTGGGTTTACAAAAATAAAAAACGAAAATGATTATACATGTTCGAACACGTAGATTGCTTACCTGCTCAGCTTGCTCAATAAGTTCCTGCACTTTCTTTATTTGTTCCTTCAGATTAGCTGCGTTACTATCCAACGAAGCGATTGCAGCATTGTCTTCACGAACCTGATAATAAAATGCATGGCTTTCACCTTTTCAAAATCTGCACTTGGGTCGAGTTAAAATACCATCAGAAGAAGAAAATACCATAAACAAGGTATACCTGCAGTAACAGTTTCTCCCTTTCTTCTTGCGGGTCTAAACGGTTGTTCATCTCATTCTTCATGTTGTCTCGTTTTTCTTCAACGGCCACTAGTCGACGATGTAGTTCTAGAAGGTGCACCTTTATCTATAAGTACGACAGTTAGAAATTAGTTAATGATGAATGAAAATAAGAAATAGATTGTTGAAACGTAAATAAAAAAACAATCTTTCTTATTCTCTGTCATCTGTTGGAAAATCGTTTATCTTTCCACAGACAACAAAGCATTTCTAATTTTAGAATCAATAACTCTTACCTGAGAACCAGATATTTCTTTACTGAACTCATCCTTCTCTGTATTGAGATGATCGATCTGTGTTCTGGCTTGATCAACCTCTTCTCTTAGCGCAGCAGCAGTTGACTCTAGCTCATTATACTCATCTTTCTGTTCTTGTGTCATTTCTGCTAGTAACTTTGTGATCGTTGATTGTTCCTGAAAATGTAGGGGAAATTAATTTTGTATCAGTATTATCAAGCATAGGTTCTAATTATAATGATGAAATATTATAAGCTGCTTGTATTCAAATATAGTCGAAATTGGTCCCTATTATTAAGCTTTTTCATAACGAAAATTAAACCAAAAACCCGGCAAATGTTCTAACTCGGCAATGTGAGAAAAATATTGAGTGAAGAATAATCACTTTATCCATCTGCTCTCTCAACTGCCTCAGCTGGTTCTCCTTCCTCTGTTTCTCCATGAAGACCTGTTCCACTTCCTCCTGCATCTTCTTATTGCTAGCTTCCAAGTCCTTTGTTTGTCCTTCTACCGACTGCTTGTTTGCTTCTCCATTGGCTATGCGAATTGCTGTGTTATAATCTGCTAGACGGCCTTGTAAATCTAGAAAGATACAATGGGCTAAATAACTTATATTCAGTAAGTTGTTTTGTTCTGCATCTGAAGCGCAGATGCTAATAGGTTCTATCCCTATGTAAGGTAGTAATATTGGATTATCCACAAGATATTTCTCAGTACCAGCCCAGAGTCTTGATTTGTGCCTGGTTGACAGCAGTACGCTCGACCATAGTACCTACATACATGGGACTCAAACGTTATTGGCTAAATATGGGAATTCTATATAGGTATACACCTTTGCTTACACCTTGAGGGAATACTTGCATGATGTAAATACGTTACTCACCAGTCAGCTCCAACGCCAACTCCCTGACCCTCTTCTCGTAATGTTTCTTAGCGGATCTCTCCCTTTCTCCTGCATCTGCCTGCTCACTCAGCCTGGCTATCTCTGCCTTCATCTCCCTAACTTTCACTTGCATCAGCTCTTCCCAATACCGCTTGTCTTGAAGCTGACGAGTACGGAAACCTCGGGCGGTGCCTGTGCGAAGGCCTGATATGCCTTGCTGAGTTATTGGTCTGTCGATCTGAGAAAAATTTAAAGGTATTTGTTCTTTATTTCGTTTCCTGTCAATCTCAGCCATATATAATTCAACTTTTGTATCTTTGTTTGCCTTATCATCATAACAATGTCGTCGAATACACATGTAGGAGGATAATCGTTCAATCTCTTTTAAATATTCTTATCGTTCTAATAAGTATAGTTCTACTTACGTACAACTTGTGAATAATGCCAGGCTGACTGTAACTCGCTAGAAAACCTCGAGCCATTAATCTATTACATCTCTTAGTTTGTCTTTCTAAAGTTAAATTTGTGCTCACAGATATATGTATAAGGTCATCATACCATAGAAAACCCAGTCATAGCAGTGGGTTGTCGGCTGGCTGTCGGCGGCGCTGGTCCAAACCCAGCAGTTGACAGCCGCGACGCTGTACTTCCTCGATATGCTGATGTCGGCCTCATCGTGCTACTTCTGAAATGAAGACTTAGTAGGTAAGTGGACTATATAAAATTTTATTATGTGGAATAGACGAAGTAGTAGAGTTTTATGTCTCTGTTGGCACTTGGCTGTCTCCAATTACAATTATTATTAATATAGTTCGTGGTGCCCATGTAGTAGCTTTAAAAAGAGACAGGGCATTTGTTAAGAGCTATTAAAGACCCGTTCTTATTGACAAAGTTCAGCTCATCCTACCGCCGTCTCTATCCTAATTACCAATGCGCGGTAAATTACTGGCATATAGGAAACGATGATGTGAAGAGTTAGATGCCTTCATAAAGTTTTGAAAAACTTATGGCCTCGTGCCAAATGTAAAGCGGTACCAGTTAAATCATAATTTTACCACACAATAATTTTTAACATTGAGAGAACTCTAGGTACTTACACAAATTTTAGCACTCTAAGTAATAACTAATTTGCTATGAAATCGCACTTTACATCTCACACAACAGCCTAAACGAACTATCGCAAAATAAAAAGTAAGACTTACCTAGACACAGCTGAGCCAGTATTTGTGTACTCTCGATAACCTCGTCTGGATACAGGCCGAGGGGCGTCTGACCTCTTACCCCCCGCGCTACCGTCAGAAAAATCCATAACAATACCAAGTAATTAATTATTTTTTTCACATAAAAACCGGGTCAAGTGTCTCGAATTGTCGACCGGCGCATTGGATTTGTTGTTGATGCGTTGCCATGGTAACAAGTCGACAGCATTTTGCGTGCCAGCCAGGGTTAGGCACCTGCTCCATGGAGGAATTATGCATAAATTATACCTAATGATACATTTTTTTGTACTTTATTTGTGCACATAGTTGGGCCAACTATCAACAAAAAAAATTGAAATAAAATGTTAACCAGTAATGACCTACTAAACTTACGCCGCTTTTTAGTACGGACTGAAGAGTGAATATATTGGAAATAATTCCAATACATTTACTCTTCAGTCCGTACTCATTTATTTTGACCCAGGTAATTTATCATTGCTAGAATTAGAGGGATTACAGACCGCAGAACCGGCATTTTCGACTGACAAAGTCCTAATAGTCGTATTGTGAACAACTGAAAATATTTCGTTTTTGTCCCTACCAATTACTTAGGTAGGTACCTAAACTGCAGTTGATCAGATAATAATACCAGCCTATTGTTGTCCCACTTCATCGAAAAGGCTTCTTCTCATACAGAGAAGGCATGAGCATTGATCGCACCACGCTTGCTCAAGGGGTTGGCGATTTCACCTCACGATATTTTCCTTCACCGATGTCAGTACAGTGATGTCCAAGATAAGCTTATAAAGTACATAATATCTACTTTTTACAGTTTACTGGTAATAGTGTTTATAGCTCTTGCTAGGATTTGAACCCATAACCTCGTGCATGAGAGGCCAGATAAAAGTTCGTTATACGGGAGGGACACAAACACTAGTTTGAATTTAGCACCCGCATGTGGGTCTAGCTAATCACACTGATACACAAAATATGCATTACGCTCGTTCCAAATAGCATACATTGTCGACGATTGCACAATGAGCTCACAAAAACCAGTAATCATTGCACTTTGTGGCTGCAGACAACTGCGACCTCAGTACAATGTATTTAGCCGAACTAAATATCATACTGTCTTCGTGTTTCTATTTCTCAAACGCATTTGGAATATCCGGCCTCGGGAATGGGTACAGATTCTTCTTAAAAGAACTAACCTCTTCAGTGGGATTGCTAGACGCATCCCCAATTACTAAAATATGGATAGAACAACCGTTAGACCATTTCAATGAAACCGAGACCAGAACGTGGAAGATGAGGTACTTCGAAAGACTTGATTTCTGGAAAGCAAAAGGACCAATATACTTGTTCATCAACGGGGAAGGTGCAGCTAGTGAAGTGTTTCTTCAAACTGGAATACTGTACGACCTGGCAAAAGAAACTAAAGGCGCTATGTATTTATCCGAGCATAGGTATTATGGAAAAAGTAAGCCTTTCGAGAAATTGAGCACGGAAAACTTGGCTTATCTGAGTTCTAGACAAGCTCTTGCAGATGTAGCAAAACTGCTTGAAGTAATTAAAATGTCGCCAAAATACAACGAATCTAAAGTGGTTGTAGTAGGAGGCTGTTACGCCGGAAACTTAGCCGCTTGGATAAGACTGCTGTATCCTGACCTAGTAAATGCTGCTGTCGCTAGCAGTGCACCAGTTCTAGCAAAGAAAGATTTTTACGAATATTTAGAAAATGTTGCTGATGACTTTGAACAACATGGAACGCCAGGATGTTATGATAAAATAACTGAAGTATTTAACAGATATGACAAGTTATTTAAAACTAGTGATGGTATTGCCCAGCTTAAGGAAGAGGAAGAGATTTGTAACAGTACAGATATGAACAAATCCGAAAATATGCAGTTATTCTTCTTGGACAAAACTTCTGAATTTATGTACGAAGCTCAATATGGTAGCCCTCAGAGTATTAAGAATTTTTGTGACAATGTCATTAAAACTTTACACGTAAATTCTTCGAAAGATGATGATACTGATCTATGGAGTAAGAAAAACCGTTGCTTTAACTATGATTTCGATGAAATGGTTGAAGCTATGAGAGATATTGATTGGGTTACGTCTTGGACTTACCAAACTTGTACAGAATTTGGTTACTTTCCAAGTAGCTCTTCAGACAAGCAGCCGTTCACCAATAATATTCGAGTAGAGTTGTTTTATAGTTTGTGTACTAAATCTTATGGTGAAGAGTTTGATGAGAGAAGAATTGATGAAGGTATTAAACGTACTAATGGTATGTATGGTGGCTTGAAACCTAATGTCACGAACGTAGTTTTTGTAAATGGTGACTTGGACCCATATCACAGACTTGGAGTGTTAGAAGACGTTTCATATGATGCACCAGCAAAAATAATAGCTTTATCGTCTCACTGCAGGGATTTGTTTTCAGACAAATCTAAAGATCCTGAGGAATTGAAAGAAGCTAGAAAGTACATTAAGTATTTGATTAAGAAATGGATTGGTGCTGGTGAATATAAAAAGCCTTAGGAGATTCAAAAGATGTATGAAACGATTGTATATTCAAGTGGGCATTCTAATGGCATTCAAATAATGGTCAGGCTTTTAGCATAGTTCGTCTCTTTATAGCTGTATGAATATTGTAGAATGTAAAGCATTTCTATTTTTTATGCTGTCCCTAAGTGGATCATTATAAAAGTGGTGACATTTTCCAATGAAACGAAAGCATTATTAAAATAATTGTATATTTACTCATAAATGGTCTTCCTTATGATAGGTTACTCGATAACCAACACCCAATGCTACACAATACAAGTGGATGTTGATGTTATATTACTTAAATTCGTAATAGCAGCAGTATTTTACATCGTGCCAGAGTTAATTGTCTCTTCTAACAAAACACCGTCCGGTGTATCAATAAAAAATGCTGTACTTATCTAATTGAAACTGTCTGTAAATTCTTAGTCATCTTTATAATAATGTACATCTTCACAATAGATCATAACAATTTTTAATACATTTATTTTATTAATCACCAACTCTTTTCCTCTATCATCATCTTTGATTTCGAAAATACTCATACTTTTGACGTGTATATTCTCATCTAAAAAGTATCATTATAATTATCTACAATAATGCATAAGATACAATATTTTATGGTAACCTGTGTAGCACTTCTGAATTTTTGTAGCTACATATCAGTTTTAGAAATGGTTAAAATAAGATCCAGTGAAAAGAGCTATGTTTTGTACACAACATAGCTCTTTTGGGGATATTATTTTAAAGTTACTTTATAACGTATAAAGTTATGATAACACTAATAAATGTTCTACGAATACAAAACGTATCTAAATATACAAAAATATTAAAATCTTAAAAGTAGTTGTGACAATAAATTACATTTAAATTGTCAACGTAGTTGTACGTAACTAGATCATAATTATTATGATAATTGAGTATTGGAGAAATATATCAGAAAATACATGGATATAAACAATATAAAAGAAGAGATGTATTTACAAAAGTATTTATTAAATCTAAAATTGAATTCCTATTTTAACCTAATAATTAATTAGAATTCATTAATATGCAATTTACATACAAATAACAAATATTAACAATACGTGATGTTTCGAAAGGCAATAGTTAGGTCCCATATATCATAATGCATTTGTTTTTAAATTAAAAATAAATATTGCGGTTTTTTGCCAAAAAGAAAAACGCGGAATGCGAAATGTGAGTGTTACTATAGGTCTGCCTAACCAAAAATATTAAGAAAAATACCCACTAATAAACTTCTAATGTGAATTTGCTAGTAACTTGTGTGAAGTAGACCATGCACTTCTTTTTCATAATCTTGAAGATCGCTATAAATAAAATAACAAAAATATCTCAATCTTCCTAATCGTTTTAAAATTTCCCAACCCTGTTTTGACTAGGATTGCCACTTAAATATAATAAAAAAAGAAAAGATTTTAACGACAAGACATTGTGATGACATTGAACACGCAAATCGTTAAATATTGGCAGTGATAGTTAACTCATAGGTTTAATTAATTTAAACTAAGTTTTTTTTACAAATATTCAGTTAAATACGTTATTACTAACATGTTGGTAAAGTTGATTACTAAATTATATGCTAAATCTATCACTTATAGATAGGTTGATTATAGAATTACATTACAATGTACATATACTAGAAATCTCGATAATTCGCAAAACCTCTTCAAAGCAATATAGTCCATTGCTTTCCTCATACAAAAGTAAATAATTATTGTATCATTGATGTACACACAATTTTAAATTCCTTTTATTTTACAAAACTTTGAATATTTACAACATTACATACAGATTACGTTTTTACAAGATACTGTCACATCGACTGTTATTCTCATGCTCTTCATGCACCCTAAAATCAGTTAAAAATACACTTCAATCTTTGGTTACATGATTCTTTTCTTCATTAGAAAAAATGATGTAATCATCCATATAAATAAATCACACCAAAATGTATTGTGACTTCACTACTTCGATTTGACAGTATCCTTTACTAAAGTCTAGGTTAAGTTGCCAGGTGTCAGGTGATTCGCACTCTAGTCCCACTCTCCGATGAACATATGACGCGCGTGCGGGGCGGGGGGTGGGGGGAAGCCACGTCCAGGCATGGGTAGGCGACCGTACAGCGCGTATGGATCATAGTGTTGCTCTCCGTCTGCAATTAATATCATCACCAACGTTTTAGACAGCTGAATATTTCTAGGTATCTTTAAATTAATTTTGTTTAAGAGTCTATTTGCTAGGTCCTCCTATGCTCAAAACTATCCAGGGAACTAAATTGTTGACTAACTTACGATCGTAGTGCTTAGCGGAGTTAGTGGAGATGTTACAAACATTTAGGGATAAGCAACGGGGTGTGTTAATTAAATACGACGTACATTCATTTTAGTTACAATCAAATCAGGGAACAATGCGGCAAGGGAATAAATTCCAAGTAATTTTTAAGTCTGCTGCCTAATCTGGAAACCTAGTGCTTTTGCAAATTACATCTAAGGATGATAGCAAAGCTTTCGAAATGGAAATCTCGCAATTTGGAAGAATCAAGATTTGACAAGATTGTCAAGAAAGATGTATAGATATGATAAATACTTTTGATACTTGGTGAATATGGGAGATGAACTCAGAAGTGTGGAAAGTGTAGAAACGAAGCTTATAGGCGAGTAGTGCTACCAAGCGAAGCGATCTAATATAACAGAAAGTTTAAATACCAAGATTGGAGCGAAGAGTCCGCGTTGAGGCGGTGGAATTAAAGTGCGGGGTTAGTCTGTATATACACTAGCGCGGCTGCTGGATCACGAGGGGTCGCAGCCGTTTGTCCTTGTTCGGATAGAATTGGAACATGAGCTTCTCTTTTTTGGGGAGACGATCGTACGCACCGATTCCGCTCTCGTAAGAACGAGCGTGCCACAAAGCCTGTGGCGGCATGGGAGCGTGCGCAAATGGCGCCATATGCGGCGGGAATGGGCCAGGGTGGGCGTGAGCCACGCTGTAACGCTTGCTGGGTACTGGAGCCTCCTTCAGAGTCAGACGCTCAGTCATCGCCGGTAAAACTTTCGCGCCATTAGTCTTCACAAAGTTTGGCACGCGCGCTCGCAGACCACAGTAGTACGGATCATCTGAAAACAAAAAAAAAAATTATTGAAATCACATTACACGGAAACCAGCACCAATAGACGTGTTAAATATCTGAAAACGAGTATTTACATAACATGGTTATCGTTCACCTATTTCTATGTTAGAAACTGCGAACACATTCGCCTATAAAACGGAACGCATGCACGCTCCGTCCCATGTTCCGCATCCTACGCCTGGCTTGTTCCAAATACCGACGATTCAAATATCAAGGATACGCCGAAATGCCAGCGCCGGTTGCGACACCGGAGCATTGTCTGCTTATAACCTCTGCACTGAGATCTTTTTATGAATGGAAAGCAAGTGCTCTCGAATTAATATGTGCGAATGCGATCCAAAAACGTCATATCCGATCAGCCGTATCGCATGTGGAATGCGTCAAACGTGACTCGATATTAACAGTCAGGAATTCGTGAACGGTGAATGGAGCTACCTATGTATCAGATATTGCGCGAAATTCATTTGCACAAAGCTTCCAAATTCGAACTCATGTGTCTACGTCCTTAAGCATAACTGTCTAAAGTGTATTCAAACGTAAACTGTGCTCATATTTCAAAAGCGACTTCGCTCTTTGTCGGGTCCATATAACTCTTAATATTTTAAATAGTATCTACTCCTTTTAAGACGGTGCTTGTGGTGTTTGAGTAAGTGTCCCCTTGTAATCTGTGATGTATGGCCATGTTCTTGATACACTACCTAGGTACTCGCCTGTTTTTTTGTGAACAAAAAGTTTCTTAGAAACACAAAATTCCACTTTGGAGGCGCAATTTCTATGGCGATTAAAAAGTGTACTATTAAGAATTTACATCACGAATTAATTTTCTGTTTATGCGTATATTATTTTTGTGACTATTATTTTGAAAAGTTTAATTATATTTAAATAATACTGAGTATAGAGACATGAATAAAAAACTATCCATATTAGTTTGCAAACTGTCTACTATTGTACGTGTACAGAATGTATTGACATCTATATCAGCAATCTGTTCAAGAACAACCCCTGTATATCAGTTTTTATCGCAAACCTATCAAAAAGAATCATTCATTTCAGTTCATTGTGCCCATAACCTTAAGTCCATATTCCATATTTTATAAATATTGCTTTAAATCACTATGTGCAGGGACATGGGTTTATAAATGATGATCCGGCTAGAGATGTTGATATAAAGGTTCACACTTGCAAGTACATACTTGCAACGTTGCTGTATAAATTGCGACTCGCATTCATAAATCCATTGCATTGTCAACTGTACCGTGTTCAAATGGACAGCTGTGGTCGCAAAGGACGGTGATTGCTTGACTAATATCACTAGTGGTAAATAATATCTTTGTGATTGGACGTTGTGAAATGTAATAGAAAGTTTTGTAATTTACTTGCACTGTGGTGATGAATTGATAAATGTGATGTCGAGTCAAATTATATAAAATGCGATTTCTAGTAAATTCTTGACAGGTATGTTGGTAACTGGAGCATTAGTTATACATGATGACACAAAAGAATTTAGATCAAATATTGCTTTAGTATGAATTAATATTTAAACTGAACTAGTAAATGATAAAGAAAGCAAAATAAAAACAACAGAAGAGCACCAATACCAGATCCTAATACACACAGAAAAAAGGACCCACAAACATTGGTCAGCAAAAATCGCTGCTACAAGTAGCCGCACTCTGCTATCAGTTGAACCTATTTGTCCATTACTGAGGAATTATGACCAAAGTAATGACCAAACTCGGCAGGCAATCCACAGGGCGCTCTCAATGTAGGCGCCTGCACCTCTGCCTTTTAAATACTGTTATTACCCATTCAGCAAGACAGAACACCGTGATACTACCCAGAGAATTTATATTGTCCAAGCAATTAATGCTGAATTTTTCCTGTTTATTTTTTTCTTGATACCCTTTGTTACAAGAATGGAAAAGTTAATTGAAGTCTGGTAAGTTATGAGCGGGCCTACTGAACGTAATTAGACTCTTGTAGTGTAATGGAGATATTTAGTGAACTTGAAATAGTTTGGAGCTGAAGTAAAAATAGGATCGTAGTTTGTGTCTCAATAGATTTCGTCGTTTGCTGCATTATTTGGTTTATCAATGGTTATTTTGGATAAATCTTTACTGAACTTGGAAATTACTCAAGCTATATAAGTCTCAATCAATCTGCCTAGCCTTTTCCCAACTATGTTGGGGTCGGCTTCTAGTCTAACCATATGCAGATGAATACCAGTATTTTACAAGGAGCGACTGCCTATCTGACCTCCACAACCCAGTAACTGGGTAATACGATACCCCTTGGCAAGACTGGTTGTCTGACTTAAGCCCTATAAGCCTGATTCTATTAATTCATTTGGCCGAATTTAACACAATTATTATGGTATAACACTCACCGTATTTCTTGTTGTCTTTGCCCTTATCTGATTTGCCTCTCGGGAACTGTGTTGGCACGCGTCCATCGTGTCCTTCTATGTCATCGTAATCAGGCTGTGAAACAAATAACGATAATATTGTTTAAAATATATAATAGGGCTTGTACCGCACAAATTCTTACAATTTGTATAAGTTTAACTATTGTGAAAAACAAAAACGTTTCAAACATTAACATTTGTAACAGAGTACAAGTGCACCAGCTTCGTAAGTCGTTTTGAATTAGATATTCTAAAACGTTTCTGGCGACATGAAAGGCAGATAGCGCCTAGAGCTCTAGAGGAACACCCAGAACGCAATTACATTGTAATATGTCCACTAAACAACGCAACTTGCGCCTAAGAACATGTAAAAGCAAGTAATTCACGCATAAAACACGAAGCAAAAATCAGATGCAATAATATGAACGTGTGGGCGCCGTACAATCTTTTACCTTGTAACGAACCAAAGATGGCATCAAAAAACAACGAATCGTGATATATAAAACTCATAGGAACAGGCTCTTATCAAATAAAGGTTATGGAAACCACCCTGGCAAGACATATCGGTTCACGCAGTATATATTCTTAATAAACACCTAGCAGGCATAAAACTGAAGCTTAACAGACACACAAAGGACATTGTTCATTTGTATGGTGTCAGAAGCAAAGACTAGGTAAACCAATAAAAGAGTAAAGCCGACGCGACAGTACTATGTAGTCGCTATCATTTATCTTGGGAGGCGATGAGATGTGAGATACGTCAGCGTTATCTTTCCCGCTGGGCCGACCATTGTCCACTCCACACAGTTGCGATAGCGTATGTCCACAATTATCTGACAACAAGTCGGAACCGACAGGCGTTAATCGGATTGAACTTTCACCTCCCTCGATGTTTATATCTTTACAATTGTTATGATTTGAGACGTGATTTACGCAATGATGGATGAATACGTTTTGTTGAAGAAGAAAGAATTATTGATGTGAATAGATAAGTACATGACAGCCACCTTACAACCCTGGATTATTACTTGATGTATGAGTTACATGATAATAATATTGGTTACCTATTTGGACAAACAAATGGTGCTTCAATTGGTTCTAAGAATTTGTTGGTTCTGCATGAAGCAATAATGGTGGATTTCGATTAATTTATTACCATTTGATTCGAATTATATCGAAGCAATCTATTATAAACTCAATCAAATGATAAATGTGATCTTTTGTGTTACAGAAAAAGCCAATTTGATGGTGACGGGAAAATAAATGACTTGCAGAATAAACAAGTAAATGCTGAAATTGACAATGAAGCTAATGTAAAGGAACCAAATATGGAAGGTGGTTAAATCGATATATTTCTAAATCCAGCAGATATTTAATAGCACTTAATGAAATAAAGGATTAAGATAATTGGAATTTGATAACCTGGGGGTTTTAGCCTTTGATTTAAATACGTTTTGTCCTTTTACGTGCACGATTGTAATTATTTTGGAATATTTTTGAGAATGTAAAATCTTAAGCTGACATAAGATCCTGATTTGGTCTTGATTGATAAAGTCGTATTAAAGAATGGGGCATATTTTTCATGTGACTTATTTGCTGATTACAGTCGCCATCCATTATTTATACGGAGACATTTTTGCATTTCAATTTGCATAAATCGTAACTTTGTCACTGAGTTGACTTCGTGCGCCTTTTTATTCTTTAGTTTTGTCAAATGTACATTAAGGTTTAACAAAGATTAATGGCTTTCAATTTGGTCGCGTTAAGGCCCTGCGCAGACGACAGACTATCCGTGACGCACTTTTTAGTCTGTGAAAATAGAACCTATGCAATTATATGCAGTAACGCACACGACGCGCAAAAAGTCCGGCGCACAAAAAATCCGTGTAATTCGGGCAGACCGCACCGCGCCGCGGCGCGCCGCTCCGCACAAAAAGTGTGTGAAAAAAATTGAACGTTTGCTTCAACGCGCGCTAACGCAGACGGCGCACACTTTAGTCGGCAATCTGCATTTGCTAGGGGTGGACGTAACGCACGCGATCTATTATCATGGCGCCAGAGGGCCATGTAACTATGTTAATTCAAGAAATACAAAACAGACCAGCAATTTATGATACTTCTAAGGCAGAATATCATGATAGGCAGAATATCATGAATGTTTAGTATGGAACTGTCCCTTCAGTAATCTTTCCGAAAGTATAGGATGTACCCAAAATTCTCTCTTTCTTCTTCTTTTTCTGTACTTCATGTACAAAATAATACTTCGCGATCTCTGCACGATTTCCATAGCGTCTACGTCCCTACAGCTCTGCCGACAAAATGATCGAAGATGTGCGTCGTGTGCGTTGAGTCTGTGAAATATCCGCGACCGACTTTTTGCGCGCCATGCAGACTTTTTGTGCGCCGCAGACTTGATCGCACAAAAAGTGTGCCGTCTGCGCAGGGCCTTACCCTTATCGGAATTTTGGGAATGAAATACATACTTAATACGTAAGCTGTGGTTTACTTTGCCGAAATTGTATACTCTC
Source organism: Agrochola lychnidis (assembly GCA_963680765.1). Classification (NCBI taxonomy): domain Eukaryota; kingdom Metazoa; phylum Arthropoda; class Insecta; order Lepidoptera; family Noctuidae; genus Agrochola; species Agrochola lychnidis. Next base: position 21,893,444 of record OY796849.1, read on the forward strand.
TGTATATTGAAAATATTATGATGTAATAATATAAACATCATAAAAACGATTCCAGCGCATACAAGTTAAAAACTGTTGACTTTTACGACAATTATTGTTAAAACATTTTGTCACAGACAACACTCGGAGACGACGGAAATGTTCAAATTGCTCTTAAAAAGAAATAAAAGTCAAAATAACATCTAAAAGAACCTGAATAATCAGCGACATAAAATATACAAAGATCACCAGCGCAGACGCAGGCGGTAGGATGTTTATTATAAGACGAGATGTTATAAAAATTACATGTAAATTATCGTAATAAAAATAGCCATGCCATCTCAAAAGTACCCTTGATGCACAAACTTAACAATGAAAAAATAATTCGTAATGCAATTTTCACTTCGGAAATTACTTTGTCGATGCGCAACCGCACCTTACCTTTTATATTGAAATGAAACTTGAGGGTTCAAGTTTATTATTATTCAATCATGAAACTGTAGGCCTCGTAAATCATATCCTATTAAATTAATTCACGAAGGGCGAAACTTTTAAAATAAGCCATTGAAAATTGAATTACCTACACGTGTCCTTGCTACCGGCTTTCGCAGTGACTTCGCGTTATTTTGTTTTTATGCAATAGGTGACCGAGTATTGGCTACATGTTTATTAACTTCAATTTTACCATCGCGTTGATTAAATAGTTTGTGCTCATCATAGTTGCCATAAAAATACACTGCTGAACATATAGCCTACAAGAAAACTGCAATTAACGGTTATAAAGGGATATTGCTGTACCACGCTTCGAAGGTATTATTAATCGAAGTAGATATATGTTGAATGTTGTTTTTACCAGACAAAAGACCATTGCTGTTGACACTAAAGTCGCCTTTACGAAACCTACGGGTGCAAACACAGCTTTTTCTTTATTGGATAATATAGTAACTATATCAACATTATTTGGTATTATTTGTCTGTCATGCATTGCAGTAGCATTTCCCTTACACAGTTCTGAAACTTCAAAAAGTGACAATTTAAACATGCAAGGTGCAAGGGCATGCAAAAGGTCACCAAAATCGATAACTCACTTTGTATCCACGTACCTTGGGAATATCAGCAGGCCCATAGCCATTCTCCCTGGGTGGTAGCTTCGGAGGCTTTTCTCCTCTCCTCTGTCCCATTTGCATCATTAGCTGTTCCCTGGTGGCGGCTACCACTCCGTGTCCATTGTTGTTATTGATACCGTTGTGACCATTGTGTCCATTGATTCCGTAGCCTCCAGAACTGCCGCTGGATCCTGAACCGTTGGCATTGGAGCTGGCGATGCTGTATGGGTCTTCATCTGGGATTGGAATGCGAGGTCGGTTCTTGATGTCCATCAGTCTTTGAACTGTTGACAAAGAATGGTTTAATTAAAAACTGTTGAGGAAAGTTAACGATAGGGATTACTTTGAACGCAGTGTCATTAGGATGCCGCAATTTTTTATATACTTGAAAGTCAAAGTTCGCGTGGTAAGAATGATTTTTATTATTCTATTTAAAGATTTTATTGGATAATGAATGGGCAAATTATAGTCCTTGTAAATGTAATATTCAATTTATACAAATCGTATATCACCGACCTGGGTTTTAGCTCGTCAAAGGTCAACCAATCCTCATCTCCGATATTAATGAAGCAATATAAATTCTATTGAAACGTTTGAAATATTGTATAATAACAAGTTTCCAAAAGATTATCCAACAGTTTGAACACACAACAATTGGAAACATTTAGCGACGACGCTTGCACAACATGAATGTAACTTCGTGATGTTCAGATCGGATGGCAATCACTCCTCTTCACGACTTGGAGTAACCTACGGTTATTAATGTGACGTTAAAGGTCTGGGTGTCTTCATTCCACTTCAGTGCACCATTATTCGTACCTTCGTCTCTAATCATAAAAATAAACGAATCGTCCACGATTAACCAACTTGACTATTACACCGCAAGGTTGAATGCATAATCTTCGAACAATAAATGCAAATTCATGCGAATATTGGCTCTTTTAGTTGCGAAATATTAAAGTGCCTATAAAATTTATTGCATGAGCGACGGTGCGGCACAAAAGAGGAATAGTGACAACTGCATCTATCATTCCGTGGTGTCGGATTGTCTACGTACTAAATGTTTGTTTACACTTCAGACACGTCAAATCATAATGAATGATCGAACGGAAATGATTTGAAATAACTTGCGTCCACTCAGACGCCTTATTAGGCAATTATATTAAAATGTTATTCCTAATTGTGCCCTTTCATTACGATGTTTTAGACCACTTATAAAAGCCGCTATTATGATAATTTAACTAGGCATTAAACAATATTGATAAATTTAAATCTAAAAGCTTTTTCAGAAAGCAATTACAGCAATTTTGATAAGGAAGTAGAGTTTCTTTTGTTTGAAAAGCATTTCATAGATTTTTAGCGCCGACATGATAAAGATGTTGTGGAAACGATAAACCTTTGTTTCGCACATAATCTAAGTTTAAAAGATATACCTGTGTCTGGAAATACCGTAGACGCCATGTCGCAACGGGATTAGAATCCAGATTAGTTCAGCCAATGAGGTGAATGCTAATAGCCGAAGTACATACACCGACTGTTTTTAAATGCTGAGAAAATTACGTGTGTCTATGTACAAAAAATAATTTTATATTCGGTACGCTATTTGTGGTATGCGGTGTGAGTCAGAAGCATCTGACCATAGCTCCAATTTGAGTTGAATTGTATATAGTCTTGCTTAGATTGCGATAAGATTGTGGCAGCATCTACATCGCCACATGTGAACTACGCATCAAAGACCTGACGTCACACAAAATCCTGACGTCACGCAAAATCCTGCATCGCGCAATTAGAGTTTACCGTGCGATCGACATAAATATAACTTTTCGACATCAATCGTTGGACAGTTGCCCGCCAGACACGACACCCGTCTGGTCGGAGGATCCGCTCTTTTCTATAGAAGATGAGCGGACTTTACATCCTGTTCCTCATTCTTCTAAAAGATAAGACATTTTCCTCTTCGAAAGCGTCCTCTCGCTTGTTTCAATGACAGAATTTCTAACCATAATAGATACAACTTCAGAATCGACATATTTAAAAAAATTAAGGTTCTTAAAAAGATTTCGAAAGAAACCTAATTCAGCAGGTAGAATTATTATACCGCAACCACGTCCGTACTCCGAATTAGGGCTACTAAAATCTGTGTAATGCACAGATCACTTTCGATCAGCATGCTTTCTATTGTCGTTGATTCGAGTTTTGCATAACATCAGTCACGATTTACGTCTGTTCAAGCCTTTAATGATTCAATTGGCGCTCGTTACAAATTCAAAGAGAATTTAATGGATTTGTGGGCAACGCTTGCAGTCGTATGATCCAGTTACGAAGTATGACGACCTTCGTTTTGAAATCGAAATTCAAATGTGTGATGTGAACAATGAAGTACGTTTGAATTGATTGGACAAGAAACATGTAAGCTATGCAGATCTTATCGTATGCAAAAGCATTGGATTGCTAGTTGCTACTCAACCAAGTATAGATTGAACGATTAACAATACATACATATTGGTTAATTATGAAAATAAAGCAGGACACGAACAAAATAACAATGTGCAAGTACTTTCATGTCACGAAGGTTAAACTTTTTATGCTATATCGGCAAAAGCGACCAGTCCCCACGTTTAAGTGTCACGACTTCCATACAGAAAACATTAGCTACGTTACTCAATAGATTTATTTGAGTTCCTTAACAGATAAACAGTGGCTAGACCGCAACTACTGCAGAAAATCTATGAACACATCTTATCCGTGGTGGAAAATCACGGGAATCTCGCGGTGCGGTTTCTTTCCCATAGCCTCACTATGATTTGTGCAAAACCAATATTAGATGTTGAATTGCTGTTAACTTGCCTAGATGGGGTTAGTTAGAAATTTCCAGTATGGTTTGAGTGAAATGAGGTGCAATAAATCTTGAGATCGATGTAAGATTGCATTGTTGCACAACAATAAGCAGACTACTGAGAAGTGAGGCTCTGCATAGTTGATGCGGTTGCGTGCTATGGGAACTAAATCAGATTTGAAAATTATCTATATAATAATACCTCGATTCACACTTGTTGCTTACTTCTTTGCAAAGGACGTGCAAATTACCCGCTGTAATTCAAATTTTCTACTGATGTGAATACAACAAGAATCGAGATATCTGCACTGAGACATTAAGATGACGTACGTCTAGAACATACCTGTATAGATACACCCAACATGGTGATAAACTTCCGGAAGTCTCTTTGGGCAGTCAATGGTACATTATTACTGGCCGATCACCTTGCTACAATGAAAACCGGATCACTTTTGAACGAGTCCACAGTAATTACAACAAGAATATAACTTCTGATGATCCTGGTTTTAAGGCCATCTCCAATATCAGAACTTTGAAGCATATAATCAATTTATTTTCGGACTGGACTTTCCGCACTATTTAATTTTTTCTCTCCTACTTAAAACTTCAATAACCGCAAGGTTAAGCCAACTTGGTTAAACGTTCGCAGTTGCGCGTGAGAACATTACTGTGCATTATAAGAATTTAATTTTGTATATTCGTAATTTAATGATAAGTGTAGAGGTCGTCCCATTGTTCCATAATACCTGAGGCTCTGTCCCGGAGGTCTAAGACAAGGTAACTGTAACATTGTCAGAGCTTTGGGTGCCTCTAGTCATCGTCTACGTATGCAAACATACGCTCATTCAATGGTAATTACTGTTAACGTTGATGACGCGTGACTGATGTTCGACAGCGGCCTTGTAACTGATGATATGGAAAGACCTAAAATAAACATTACAGCAAATGGCATTATTGTCTTAAATGTTAATGATGACGGTATCGATGAGGGAGCGACCATCACAGATGTTTAAACACTTAAGAGTGTCGTCATACATGGAACTCCCACGCAGGTCGCGATTTGATAAATTCGGTTTGCAATGCAATATAATAATGGAATATTTTTTTCTGTTTTGAGATAAAGAGGTGGAGTTAATTCTTTACTGGCCCCATGTGTCTCTGTCCATGATATCGGTGTTAGGCAATTTATTCGCTATGACACGTATTGTACGTTTATGTCCCTTAATGCTGCTATTGCAATTTTTCTGTTGATTTTGCTTGTTTTCTCTGCTATTGTTGCGACCAGCGTGAAATCGTTTGCTGCCTCTGTCAACCTTAACGATGCGACGTGGCCGGTAACAGATTTAGATTACTTAGGACCGTGGCTAGCAGGTTCATTTATAACTTAAGTTTAATATAAAAGGAGAATATGAACACAAATGATCATGAACGTTTTATGGGCATTCGAATTAAGGTAGTGTAGGTTTAAATTATTTGTTTTAATTTCGTATTTAATAGTGGGCGTACATTTCTCTAAGGTTATATTCAAATTGATTTTTTTACCTATTAGATCAGTTAAGTTAAGCTTGTAATTATCTAAATATGCGGAACGTTGATCACGTATGTTTGTTAGACATTTAACTGGTTTTGTGACCAATTTGTAAGTTGTATAGGCTGGAGCTCTGAAGTAGACGAAATCACTTCCTGTTTAGTTTTTGCTGGGTTTAATGAAAAACTATTGATCGTGGATAGATTTTATTGACGAGTGTCTGTGTGTCGTGCGTAGTTGATTTAATTATACTCGTTGGAAGTGCGATGTCATTACAATTGGTGTAAAAATCAAATGTGTATTAGTTATGTTTTGGGAACATAATGACTATCTTACATAAAATAAAATAAAAGATGGATGGTAGCTAACCATATTAAATTACCATAAAATACATTTTAAGGTCAAGTACAGTCATGTTAATATGATAATAACACATTGATATTTTTGTTTTCTTTAAAAGCCTTTTTAAATAAATTGTCAATTTGTCTCCAGTGAAAACTACAAGTTATGCTATTTATCATACGAACCTCAAAATTAATCGCACTTACTTTTCCAGAGCCATCACTTACCTCACCACAAATATTTTCCCAAATTCGCAACCCGCCCACCTTGACCATGCTTTACTTAATGAAGCCTATATTTAAAAAAGAAGACAAAAACGATGCGTTGCTTATGCGCAGGTTTTTTCAGTACCGTGGTTAGCCACACTAAATAACTTATGTGATGATATCGCAACGTTTTTAGTACGGAAGTGTTTTTATTATGAAGTTACTATAAATTGCGTTTCATATAAATTTTTCGAGCGTATTGTTTCTATTTATCACGTTAAAGTTTGTGGTTTAACACCACAAACTTCAACGATTTCGAGCATCTTTTGTTTGTTAGTGCATTGTTTTTATTTGGTAATCGAGTTATTTAGGGCATTTAATATTTATTTAATGGGCTTATGGATTCGGAAAAGCTTAATAGAATTTGTTCTATTTCCATAAGATTGTCACCGGCTGTATTATCTCAGGATCTCAGAATTATCTCAAGTTTATCGTTTGCTGAATGGTCACTGCTAAGCGCTAGTTCTCTGCCCTCTCTGTAAATGAAAACAGCGTGACGATACGTACAGGCTATTCCAAATCTCTCCGCATTAAGCTTAGATAGAACATCTCATAGTCATAAGTGCATAATTATATAAAAAGTAATTGGCCTGCTATGTACGAACCGTAATGGTTCGTGGGAAACATATCCATCATTTTTATCAAACTCCATCTTTTGTAGGCAATTAGTTTTTCAACCTACCACTTATGTATGTATCTTTTAACATAAGATTGGATTTTTGGGAGAAAAAATTAATAAGCTCACTGTCACATTTCTTGTTACCAGCTTTTACGTAAATACACGGATTTCTTGTTATGTTCGAATTTATTTTTGTGTCTCGTTTTATTAATCTTTTGTAGGTACATAAGAAAATGCTCGTTTTATTTTTAGGATGAAATTTTAATCTAAATGCTAATCTGTAAGTTATAAGTTTATAACCTTATCTCATGCAGTTTTTAGTATGCTTTAAACTTCCAGTAGAGCTAACTTTTATCAAAGCACCGTTCAGTATATGGTTCACTACTTTCTTACATTATTTTTTCTTGTTTGGCTTCCAACATCAATATTAAATGACAGCTGTTTTACATCATGAACGATATTATCTAACAAACTTCCTTCTCCTTCCTTCTCTCTCCAACGTAATTATTAATTTGATTTAACAAAACGGCCCCATCAATTCTTAGCACCTTAGCATTTACAACATACTTAGTACCAAGATTATATAAGATATGATCTGCAAAGTGTAGGCTTAGAAAGCGACAGTGAACATTGTTCGGACAAGGTCGGCAGCTGACGTGACAACCGGATTCAAGCCCTTGTCAATGTACATAGTGAACAAGTCGGTAATGATCATGTTAATTTAATTATAATCGGAGTAGTAAAAGGTGATAAAGAAGAAACATTATGAGTATTTGAAGAAAAAGAAGCAGTGGAAGGAGTTACACTGGAAGATAATGTAAAACTGATTTTTTTGGTTGTTATTTTATTGTAGATTTGTATAAGTTGCATCCATTTTCCGCTATAGATTAAGACGTCGATTTTAACCATGAAGAGTTTATAATTAAATCCGAAGTAAAAACATCATAACGTTGTGTTAATTTGTCTCGCTGTAATAAAATGAATATCAAGACTTTTTCAAACCAAAATAATTTACTTTTTGCTCTCAATGTGATTCACCAAAGTGCATATTATCGCTAATCCTAAAACCTGCATGGTTTTTTATACCTTTTTATGCTCTCAGTATAAAATCTTTTGAGAGGTATAAAAACCGACCCACTGCATTTGCATTTTATGTTCCTGATATAGGTGGATATGTCCAGAAAAATATTTTTACATTGGGTTTCGAATTTAATGCCATTGGCACTTAGCATTTTTGTTATTTCATCTTAATTTTAACTGTAACAATCGTAACTGTATATTTATAAAGTAAAACTAAGGAACTAATTTTAATTCATTCATAAAAAGGAATGACTCAAAGATCAAAATAATGAGCTTGTTGCATTAGCTTTTGAAAATAGATAAAAATATTAATTACATGTAACGTCATTATGCAAGGACAAGTTAATTTGTGTTCACTTAACTGTACAGCTATTTTTTTTGGTTTTTGTTTGTACTTATTTATAGTTTTTAAATTTCGTAGAACCGATGCATTATTTTGAACGCTCTTTTTTCCTGGCATGATGAATAAAACTCAAAGCAATATTTTAGCCCGTCTGAATATAACATCGTCATCAATAAAGTTTTTCCTATTATCCATTAGCATTATTCAGTTCTTCTTTCATTTTGGCAGAACCTACATGAGAGCTCGTAACCTGTTAGAATATTTGCCAACTACTCGTGGTGGCTCTTCTAATGCACCTTAAAGTTTTTTTTAAATAGATAATCCTAAATCTTAACTCACCCGGTGGCAGCTTGGACTTGAGCATATCCATAGCAACGACGTTGATGATGAGTACCCAGATGGGGCAGTCGAGGAGATCTGAGTCCGACTTGACGAAGGCAATGGCACTGAGGCACTGTGTCTCCAGCCTCCTGCGGTCAGGGTATGAGCGGCGCAGCTCTCGGTTCACGTTGGATTGGAACTTCTTCATGTCGAATAACTGTAAGAGAATAAACAACAGGTTATAATATCTAATGAAATTGTAATGATTGGTATAGATGTAGACCTATTTATTATAGTCACTTAAAAATAAACTTGAACTTCATATCACTAAAGTAGATGGTTCGTTAAAAATAGAGCTGCTGAACTACCAGTTGAGTTTTGTGATAATGATAAGTATGCTCTTTAAAGAATAGATACTAAGGCGCATTTGAGAGTGTTAGATAGTTTAGTATAAATGTGGACTCAGTAGACACGACTTCAATACTATTTGCCGTGGAAGTAATGTTATGAGATATTAAGATAAACAATTGGTAGAAAAAATATCCCTTACAGCTAGAGTGACTCATAATATCGATAATTTATAAGATGAGATAATACCAATCAAGTTATAACAAACAAACTTAGAGTTACAGACAGTTACAAATAACGTGTACATTTTTTATCTTAATTAACACGAGCGATGATATAAAACAAATTGTTGGACGATCGATTGAATGCGTCTAAATTAGAAGATCTTATCAAATTAATATTACATAACAAGCCATCGTTCGATAATGAAAAGACAATCGCTCGATCAAACAAAAATTGAGCCGACGTCATGTAGGGTGCCCATCTCTATAATGAAAATGTCAAGAGTGAGCGCTGTTAATTAAAAGTATAAATTAAGTTTCCTGAAAAGAGCTTAGCACACAATTGAATTTACGTTAGTCAATGCTTCAAAAGCGTACAATGCAATATCAATTTCTTTAACACGTTAAACACCAGATAAATCATTATTGCGTAATTTTTTCTTATAATTTTTTACTTTCTTCTTTTCTTTCAAAAATCAAAGTCACGAAACTTAAAATCCCAGCACGACGTGCTCTAAATCTATTAAGATAATCTGAAATACTCCAAAAGGTTTCCGATTTGACTGAGGAACTCTGAGAGACAAACGAAAACGCTGAGTCAGATGCATCGACGAAATTGAATGAGGCTTATAAAGTTGTTACATAACCAGTGCAAGCAGTTGTCGAGTCCCTCCGTCAGTGCGGACCAGTAGACTATATAGATGGTATCTTTAAAAACTTCGCCGACGTTATTCGTAAATCATCGGACGGCGACTCAAAAAACGTCATGCAAGTACGTACCACAAGTCAAATTGATGCATTATAAAAATTCTAATTAAAAATGTTCACTCCATTGTTGCAACACGAGCTCGTCTAGTTAATTGAGAGCATTCTAAGAAGAGATGAATTGTTTGACGCAATTACCAAATTGAAGTGGATGATTTGACGTAAATGTTTTGTTAAGACAAATGGTTTGGATGGTTCTTCCGTTCTCACACAAACGCTTGATGAAAATGAAATAGCTATTTGCTAACATGTTGTGTAACATTGCAAAGTTAATAGCATCAATAGAATAATAGGATAGATCATTTATTCACCAATAAAACTGCAATAGTGCTAGTCATGTGCGGAGTGGTTGAGAATAAATGACACAACATTTCCAAGTTTATTGTACATTGGAAGTAGTTTAGATCTATTAAAAAACTGTAGTTGACACTACTGATAGTATTGTTTTAAATTAATTTAGTCACAAGGGAATTCGGTGTGGGAAACGAGCCGGATCGCACAGAAAAAATCCCAGAGATCATACAGTTTCAACACTTGCCGGTATTGTTTCGAGGAAATTGGAGTCTTTTAATGAAGACGTACATTACAGTGCAACAGTGCAAAAAGTGACCTATCAAGACATTATATTACATTGCCCTGAATAATTGACAGGAGTTAACTATAATTCGTCCTTAGCTCATGTGAATATTTTATTAGAATAATTTCGACCTATTGTCTCCAATAATTGTGGAATTTCAAACGGCGAATGTAACTGACCTACATTTTGTAACGATTATAGAATATATTACAGTTATATGACATGCAATAAATTGCTGCTAATAATAATAGTTAGAGGTGTAATATTTCTCACAATAGCCATTAATTGAGGCATCACATTGTTTCGGCGGTGCGCTGAGCACGGACAATGCTCCACTTTCTGCAAATTCGCTTTCGTTACTCCCAAGGAAATAGAATAAAATCCAAACAAATATGTGAGGCAATGACCATTCCCTCCCTTGCTTAATGGTGCTATCTTCTCTCATTGTTTGCTGCAGACTTACGTAAAACCTTGTAGGTAATGGTGTATGAATTGGTAATGAATCTTTCGGATGCTAGGAAGTGAATTTTCCATTGTCTTGTACCACTTCTTGTATCTATAGTGTCAGTTACGACGAAAGTACTTGTGTAGCAGTTGAGTCGGCTAATTTGTGATCGAAGTTAGTTATTATATTCACATTTGCGTTCGCTTTGTCATTAGTACCGTATTTACAAATGTCATGGCCCGTACGAGTTGAATGGCATTCTTGTTGCAAACAATCTACAATTCTACTAGCATATTGTCTTACAAATACTTACCTAATAAAATAATCGGATTAGTGTGTGTATTTCATATGAACTATACGAATAAAGTGACCGCCCTTTACGAAGTTCTGAGTGAATTTACACTGGTTTTAGGTCTCCTAACAATAACCCGTCTTCAAAGTACAAAATATTTTGTAACATTAAAATGTTAATAAAATGAAATTACGTAGCAATGTCATGGTCAGAGAGAATCGTGCTCGGACACAATCTGTGCAGTCGTGATGCACCACAAATGACTGATGCACTAACGCAACGCGCATTAGAGTAATGCCTTGCCCTCTTAATTTTTTTTCTACGATGATTATTGTCTTTAATAACGATGAACATAAGGAAATTATGGAGCCAGAAGCAGCAAAAGATGAAGTAACAGACGAACAATAGGAAGCTATTGTGTGTGACCGCGTTCGAAAAGATGTGAGTGAAAAATTTTAATCGGTAGATACAACTTTTATGCTTACAAACTACGAGAGAAAAAACCAATGTTTGAGTTACCAAACAAGTAATTTCTAGTGAAGACCGGCCCGATGATCATCAACCAAGCAATTTAGATCATTATGTGGGCAACCATGAAATTAATAGGCAAATGTTACGACATCTTATTTCATAAACGCATCCATCTTGACGGAAATAACTACCGACGCCCGTTTGGTATATTCACAACGAACCAGTTTACCTTGCTTGGCCATAAATTAGACTTTAAAATTCATATTTCGATAGCAGTAAAGACTAGAATTCTGATTTAATTTCGTTGGACGATAATTTTGTAAATAACATAGTTGGTAGTTGGTGCAAGAGGAAGGATAAGCTGTAATTAGATGCACCTATGTACCTATTTGACTTGGAACAAATTGCGGTTGTAAGTTTATCAAGACCCACTAATGATGTTATTTTATTCTGTTTTATAAAAACTAATTACGTTACAAGGTTTTATTAGGGTCAACAAGTAGGTCCTACGGTAATCCGAAATAATGTTTAATTTATTTAAATAGAGCTTTACTGAAAATTGTGTACCTTTTATAATTAAATAGACAGCTAAATATTATACGTTTAAGAATGAGTTCATTGAATTTAACGAAGTTTAAAGGACGCATTATAATCTGTTATCATATTTTAAACAACATTGCTTCAATTTTTAACCTTGCATTGAAGTTAACGTTTTTGTAATAAATTGTTAAACCACGTTATTTGTAACGCTTAAAATAATTACGCCTATAAAGTTTTTTACATTCCTTGATAAATGGCTTTGTTTAAATACAAAAAGCGTTGCGATTTATATTTGTTTTTGTTTGTTCTTAAATTTGCTAATGTCATATCTGAGTAATTTAATGGTCCTATATAAATATTTATTAATTACCTTAATGTTACGATTTATAACAGCAAAAATATATACTTATTTTATACAATTTATCTTTTATCAATTACACATCCTTCTAATTTACTACTTAAAGAGTCGTCATTCACCAACAGCCTATCATTATTATTTATCATCGCTTTTCGTTATCAGCTTCTTTCTCATCATGTTTACTCATAACAACAGCTGTATCAGCTCTTACCTTAAATATCTTCTCCTGTTCCAGTGAGTACCCAGGTAACTTGACTATGTCCTGCCCTATAGCCGTCTCTTCGTTGCTGGTGGCCGCCGTACTCTTTACAAATACATTACTCTTGGAGTAGCGTCTGATGAGTATGTTACCGGCGTCGTCCATTTTGATTTTGACACCCTGTTGATAAAGGGAAAACAATTTAGTGTATGAAACTACATGATACAGGGTTTAAATTAAATTAAATTTAAAAAAAAATTAAATTAAAATAGTATTATTCTATAGTAAATTTATTGTTCTAATACCTATTACATTTTCATTCCTTGTTCATAGTTTTATATTCTCTGTACCTATATTTATTTTTGCGCGATATTGTGAAACTCTATTTCGAATCAAAAGTCCACCATAGACAAATTGCATAGAGCAATACGCAGTTTTATGAGTTTTTAATAGAATGATATTAAGGTTTTGTTTTGTGGTTATAAATAATCACCTGGTTTACTTTTGTGGTTTCTGTACGTTTCTCTTCATTTTCATGACCAGTAAGAATAAAGTTATTTTGTGTTATTGTGGAGTTATACTTTGTATTTTTCTGCAGTTCACTTTCAATGTCAAATGTAAACTTGTTATAAACATAAGCGAGCTTATATAAACATCATTCCTTCTTCTAAGTAGTACCATCTACAATCTAACCACAAATCTATTTCAACAACATCTTGTTAATTCACACTTTAATTCAATATCTTAGCGTAAATGAACTCTGACTATGCACGTGCAGATGTTATGTCATTGGTAGATTAAATTTTATTACATTGGCAGTATGGTAGAATGCCAGATATGACTTTTTCTGCAGTCGCGACCTTAATACAAGGATGTGTCTGTGACTGGCATATTATAAAGATTTTATCAGCAGGATGCTTAAAAATTGAGCACTGACAAATATAGAGCATGAATGAAAAGTGAATGTGAAAGATCCCAAGGCTCTATTGGAACTTTGGAAGCAAGAGGTATCTTAGTAAGACGTTTTTGGTGGAATGTTTGGACGTCATTTTTTCTACTAGATAACGGACGTGGAATTCGTCAGTTTCATGTGAGAATCTACCATAAAGCGATTATGAAAATTGTATTATAAGGTATCGTCGTGATCGTTACAGTTGGTAAGTAAATAACCTACTGCAGTGCGATGCTGATAAATTTATTACAACCTCAAGCATTCATCTCTTATGAAATTTAGTATACGTGATGGGAAATTCTCTGAGCAGTCGCATAATCTGATTATATCTGGTTTGATCAACCCAAAACTACTAACAGAAAATTGAAGATGCGCAGATTTATTAGTGTCAGTTTCATTACTTTCATTACCACCTCCATCTATATGATATACAAATCAACAAACCCATGAAAAGGACAGTCACCTTTAAAACAAACGCTGTCTTCACCCGTTACATTATGACATCACAGTTCCTGCCCTTATCTGCCATCAACAAGGTCATTGCCTTTGCTATAGTTTTAACTTCCACCATTCATCTCATTATGATTTATGACATGACAAAGGTGTTCAATAATAGAATAGGTACCAATATGACCTATGACATCATGAATTCTGCCGAACCGTACGACAAGATAGTACAGAAGGTTGGCTTTATATGATTAGCGAAAACGAACGCACACATATACACTTACTTACGGCGATCTCAAACAAATGGCAGTTGCAACTTCGCAACTTCGCAAATACGCTTATGCTGGGACCGCATCTGCATCTATCGTGACAAAGCAATGCGTGTCAAAGCTTCGTATGTTTTGCTCGCTAAAAAAATATCGCGCTAATGCGGTGTTCACATTAGCGGCTTCATAATTTTAACGAATTATCGTGCAAAAATCCAAGATGGCTCTCCATTATTTCGACAGAGCATCTACGCAGTCCGGAAACAACAGTTAAAATGACCAGCGCTAGTCCAACCACGCGCTACGCTTATTATGTACCGCCTACCGCCACCCGAGCGATAAGTGCTATGCAGCCGGAACTATCGCGACGATAGCCGATAATGGTTGGTTACATCTGCGTGTATCGTATCACTGTGCGAAGCTTCGTCACGATAGATGCAGTTGCGGCCCCAGCATTACATTCACTGTGCGTAAAGCGTGTCTATGTCTATGTGCGCATGTGTTTCAGCTTGTTGTATAGAGTCGACCTTCTGTACATTTTATTCTTTGACTGAAGTGTATAAGTGCATGTCAAAGCATTGTTATAAATATTTGAATTAATCAGTATGCGGAAGATAGGTCATGTTTGGCAGTAAAAAATATATCAAAATCAATTAGACTTTATAGTGTGAGAACTGATTTTTTGTAATTGATTTATTACAATGGTCTTTTTTGTGGACTTTATTAGTGGACGATTAATAGGAATATGTTCTTTGCTTATTCTTATTATGAATGCATAATATAAATAACGACATGTCTGCATCGAATAATATTTATTGAAGTTTAAGATTGTTTATTGAAACCATGTTGGTAGCTTTAAAAAATTCATAATTATCAGCAAACTAATTTATCTGACCCAGTAAATTCTTTAACCTTATTCATAGGTAGGTTACCTAGGGTACCTTAGGGTACTTAGAAAATAATATAAAAGCAAACATAGGTATATTGGATAATGATTATCAATTATATTTAAAATATCTTTACTTGTCAAATTCTAACAAATTGCTCGAACATTAATAAATTCACGAGAATCAGTGTGTTTGAAATGCCAGCGGAAATAGCTTACATGCCAAAAATATTAACATTACAAGATGACCGAGAGATATACATGAATTTTATTGACAGATCCTGAAAAATATACAGCATTACTTTAATGTCTTTATATAAAATTAGACCCATGACAGGTAACCTTTACACGACCTTGTCATTTGGAAAGATACAGAAAGCGAATGTTTAATACACGAACTAGCGTTACGTTTGTACTGATAGGAATCTAGTAGAATATGTAATGAGACTGAAGCTTCCTTGTCTAGTACGTTTTGTTTAATGTTATTAATGTTTTTACTCTGTTTGTTATTTTTTAAGGAATTTTGTGCATATGTTTTGTTAAGTACTGCTTCCTTGTTTGTATCTATATTGATAGCAGGATTATTTTTATTAAAGGATGTGATCATCACGATTCATGAGAAGACGTCATCTAAAATTGATTGCATTTTTGTCGTTTTATGTTTTATGACAGAAATAAAGATGTCAGAAATGATTTGTTGCAAAAAGGTAGCGCACTTTTTTATTTACCTTGAATGGAACTAATTTTAAGCTTGATTATTGTGGACGTCTATAAAATTTTTGTTAATCGAAAATCTTAGAAGTATCTGTCATTGTTTTGGTGAACTTTAAATTAAAATTAGTACCTACCAAGTATCATCTCTTGACATCTTCATTTTCCAATTACTCAATGATTGTTTTAATCCCTAGTCTCATCTTGCAAATCAGAGGTTTCGTACTAACTATGTACCTACAGAATCGCTCCCATTTCCTTATAGTCCAACACATTTCCTCCATCCACATATACAATGAAGGAATACATTAACATTTCATTACTAACACAACCGGTAGTGGGAAGTTGCATGTGGTTTGACGAAACGCATATAATTGTCGCGCGGTAGAACCAAATTCCTTTGAACCAACGAGCCGTTGATAATTTATGCTTAAGTCAGTGGTTTTTGTATATCGTTACTGATTTTTGTGAAGGGTTAAGCAGGAGTTAAGGTAGCAGATGAACTAGATTTTATGTTCTCAATAATGTTCTGCTCTTATCTTCTTTCTCCAATATTAAACTTATCATGTGCACCTATTTATATCTTATTCACATTCCTGTTCCCTTCAATCGATTTTTGAAACAAACAAATGAAACGGCTGGTAGATCAGACACTTTTTTCTTTCATTACTATTTGTCTGGTGTGAGGTTTTAACATGTGCTGTACCAACAATGACTGAGGTTAAAGATCAAAATTTTGTATGAGCAGTGACAGGTTCATAGCATGCCACCTACAGCACATAATAATTAAGCATTAGGCGTTAAGCCCGCCTTTGTACACTATTTTTTACTTGTGCATAAAGTTTTAATAAATAAATAAATAATTCGCCTCACAATAATTTGTTTGTTTTGACATCAAGATAAACCATATCGAATCAATCTCTACAATTCCAAATATTAAGCCAGATACAGACAGATCAATCTGACCTCACAGAAAATTATTTATTTCAAGAACATGAGTTAGATACGGGTAATAAAAGCTGCTGAGCATTTTTCTCATTAAGCTCCCGGCCTTACTCAGGTCTATTAAGATCACAATTGTATGTTCTATGTAATCAATCGAGGCAACAGTAATCATGGTGATTATATCGGGTTCGAATTTGTTTCCAAGGTGATCGATAAAATTGGATTTATTTGAGCAAATACAATTTGAATTACTTTTAGGCCAATTTGCTCATAGTGAATTATTAGTTTGGATTATTAGTTGTTCGTTGTAATAGTTAACAAATTATCAATATACACGCGTTTCGAAACATTTTAGTTACTTTGTTATGGGAAAGAGCCCAAAAAATAGAACAGCATATACGTAATTACAATTTTTGTTTCTCTGCATCGACCTTGCCTTTGACAGCTCGATGCCGCCTCTCATTTGTTTATCAGGATATTCGTTTCTATTGTTGGGTCATGATATTTATTTTTCATAGCTGTATGTACCTACTTGTCGAATTTGGTATTAAAATGTTCTTCTACATCACTTCCTTGCGAACAACTATTGTTTCTGTTTGTAGTACTTTGTTGATCGTCTGTCAACTTTTTTGTTTCACTGTTAACATGATGGGAGGTTTAATGATTGACAGTAGTTTCTTCTATTATTTTGACTATGTAATGTTATGGTTTTTGTCTTGATGTTTTCATTTTGTATTCTGATTAGTAATGAAAATCATCGTCGCGGTGGGTGGTAGGAGTTATGATTGAGCGAATTTAATTGATGTGTTCATTGTTTATGTATAATATGACAGGTGGTGTTATCAATCATAGTGCAAAAAAAAGCCATTTTCATTTCTGAATTTGAAAAAATCATTTCGATATGGATAAGAACGGGTGACCCCGATTCTGTTCCTAATATTACGGGTTTGGTATATTACATTAATTCCATAATCCAATCATCATCATTACCAATTTGAACGCTTGCTAAAAACGTCCGATTCGTTCTACTCATCTCATAAAGTCGTTTCTGTATTTACCTATTTGGTCGTGAACTCATCACAGTTTTTAGTGTAGGTGTCAGCGCTCATCAGGTGATGGTATATCAGTGTCATGCGTGGCTACATCATTAGTATTAGTTCTACGTTGACCTATCTGAGATCTAAGATAGTAATCTGACTTGAATTTATATACACATTATGAGCCATTTGCCATATATATACATGTGTGTATTTTTAAGCACAATGCCCTGTCTGAGATGGTCACAGTAGTATATTATAGATAAGTGGATAACTCACTTGTCCTATGTGTCTTCTTACTTCTTCTGACTTCTGATCTCTGTGTGGGTTGTCAAATCCGCAAAGACCGATTCTGGAAAGAAAGAGATGAAACTGTTAAGCATATATATGAGTAAAATTAAGATTTCGAAAGAAATGACAATAAAAATGATTTCCATAAACGTGTGCAAATTTTTAAAATAGAATTAGGTACATAGTAAAGATGGATACATAATTTAAAAGATGCAACAAAAGCTGCTTGTACAAAATAACGTGATTTGCATGCAGCACACATGGTCTATATTTTTTGATGCGATGATTTTTGCATAGCTGGAACTTTGCCAAGCGAATTTAGAATAACGTTGAATGTAAAAAAAGCAATTTTAATAAATAACATTGCATTGTTTATAGGCATTGGCAACCTCAAGCATAATTTACATTCTATACCATCATTCATAATATTGGTTTTTACAGTGGGTGGGTTTCTAAGAATTGCATTTTTATCAGTGCTACTAGTGCTACTGTACTTAAGAGTTGTTTATTATGTCCTACTTTGTAATTCTGTCTTGCAAAATTGAGGGCAATGCAAGGAATGGTATTTAGTTTCATTTGCTCATTACTTTCATTTTTTACCAATTACATTGTTGCTACATTTCAATATTATTTTATTGGTCGTTTCACTGTCTCTGTGTTACATAGACAAAATCTAGCCCAATATTCGGTTCTCATGTGTCGAATTGAATAATGACGACATAGGAATTTGTCCTTCATTTGTATTTTGTTAACGTACTATTGGAATATCGTTTTCTCAAAACCGTTCCTTGGCATTGCCCTGAGAATGTCCACATTGGTTTTTCATTGGTATTCAAGTTCGTTACCAAGGTCTGGCATTGTTTACTGATCGGGAATTTCTATTTGATTCTTTGGGTAATGTGTATATGTTGATTTCTATTCAATGGGTGAAACGATTAAGTTTGATGGTGGTTTGAATGATGGTAAAGAAAACGTGTACGGTAGTTTTGCATCGAGAATTTATATTCAATTATTTGACGTTGAAAGTGAAATGGAGTCGCTTCATGGTTTTTAAGTTTATAGAAATGGTTACGGTATGGGTTGGTATGTGTTGAGGAATTTCTTTCTTTAGGCCGGCTAGCGTGTGAAATGATTTGACTTCACGTTTTACAAGTTTGAGTCAAAAATACAATTGACATCATTACATTTACTACATAGTTATTTTAAATTTTTTCAAGTACCATTTGTTAGGTACTTTTTTCTCAGTTTTTTCTTAGAGTGCATGTAATAAAACTGACAAAATCAAACTGGTTGCTAATTTAATTGTAAAATTTATTACTTTGTGTTTTATGACATTGATTTTACATTCTGTGACTTCCTCACACACTTATTAATTGTAAAATTTTAGGAAAATCGTCTACTTTTACAATGTTTGTAAATATGTGAGCACAATGTATCTATCACATATTAAATTATCTATCGTTGCTTCATTTTTAATTCTTTTTACCTATTGTGGTATAGTAATTTTATTCTAGGTGCATCGTCTTCACATATAATAATTATTTAACAAATGTATGTACATATACAAACAATTGTAAAACATTTTTAAAAGAGTAACGGTGGAGTTTCTTGCCCATTCTTCTCCATACGAAAACTACCTTTTGGAAGGGGCAACTAGAATCAATTTTATTATTTTGTAATTTTTTGACGTTCAAAAGTGCCATACATGGGCCTATTTGAAATAAATGATTTGACTTTGACTTTGAATAGTATTCGCTACAATAGTATTTATTATTTATCAAAAAATGTATTATCCTTATTATGAGTATTTTTTCTATATTCCTATTCTTTGACATACATAGACGACGTTATGATTGAAGGTGATAATTTACTCGAACGCAATGACACGGTACGACTGTACGTGATACAACACCATATTATTTTTCAATAAACGTATATTTTCATCTGACCTTTGTTGTATAGCGTGTTTGAGAAAAGAGATGTAGGTCAAGTGTCTTTGTGAGTGATATTACCTACTAGCTTGTTACTAGGTTCTTTTTAATTATTATGTTTAAAAGACAACATTTTTTACATTAAAAAAGGTCTATAAGGAAAGATAAAGACAGACTAAATAATACTTACTCAATAGCTTATAGTGAATTTACGTATCATGAAATTGAGTGGTTGTCCCATACGTTGAATGTAAAAATAACCTTTTCGGAAGAATTCTTTTGAAAACCTTTTATAGGCATACAGAACAATTCTGAACTTTATGTATCTGTTTATGTATTCAGCAAATGTGTTTGCTACATTTTATATTCAAATTATTTTTATAGCGAAATTTTATTTCAAGGAGTGTCTGTCGAATTAAAATTTTTGAGGTAAAAGTACATGTTTTTTAGTATAACATATTCTGCCCAAATGTGTCATAGTACTTTACGATGAGCTTTGTTATTGGGAAAATCCATATCTTTTAACATAATCTTGTGGTGCATATTAAATTCTTTAAGAACTTGTGGTAAATATTATTAAAACATTACATTCGAAACTTCCTCCATAATAGTTAGGAACGTACATCCGATATATCTTCAGTCATTCATAAATGATTTTATTTCTGTAAGTAGGTTTATACTGTAAACACTTTTACTCTAGATGAGGTCGGTGTTTCTAATCCGACTACTCTGAGAAGTAAAACCGAAACAAATTCAGAGGTTCTTTTAAAGTCCAGAGATAATGTTGGTCTGATCATGTGAGGACCGTATAGATTAGTGTCTCAAATTGCCTTTTGAGTAAATAACCGCACAGATTTGAGTGAACCAGTCCTGCACGCATTAAAATTGAAAGTAATCAAAGATTAGAGTATATTTAATTAGGTTTAGCAACTCTAACACACTTATTTAAATATTATTATGATCAGGACATTTTTTCGAAAAATATTTAAAAAAATCTAAATAATTTTTAACAAAACTGTGTAACTTTTAAACTAAATGTTCTATCGCGATGTAACAAACTCCATAATGATTGGAAGTAATTAGGCGTCCTCATAAAATGAAAAATGTGGGAAAAAAATTAAGTATCCTCAATTCAAAATTAACATGTTTTTTTTACAAAAATCTGTTCTATTTTCATAATTTTTTATAATAATCGTAAAATTTCTCAATAAGCTCCATTACGAACTTAAAAAAAAAAGATTATTTAAAATATTTTTTCCGTCGATAAAATTAAGCATGGATTCCCTCATTTTGATATGTGCACATTATAAAGACCTACACTGTCAAGCATTACTCCTAATAAAACGTTCAATTAATTAAATAACAATATTGAACAGATCGGTCGTCGAACCACTCTGCGCAGGAGTTGAGCGGTGAGCGGCGACCTTGGCGTACGCAGGCGCGTGCCCCGTCACCGGCTACTGTGTCATTTCTCGCGCATACGTGCTGCTGCCGCCCTAACTTTTGATTTGATATTTTGTATTAGCGGTTGTTGCACAGCTTAGTTTGGTTAATAGTGGGGTTTTATTGGGCTAAATTGAATAGACGATTTTGATTTAGAAGAATTGATCTATCAAACGACTTGCTTATGACTTATGACAAAGTTACAGGTAAAAACACCAAAATTATGTTTTGTTAAATTAGGTATAGCGAAGTAATTGTAAATAATAATCACTGACAAATAAATTCGTTCACAATTTAGATACATTTCAATTAAAGGTACAATGGTGCCGATTCCCTTGTTCACAAACTAAATTTAAGTTCAGTGCATCTTTTTCTTTCTATTTCATTAGGAAAGGACAGAAGATTAATTTTAGTTTAGTCCTGTCAAATTAATCAGCGCTTGACGTAAATTGACGTAATTTTAGTCGGCAAGTTTTTAATCACGTCTAAACTTGTATGGAGAGTGACAAGCGCTGATTAATTTGACAGGACTAAACTAAAATTTATCTTCTGTCCTTTTCTTAATGAAATAGAAAGAAAAAGATGCACTGAACTTAAATTTAGTTTAGTTTGTGAACAAGGGAATCGGGACCAATATCAACGCCATTCTTCCATATTTTGAGCCAATGTTTTCCAAACATTCAACATATTATCTACATGTTATTATGTTGAATGTCCTTTTTCAGTTTCTTAGTTGTCAAAAAAAGGTATTGTCATAAAACTGTCCCTTCATTTTGTAAACATCGCATATAACACAGATAAGATTTATTCTTTCATTACACCCACATAAGTTTTCTATATAAGGACATTCGTGACTTAAACCAAGGACATGTCAATTGTTTTAATGAAATGCTATCTTGTACCGATTGATACTGTTCCGTTATCTAATTCAATTATGTATTATTTCGTCATTATGTTCAGTCACGACTTACGTGACGTTGAGTTTGGAATGCCATGTTAATTATAGAGTACATTGATTAGAGAACACAAGTTGATATGGTCAATAATGAGGCACGCATAGCTCTGTCGTTGATTTCATAATTCGTATCATTTCTTGCAAGTATGTGATCCGAGTATTGCAGTAGCAGTGAATTATAAAATAGCTGGGTTGATAATAACAATATTCATTTTAAATATAAGGAAAACTACATAAAAGACGTAGAAATAAAAACTGAAGAGGATAAGAATGAAGACTACTATAATTTTGTTATTACTTGAGCTTCGAAGATGCCTACGTTCTAAAACAAATGTTGACGAAAACAAAAAAAAAAAACGATAAAATAATATTGATTTAAACAATAATATCTGAACAAGTAAATGCTGATAATGATGATGAAGGAACAGAAAAGGTATAATTTCGTGAAGCCGTGACAAATTCGGAGGGTGTGAAAAATTGGCATTGCTTAATGTAGTTTTTGTGTTTAGTGATTCAGACGGTCAATGGATGTACTTGTCATTATGGCAAGTAAATAAATGGAATAAAGGGATTTTAAAATTACAACAGAATCAGGCAATTTTGGGAGAGAAGGAAAAAATAAATGTTGTTTGAAATTCATCACGTAAGATTACTGTGGTTTGTGTTTTTGATAAGAAAAACATACTTAATTATGAAAACAATGAAATTATAATTACTACGACGTATTTAACATCCTCTTTGTAAAAAGTGACATTTCTCGCTATTAAACCATATTAACCGTATAAATACATCATCCAGATAAACAAAACTAAAATAGTTTTCCGACAGTAACAGGAAAAGCCTTCATAGCAACAAATGGATTTTCGCTAAGAACAATAGCTTCGGGAAAGTGGCCAAGTGACCATGTCCAGCAAGTTCATGGCCCAAGGTGTGGCGACGGAACTGAGGTTCAATGTGCACTGAAATCTAGTGGAAAGCCATTGTTTATTCCAAGTAAATGAAACATTAATTGAGTGTTCCGTTTGAGTAGCTTTTTACTATTACTACGATTGATATTGGAGAGTTTGGTCGCTGAAAAGACATCAGTTGATGTGTGTGTGTGTTGATGTGTTGTGTTGTTGTGTGTGTGAAAATCTGCTTAGTTAAGCAGCTATTCACTCTCAGACATTGGATAGTGATTTTGTCGATACCAAAAAGCTATAAAAAGACATCGCTATTACAAGCAGGAAAATCGAAATTAATTATTGTTCCAATTTTGTGTTCAGACGTCGATAAAAGATAAAATAAAACAAGATGTACCTATTATTTATTCCTAAGTCTGACCTTTAGGTATTTTTTAAAGCAAAAACGATTAAGTAAAACAATTAACTTGTTTTTTCTCAAATTATGATCAATCACGTGTTCTAAGTAGCTAATATTGTATATTATGTTTGGCATGGACATCAGTCAACATGGGAAATCTGCAACAGCGATATGTTATCAATACCAGTCGAAGCCGCGTGTGTTACAACGTGTTTGAGGTTAAAGATCACGCCAGTGCATGCACCTTGATCAAAAAAATAATTGATTTCCTCGTTAAACCTGTTTTCACATCGATAAAATAGGAAAAAGTGAAATTATAAGTACAGACAGATACTTATTGCATATAATAGGTACGTCGTACACACGTCAAGTGTTTGAAGAAGAAAGTTTTGCAGTCATTGATCAGCATACTCGATGATAAACTGTTCGTAGTGGTGCAAATATGCTGTTTGTGATTCTTATCGATGTTTTCTGAACACGTTTAGGACATAATTGAATGTTTCGATTTGTTGTCACTTAATTTATTGTGATTAGTAATTATTGTTATTGTGAAATCATTATGTTTAATCATCATTTTGAAGGATTCAATTAAAATAAGACAGACTTGATACTTCTTGAGGTTTCTCAGAAAAGTATTTTTGAGAACCTGAAGTGTTTTATTTATGCTTCAATAAGTTAGGTCATAGTCTACGCAAAATACATAGTAACCACGCTTTTTTCTCATGTCTTTACTAAACGCGGAACTGAATTGGATTTAATACAAAAAAATATCGTGATCAATTATTTATAGAAAAGGTTTTTGGCGCTATAGATGGAGTCAGTTTTTGTGAGTAAAAACCATAGTTATCTTATCGCATTGACTACAAAATATTAGTTTTAGCCTATAACGTATTATTATATGTAACTCAAGTATGGTTTTGATTACAATCTAAGTTTATGAACATCTTTGATTAACTGACTAGACAAGCAAAAAACTGAGCATTTTATATTAGATCGGACTTTGGAAGTTAATTTGAAGGGGAAATAAAAGAACTATAAAAACCATCACGTTTTGCTCCACATTCATTGCCAAATTTAGTTAGTCATGGAGTTTTTCAAGAAAAACAATAATAAAAACATATTGTCGATATCGATAAAAAATCCGCAATAGTTACCGAAGCACTTTCGTTCGCGGAAGCAACGCAGGCGCAGTCTTATTGAAAGTAAAAGCTGATTGGTGGGTACCGGATTTACCTACTTATACATAGTTTATATTCAATCAGCCGCTGATATATTGCTGGTTTTAATCCTTAAGTTATTTTGCCTAAAAGAGATGGCACTTTCTATTTTGATTTTTGACTTAGAGTAACATATTGTTAGTCAATTCTTTATCGTTGTTTTATTTCAAATGATTCTTGAAAATCCTGCATTTTTTAAGATTTGAAGAACTAAACATTACAAGGCAAAGTAATTTAACTCAATATAAATATTCCATACTTTTAACAAAAATATAAATTCTTAAAAACATTCACACGTTACAAGAAGAGAAATAAATGGTCATGTATCCAAAACGATGTCTCCCAATCCTTGGCATTTAATTTGAGTTTAACTACTAATTAACATTTTACAATACAACTATAAACAATGCTAAAGCTTTAACTGTTAATAACTTTGTTTACACAGACGAAAGGTCACCTCCACTCACTTTGTGATACTTGAATCATGGGATAATCTTTGTTTAACAAAAATTATCAACAATGACGATTGATCAATCAGAATAATTATTGATAAAACAGTGACTGATTAAGTAATTTGTGGTCATTGAATATCACCTTGTGATGAGCGTTAGAATTTAACAAGTTTCGATTTTGAAGTGAACGTAAATGATGCAACACATTCTTGATGGTAATTCGTTGATGGATTTGTTGTGCCAAGAATGTATAAAGATGAAGTCAGATCGGATGATGATTAGCAATTTGAAGATGATTAACTAGAAAAAAATATTCCAGTTGCATATTTTGACTGCTTGCTGCATGAAAATCGATTTATTTTCAAAACTTCGATGCAAAAATGAACTTAATCCTATATCTCATGTTAGTACATATGTATGGAAAGTAAACGATTCACCATGAATGGTAATATCAATAGCTATTCTCGATTCTTGTGTAAACTCCTTGTTTGTGGCTTGTCTTATTCACGTTCCATAGAAATGGCTGAATACAACGGAGTCCCTTTCATAGTTTCCATTGCAAAAATATGCGTTGATTTAGATGCAATATCTTTGAAAGAGGATGATTTTCAATTTTATGATACTAAGAACTTCTTAGTGAAGTTGAATACAATGGCTGTTACGCACTTATATCTAAATGAAGTAGTTTTTGGTTACCATGTTCCATTATTAAATCATGTTAATATTGTAGTTAAATTAACAGTTGGAAACATCAGCTGTGATAAGTTCTTAAAGAGCTTGCTTATCCTGATAAGGTCTAAACGTTTAAATCTGAATAAACTGCATTTTGGAGAGCGATAAACCACCTTGATCTGCAGATGATTTACGTAGGCACATTAGTGGGTGCTGTTACCCATCCCATTATAAACTATTAGTGACTAATGCAATAAGTAACTATTGTACTGTAGGAGTCACCTCCGAACCTAGTGGGTGTCATCGGAAGTGATGGCAAATAACATTTATTTAACTCCTCCCAACATCAATCAACCTGAAGATACTGTGTTATGACGTCATGAAGAAGGTGACGATGGAAAGTCTATTAGAAATTCTAAAGATACAAAACTGTCTACATAATAAAAGAGTGGCTGTTAACAATAGCTTTCTTCGACATAACAAGTCTAACCGAGTTATAAAACAAATGGCCGCAGGGCCACTATGTAATGAATGTATTATATTTGAGCAGACTTTATACCTTGTTTACAAGCTATTTAAGATATATTTAGTAGGAGAAAGTATGATATTAATGACAGTTGCTGGTAATTTAATTTGGGAAGTGCAAATTATCAGAATGATCAACAACTTATATTAATGTTGCGACAACTTAATCAGATTCTTTATACATTTTATTAGTGAGCTGTTGTTGGTAAGATAAAGTATAATTTTAAGCAGTTTCCAAAGATATAGCTGGCTACATCTTGAGCATCTTCTCTAAAGTTTAGATCAAATTATGAGTATTAATTCATGTTCATAAATTAGGCAACCCAGGAGCAAGTAGTTACACTATATCTACATACATTAAGCCATTACATTAGCTTCTTTATGCCTAAAATTCACATTTAGTCATGTGGGAAAGGCTTGCAAGTCAATAATACAAACCCATGTTATACTTTTTATTAGGTCCCATTATTTAGCATGTTTACTTACTTCCCAACATACCACCAACGATCCATGTATTCCCATCTCACACAATGCAAATTCGATATTAACATTCCGAACCATTCTATCGAATGCCCTCCACAAATCCACTCTTACGCATCATAAAGATGTTCGTTGTAGGTCAACATTGTCTATGGAACAACAATAGGGCTTGTGATGTGATCCATGGAAGTGTATTCGTTCTGTGCCAAGGACCGAGGTGATCGGATGCGCACCGCTCTGTCGCCTTGCCTTCGAAATCGGGTCAATTGAAGCGATCGAGATGTGCACGAATATATTTATACGTTCACATTTAGATTAAAGTTGAAAGGAAATGTTTGGTAATACGTGTGCACTGCAGGTACGGTAATTTACATTGATGTAAGAATGAAACACTGTTACCTGTAAGGTAGGTAAAGCTGAATTTCAGATGTCGGATGCTGTTGTTACTTTGGATGCATATGTATTTCCATATAATTTTAACATATTAATAATAGAATTGACTGAGCTGACTCAGATGCTAGAAGATCTTAGCACGGCAAGCCTAGAGGTTACAAATGAATATGTCAAAGACCAAGTTGATGACGAACAGCGCGTATCGCAAGATCACTGTGGCGGGTGGGGAGGTTGAATATGTCGATGAGTATCTCTATCTCGGTCAAATAGTCTCTTTCCAGGCAAGACAAAACAAAGAAGTTGCAAGACGCACCGAAAAGCTATTGAGCCATGAAAGATCTAATGAAGGGCGATCTTCCTCTATTCCTCAAAAGAAGACTCATCGACGTGTGTATTCTTCCCATCCTCACGTATGGTTCTCAAACATGGTCTTTGACAATTCAGCAGAGGTCCACGCTCGAAGTTTGCCAGAGAGCTATGGAACGGAGTATTCTTGGTATTAAACTTGTGGACCGGGTTAAGAATACAACAATCCGTTCCATCACTAAAATAACTGATGTCACTCGGAAAGCTGCCACGCTTAAATGGAATTGGCCTGGACACATCTGCCGCATGTCAAACGATCAATGGGCCAAACTTACGACCCAGTGGGTCCCGCTTAATGGCAAACGACATCGCGGCAGGCCCAGACGGAGATGGTGGGATGAGCTGGACTCCTTTAAGAAAGATTGGTCCTTGGAAGCTCTAGACAGAGAGAGGTGGAAAGAGGGTAGGGAGGCCTTTGCCCAGCAGTGGGACAAAAACGGCTAAGAAAAAAATAAATAAAAAAAAATAGAATTGACGTTAGCGACAGCTAGACATGACAAAATATTGGACTGAATTGATTGATCCTGCAATAAAACTAATATACCTACCTACTCACACTCATACAATAAAGTAAATAGGAACACTTTTCAATGAAATAGCATTAGAAACGAAAACGAATGTATCATGTTAGTTTAACAAGAAAGCATACTAATTTATGAAAAGAAACGAGCCATTGAAGCAATTTGTTACTATTTATTTACTTCCAGTAAAAATGATAAAAAAAGGTTATTCAAAATTTCAAATTAGACTCTATCACCAACAAAAAAAGACTTAGAATTGAATGTTGTTTGTCAATAATAGGATTGTTAACAATAAACGCTTCCGTTGTGAAGCTTTCCGTATCCCGAGTATCGACAATCGATTACATATCATGCGTAAAATCAATTGATTACAGCACTCACTTTCTTTTTATCAGTTTCATTATCTGCGGCATTAACAACGGTCTATTTATTTTCTGTTATAGTCTTATTTAGAGCAATGTCAATAATTCTACTTTCTTTTTCATTCATTTCATTGAGTATCGTTTAATTTTGTACCTTTGTGTTTTGTTTTTAACCGACTTCCAAAAGGAGGAGGTTCTCAATTCGACTGTATGTTGTTTTTTTTTTTTTTTTGTATGTTTGTTACGCGATTACTCCGTCAATTATGAATTGATTTTGATGGTTCTTTTTTTGTTTGGTAGATCATACTTCAGAAGTGGTCCCATATAAATTTTATTAACTTTGCTTGGGTAGTTTTTGAGTTAGCTTCAATAATACGTATTTTTTCCTCACTTAGTATGTGGATGATATTATGATAACTTCGTGTCACTGTTATTTACATCGCAGGTAGTGGTATTCGAATTTGTGTGGGGTAGGTATCACAACTAAAAATCGAATAAAAAATAAAGTTTAATAAAAAACTGTAACCCGACTACCTACGGGAAAATGAAAATGATCTAAAAAGTACGAAACAAGCAAATATTTCAGACAGAAATCAAGACATAGGTACAAAAATGGTCCAGGTAAAGCCGTGGTCGCATGCCTATATACCATGTTGGTGCCAGGAACACCTACAAAATTATAATGGCATGCGACGACGGCTTTACCTTGACCATTTTTGTACCTATGTCTTGATTTCTGTTTGAAATATTTGCTTGTTTCGTACTTTTTAGATCATTTTCATTTTCCCGTAGGTAGTCGGGTTACAGTTTTTTATTAAACTTTATTTTTTATTTTATACTTTACCGTTTTTACACTTGATAAACGTAAATAAGGGTAATACAATAGTTCAGTAATTAACCTATTTTAAATTCCAATAGCAGTGCATAGTGCTTTGGACGAAACCATAGAGCGATTTTTTTTTTTTTTTTTTTTTTTTTTTTTTTTAATAATGGCTTCTCGCAGTTTTGACCACTAAGGTCTTGGCTGCTTAACCGGACTTTCCTGTGGGTGCCATAAGCTTCTACACTTAGAGCCTCCAGCCAGGAGCTTTTTCAACTATTCTAAATTAAAATTAAGCGAATGCTCGCTAAGGGCACCCCCTGTGGGGTACGGACCTCGGCTTAGGGCATCGCTGACGGGAGGACAGCAAGAGGGGACAGGCTGGATCAAATTTATATTTATATCATGATTATTATTCGGGGTATTTAAAGCTACGTGCTCAGCTGCAACAACTGCTGGCACCTCGTTATCGAGCAAGGGTCGGGGGGGGGATTCGTTTACTCGGGGAGTAGATCGCGTACGTAAAGGACCTCGGCGGCGAGGTCGGAATGACGGGAGGCGTCTGTGTTTGTGCACTGTACTGGTGGCCCTATTCTGCTCCTGGAGGAGTGTAATGGGGTCATCTGGGTCGGAGAGTACATGCCTCGGACGGCGGATCTGACTGATTTGGGACGGGACATAATTGGCTGCCTCGACTATCAGAGGGTTCCGATGTCGAGGAGCGGACTCAAAGTGGCGCTTTGCCATGCGTTTGAGGAACTGGTGGATCGTAGGGATCTTACAGTCGAGATGGAGGGTCTCGTTTCTGACGTACCACGGGGCTCCCGTGGCCTTGTGAAGGAATCTGTTTTGGAGGGTCTGCATCCTATGGATATGACGGGGTTTGGCGTGGGCGAAGACTGCTCCCGCATAGGTCATTATGGGACGGACACACGCTGTGTAGATACGCAATTTGCACTTTAGTGACAATTTGCTGCGTGAATTTAGGATACAGTGAAGCCTACCTAGAGCGAAAGCGGCTCGCGAACGAACCGTCTTTATGTGCTCTGAAAAGGAGAGACGCTGGTCTAAGATCACACCTAGGTACTTGGCTCGCTTCTCCCAAGGGATCGGCTTGCCGAACAGGGTGATCGTTCGGGGGGGAGGGGGGGGTCTAGATCTCGGTTTCGAGAATGAAACCGCTTGACTTTTGTCGGGATTTACTTCGATCCTCCACCGTCTAAACCAGGCGCCAAGGTTATTGACGGCCCGTTGTAGATTTAGGAGAGACGAAGGGGCGTTGCCTTTGCAGGTGATCGCAGTGTCGTCTGCGAACAGAGCGAGCTGCGTCCCTCTGTGTCTGGGGATGTCGCTGGTGAACAGCGTGAACGCGAGGGGGGCTATCACTGAGCCCTGAGGGACTCCTGCCCTTATGGGGCGAGGGGAGGATAGGGCACCTTCGATACGGTAGCGGAAGGTGCGATTCGACAAGTAGTCTCGTATGATGAGTACGAGACGATCCGGCACTCCGAGTTTGTATAGCTTGTATACTAAGCCGTTGTGCCAGACTTTGTCGAAAGCTTTCGCTATGTCGAAGAAGACTGCGCATGTCGGATAGCCGCGGGTGAGACCACCTTTGACCAGCTCGACTATGCGGTGGACCTGATGCACGCTAGAGTGCTGAGTTCTGAAGCCGAACTGCTCGTCGGGTATGAGGCCCTTAGTCTCGGCGTAGTCTCTGAGACGCTTATAAATAAGCCTCTCGTAGATTTTTCCGAGAACTTTGAGCAGACTGATTGGGCGGTAACTAGAGGGCTCGTTTTTAGGCTTGCCGGGCTTTGGGATACCTATGACCGTGGCCTCTTTCCACGTCTGGGGAAAGATGTTATTGCTTAGAGCACCATTGAAGATGGTGGTCAGTAGCATGATTAAGTGGGCTGGGAAGAGCTGGACCACCCTATTGGTGAGTCCGTCTGAACCGGGGGCTTTGCGCGTATGCAGACCTTTGATTATCTCGTGCACCTCATCTGGTTCGATGGGGGGCAGGGGAAAATCAGGGTCTTCTACGGGAGGAAGGGAGGCTCTACGTTCGACTTCGGCGTCGACCTCATCGAGGTGAGCTTTGTCTACTGGTAGGGTGCTGGGAGAGCATTGAGCTTCTAGACTGTCGGCTAGGCACTCGGCTTTGTCGATGTCGTCGAAGGCAATTGTTTTATCGGGGCGGACTAACGGGGGTACGGGGGCCGACTGGGGGGACCTGAGTTTCCTCTGGAGTTCCCAGAAGGCTAGATGAGAGGGCTCTAGATCGCTCAACATCTTATCCCATCCCGCTTCACGCAGCTCCGCTATACGTGTCCTAACAGATCTCTGATAGTAGCGCATATGGGCTTTGTTGGCGGCACAGGGGAAGACGCTGTAGGCTCGAGTAGCCGCGTTCTTCTCAGTCATCAGGGCACGCACATCGTCGGGGAGATTCAAGTAACAGGGTTCTGTTGCTGGAACCTCCCTGGAGCATTCGCTCAGGACGGTCTGTACGTGCTCCGTGAGTGAGTCGATCGCGGCAGTCGTGTCAGCGACTGAGTCGAAGTTGTCGGGGATCGAGTCTAGTAAGGGGGATGTGTTGGATTTCAGCTGAGTGCTTACTTTCCTCCAGTCCGTCACCTTTTTAGTGGGGAGGGGTTGGTCAGGGTCGGAGGGACCTATGCGGGAGGTTAGTTTAACAATTACCGGTCGGTGGTCAGAGGTAAGCTCGTGCACCGTTTCTATTGAATCTAATCTTAGATTAACGTTCTTAAGGAGCGTTACGTCTAGTACGTCAGGGGTATGACTGATGGTATGGGGATAGTGAGTGGGACTCATCGGAGCGATGATGTCGAAGTTTAGGGAGGAGGAGAGGTCGAACAAGTGCCGACCTCTGGTGTTGGTGGTGGAGCTATTCCAAGAGGGATGTTTCGCATTGAGATCCCCCGCCAAGATGACGGAGTCACTCATGTTTAACAACAGTTGGATATCGTCCGAGAGATTTTGGAAATTTTCCGAAGCGTTGATAGTAATGGGAGGGATATAGACCGACACTAGAGTGATCGGTGCGTGACCGGTCATGCCCAAATGGCATGCTGATACTTCTAATCGTGAGAGGGGGGGAGGATCCATTGGGATGCAGTACAGATCCTTTTTGTAATAAATGAGGGTGCCGCCCCCATGACAACGCGTTCTATCGTTCCGAACGATACGATAGTTAGCTAAGGAGGGATTGCCTCTGTGGGGCTTTAAAAAAGTTTCCTGGATGAGGAGGATATCTAGTTGATGAACGCGGAGGCAGTCCGCGATTTCATCTTTTTGTTGATTTAAGCCATTGGCATTGAAGGTGCCAAGCTTGAGGGATCGGGGTTTAAACCTAGCCTGAGTGGTGTTAGACATGATGGGGGGTAGAGAAAGAGGTGAGGGCTTGCGTGATCTCGGGATACGCATTGAAGACGTTACGGATTGCCGCTAGGCTACCCGATTTCTGGGCTGTAGAGATGTCCAGGGCCATCTGTGTAGCCCTGGGGGAACAGAAAAGTTCGAACGCGGTACTGATTACGTCGAAACGATCGTCCACGGGTTTAATTGGGGCCACGGGAGTGGGAGCGGGGCGCGGGGGTTTTAGAGCGGTGGCGGGTTTCGCGGGGGGCGCAGAGGGCGCGAAAGAGGGGCCGCGGAAGCCGGGGGGAGGGGGGAGGTGATGGACTCGCGGGTCCATCATTGTATAGAGAGGGGTATGAGGGGGGGGGGGGCGCGGAATACCCAGGGCTGGGAAAGCCTGCTGGTGATTGAGCATAGTCCATGGACTAGGCCTCTGAGGGCTTAGCCGCTCAGGAATCTGGGAGGAGGGGAGGGGATGGAAGTCCCTCTGTTTTTGCTGCCTCACGTCTAGACGTTTGGTCAGCTTATTGGATGTAGCCTTAGGGGCTTTAGAGCAGCCGCGGTAGTTGGCTGTGTGGCCCTCGAGGCCGCACAACACGCAACTAGGCGGGCTGTTGCACTGGCTACGGTCTTTGGGACGCGAGCAGTCAGCGGTACCGTGGTCACCCAGGCACTTTACGCACCTGGGTTTTGCATGGCAATTCTTTTGAGAATGGCCATACAATTGACAGCGGTGACACTGTCCGATCGCGCTGTTCTTCCAGGGCTTCTCGATCGAGAAGCCCATGAGGTTACATAACGTCTTTATGTTGAATATGGGGTGATGCCCCTCGGTGGGGGAGCACACGACTAGTACCATGTCGTATGCTTCCCTGCCGCGCGAACGATGCATGCGGTGCACCTCATCTACGGGGATATTTTGCGACTGAAGGTCGGCTAAAATTTCGGCGGGAGAGATTTCCTTGGGGATCTTTTTGATCACCACACGGATCTGCCTATCTTCTGGGAGGGAGTAGGTGTGGAATGACACACCTCTCTCTCTCAGAACTCTGGTAAGGTCCCTGTAGTCTTTCGACGTAGGGACTAGAACCTTGATACCCTGTTGGGTAGATCGGGCATTGGTGTAGGAGATTTTCATCTCCATACACCACTTGGATACAGCCGTCCACTTCTCCTTGTCTTGTATGAAGACAGGAGGTGGAGGCGCGACCTTCTTAGGGCCGGAACTAATGGGCGCGGAGCAATCCATCGCGGTGGATGATGCGGACGAGGAGGCAGAGGGCGCGGGGGCATCCTTTGCGGAGGATGACGCGGTTCGGGGGGCGAGGGGCGCGGGGGGGGCCTTCGCGGAGGACGTAAACGAGATCGGTGGGGCGGTGGAGGGGGAGGGGGAAGCTACGGTAGCGCAAGTCGCGACGGTAGCACGCTGTTTAACCACAGCTGGTTTGATGGTGACGGTGGAAGAAGAGGAGTCCGAGTCCTCTATTGCGGCGACCTTACTGGCCTGCGCAGAGGTCTGCTTCCTGTTCTTCCTCTTTCTTCCCTTTCCTTGGACGGCTATGAAGCCGTCGTCGGAGGGGGAGGAAGAGGTAGAGGACGCAGCGGACTTTGGCTCGTCTTCCTCCTCCGAGCCAGAAGGGTAGGAGGGTTGCTTTGAAGAAGCAGCGGGGGCGTCGGTGTCCATTGACTCCGACGAGGGGGAGGGGGAGGGGGGTCTGGGCGACTCTACAGCCGGAGGGGTGTCAAGAGCGTCGCTGAACGTAGCGACGCTGACATCTTGGTCGGGGTTTTCGCCCCTTGAGATGCTCAAGAGGCTAGAGAGCTGATCCTTATACTTCCCTCTGAGGGAAGGCTCCGATTCGAGTATATACTCGAGAAATAAGGTTAATTTCTTCGAGAGAAGCTCGAGATCTACCTTTTTGGTGGCCATAATGGCGGGGGGGGGGAGGAAATGGCCTAACTAAGCCTATCTCCCCGGTGGGAATGCCGGGGATGTGTACAATCCCTCCCTGTCGGGTAAGACAGGGAGGATGAGTGCCTATCGGTGAGCCCTAAGCTTGATTTGGCCCGTTGCCTATCTTAATGTGCAACGGGGTCCTGACCAGTCTAGTGTGAAGGGTATGAAGATACCCGACCACGCTAGGTGAGTTGCTGTGGAAGCAAAACTGTCACCACGTGTTGACTAGGAGATCCCCCAAGGCCAAACACTGGGACCCGGCCAATTCACTGCCTTACCCTGAAGGGGATCGGCGGGTGTGTTGGGTCAACACCCCACTCGGCTTCGTTGGCACCGTATGGTATCCACCGAGTGACCACGAAACTGTGGTTTTGCCCGGAAGGGGCCTGGTGAATTTACAGACGAGAATCTCTTGTTAAAGAAATAAGATAGCCTTGAAAAAGGCCTTTTGTGGATCTATGCCCGATCGATAAACGATCGGAGATCGGGTGTAGTCGAGCGACTACGAAAATCGTTACGTAATGCAACGAATATGTGACTCAGAGCAATGAGTCAAGAGCGGGAGAGCGCAAGCACACAACCGTTCGCGACCGATGCCGGAGCGTATATGCCACTGAGCGATTTATTTCGACACCAACACCATATATCGATATCGAGCTTTGAAGAAATCCAAAATATAAATATTTCGTTGTACTTGTTTTTCTTCATAAGAGTGGAATTACAAATCGTTACTATTTATTTAAGATTTGATTAACTGCACGTTGGTAACATCTTGCAATACTACGTAGCGCAGTCTCACTTTTGCTTGTTTTTAACAATTTAAACATATTTATTTACTTTGAAAATATAATATTATATACATATTTGTAATGTGCTCGTCAAGACCTTTCTTTTGATACCAAACATGTCATGATCATCGCATTTTAATTTTTTTCGAGGTTATAAATTTACGTGTAAAGTCCACCAAATTAAATTTAGGGAAAAATTATATAGCCTATGTCACCCGGACCATTATTACGAATCTATTGATACCTCATTCATCAAAATCGGTTCAATAGTTTAGGCGCTACGGTGGAACACACGTAAAAACAAACATACATACATACATACATACAAACATACATACAAACATACATACATAGACTGCTAAAATCATAACCCTTCCTTTTGGCTTTGCCGTAGTCGGGTAAAAATAAAACTTTTTACAAAAAAAAAACAACCGACTTCAAAAAAAACACTACAAAGTGAAAAATAACTTTAATTTCGGAAGTCGGTGACAAAGAACGAAAATTAAAAACCAAAGACACCGACTTCCGAAATTAAAGTTATTTTTCACTTTGTAGTGTTTTTTTTGAAGTCGGTTGTTTTTTTTTTTGTAAAAAGTTTTTTCGTCTTTCTATTAGTTTATCTACTTACATTTTTGGGACACCTTTTGGATGACAGTTTTGATAATTTCATTATTTAATTGTCTGTTTTTAATTCATGTCTAGAAAGCTAGTGATATGTATTTTTTCGAAATTTCATAGTATACATATTATTGCTAATATAAAATTATGTCAGACTTCGCGCTAAAATCTAAGATTAACATCATTAAACATTCTTTCATGTTACTTAACGTAATCATTATTACTGCTAGGTTTCTCGTCGTTTTGTAAGATCTAACTGATCTAGTACAAAACTAAGTGTTCTAACCGTGCCACGCTAAAGGCTATTACTAAATTACCTTGGGCCGAAGTATCTAAGCCTTCCTGTTTAAGGTTCGCCAGAGAAATACTTTTACTTCTAAGAGTACGAATCAAGGTTTATTTTAATGGAATGCGCAGGTTTTGGTCTAAATTATGGATAATATTTTAACATTTTCCGGGACACTGAACGAGACACAATATAAGTTTTATTGTTATGACGGAAAGTGTTAAATTTAATATTAAAAAAAGTTTTGGTAGTACTTATCTGAATTTGCATAAATTTGCAAAACTGTAATTATGTTAATATCCATATTGCCAAATAGCTTAGATGAAAGATGGAAATAAATTATTAGAAGAAAAGGAAGGAATTGTCATCTGACCTTGATAATTTATTTTTAGAAAGTTTTATTCTCTACTGATTGTTAATATCTCGCTAAGTTATCGTCAGGTAAGTTTGCCAAGTTAAGAGGTTTTTCATAATTTATGCAAAAATGTGACACGGTGTCTATATTTAAACGTTAATCCGGGTTTACCAAAGCGAAAAGAAAAGGTTTTTTTTGTTGATGTAGGAAATATTATGTCAGTTCTAGGGACGTTTAGCATTTTTTTGAGTTTACCGACAGGCGTTTCCACCAAATTTTGAAATATTAAGAGATTGGACCTGAGTCTTATTCATCAATATCGTCTAGTCTGACATTAGCCAATATTATTCTATGAGTAATGCCTCAATAGTTTATTGTTCTTACCAAACAGTCTGCGATCTAGCATTTTGTAAAATTTAGTACTAAAGTTCAGGACAAGCATAAATTATGGAAACTGCACCCAGTTATTTATGATTTACTGGAACTTGTATCAATTTTGGGTGATCGATAGTCGATGGCTGGTAAATAAAAAGTATATCAATTTCGGTTAAAAGATAAAACATAAATGATGCAACAGTACGTATCTTAATCTTTTATTTAACCTAATGTTTTATTGGCGAGTTGCTTTGATTTGGTTTTCCTGAAGTAGATAATCTATAAATGTATATTTGTATTAGTAAGGCTATGGCTAGTTTCTTCATCTCTTTCGATGATCAAGCAGTAGGTATCTACTGCTTGATCATCGAAAGAGAGAATATAAGTAATCTCTTGTGGTCATATCAGTACACTTATTAACAATATTAGAGTCTTAGAGAAGACAGTATCCAGTTAAAAACTGCAAAGCTCTAGAATTTCGAAAGTTAAAGCGAGAGTAACCTAGGATATTGATCGCTTGGATTCGTGTAAATGAGAAGACGAAGTAACTATTTTGATCAGAGAACCAAACAACAAAGTTAGATACTTGCCTCATGTCTGTATTAGCATGTTTGTTACACATTGCCAAGTTCTAAGCCAGATACGATGGATTCTCGCCAATTATTCATGGGTAACGGATAAAACGGCGCCATTAATAAGCATATGACCATGCTCCGGCCATTACACTCTTGTTGAATATTTTTTACTTGTGGATTATCTTGAGACATCTTCATTTTGTATGATGTCACTGGTGTCAGTAATATGTCATAGAAAAAATTAATTGAAGGTAAGATGTTTTGACACGTTCTTCCGTGATTGTCGATGACGGATGACACATTGTGCCGAAATTAGATGCAAATTAGTTTTTAGCAATTCGTATAATTTTACTAGCGATTATTTTTATTGATAGTATTGTCAACTTTTGAGTTTTGTCAAGTGCCCTACTATCAATAGTATCATCTTTTAATTGAATTACATGATAATGGATGATTTTAATCTTTATTTCTACAAGGACAACTATAATTTTATTGGCAATTTTTACACCAGATTTCAAATTATTACATTTTAGATTTTATGATCATGACAAACCAGTTTGTTTAAGAATGTCATAAAAAGTGACAACAAGAGAAAACAAGATGAAAGCAGTGTCCTCTTTTTTTTACATCAACAAACAACAATCACAAAAGCGTTTGCTAAGCGTAGTCACTACCAATGGCAATCTCTTATGGAACTTTACCTAAGCAATAATTGGGAACTTCATCTTCGTGGAGAGCTGATATTATAATCTATCGTTCTTATACTGGATCCCTTACAAATATAACTTTCACTGTCCCAACAGTAGTACTATTTAATTTTCACTATATCAACAACATTGTGTATGAAACCAAGCGTTGATTTTACCGGTCGACCTTCGTCACACCTACTGAAATATTGGCACCAGGATGTCGGCTGCACGACATTTTCGACTGAGATTTGCATTCATTTGCTGTGTACCGAGACACCACTTTTTGTCACATAAGTTTTGACATTGCAGGTAGGTATAAGAAGTATTTAAGAAGTACATATACCTCTAAAATTAAAAATATTTCTTAGATTTAAATGAAAGTCATAGCTTTTAAATATAATTGGTGTTTGAAAGAAGCTTTTCGCAAACTTGGTTGATGATACTGATGCAGCGGCCCGAAGTCGCGACGTAAACTAAGTACGTACGTGACTGTTAGAATCCACTCGACTATTAATTGATAATGTTCTTACCTGTAAAAAAGAAAAAAGATTATGAGCATGGACAGTAAGCAACAATTGAAAATAGGTACCTACCTAATTCAAATCTAAAGGACAATAATTCAAACATTCAATTTGCGATTTCCATAGACGTCGTAAGTCATATTGATAAATGTATATAGAATAGCAATATTTAACAAACTCCTTAACATAAATGCTTCAGACAGATTTGTATGCACAAATATCTGTGTAACCTCGAATACTACTTACCGACGTACAAGTTACCTAAGTCAACAACGTTTACCATTTGGCCTGCAATTAGTTCTTAATTTAGACTTTACCATCCTGCAATCGGCGAATTAGAGGCATTAGAGGCAACGAACTCAAAATGTTTACGGCGAAAGGTCAAACAAGCAATTTAGAGGGTCCGACACGATATCGTTTCGACACCGATGGCGCATCTTATGATGATTTAGATGAAATTGAATGTTGTGAAGTGAATGTAATTTAAGTGTTTAAAAATAAATAAGACTGGAGGCATTATGATAAAAGATGTTGGTAATATAAAATGTACTGAGAAGCTTTTATGTGCTTGGTTTTAAATGTAGTAACTTGACATTATTGTAGTCCTAAACTTATTTTAGCACTAAACTAAAGTGCTGAAGATGTGATAGAAAAAATTAAATAAAGAAAGATTGGGAGAGTTATGAAAAATATTTAAAGAAGGTAGACTAGATTTGTACTTTGAAATAATAATACGTTATTGCACTTGAACGTTTGGCAGATATCAAATTGAACTCATTGAAACAACAAAACAATGCAATGTAAAAGTAAATGGGAGGGCTTCAGAGACTAACATCGACCTATCACGATTACCTAAATAGAACGTCAGACATCGTCTTATAAAATAAATATACGAAGACGAAGAGAATATTAAAATGAACTTTAACCATGGACTTGTAGCAGTTTTGATATGTCAGTTGAAGAATGTGTTGTTTAATAAAGTGCTTAATGTTAATTAATTTCGAAAGGAAATGAAATTATTAGAAGTAAAAGTAACTACTTTGTGAAAAATATTTTAATTTAACGCACAGTAATTTAATTTTTAATATTATTCTATCAACTGGTAGGATGAGGATAATTAGATTCGATGTTAATCAATTTTATTCTAATAATTTTGTATCATTATTGATCAAATGAATATCGATAAATTCACTCGTCTAACACAAGAAATAAAATTTAAGTTTCGTTATGCAATTAACTAAACTAATTTATAAATACAATAAAAGTATAAATAAATATGTTAGCTACGAAGTCGTTAATATTTAATTTGAATTAAGTGATGATCATTTAGGTCACAGTATAAAGATGTGGTTCCGTCGTCAAACGGAAATTAACTGTTTTGTGTTATCCTACCAAATGCTCCATAATAATTATAAACTTCATTGTTGTTTTTATATAGCCATAGTTTATGACTGAACATTTTTCCAAAAATAATTTCACATAGAGAAACACCAAATATACAGATTTCCCACATATATAACCCAACCTTTCCTTTTCCTCAGTCTTCATTAGAATTATTATAAAAAATCTGATTCTAAATGCCAGTCTGTTTCTTAATGTATTCTTTCAAAATCGCTACTCGCTCCGCCAGTCTAAAACATCAGTACCCAAGGTCGTTCAAGGCCTTCATTTACTTAGAAAAGTTTATTTCTCGCCTCAGGCTGCATATGGCGTGATAATCTTGCATTTTGATATCTACAACAGCCGTTTTATGATCAAAATAAATTACCTACCCATTATGGTAACACATTACTAATTGTTGGTCGTTTCGAAATATGTTTTTGGAGCTTAGTCTGACTGTCAATCAAAGTTGTACCGGCAAAGATGAAAAGATTTGATTTTTTGTTTTGGTTTTTATTTTTGTTATTTGGCGTGATTTTTGTTTTGTTTAATAGTACTATTTCAGTCTTGAGCAAACAGATGTTTGTAACCTAGATTCTGAAATATATTTTGCTAGAATTTCGCTAGATTATCATCGTCTATATTAGGATGGACGGATGTATCTAGGGATGGCCTTAGCTCGCCTTTTTCTTCTAAACCTACATCTCTTTTAGCCATCATGTCAGAGTTCTCTTCTTTCTTAACGTTAATACCATCTTCCACACAATCTATTAATATGGTCTGCTTTTTCAGTGAACACAGAACTTAGAATAAACGTCTGTAAGTACTTGAGTTATTCAATATTCAATACTAGATTTCAAAAGCATTAAAATCAGCTATTTATACTTCGCCTTTAGCTTTAGACAAATAGCAAGACTAGCCACTTACGACATAGCATTAATGTCATTTGTATAATTTTCTGTCATAAAATGCAAATAAATGTTGAAATAGGATTTTAATTAACTAAAAGTATGTAAGGTATTTTACCATTTTGATAAATAACGGTTTATGATGGCATGTTGCAGATTTTTGGATTCCTGATGATACCTTTTCATTTATAGTTCTTAATTTTGACGAAGGTGTTATATTAAGGTGTTTGAAGTGCATTTCAGATTTCAAGAAATGATTGCAAATGTAGTTAAGTTAAAATCTTAACATTATAAATTCATCTGAGAGATTGAGTGGATCTTTTATTTGAAGCTTTAAACATTTGGTTTCAAGGTTTGTTGTAGGCTGTTCTAAAAATAATAATTTCTTTATGACCTACCACTGACATGATCCAAGTTGATGTAGGTTTCATATAAATCGTTAATTATCTATAACAACATAAGCTATGACCTAAAAATCAAACTAAGATTGATTGCGAACCCGAAACAATCAACTTCAAAGAACAAGGTCGAAATATAATCGAGTTCGGTAATCGATATTGTTTCGATGCATCGATTGTCAGAAACAATTGTCTGCTGATGATCTTAATTGATGTAGGTCAAACAGGAATGTTTTGGATGCAATTATTAATAGTGTTTATAGTAATAATGTTTTAATGCGTCTGTATTAGAAGGATAGGTTAAAAGAAGCTAAACAGTTACTTCATTTGAAGACTTGCCTGTTTGCCTACTAATATGAATATTTCAATAACAACAGTAACGTAACAATAAAAGTGTCGAAGCAACATTTTAATTATATGTGTTGAAATTAAAATCATGTATATGAAAATGCATTTACAAAATGAATACACCATTCTTCTTCCGTATAAGGAAACAATCTTAACTATCAAAACACGTAAACTAATTTCTCAATGTGCCATTGATTGTCAAAACACCCAATTACAATCAACACAAATCAATATTTATAAAGATTTGGTCACTATTA
The DNA here is from genome assembly GCA_963680765.1 of Agrochola lychnidis. Classification (NCBI taxonomy): domain Eukaryota; kingdom Metazoa; phylum Arthropoda; class Insecta; order Lepidoptera; family Noctuidae; genus Agrochola; species Agrochola lychnidis. The sequence goes on from OY796849.1 coordinate 21,935,893, forward strand.
CACAAGAGGCCGCGCGTTTCGCGTCGCGTGCGCATTTATCGCTTACACCGAGATGCGCCTGAGATCTCCAGATTACATTGTCACTGCGTAGGGCCCACTTTCACTTCGTCATTTTCACACCGTCTTTGAACGTGCACAGACGCGTTTGATACCATCTTTATTGCTTGTGTAACACGGAATTGCCTAGTTCTATGGGTTTTTTTATTTGCAGAATTAGAGCAAAGGTTAGTTTTGTAATGGTTGTTAGTAAAAGTTATTTTAGAAGATAAAAGGGAAACCGCTGTTATGTTTGGAGAGATTTTTTTAATATATATTTCTATCGGTAATCCACTAAACTCCTAACAATTTAATTACTTTAGAAAAATGATCAGGCTATCTAATAATATTTAGCATTCTCTTTGTCCAACAGATGTATCTATTAGGACCTGTCAATTCATATCTTTAAATAATTAACCCTCGATTGCAAATCAAACAATTCCTAAAACCAAAACAGCTGAATCTATACCTAAAACACCACCAAACAAAAAAAATATCACAGTTGTAGCTCATGTCAAATTCATGATGGCCGTCGCAAAGCGCGAAATTCACATCAAATAGCAACGTCTAACAAAACATGTGACATTCATCTCTAAACAACGACTAGCAACAAGAAATACGAGTTCATGTTGAGGCAAATACACAATGTATTGCTGTTTCTATGTTGGATATCGCGATAATGGTTTTCCATAATACATATTTTGGTTTGGGGGATACAGGAGGAGCAATTTCAGGTTCCGGAATATGAATAGCTAGCTGGCCTCTTTTGTATTTCTATTTTGATGGTCTTGTCTAGTTAAGAGGTTTGTGCATCTATTAAGAGTTCTGGTATTTTATTTTTCCCGAAATTATCATGAGTTTGTACAGTATTATATTTTGATAAGGGAAATTGTTAGAAAACCTACAAGTTGTTTTGCATATTCCCTAACAGTTTTCATGTCTTGTCTACAAGTTTTGAATCACCCTTTATACAGGAACAGAAACACGGAACGCGCCTTCGTGGGCCGAATCAACACCACTAATCTTTTTATTAAACGACAGAAGCGACTTAAACTAACCCACGTGCGCCCGAACATCAGATATGCGCTATATTTGCATATATTGACAGTTTACATCAGCGTAGAAAAGTCAATGTACGTGTCCACCCATCAAACTGATTTGTTGTTCGAATTTATACGTTAAGTACACGCAATAAGTGCTTTTTAATTTGTTTTTATTCTTCACACATTGAATCTAAAGGTACAGACATTGTTTTATTATTCTCACGATTATCTTTGATGTGATCAGGAATCTGGAAAAACGCCTCAACTGAATCCAATGAGATGAACTTAGGATTTTTAACAACAGATCAATTTTATTAGCTTTATCTACATCTATTTCATCTGTAACTTTAATTGTAGCTCTACCAAGTTTAGAAGGGATCGTGATGTTACGTTTGGTAGCCATATGAAGCAATTAAGTCAGTGTCAATCAAAATATTGTGAATGTTGTCTGGCATCCTCTGCGGTGATAGACATTGATGAATAGACGCAGCAGCAGTAGCGTATGAATGTGCGACTGGATAATTGGTAAGTCCGGTTATTATTCTCAACGATTTCACTTTAGGGAAACTTGGAAAATGAAATCAAATTTTACCCGAAGAAATACTACTCTAGTAATGGAATTACATTTGAGAATTGAGAATATCTTACTAATGAAATTCTCTGCGATCTGAGATTCGTCCATCACATTCTTGATACGTATCACTATCGTCACCTATATCGTTCTATTAACATTAAAATGCTGTTTGTCCAGTATTATTTTTAGTTTATCGGCATTAGGCGTCAAGAAGCCAGCTCTAGCAAGTTTAAAATCTTAATTGAGTTCTTACGAGTTGTTAGAATTGGAATTGCTTGGCGGCCATTTTTATAAATTAGATCTAGCACGCGACTGCGATTTAAGTAAGTAAAGTGGATAATTTAAATTGTTAAAGGTCGATTAATGAAAGTGAGCCTTTTCGTGTAAAAGGAACAGGTTTAGTTTGTAAAATTGCTGGACTTAGGAATAGGAATGTTTGCTAATTCTTGCAGCTGGGTTTAATATACTATAGCTAATCTAACTAGGAGTGGATATTAAAGTAATGGTGAATTTAGGGAGATTTAAACATGGTGTTCCGGTGATGTTATAGAGTTGAAGATTTGTCACTTGGCATGTGTAGCAAAAACATGGCTGCAATTTTTTTTTTTTAATAAAATATTTATAGTATGTATTTATTTGTCTTTTAATGGTATCTGCTACAAACAACCCTATAGACGTATTCCTTCAGACTCATCCAAAATATCAAGATTCCATAGACACATAAAGATACGCAAAGATCCGAACATATTAAAACTAATTGTTAAACTAAATAAAACGAGAATTATTCTATCAGATGTTTATCAAACAGCAATTAATCTAAAACTTCCTGAATCCATTATTATCAGTTTGTAAACACGCAATAAAATTATAAAACCTTTTTAAGAACAATGGGTTCTATAATAGTTTTAGAACGATCACAATCAGTTATCGATACTCCAGTTTAGTAAGATAATGCTTTAATTGATATATTTATGGTATCAATTATGTTTTTATTCATTAGTAATGCTCTTGTATGGTTCGGATGGAGTTCCGAGCAGTGTTTCCCATGGGCTGGTATTTGTCATGAACAATAACGTTGTGAAGTAATCCATCTCTGATTAAGATGCCTAGGACCAGTTTGAGTTTTAATATTCTCGTTTCAAATTACCATTACGGAAATGGGGTCGATTAATGATTTCTTTGATAATGTTTCTAATCATTTTTACTATATGTAGGTACCTGCTGTTGAAGTTGTATTGTGGATAACACATGAACTTTTTCACTAGGTACTAATGCCGCGATAATTATTGATCCGGTTTTATAAAGTTTTTCTATCGACGTTAGAACTGGGTTGACAACTAATCTAGTAAATCATAAAGTCTAGGAAGCAATGACAGTTCTGGCCAGGATTATTAAGTCTAGATGCCATTATTGATTTCTCTTATTCCAAACTAGGCATAGTCGGTGAAAATAGGTTGTGTTAGCACAGCCGTGTTACGCAAAAGCTGTAAAACCACATCTGGGGTGTAGGGCTACCTAGAGTTTAAGATAAAGTCTTGCTGACGTAACTATGGTATAAGACAATACATCATAAAATCAGTAGGGTTTCGTAGAAATTATAAACGATAAGTTTTTACATACAAGTTGACGTGAGTAACTTGTTTTTCTTTAATCAGAAATGTATATATAGATACACGAAGGATCGTAAATTACCAGATCCATTATAAACTTCAGTTTTAAACATGATGGCCCGATGATACCACAAAATCTCTATTAATTATTTTGTGTTTTATAGCAGATATTCAAACGAGGATGAAATCTTCATAAAGATTTCATATAATAAAAGTTACACTAAAATCAGCATTAAGCCATTCAATATTTACAATATCTTTTAATGTGCATCTCAATTTCGTAATCTTTTCACTTTGGTAACGGGTTTTACAATTAAAAAGTGATATTCAATTTGTAAAACATAACTGCACAAGCGTTTGCGTAATGTCTGAAACAAATTCATTGACACTGACCAACGCGATCTCTTACAAAAGCCTACTTCAATGCCGCCCTACTTTCCAAATGTATCTACAGCTACAATTATGTGGACAATATAACAAACAAACAATTATATCACACAGTATACCACATTACATTTGCTATCCACTAACTTCAAAATCATCCTTAAATCCACACACTAAAGCTCAAAATAGAAAACCATGAGATTTCAAAGCAGCAAATGAAGTTGTTGCTATCGACGAAGACAATAGAATCGAGGACATTAAGTTCGTGCAAAATGTTTCTGAAATGGTATATGTTCCGGTCACTGAATATTCTAATGCAGGCTTTGGTTAACTCAAAATAGAGTTCAGATTGATTCGTAGAATTGAAGTATCAGGATATAGGACCAGTCGGCGCCACAATGTACTTTTGGTAGTTGGTATTATGAGGACAATTACAAAACTGAAGTTGGTGGGCGTTGGATCTGATCTAGATCTATGGTTACAGCAATTGAGCTAAATGCTAGTGGACTGTGGTAGATTTGTCTGTCATTATTAAATTACTGGTTCAGGAATTACAACATTCTACTTTATTATGGTTTGTAACAAAGGGCTATACAGAGTTCTGCGGACTAGAATTGCCTTGTTCTTTTTTCTCATAATCATAATCACAAAGAATATGGAACATGGTAGGTAAAAGTTTATTAAAGTTATCACTGGAATGATTCACTAATTGTGGGTTGATTTTGCCGTACCTACATTACTCCGATTCATATGTAATTACTACTATATTATTATATCCATGCAATCAGCAATAACGCACTGAGCTAAAAGATTGTAAAACAATTTGACGACAAATTGCTATTTAACTGTCTGAAGTAATCTGGTGTCTTATTTAGGTTTTCGTTGAGAACTATGGATCTGTGTGTTGGTATTATAATAATTCCTGTCTAAATGATCTCATAAGCTATTTAAAGTAAATAATGTTCCAGCTTAAATTACCTTTGGCAAGCAAGAGATTCTGTGCTTACTTTTATACCAACTAGGTCTGTAATTTTTTGCACCATATTGCGCCACCTTTGTGAGTTTAAAAACTTAAAACTACAAGAACGCGACAAATAAAATGAAAAACGGTAAAAACTCACAATTTCTGTAGACATATTGTTCAAAACCCGTTCATTTTTATGGATATTGTCAGTTGTTTGGTGAAAAATGAACAATTTCATGTGTGAGCCGTTTGCTTTTAAAAAGTTTCTTGCGAATTGGTCTACTCTTTGATCTATAAAATGTGCATTATGATGCTCGAGTGGACGTTGACCGTTTCATAATTTTATATGTCGTGTAAGTGTGAATTTGTTCGTGAAATATTTAATTTTGTGTGTTGTTCAATGATTACATTTGTTTTCGCTCTATACCTACTTATTTAGTCAAGTAAGTGTGACTGGTTTTTAAGTCAACCGTTTAAAATGATAGAAAAATAATTTTAGGTAGTTTACGAAAAAATTGTACTTTCGGTGCCAAATCAACAAACATTTTTAGAAAACTACGTATGGTGCACCCTATGAGGAACCCAAAAATAAAACTTAATCTTAATTATTTTACTAGATTCGAAGAAACAAATCATACCAGATCCTTAACCACAAACATGACCTACCCAAAACTACTTAAGTTCCACAAAAACCAAGGTTCCCCACCCATTGTGCACTGACACACTGGTTCCGTACAAAGAACGTATCGATAAGAACACAATAAACAATAACGTTCGTGTATTGCGATTACAACACTGTTATGCGACTAACGATTGTATAGGATTGTACGGACTTGCGATTAAGCGACTTTTTTCGATGTTATGTCAGAATTCCTGGGAGTAACTGAATAGAATGGTATGTTTGAAGCTTGAGTTATGTGTGAAAAAACTATTATAATATTTAATCTTCGTTGAAATATCAGAGGTTACAGATTTTTTTTCTAGATAATAAAGATAAATACCTTTTGTAACATCCTCTGAACCTGTGTTATGCAAATAAATGATTTTCAATAAATGATGCAAAAAAAACAATGAAAATTAAGTTACAAATTAATCATTATAAAACAAGCAACGAATAAATTAATTTGGCACAATTTCAAAACGTTTACATTTCATCAAAATAAACACATCAATCGAATGCGACAAATCGCAGCACATGAAGAACGACCGTTCGTTGCAAATTATGATAGTAATGGTCGTGTGGGAGATTGACGATCTAGTTTATCGACGGGGCGTTCTACCGACGACGGATGACGGGGCGTCGGCGTCGTCTTTAACTAGGTCGCAGTGCCAGGTGGGTTCGTTGGTCGCGGTATTTGGCAATACTGTTTGAGCCAATAATATTTAAGTACCAAGTTTATTTCTGTGGTTTGAGTTCTTAAGGGGAATGCGCTAAGGTAGCCGGCGAAATTCAAATTTTCTTTCGTTTTTTTGCAATTTGCAAGTTAGTGTCAGGTTGTATGTTGATTAAAATGTGATTCGCGACCGTAACAAATATGGCGTTACCGAATTATAATCATTAGAATCAGCAATACAACTCCTTAAGTTAGCATAATCCTCAAATGTCATGATTTCATGAAATAGTCATTCAATAGGATTACTTGAACTTAGAGAGTTGTATTGATGATTTTTATGATTATAATTCTATAAATAAACATTTGATACGGCCGCGAATCATAGTTAGATCAACTTACAACTTGACACTGACTTGCAAATTGCAAAAAAACGTAAGAAAATTTTAATTTCGCGGGTTATCTTGACGCTTTCGCCTTAAAGCAAGAGTCAATGTGTTTACTTTTTATGAAGTTTGTTTGGTTTTGTAGGCTATACAGTACAAAATTAAGAATAAACTTGGCATTACTTATTCAGCCTATAATGTTCCCACTGCTGGGACACAGACCTCCTGTCTATAAAAGGGAGTGGATCGTAATCCACCACGCGGGCCCAGTGCGAGATGCTATTGATAATAGTTATAATTTCATAATGACTCTATCCAATGTCCATACAAAGAACATTTTCTTTTTCTTCTCTGAGACCGTTACCAATGTCAGCTTTGACTTCATTTTCCACACGCGGAAGACTACAAATAATATAGCTAAGATAGATCGGTTTCTTTTTGTAATATAAATAATAATCCTTCCAAGCATTCTTTTCCAGGGCCACCTCCATCCAGCCCTTGCGGTACGCGGCTAGGTCGTCTCGCCACCTCTTCCTGGGCCGGCCTCGCCGCCGCAGTCCATCCTCAGGCACTCACCGTGTGGAGACTGTTGCCCAAGAGTCACGATGTATGCGACTGACATGATCCACCCAATCCAATTTTAGCTTGGCAGCCTTTTTGACTACGTCTAAGATCCCCGTTTTGGAGCGTAGCGTGGTGTTTCGTATTCTATCAGTTCGTTTTATACCCAGAATGCTGCGCTCCATTACTCTTTGGCAAACCCCAAGGCAGAACTTTTGCGACTCGGTGAGCGACCAGTATCCTAATTGCATAATACAACACAATTGAAATCTGTTTCGATTTGAAACAGATTGCTAATCCATTGCTTCATAAGTTGGAAAAAAGAATCTGCTCAACAACGTAAATAACGCAATGAATGTTGTTGAACTGTCAAAATGAAACAAATTAGGCAAAATTGTTTACGAAAATAAATTACGCAATTAGGGTACAGGTCTGAGCACCGCAGGTCAGGACAGGCAGAATACACATATCGATGAGTTTTCGCTTCAGGGAGATCGGTAGATTGCCTTTCATTAGCGTCTTCAATCATTATATCCACTATCTTGTCGAAGACATGAGCCTGCTTAAGTCATTTTACTCTATTTTTGCGTAAAATACTGCGACAAGGGAGGTCATTCTCTTTCATTGTAAGCGAACCGATTGTTAGCCTTCAATGCAGTTCTTATTTTATTTATCGCTAGTTTTCTGTAATCTTGTTGACAACCGAGCAAACCCTAGTTCTATGTTTGATTGTTTAGTACTTTTGATAGTAAAATGCTAACAAGGCTTGTTTATTCATTTACAGACCACAATTTTACCTACAGCTAAAGTGTCTTTAGAAACCCTGAATATTTCAAAAGATTAATCTCTTTCCAATTATTAATTTTTCTGCCGTCTCAATCATCCAAGTAATTTTACAGATGTTATGAAATTATAATTCAGTGAAAGTCTACGCGAATTCATTCGCGATGATACAAAGTAGGTAATTGAAAACACGAATTTCAAAATGTAATGTCCAATCCAAGCAATGTAAAACTATATAGAACCCATCTTCAAACAGAAACATAACAATTATATCTACCGTCCTTACGATTATTCTTCGAGCCCAGTAGCGCAAGTGCACAAACTCCACTTCCTACAAGATAGCTCCAATTAATTCACATAAAATTAGAAGCCGGCTCACTATCTGTGGCCCGCAGTCCTAATTATTAGAGGGAATGTTCGATCTTTATTGTTCCCTGTTAGCCCGGACTTACATTAGATCTGCACTAATTAAATGCTAGTGTAAGAGCCTGGTTTCATTAAAATGGCGATTTTCGTGTGTGTGGATCTGATAGCGCCTGCGCCGACGGCGACACTTCCTACTTGTAGCCGGTGTAAAAACTGGAGGCGCAAATCTTGCTTTAAATAAATCCTGGATTAAACGGAGTGCTGGGTTTTGAGGTAAAAGTTTTAAAGAGAATTATGGTTGGTGATTTACTTTTGGAGAATTGCGTATTCTTGAAGATAGTAATTTTGGAAAAACAGATCAGGGGTAGTGAATTTGGCAGCAGTTGATTTTGGGCTTAGCGAATTTTGTTTCGTTAGATTCATTATAAGATTAGAAGATGGCACAAGTCAACGAGCTGATCCAGTTCATTATAAACATTAACCAAAAAGATCAAATTATTTCGAAAAAAATCAAAATACACTCAACATTCCAAAACAATGTAAATTTCAACACAAAACCTATAGCATTACTGTATAAAATCACAGCGCACACGGACAGAGCACGATGATCTACGACGCGACAGACTTCCGTATCATTACGGGTTGGAGAGAGAGCGGCACCGGCGCGCGCGCAGATCACATCGGCACGCGCCACCACTCTTATCATCTTAATTTTATGTATTTATTCAATATCGAGTGAATAGACAAAGAATGAAGGATTCATCTCATTATGGAATTTGTTTATGAAATATATTTATTAAACAGGTAAACTTAAAATTACCATGTTAAAAACTTGGTTAATCATACTCTACTGACATCTAATTGGGAAAATATTTACAGACTTTTTCCGGCAGTAGTTTCAAAAGAAATTCTTTGTAATCAGCCGCCATGTTTATGTATAGAAGGTGGATGGTATGGGGACGGAACTAGAGCGTGACGATTGACATACATTCCTAACAACCTGGGAATGAAAAGGGAAATGCAATTCAGTGCAAATTCTTAGTATTTATATGGTAACTAGTTTCTACAGAAGATGAAAGGGGATATTAAATTTAATGAAAAGTCTCAAGCCATGTCAATATTGAAGGTAATAATAACCTAAATGTAACTACAGCAACTAATTTTACTAACGAGCGCAATTACACATGGGAAACGTACAATATTTGGCAACAGTACGCACAAATATTGCCACACGCAAATATATTTATTACCAACCATTAAAACGGCTACAACCGACACTAAATAAACCGCAATCATTTGCTTTTCAACAGCTCAATCTGTCATAACCTCAAGGAAACATACCGTATCTCGAATTTCTACTATATCTTTAGCAGTCGGGTCACGAACTATTCGTAGATACTTGATATACTAGCTAGTAGATCACGCTTATGTCTATAACTAGTTGGTTAATGTCCGGTGACAGCTTAGCGAGGAATGAGCGAGGGCGTTGCTGTTATTAATAAGTATAAATTGGTACACGATCATCTATCTGTACACACCAAGTATGGCGATTTTAGTATCGTTTATTATAGGTTATGCTTTAGGTTGGCTAGCACTATCAGTACTTGTATGGGCTAAAACTATTTTAATGATAACAAGGACAAAACTATGATATAGTTTAACATCACAATGATTATGATCCTTAGTGTCGACGTAATTGAATTGTCATTTTGTATCAAAACAACTCTATTAAACAGATTTTTTAATGTTAGTTCCTGACTTATTTCCACAAAAAAAAAAAAAAAATCTTTAAAAGATAATCTGAGCTATATACAGCTCTTGTCGAAACCTGCCATTTAACGTATCAATCCTCGTAACCTCAATATGTGTTGGCCACACTGTTGGGCAATTGATTGCCATAATCAAAACGTTATCGACGTTTTCGCACGCGAGGTTGCCTAATGCTTTACTGCCATAAGGGATAGGCGAGACTATGATAATATACGTAAGGATGTTGAAGTGTTTACAATTACTGATTTGGTTGAACAAGGGGCTTGTTACTGCAGAGTCCATATACTAAGGATAATTGGACAATCAGTGCGCCTGAAAGGAGTATGGGTTTGTTCTCAATGATTGTAAGGTAGATAGAGACTAGTTACTGCTTGGGTATTATAGCGAATTTTGTGACGTCACTGAATTGAAGTTGTTTTCGAACCAATTAATAGACATGTTCAGAGAAGAAAACGAGACCATAGACAAGGAATAAATACTATCTTTTATTGTTTGAACATAATTCGTTAAACACGAATTTAAATCAATCTTCTGAATATATTTAGCATATCTTTAGTACCATGTTCTTGTATCTCTCTTCCCATTTATCATTATGACCATTTATCTCAAGTTTGTTCAACACCTACTCACATACCGCAAACTTTCACTATCACGCGAACTGACACGAATTATGATCTTGATAACAATTTTATTCTTTACTAAAACAGGTGAAACTACAGTTAGTATCGTTGTCGTAACCTTGCTTAAACCACGCTTCGTTGACTTCGTGTCTTTTGTTAGCGGTTACTTCGGTATCTATATATAATTCACACCATTCATTGGCTTTAAAAAAGTTAGCGTTATTGGCCTTTTAATTATGTTAGAAATACGCATGTTAGTTGTTAAGTGTATTTGTGTGATTTATTGGAATGATGTTTATTAGCGTAAAATTGAAATGCCTACGTCGCCGCATCATGTCATTACTTGATTGAATAAAACTATAAGAGAAACTATAACAATGGTGGAAGGAAGTTGATAATTGCTGTAGTACAAGATTTGATTGTTTGCTTATTAAATACGAGAAACCTCCATGGAAATGGAACACAGTTTAGAATCAACCTTGAAAGGCAAAATGTTAAAATGTTTGACCATAGACATTTAATAAATTAACAAGATATGTGACCTACGACCAAATATTTTTACTTACAACTATTTCTTAATTAGATACTTCTACAAATAAGGTCACCCAACAAGACAACTGACGAAAACGAATGACAAAGCCGCATTCACACTAGTAAAATAATGAGCTGAATGTCTCATTCTAATAGATAAGCGCAAACGTATCACGACAACGTGACTCTAACAGGTCCTATTTTAACTGAACCAGAAATACTTACACAATAGTAATTATATTGAGTAACGATATACCATAACGATAATGGTGAACAATTAAAAATACAAGTAGCTAATCCCATTGACATAGAAATTAATTAAAGTGATTAACTTAACGAGGTTGGTGTGGCCGAAGAAATGTAATAGTTAAGTGAAGGTTATGAAATAATAAATATGTATTAATAATTTTATTGTGTGTGTCAAAATTACAAGTTGGTAAATAGATACAGCATGCAATTAATGAAACAATATTCCCAACAATTATAACCAACAGCCAAAATTATCTGTTGGTTGTTCATGTGATTGAATGAAATAGGACAAAGAAATATTTAAATTCAACGATCAATTGAAACAAGCTAGTCAAGACAATTAACAGGCAAATAAATTGAAACCAACAGCTGTTGATTAAGAAGTACAACAATGTAAACCCAAAACTATAGAAGAAATTGTTATCAGAAACGTTAACCTGACAGTTATTGATTAGGTACAAGAAATTAATATGCTTGCAGTTAATAAACGGGATTGTATAGAATTTAGAGCAACCACGTGCCACAATGGAGTCGGTTAAGCTAAGGCTAAGTAGTTAGCAATGCAGACATTTCGCAATTGTGTTTAGACTAGCTTCAAGTTGATTTATAATTAAAACTAGGTGCGTTTGTAAACTAGATTGAGAAATATCTAGGCGGCTGCGTTAGATATTGGTTAGTTTAGGAATTGTTGGAAATTTTATCAGAACCAGTTCAAGATTACGATTGGATTTGGATTTCTTGTTCATGCGTAATTTTAGTTATTTAGGCACCAAGAATGGTAGTGATTTTAAATTTTTTTCTGCAATGTTATTGATGTACTTATCGAAATTATTTAGAAGAATGGGTCTTTCATCTGTATAAAAAAAGTAGCCAAATGCGAGTCGGACTCACAAACGAAGGGTTTCGTACCACCGTACAGTATTTAACAAAAAAAACACATTTCTTGTATATATTCGCTTTTAGTTGTTGTTATAGCGGCCATAGTCGTACACACTCGGAAAATTTCAAGTGTCTATTATGGGTCAAAAGATACAGCCCTGTGACAGACGGACGGACAGCGGAGCCTGATCATATTGCTCTTTCCATATTTATGACATTAATAATTATTAAACAAGTTTGAGTTCTAGTCGTGCAATTTGGAAACAATTTGTACTTTATCATTGTCAATATTATTATAATTCCTGAATATCTTAGACAGAGGTTTCAAATTCCTAAGTCATATTAAAAATGTTTCCTTACCTCATGCCGTCAAATCCGTCGTCTGACCCGTTGATAGTGAGCACAGGCGCACGCGCATACGCTTTGGCAACGCGTCGGTTCCTCTCGAACACTATCACCTTCGCCCAAATCTCGTCGTCTATCTGTGTCCATTTGTCCAGCACTTCCTGTATGTGTTCCTGTTGACAAGAAATTTGGGTTTAATAAACAATCATTTAATCATCTTCATCCAAAAGTCTACCAGATTCTTTATTATTCTCTTCAATGGCTTTATCTTTAAGATAATAAAGTTATGTTTTCGAGATCTTTCTCTTATCATAAATAACAATAGTTGACCTACGATGTGAGTCTGATAAATATTAATGATTGAACTTTACCATGTTCAACCATCAGTGTTTTGACCAATTTAACTCTTTGATGCAGTTTTAGATTTAGTATGACTAGTCGAAAGAAACCTCACATTTATCAATAGCATGTTACGAATACATTAACAATTTAATTTCATTCATAAACTGTATGTAGGTCTTTGCCAGTTTTCCGTTTCCATAAGTCCACAACCTCCATTATTTACAATAAAAACATGTCTTTATACGACCATAGTTTCATTACAGACACTTTTAACAGCAGTTTCATTACGCGCATTTACCAAAACGTTTTCATTCATATTGTCTTGCAAAATGGCTGTTTAAGAATGACCTTGCGTTGCGTTACTTTTGTAAGGTATGATTACTGAAGTTTAGATATTAATCCTAATGTGGCAATGTTGTTGTAATCAGATGACATCGTCGCAGGCGCAATGTGAGTTCCGCTCTACTAACCGACTATGTTTTGCTTGTAGTGTGGTTTACATTTACATGTTGTGTGGTATTTTGTGTCAAATAAAGTTATAAACAAAACCTTTTTGGAGAAGCTGTTGTTTGTTTTAGCAGGTATATGAGCGATGTTAAAATGAATAATTTAAAGATTTTTACAAAAGTCGAAAACGTTTAGTATCTACTTAACTGTTGAAATATTTAAGATTTGATATTATTATTATCATGAATCAATCAGAAAGTTATCATGACGAAGAATTATATAAATTGTATCATATTATTATGTGTGTGCAAAAGCTACTAAGTATCATAGTCTTGGTTAGTAAATAAAATACCTGGTTATAATTGCTTTTGATTCCTTCACAATAAATAACGTGGATATGAATGACTCAAATACAAAACACGATGACGGATGAGCATTTATAAATGCTCGTAATTACTGACTTCGCAAAAAATCGACACAAAGGATAAAATGACGTCATAATACAATCAATCAATATTGCGTTGATTTATAATAAAAATATTGAAGATATTGTTAGCAAGGAAGAGAAGTATGAGAAACTGTTGTAAATCAAAGGATTTTCTGCCTTATTTTTGGAGCCTTTATGATCAATTTCCCATGAAATATTTAATTGGATTCTCTAACAATTTGAACGGGCATCAGCCGGTGTACACGCGCCTCTGTTTTTGCTTACATGTAACAATAACTAGGCAATTTTACTGCTAAAAAGCTGCTTCTAAATAGACCGTTACTATTATAAAAAGTTTTGAAATGATTCTAGCAACCGCATACACTAAGTTACGGTTGGAAGGTTGTGAATCTGAAAACTATGTGGGTTCTGTTTATTTTTTTTTAATAAGTTTTAATCGTTGTCTGGCAGTTTGAGTAATTTTATGCGGCCTACCCAAATGTCCTTTCTTTGGTATTGTTCGTAGAATTATTGAGCTCCTTAAATTATGAGTTGAGTTACACGAATAAGTACTGACAAATGCGTGCACTGACTGGACAGATCCACTCAATATGTGTGGTTCTTTCCACAAAAGACACCAGTTTACATGGTCTTCGCATGATCTGACCAAGATTATATCTTCAAAAGAGACTGTGACCTCTGAGTTTGTTTCGGCCTTTCTTCTCCGTGTGGACTGATAGGAAACGCTGACCTCATCTAGTTTTTAAAATATGATTGACGTATAAAAGTGTTTGTACAAACCTACTTACAGAAGTAAAATCATTTATCATTTACTAGTATTTTTTGCTAATTGGTGTTATTTAAAATTACTTGTTTGTTTTTATTGTTTTATCTACATTGTTTTTGCTTTGAGTTCATTTTTATGTGTATTCAAAGTTCGTGATCAACTGATCATATGTGATGAATTCTTATGTAATTCAATTATTAGTAAACGTGAGTTCGAAAATATGATATTTTGCTTAACAACTAACTTATGTGTTTTCTCATCTTGTCTGTATCTAATGTTATTATTAATCAAGAAATCATTAAAAACCAGTTGTCGGTTTTCATTATCTATCGAGAAAATTTAAAAGCAACAGTTTGTTGCTAAACCTATAGTGTATTTTTTTAGTAATAAAAATAATATAAACACAAAAATAAATGAGCGAATGCACCAGTCAATGTCTACGATTCAGATCTGGGGGCCTACCACCAGCTCAAAAGCAGTATTATTTTAATATTACTTCAGTGGGAGAAAGAGATGGAGCTATTTATGTCCTGTAGAGTTTCATCTCTTTCCCACACTGAAGTAATATTATAATAATACCGCTTTATAAGCTTGTGGTAGGCCCCCTGAGGTAATTCAATTCCCGTATTTTTTTAAGAATGTCGTTCGCATTCTAATATCAATCTATCAAAAATACCTGTAATTTACATTGATTAACGCTGAGATGAGACTGCGAATCAATTTTGAACATTTTTATAATATGCCAGATTCAGGTGAAGTGGTGAAAAATGGGAAAATTTTATTATTTTTCTGCTAATCGACAACCCTATTTACAAATATCGAATAAAATACTACGGCTATACAATAGCGTTACGTATTTACGGTTGTTTTCTTATACATTGTTTATATTTTTTTAATTTCCGCAAACCATTAGAACCGACTCGGATAACTTTCGATTTCATATGAATGCTATGATTATAGCAATTTTAACTGTTTTATTGTAATAGCGATGTTAGTGTTTACTTTCGATTTTCTTTGTAAAGTTATTTGCTATTTGTGATTATTTTGTTCTTGTGGAAATAAGAAAACGGGTTTTGATAAAATAATAAGCGGGTATTTTTTTGTAATAAGAATTTGAAGTCAACTAACCACTACCAACACTTTTGCCTATCCCTTCGAGATTAACAGGCGTGATATAAGTTGTAGACCCTTTTGATCTCCTTCTATTGATTAAAACTCCTAATGAGTTACCATCAGTATCTAAAGAATCTAACAAACCAGACAAAATAAAAAAGAAAGCTAAATTAGCTCATCACATACCTACCTTTGTATAGTCCAGCTTAGCTATTCACCATCTCAAAACCATCTTAACCTATCAGGCAAATGATCCAATTACTGCACGTCTTCATATAATAATGAGTCAGTCTAACGACTTATTCAGTATACTAAATCAAATTCGCAATCACTACTACTAGCTTTCTCTTCATTACCGTATCTTTACATCAAATCCTAATCAGAATCAATCATAGTGTAACTGCAATGCTTTGCCATATAGGGTTATGGTAACGAATCAGATGCTTCGATATTAAACTCATTAGTTGTATCGATAAACTTTCTAGCATGAATTTTGAGATATTAATAGCTCTTAAAATTAACAATATCTAAATTTGCACTTTCCAAAAAAAAAATCAACTGAAAAAGTCACTGGAAAGTAGCCAATAATAATTAATTGGCTGAAAAGCTCATATCATAGTTTTCAAAGGAAACAATGAATTTATTCGATTTCTTGTCAAAAAGAAAATTTAACTCATAACTTTTTTTTTTTCAATTTGTTTTGGTTCCAAAACCATCAACATGAGCGTTTCCATCAAATTACTTTATATTACCTACCCATTATCGATAGTCTGTTCGAATCCCTAGCGACAAATGCTTCCACAATGTGTACTGTAATGTACAATTCGTGACGTCATCCTTCTCATAATCTAGCCTCATATTGTCATATTCAGTTCGTTATTTGCTCTGAATAGCCTTCGTTAGTGCTATTTTGTATTTATTCGCAAATGGACAGTCAGTCATGCTTAATCATTCGACTGATTTATAGTTCAGGATAGCATATTGTTGCAGTTTTGTAAAGTTTTAGCAACTCTAACTAGATGGCGTGACGTTGACATTTGTGGAAGCACAATGGTCGAACTAAATGAAATATTGAAAGTAATGGTGAGCTTCAGAAGTTATGACAAGATAATGCCAATATAAGTTACTATTTCGTTTAATTTATTGATGTGTTGTCTGAATAAAATGATTGATTGGTTATCAATGCTACTCTGTATATATAAAAGCTACAGAAGAAAAACGAATGGATGATCTGTCATAAATACGCAAGGAGTACGCGTATATGCTGGTTTCTTCTCTGTATGAGAAGAGGCCTTAGCCCTGCAGTGGGACACTGACAGAATAATCGCAGTTATCATTGTCAATATAATGTTGAAAAGCATTGATCTCAGAAACGTTTTAAATTAAATTGTTCTTAACTTTACGTCTTGTAGGTACGTTATCTATTTGCATTCTCAGAAATCTTTAAACTATGCAAGCCAATAAACTTAACGTTTATATTAGCCTCTGCACTTGATTTAACATTTTAAATATGGTTAGGTGCGAACAACGGTGTCGACTATGCAAGGTTGGCCACACCTCGATCGCCTTATGCTATTCATGTTACTACTGTATCGGCTACTTGCTTAACGTCATATTTCTGTCGTGTTATATCCTCATGCACTTGTTTTAGAAATTGAGAATGAGAGCATCCAATATTTCTAATTTTAATGGTTGCTGGTTATTTAAATTGTGATCCTATTGAGTTCCATTTATGGATATATTATCATCGTAATGCACTATAGGTTTGTTGGTGATCATTTTCGTTGAAAGCTTTTTAGCTTTTCCTAATTGTTTTGCTTTCGCAGTTTTATGCAATTTTATAATTAACTTGCTGACCCCGGCAAACGTTGTTTTGCCAATTATTTGTTTGGGGTGGACAACCCTTATCACTTAGGGGTATGAAAAATAGATAGTAGCCGATTCTCAGACCTACTGAATATGCATATAAAATTTGGTAAAAATCAGTAAAGCCGTTTCGGAGGAGTAAGGTAACTAACATTGTGACATGAGAATTTTATATATAAGATTTTATTGTATCTATAATTATTATAATTAGATATACATCGAAGTCGGTAATATGGATTAGTGCAATAACTTCAATTTAGTAGCGAAAAGTTTATTTTGCAGCATTGCTTGTAATTGTTATTGAACATGAAAGTAAGATCTCCATTGAGTTATATAGTACAAAAATACACAATACTTTTTGTGATCACGATGTACATTTCGTAACAGTTACGAGATCGCATGCTATCGTTTAGCGTGCTTCACTTGCTTAGTTGAGCAAAACACTATTTATGTAATTTATTAATTATATAGGCTTTATTAAATGTCTGCTAACATCATAATTTACATCTTAATTGGCATTAATAAGAATGATCAAAGGTAATTGTGATTACTGATTCATCTCAAACAAATGGCTAGAATCTGATTTAATTCTCAACGCAAAATATAGAATCTTTTGAACAAGACAAAATGTATTTTATTTTTATTTTTTTGCGTGTACACCATGCCAAATATTGACACGTCGTTGTTTATGATTGATAAACCATATTGATGGTCCTCTTGCAGGATATAAATAAGGCTTTGGGGTATTACGTCTACCTTTTGATTGATTCACTTTCATTCATACAATTTCGTTCATTTTATGTAAGTATAGGTATCATTCATTCTTACATGTTAATAAAGGGGCAGGTGAATGACCCTAATGGTCATTCACCTGCTCCTTTAATATGTAAAATCAATAAAAGACACTTTTATCAAAAGGACGGTAACATTTCTAAATATATTTCAAGATTATTTAATTTAAGCACTAAAACGTGCGGTTTCTACCTGAGACTTGCCTTGCTTTTTCCTTAAATTTTAGGACGATGACCTCTAAAACTTTTTATTGCTTACCAGAACACTTTCAGCTAAAATAAATTGCTAAAAGGTACAAAAAATTATGTGCTATAAATCTCACATAGTTAAAGTTCGCCTAAATGCCATAATACAACTTAATTTTAAAATTAGAATGACATAATGAATGCTTTTATTTTGATATTGATCATGCATGGGAAGATATCTCGACAAACATAAAATTCTCATCGGTAGGTACAGTTAGGTTTTTTAGTAGTAGTTACCTAATAATAATGCACAAAATGCGATACACTTTTTATAGAACTGTACAGAAAAAGATAAATCAGCAGTCAACAAAAAAAGTGGTAGCAAAAGAAGAACCAAAAACTGTACTGCAAAGATTTTGTGAGGCGAGATAATGAACGCTAACAGAAAATAAAAACTTAGGCGATATCCCAAAAGTTCTAAATTTAAACGAGGTTAGGTCATTGACGAGATTAGAAGCAGTATCCCGCTGAGAACAGACTTTAATATTCATCCCAAGATGCCAAAATGCGGCACGGAAAGATTTGGGTACCAAAAAATTAAGGTTCAATGAAAACTTTATTTTATGTGGAAACAGCTTAAAAAGCCTGTTTGGGAACATTGTTTCTGCTAAACAAACTTGATACTTAATCTTTAAAATAACAAATATAAAGATACAAAATAATTTATTGATAAATTATTACATCCCTTTTCAAAGTAAAGCCAAATTCAACATAATATTAGGCCAGTCAATTAAAATGCTACCGTATCGTGTTCACTTTGACGGCTAATTAAAATGATGATGAAAATAACTTCTCGAACAGTCTTATCACGAATTATTGAGTAATGTATATCACATAACTGTAATACGAAGTTGCATAAAATAAGTGCGTTGGACCATATACGAACAATCATAAATTGCGATACATTGCCACCTTGTGGAGGTCGAAAGCAAAGTACTGTAAAAGTAAACATTCTTCACACTATGGTTTAGAAGTCGCATTCCTTGCCCTTGCTAAATAAATAATATAATTAATGGAGAATGTGGTAAAGATGGTAACGAAGTTGCAAATACTAATGATAAAGGTAAAATAATAACAAGTGTAGGAACGGTCGTTATGGCGATTCTTGGGGGAAGTTTATGTCTAGCAGTGGACGTCTTTTGACTGGAATGCTGATGATGATAACATTATAGTGAAGTTAAAATATAAACTTTGAGGTTTATTATTTTCTAGTCAGACTCAAACAGTTCTAAGTTCTCACTGGTTTTTGACCTAAAGCCACACAAAGCCACATTATAAATATCAGATCTTTCCATGTTGCACTTTCAAATACATAGTTCCCCATTCAAATCTAACCCTTGCATTCTTACAATTAAAATTCACAATTGCGTTGCACCGGTCATTAGACTACATACGCAAGTAACAGTACAGCGGCCTTGCAGGGTCATGTTTCCTGCATTCTTGTATATACTGGTATTAATAGTGACAAGTGAACTTTTAAAGTCGAAATAGTTGCCGATAATAATAAAAATAGGTTTGTTGAACATAATTATGAAGTAAGTCATGAAAATAGATTTGGAACAAAAATACTAGATAAGGACTCAATAATATGAGATAATAACACACGTTCTTGTATTGAAATAGAATCATTTTAAAATGAAAAAATATTTTTAACACTGAAATATTATAATGATTACTTTAACAAATTCCATAATCGTTATTCATGCAAACACATAAAGTCAATTTGCAAATTGCCTCAGTGATATATTTATTGTACATATTTGGCAATTTGTTCTTCAACTCTCATATTTGTATGTATTCAGTTGTCATAATAATTTTCGTTGTTTCGTTTTTGTTGTCATGTTCTCTAACAGCCCGATTTCATCTTTCTTATTTAAAGTATGTTTCTCACTGGCAATAAAGCTCTTTTTTGGTCAGTAACGTTAAAAGATTCCATTTCATTAATAATGTCAATGATAAATCTCACATTTGGTACGACATGCGTATCTTTGAAATATGTATGTTTTTTATTTATATTTTGAAGTTAAATTCAATTTCTGTATGTTTCGTCTTGATCGTGTCGTGAACCATTAACCCTTTCTGGGAGTGGTTTTTCGGATTGTTAATTAACCTTAACTTTTTAAGATAAAAGGTTTCTTCCGAAGGTTGCATTCTCGTTCCTTTCTTTTTGGTTACTTTTGGTAGTTTGAAATCCTTAGCACTTTTATTTTCTACACGCTTTTAGGATGCAGAAAGTTTAATATATGGTTCACTTAATGTTACCTTTGGTATAATTTAGGTAACAAAATACTACGCAGTATATTATACGCCTATTAATTTTTTTAATTTTTTGGTGTGCAGTTTTAGGGCATAATAGCTTGTATCAATAAATTATAAACATAAAAAAAGAAGTTGCCATATTTAGCACTGCATCCTATACCAACAAAGCTGTAGCAACAATAACCAGTACTGCTAAAGACATAATCCTAGACGAAATGAATAAAACATCAACTAACATATCGTCTGCTTAATTGCATTTGAGCTGATTTATTCTGCCAACCTGCAGCTATGTGGAGCAGCCTTGGTCATCTCTTGTCGACCTTTGATAGAATGCAAACCGTTTATGATAGTGAACGGTATCGTTGAGTTGTTGAGATTTTCTAGGAATACGTAGGTTTCAGAGTTAATTTTGGATATATAATGTTAAGCTTGGATTATTGTCTAATAAATTTTGTTGAAGGTTTGCTTAGCATTTGCGGTTTGGGATCTTTAAATTTTAAAATTATTGCGTTGGTCTGTTCAGTGTGAATAAGTTTGACTTCTTGAAAGTTTTTGTTGTGTTAAGTCTCGCTTTTCTTTTGTATATCCTTTTTAATGTTTCCATTGACGTTGCCGGTCAGATCTAAATATGAAATTTAATATTGACCTTATCTTATGTTTGCATTGATTTTTTGCATTGATACAACAACGATACAAAACATATAACGATTATATCGTTAGTGACCTTAGCAGTCAAAACTATGTAGGCATACATCGAAAAGACCTAGTTACCATATTGGGTTACAAGAGTGACTCAAACTCAACACACATTTCAAAGTTTATGAACAAAATCAAAACAAACGATGGATATAAATCTGTATAATCTCATTTTAATCTGAATTTGATTTAATGGACCGTACGTAAAGCAATAATATAATGGCGTGCTCTGACCTCTGACGGCGTCGAGTCACGAATTGGCAAAATATGTAATAAATTCTTCGATTGAGTCGTTATTTCATTGAAAGTGAACGTTATTCGAGTTTTGTCTTAGTTATAAATGCAGGATACAGCAATTTGGGTATTGGCTAATTTGTTTATGAGATATTCCTAAAGCCAAGTCACGGTTCAATCTTAAGTTAGTTTTGTTTTGAAGGTAGTACATATATATTCAGCATGCCAAATATTTAAAAAAATCTCATGTAGTTACCCGGGTTCAAAGTCGTTTAAAAGAATCATCTAAAGACTGACATAATAGCTACAAATGCCACCTAAATCTAGACTGATAAACACAATAACTTTCATTACAATTGCCACTAAACGTCTCGATACAATCTAAGAATTCTACAACTGAGAAAAACTCGGATCGAAACAAAGAAAACTTTTCTTTTTAATAAAATTTCATTACAGTTCCGTGACTCTTAAAGTGAGAATTTAATAAAAGGAAATAAAAACGAAAACATAAGAATTAGAGATAACAATCTAACATCCATTACATCGTGAAAAGTGTTAACAAAATGAAATAAAATTGTGCTTAGTGAGATGTTGCATTTAATGGCTGCCACGCACTCAGGTTGCGTAATTTAATTCATTCAATTGTTTGAAACAAATTGCCATACATATTAGATTGGCTAATAATAAAGTGATCCAATTTCATACTTACTTATGTAATTTAATCTTCAAGATGAGCAGTCATTTTAATTTAAGTAAATTGTTCATGCAATGTTTTGTTCTATACAGTTGCTTTTGTATTATTTCGTGTTGTCTATTGCGAAAATCCGTTTGTCCATTAGCTATAAAAATAATCCTGCAAAGTATAAACTCTTACGAAGTATTCTGTCAATTAGTACTGGTAAGCTAGTACAAAATTACTTGTTGTTCTGAACTTAGAGTAAAGCCGCACACTTCTAGCATTAACAGTTATGGTGTGTATGCCATAACTGTCAAGCTCAATGAATTGGGACATTATTTTGTCATCATTCATTTTGAGATGGATGATATAAGACAATTTAAGACTTTAACAGGTGTTTGTGTTGTGTCACTAACACCAACTGTACCTATTCTAACAACCTTCAATCTACCCGTGAATTTTGAACCTTATGTGGAAGTCAGAAGAGCTATTGAATTTGAAAATGATGATTTCTTCAATACTCGACACGTGAATTTAATAAATGAGTCAATAGAGTCATGAGGTTGTTTATGATTAATGATTAGGAGTCCAATGATGAGGATGATCATAATGACGTAATTTTGAAGAAGTAACTGTTAAGTAATTTTATTTTACGTAATTTAATTATTGTAAGCATGACATATCGTTTATTTTGATAACTTCCTAAGTAGGTAATAGATAACGTACCTATATAGCTAACTTGAACACTCTCCGTTTGTGATGTTTTGTTAGCATTTTTTGCTTTGTCTTCTAATTTTGTTAACAACAGCCTTAATATCGATCTAACTTTTGCCTTATTCAACTTTAAAAACATTTTTGCTTCAACCACCAACCATTTACATTTTTCAAACTTCAAACGACTTAATTGCGTTCTTGCATAATTATTTAACTAGTACCTATGTCTGTGTGGTCCATGGAATGGCTTGACCATCATTTCCAATAGGCTTAAGAACAAGTGTTTCTGTCTAGTAAAAATGCTACAATGGTTGATTAATTGCCAGATGACAAACCAGCTGTACCTGACAAACTACGGGACAGATGACTGTCAGAACTTGTTTGGGAGTGTCTCTCTATTTCCGGTACTTTACAAGTGCGTGAGTGATGTAAAAAAAAATGTGGTAAAGGTTCCTTGTATGGTTGTCTGATCAAATAGAGCTGATCTTTCGTTGTTTTTTTTTGTTATCATGTAGGTACAGTTCTAAGATCTTAGAAAAAAGTTAGTTTGTGAACAAATAATGGTCTGAATTCCATTGGGAATGTAGCATATATGGAATGGAAATAAGTAATACCTAGATCAAAACCTGCAGTCTCAGCCCAAAATATATTAAATGCAACCCAACAAGTAAACAAGTAAACTTATCTGCAGATAATACAGCATTCATCGATCGCACAGTATCCAACAACACAATTTCTAAAACCTATAAAGACAAATTAACCTAACCAAATAATATAACAAGTTTCAAAGATAGCGCCACTACTGTATATTATCTTAAACGTCTTCCAACAATAAACATCATCGTGTTAGAATCTCTACACACATTACAAACACGCACGGTCGTGAGCGAAAGTCTATGAGGAGCATTACGTAAAAATTTTGGAGTTGCTAACCATATAATTTGAATATATTATACTTAAGCCAAATTAGAAATAACATTTAGCAAGGTACAATAAGGTAAATAAGTGTGAAGGTTAGAGTGAAACAGTACTCGTGGGATGCCACTTATTGTGTACATGACTGTGTCGTCATATTCGTCATAGCCTTTGATCGTACTCAATAAGAACATCTTTAAGTACGACAAAACCAAATTGCGTTAAAACCATTTGAAGTCTCATATAAAGGTTAAGTGCTGAATTTAAATAGCCATAAAAAAGAAGAATTTCAAAACTAAATGGGCAACAATTTTGATGAAAATGAACTGGAAGATCACAGTCAAAATTATTAGGTAGATCTATATCCATCAAAAATATTCATAGTTCCCAATTCCAATCCATCAAAAACATAAGGAACATTCATTAATTACGAAAAAGAACAAGAATTGCAAGAGATCACTGACCATCGTTCAACCAATACTTCCAATAGATCAAAAATCAACTTTATCTTATTACAAACAAAGTTGCCTATCAAGTGAGATAAAAACTGCATATAAAAGCTGCAGAACAAGACAGGTGCGTGAAAACGAAAGTTGTTCTCTTCCTGATCACCCGTTCGCCTCGAGTTGAAACCAGGTATGGATATAACTATTTAGGCTTTGATATGCAAGGACGATACAAATATGCTGTAAAAGATAAATGATAAAAATGTATGGAAAAGTAGCATTGTTGATGTTATAATAGATGAATTACTTGAAGATACAGGATATTGCGAATGTGATCATGATCAATAAATCGATAGAGGCATTTTTTATTTATGTTAACGCAAACATTGTTTTTTTTTATTTGATAACATGCAATCAATTGAGTAAGACAGAATTGAATATTGTTTTATTGGTTCTGGAAACCAAAGAAGCGTAAATTGTATCAACATTTTTGTGAAAAAGATAAACAGACACGAGATGATGTAAATCGGAAACAAGTAAACATAGTTAACCGAAAAAAAGACCCAATTTATGTCGCAATCAATTTCAAGTAAACAATTAAACCATTAAAGAACTATAATAAAAACGACATGATACAGGAAACATTTCAGACTGATTTTATAATTTTATAATACAGCACGAGCTATACGAAAGGAAGAGTTGGGAGTTCGAATCAACTACTTTCACTGAACAGACGCTAAAAAGTGAAACTGGAATCGGCGTAGGCAACGGAATGCTGGCTAACCGTGATAATGATGACGTAAAAAATTATAAAGAATTGTTAATATGTGTTGTGGAAAGTTTTTTAGTAGTGCGTATACAATGCTACACATTCAGCTACTGTTTTATCAGTTGGAGGTAAGCTATTAATTGCGAGACTGAAAATACAACTTATATTTAATAATAACGAAGATATGGATATAGATATCGGGATATAATAGTTAACTTCCAAGCTGTTTACAATACAAATCTCTATACAGCTTAAAAACTTGATTGTAAAGCACATATACTTAAAACAAGATGTTGTCAATACGTACATTAAAGTTGCAAAAATGAACTAAAATGAAACAGCTGCTGACGAGAACTTTGGAGGTCGTCCAGTTAGCATAACGAGGGAAAGGGAAGGACGTAAGGATATAATTACAGCACATCATGCAATTCGAGAACCTCGATTTGAAAATCAACAAATTGTTAAACGAAACCCAAACGATCTAATATTCGATTAAGCAGTTGAAGTTCGAATCGTTCACATTATATTCCACGAATTTGGTATAAAATGGAACGTAATTACCAATACCTCGATACTAAAATCGAAATGAAGGCTGAACTTTGCAAAGAGGTCGGAGTTAACGAAAAGTCAATTGGCTGGAATGGTGCGTTGTGTGCACTGTAATACCTACAGATTTTCGTGAGATTGATGCTAATCAAACATTTGGTAATAACACAGAGTATGAGTTACGTTGTAATTAGGTTGCTTGTTTTAATCTGAGAGATTAAGTACGATTTGCAGGGCCATGTCCGAAATAGAGTCACGATGTTGGGACAAATGAAAGTGGGCGTGAAGAATTACAACAGGAGTAGAATTTTATTGCTGAAGGTGTGTATGTATAGCCACGATTAGGCCCTTATATGGAACTTACTAAGGATTGGCAAGTTACGCAAAATGTACCTACTATTAGAGACACGAATTTTGATGATCATATCTGCGGATTTCATGTTTTTACTTCATTTATTTATGTTATATTTAGTGGTAGGTATGGTATTCCTGTATCGGCCTTACTCAGCTTATTTGATACAATGCGTTTTGAAATAAATCATGACATTATTGCAAATAAGCAGACAGTTCGAGGAATGAAAGAACTTTGATGTCTTAAGGACTGGATCCTAAAAAACGCTTATCATTCTGTGGGTCGATATTTTGTGAAGGGTTTTAAAAGTAAGAATCGATTCCAATACAAGTACAGTGAATTTTAATACAATTTTGCCCTTCAGAGGAATAATTACAGGCTGATATTATTATAAGCTTACCAAAAGAAAATACGATAAGTTCTTTGAATGAGAAAAATACAATTTTAATGCGTTTTACATTATTGTTCCATACAAGCACCTTGCCTACATTTTGAAATTACCTGTCCCTTAATTTATAAATAATATCGGCCAGCCGGATGTGGGGTATATTCGAGTCTTTATTTTCAAGGACAAGCCGAATTCCGGTTGTTCCCACGTTAAAAGGGCATCGGGAACTCTACCGCTTTAAACAGTCTTTTGTTTTTGGGGTTTCCTTTATTTAGGCATGTTAATTACACTGTCGTCTTCATTTGAACAAGATGTATTGTTGCCTAAATTAAAATCTTGATTAACGTATTTAGACATGAAGACAACAATTACAACTTTTATTGTTTTTTTCCACTACACCATCAAATAAAAACTATCAAAAAAGAAAAATTATTATCCTGTAAAATACCTTGCAACACTCTTGTTCATTTAAAAATGTGAAGCTTAATAGGTAACCTATGTGTTGCAGTAACGATGCAAATCTATCAACCTGTGCAAGACCTAGCATGGAGCAAGATACCTACATCATTATTCTCAAACACACGACAATCTAATCTTCAATTACTACCACAGTGACCTTTTCTAACGCGCAATTATATTGCACGCAACTAAATATCAAACATACAAGTGACAACTGTAAACTTTCGTAAGACTGGTTGGCAGAGACCAAAGACCAGAGTCGTTACGTCATTTCTCTTTTAAACGCCTTATTTAAATGTCAAATATTGACCCATGACACGCATTCCGCCACTCGTCTTATTATACGTCAAAATTCCGGAGATCAGCAAAAGTTCTTTTGAATTAAGGTAATAAATGTTATTTGATTTGACAGCATTTTCTGTATTTTGCAATACTTGTCACTGCGTAATGAAACCGATAGAAATGTTGATTGTGTTTCATATATGGAAGCGATTGCGATAGTAATCTAAAATTAACGAAGCTTCATTGATGTGTATGATGTTAAATAAATGTTACGTATCACAGTTATTGTTGCTATAGATCGTTCGATAATGTTGTTGTTATGAAATTGGCATGTAAGATTTTGTTGCACGCGAAATTAACAATGCAAGATGAAGTAAGTAGAATTGATAATACAGTTATTAAACTTGTTGACATGGCATTGACACTAAGTGAGCTAAGTTTAACATGTAATAGCGATTTTTCCTGATAAACTTGATGTCACAATTTAGGAATACAGGAAAAATAAGCCATAACAGGAGGAATAGAACAGCTGTATTTTTCTAAACAACGATAAACGCACCTAAGCAGAAAAAGCTGGAAAAGAAGCTAACTCAAATGCTAATAATTATTATAACAAAAATTGAACCCCAAGACAAAATGCAGAAAAAGAAGAAACCGCTCATGTCTTTGTTGGTTTTCCTTCTAACAACACGTTTTCACTTTCGTTATATACGTATGTAGTGTGTCGTGTCCGTAAGATCATTGAACGTCACGCGGATCGTGATCTCAGCACAATTAAAGTGTCCAAAACAATTACTATCACAGAATGATGATGGGGGAAATGATGGTTATGTAAAATGTAATATGGATAGGAATTTCTCTGCAGAAGGTTCTAGATTATTGTTTTGAATTGAATCGTATATAGCGCTGTGTTGAAACATGTCACTCTTGATAAATTTCATGTACAAAATGTAAATAAAAAATTAGGATCAAAGTAAAACGTCAAAGCATTTTTTTCAATTAAATCATTTACAGACACTTTTCAGAAAACTGAAGCTAGTCGCCCGTTCCAAAACGTAGATTAGTAAGGAGAATATCGGGTAAGAAACTCCATGGTCAATTTATGAAATGCAATCTACAAGTCGATCGACATTCTACCAATAAATATAAAACAGAAATTAAATACAGCAAACCGCAGTATCTAATCCACAAATAAAAATTCAACACCTAAAATATTTCTACAAATCTTGTGCAATACATCAAACGTGCGACGTATCTATCGAATATTAATATACAGTTGATAATTTTTGTCGTAAAATCACTACTAGACAGACAGCTGGGTTGGCCAATAACAGGTGTCAGGTCTTGCGACATTGCGCGAACTCAGGCCGCTGTAGGCCGTAATGTAATAAGGACACTTGTATAATTGCACGTACAATCGGCGACTGATTAGAGCCTTTTGGTTAGGTGCTACGAGACAAATGTTTGGAAAGATAAATATTAATTTAGGAGAAGAATTTTGAGGTTGGATCAGGTATTACGTAATTAGTCGCAGTATTGATGTAGGTTGAGATCTCGGAGTAATGGATACAATCAAAGTCAATTCAAGCTATACATAAAACTAAAGATAGAACTACATACAATGATTAAGCAACCTCATGTACAAATTAATAATATTCATAAGCTAACACTAGTAGCGATGGTGAATAATAAGCTCATCAAATGACCACAAAATAACACAACAACAGATAAATTTTCAAAAACCAAGCAATAATGCTGACATGACATGACCAAACTAAATTTACAAGATGAATGGAATAATTCCAATTTCGAAATCCTAACGGCTATTTTTACATTTCTGTAAAAGAATCGCTCAAAGTAGAATTCGCGGTGACCTTGAACTACTTTAGAGTTGCATTCGTTTCTTAATTTCGGTACGGTTTTTGGAGCCTTGATATTAAAAGCAGGTAAGATTCGTGACTATATTGCAATGCATTTGCAAAATGTTAGAGTAATGCAAATCGTACGTCAAGCGATTCAATGATGGCGGATGATAACATTTTTGAGATTAAAAAGGGTAAGGTTAGATCTGCTACTAAAAGGGTAATTTTTATAGATCCTATAGATTTCAAAACATGGAAGCAGTATCTTATAAGAAATAAGTATGAATGTGGATAGTTGTAAGAGTAGAGAAAGACTTTAGAGACGATGCATGGATTGTCTTAAAGATGACATGGCTAGAAAGGAGATGACGACTAATAGAGATGTATGGAAGACAAAGATATGTTGCACCAACCCCACAAAAATTGGGATAAGTGGAAGGTGAAGATGAATGAACCAATAATAACATATTATACGCTAGCTATATGAAGAGTAAAAGAAATGCCATCAATCAAATTCGTTGCTTTGAATAAATAAATACTTGGGAATCTGCATTATCATTAAAAGATTATTATTTTTACAACAAAGCAAAAATGAATGAACCGTAAAACTTCAATCAAGGTATTTTGCTGAACTGAACCAGTTAAGGTCAATTTGGCCCTCCCACTGTCATGTCAGATCAATACCCTCAGATATATCCGGCAGTACCTACTGAGGTTGATGTAATTATTCGCACTTGAAATCTTAAGGTATGGCGGCATTCGTTATGGGATGTTAAGGAAGGAATTAATAATTTTTGACTTCCAAAGAACGGGTACACTTGAACATAAATCTGAGAAAATTACAAATGAAGTTATTCAATTTCTTATATTAAGCAATTGGTAAACTTCTTAATGGATGTTATCTTAAAGACTAATTTCATTTAAAAAATTGTCTTGCTTAATTTAACTTGAGTGCCACATAGACTCATTCCTTCTTTGTTTTCAATACCCCTCGTTACAGTAATAACAGCAAACTTCAATAAATCACTTGCAATTTGACATTGCATGGCTATAAGGTCAAAAATCTACGCGACCAGATGTTTTCCGGCCAATTTACGATGCCGTAACTTGTTCATTGTTAGTCATCGGTCACGATCGCGTTCAATGGGTCAGAGTTGACCGTCCAACGATTGACAGACAAGCAAACATTGCAAAAGGATTCTCGTTGAGTAATGTTTGTTTTGCAAATACTTTGGCATTAACTAAATGGCAAGTGAAGTGAAGTTTCTTGAGAAATGTTAACCATAACTTGAAAACCTGCAATTCTGGTCGATTCATTTTAGTAGGTAGGTACTACGTTTTACGAAATGCAGAAATGAATTCTGGCGTTTTCATTAAAGTTTCAAGAAGATTTAAGTAACAAATTAAGAGTAAACCTAAACCTTACGATAGTCTGCGGTTTGTTTCCATTTAGGATTACATAATTAGTTATCCATTGCGTAACAGCAGAAACAACGGAATTCTGAGATAAAATCACAGAGTCTGTAGATAACTATTGTTGATTTGTTCCACAGATTTTGCATACAGATAGTAATCAAACAGATGGTATTGATGTAAGAGATGAGAAAGACACAAAAGTGACTGAGAAGAAAAAGGGAAAATCAAAATACACTTTCAGCCACAACCACAAAAATCAATAGAAAAATCTATCAATAACAATGTTTTGATTGAAAATAGCATTCGTGCTTCTAGGCTTTCACTGTCAACCGCAGATATTATATCCGCGAAAGCTTTAACAAAAACTATAAATGTAGGAGGCATCGAACAAACAGCATTGTGAGAGTCAATCGAAACACTATTGTGTGGCTGTTACGTCAATTGACAATCAAAGACATTTCAATACAATGCTACTGAATTTAGTGCACGCGTGAATGTAATCTGTTCCCAGATGTCGATGGATATCAAAATAGCGATGCTATCGCTTGTAATGTTGAAGCTAAATGAAACGTGGTAAGTGTCAGAGTCAGTATATAGTACAGCGTGTTCTCACGTCCTTAATAACTGTAAGCAGTCGGAAACGGTTACAAAAACGTAACCAAAGACAAAGGAAAGGAAAACGTAATATGCACGCGGAACAACTATGGGAG
Source organism: Agrochola lychnidis (assembly GCA_963680765.1). Classification (NCBI taxonomy): domain Eukaryota; kingdom Metazoa; phylum Arthropoda; class Insecta; order Lepidoptera; family Noctuidae; genus Agrochola; species Agrochola lychnidis. The sequence continues at coordinate 21,967,068 of OY796849.1, forward strand.
ACAGTAGTGTTTAAGTTGCAAATTGAGTTAGTTAATTTCAATTTGTAGTGATTGTATAAGACAAAATGATGTTACGGAATGTAGATGCTTTCACGGGGTTCGCTAACCACAATTGTTAAATGACGAATGAACAAATTCCTCGACAACCAAAATGGTCAGCAAGAAAGATTAACGAAATCTTTTAATAAGTAAATACATTATGTTAAAAATGCATAACACTTTATAAAACAATCTCAAGCAATATCACTTGCGGCGCTATAAGTAGACACACTTATAGGTCCTAATTTGTGGAAAGTCAAAGATTTCACTTTGACAAATTGTTATAATAGTTTCTCCTATGATCTGTCATTCGCTGCTATTATAGCAGTAACTGTGTGAACTGAGCCGTGAACATTACTTACATCGGCTCGACGACCTCGTGATTGATGCATAGAAAGTTTAAATACCAATTTGGGTATCGTTCGCCTATTATGATTTGATTGCCTACTCATTAGTCTTTGATACAATGGCAGGAAACGGTTCGGTGCCTGTAAAGTGGAGGTTGCGCTTTAAGGAAACCTGAGAAAAATATTGTTTCCTACAGAATTGTTGGGGTGGCAGTCATTAATTTACCGATTATCAGAATCTTTGAAAGGAATAATAATTATGGCACCCATAATAAATCTTGAAGATATAAAAAAGTTATTATGTAATAATTGTGGATAATTTTTTATATGCTTTTCACAACTTTTGATGTGAGTCCTATAACAATGTTAGTACCCTTAATTAATTTATGTTGGTTTTAGTCTTGCAATAGTCAATCTATCACTTTATTATTCAAATTCACATTGCAACGGTGAGGAAACAACCAGGCATAATATTTCAACAGCCGTTCTAACCTCACGTTTGTAACATCTTCAGAATGGTGCTATGAATGCTTAAACTGTAGCTATCAAAGTAACTTGAAAGTATAAAAATCTTGAATCAAATATTGAAACCACTATAGAAAGCTGTATTTGTGATCAAGTCCTCAGATGATAAAAATCTTTAAAATTAAAAATACTTGTGTCTTAAATCTTTAAATTTGATCATTTAAGTTAATAGTAACATACAGAATAATGTAGGGTGTTCAAAATTTTATTGACTCTATGGAGTACCTCAAGGTTCAATATTTGGACTCGCTTAGCAACACTTACTAAGGATGATGATTATACCTATCCGTTGTTCTTGACTTACCTTATAAAGTTTATCTTTTTGATACCACACATCCTCCTCTTCCTCTACGGGCACTGCAAATGCTTGCGTCAGATCGTCGCGGGAACGCGAAAGTATTCGACGTCGAGACACCATCTCGCTGCCCACTGCCGTCTCAAACGGGACTAGGCTGAAACAAGGAGAACACATTATTAGATATTGTATATGGAATCTTAGAAACTTGATTACGTTATCAATAATTCAGATCATAATGTTGATTATTTAACAGCTAAAGTAAATGCTGTCTTATAGCCTTCGCCTAGTTCTATAATATGATGATTAAGGATCTAGACTTAAGTCTAAATTGCAATATTCGATCAAAACTATAAACATAACATTTATTAATGAGTTGTAAGTATATATGAGTTATTATATAAATATCATAAAAGTTATGTAGTTATTTATAAGTAACTCAAAGGAATTTGGCCCAACCGGAACGAATTCCGTTTACAATAAAATAAAAGACTATTTATCAAAACACGTAACTCAATATTATGATTATATCAAAACGAATGATACGATTGTTGAACTTTCTATAGAAGATTAAAGTTATACATAAGAGTTTTATGAAACAATAGGTGCGGCGAAAGCTTATATTGCCTTGTTTGTATGTCTTTTAGCTCTTCATTGATGTTCATTCATATAATAATGACACCCTATTAGGAGTATAGAAGCCTTATTTTAATGTCTATTTAAGTTTATCTTCGGCATTTATATTCATAGAAGGAGATTGATGACTATGTAATGTGCGAAGTATTTTCGTTTTCAAAGATGAATGTTCGATAAGTGAGTATGTTTTTCTTACACTTCAAATATGCGAAACTCGTTTACGTAAAGCTTTTTTGCGTATTTATAATAACGGTGTATTTACCTCGTCTTCTGTCGTCATTACTACGTTATTTACCAAATCTTCAACATCAAAACATTCAAAAGACATTGTCATTGATGTCATTGATCACTCACTTTTAGACCATCATCATTCTATTTATCATACATCTCCAAACCCATATAAATCACACTTAAGTTCCATTTTCAAAACTTTCAAAGATGTTTTATTCATCATCCACTTCAAAACTATCATCATTTTATAAAACATCCTTCTCCAATTACCTATTTCTTTCAAATAAATTCACAAAAACATACCAGTCCCTAATTTCTCCAACCACACAGCCTACCATCTTATCTTGGCTCTTAACAGTACACAAAGCGTCGGTTCGCTTGCTTCCTTCCGACAGCTAACAATGTGTGGCATTGGATTCGACATTGGAGCTCGTACGGCGTGTCTAACGATCGCCTCCGTCTGTTCCTCCCATTCATTTGATGCCCACTATGTTTGTTTTACTTGGGTGTTGAGATTTTGGTTTATCTTTTAAATGATATTGGAACTTAGATTCATATTCAACTGCATCTTTAAGATTATCTTTTTAATGATGTGATAGGTTGTTAGTATTGAGTTTAGCGTTTAGCTTTTTAAACACTCTTTTGTCAAGCCTTGAGAAAGGGTTTAACATTACTGTTATTGATTACTAGTTGAGGATTACAATGGTAGCTATTACTTGTAATGTTTAACTGGTAATTTCTTATCATCATATTAGTTAATATCTTATTTCTATCACTCTCTTGTTAACTCTCAGAAGTATTACAAGTAGGTAATATACAAAGTTGTTATTTTTAAATGCTCTTGAACGACCAATATTGATCACAGGCCTATTAATGCTAAATGGTATATGTGTAGTACTTTCTTTATTTTACGGTATAATATCAGTAAATCCATTGAAAAGACCGCAGCATTTCTTAAACCCATTAATATCAATTGCTGGAAAGTCGAAAGTATTTACTTTTCTTCACGCGATTTTCTCTAAACCGAAGTTTTTAAGTCTTGGTTGGAGACGAATTACTATCTATTGATGCTGGATTCGTTTGTATTTACTCTCACGTTTATTTCATTGGATTTACTTTTTTTGCTTGCTTTATTTGTGAAGTCTTTATATTTATTTTTAAACAGATCATTTTGTTTTCTTAAGTTCATTTTATTTGAGAAATCTTTATTGTTTTTGTTTGTTATTTAATACAAATTTAAACCTACATTCATCTTGTTGATTTTGCTGTCGTCTTTAGGATGCACAGTTTTTTAAATGGTCTGATTCTGGTAAAAGCATTCCCTGGTAAAATCGAATACCTCTCAAGTGTTGACTTTTACTAAGTTGCAGGAACTTACATAACTTACTGTAGTTAACTATCCTTTTAACGCGTTGAAGACATTTGCGACAAAACCACAAAGCAGCCGCGTATTCGGTAAAAGTAAAAAACGAGACTTAAGTTCGTACAGTCAGTGGGTCAGTACTTTCACACTTGATTTACGTTGCTCTAAATCAGTATCGTAATGCCTGTTACGACATTCGATCGAGATACGTTTGTTGTATCTCGTGCGATTCTGAGATACGACAACGCAACCGCTTGGTATAACAGATAGAACTGGTGTATTTCACGTTATCGATTCCTATCGGCAGAAATCTAGAACGTTTCGACATCGACATAATAAATATTGTAACTCCTGTGTTACAACTTATAACTTACATAGGTTTATAAAATTAATTTAAAAAGAAAATACGGAATTTAAAGCTATACACAAAACGCACTTAAAAAAATTTATGTTGACAGTTAGAATTTCGCGCGCAAATTACTTAAGTCATTTTTAATTCTGACATTGACAGACATTTTGCATTGTGCCTGTAATGGCAGTTTTGTACGAAGTGCTGAACTTTATTGTTTCACTAAATTAGCAGTGATAGACATTGATTTATTCAGGCCTGCTATTTATTTTATTTTTTAAACAATTACTGTTAACTAGTATCGAATGCTACGCACGCGCTTTGGCATACCTGGGAAGTCGTTGATCGTGTCGCGTACTCGTTACTCAGTGGTTGACTGTCTGCGTATTGAACTAAAGATAATAATCAATTCATATTTATATTTCTCCCGCCTAAAAATATCATTTCACTGTGCGCTATGCCAATCATTTAGTCCGTGTTTACAAAAACAATAATTTAGGAATTTTGACGTTCGTCCAAATAGTGGTTAACATCGTCAATACCGTAAATGAAATCTTGAAAGCCGTAACTTTCTTATAATTTTTTTTCATTCAGTCCTAATTATGTGTATAACTGCAGGACAGTTAACAAATAACCATTTAGATGCCTACCTTTCCAAAAATCCTTTTTTTTGTTATTACACATAACAATTTTCCCACGACTCAATAAAAACAAGTGACGTAATGCCCCGTCCAGTGCAAACGTCTGACATAATGCATCGTAAAGGATGATCATAAAACGCAGCACCTGCAGACGTCACAGGACCCGTTTATAGCACTCTGACCCATATCCAGGGGTGAGCGCTTGAGGGACAAGTGTTGCGATCGGGGACTTATCGATTTCGAATCGAACGATTGAGTTTTAAATCGAATTATTAATCATTGGATTCGAATAAAGCAAAATGTAACTTCTGATTGAATTATTTTGTATTCAGCCAGAATACCCGCGAAATTTCACGTAATTTTTTTTTTCCATATTCTTTATGTTTCCTCTATTTTCATGAACTATCCGAATATCAAAAGATCTTTGGCCAAGTCTTAAGGGGGAGACATGAAAATTGATTCGCTGTTAGAGATAGTAGACCATATCGCGATAAGGTCTTAAAGGACTATTGAGAAATCTATTGAAATAAAAGACATAATTTACGTATTTCCGTTCTTATTTAAAAATACTGAGGACTATATCCAGCAGTAAATTTTCGACTTCATTAAAATTTTCATAGACTGAACTCTTGAAAATAAACCTGTTATGATGAAATACTTCTTAGCTAGTAGGTAACATTATTGCGGTCATAACTGACACGTGCGGTTTTGTTCATCCTGTTAAGTTTTGACATTTCACGTAAGCACTAATTAGTGATGGTCTCTTACAACATTTTAGCTGTACCTACCTACGTAGGAATTTGGCTAACACACTGACATGACTTGTAATGACGTATGTTCGGCTAAGTAGAAACTTGTAATATTTAAACAACATGATTACCTTCTCAATTTCCGCATTCCCAAATAAAAAAATTGGAGTAACTATTTCGATCAGTATGTAATTAACAAAAAATATGCTTAAAGTTCATGGAAAAAAAAACATCGTTAACATAACTTGAAGTATCGATTTTCCTATCGATATTCGCTATCGATATCGATAGGGTCCCGCTAACTAACCCGCTAGAGCTAGTCATTACGGGAGTCTCTTAGTGGAACGGGTTTACACTTTTATTTTCTTTTTACATACGTGAAGGCATCCCCGCGCAGGCGCAATTACTACGGTACATTTAGGGTTGTACTTTGTTTGATTTTCTGGAGAGTTCGGATTTTGAAAATAAATTTAAAATATTTATTTTTGATTATAGAATCTTCATGATTTCGAGGGGTAATATGTCCATAATGTCCCTTTACCTCATGCCAAACACTGGTTTTCACTGTTATATCTGTTAACTATGGACTTTTTTAACAACAGCTTTCATGGATGTGTAAGTTACACCTACAATTTTATAATGTATTTATCAGATCTGTAACTGACACCAAGTACGAATATGCATAATGCATAATCAGCCTATAATGTTCCCACTGCTGGGACACAGGCGTGGGCTGTAATCTACCACGCGGGCCCAGTGCGGGTTGGTAGATATCACATGTCTTCAAAAATTTGTTTCTTGGACATGCTGGTTTTCTTCACCGTTTTGAGAGCAATGGTGTGTAAAGCGCCCGCCTGAGTTCGAACCCACGACCTACAAACTCGTAAGTCGCGGCCGTTACCACTGGGCCACCACTACTTCTCTATACGTATGAATATGATTTGCGTTAAATTGACAACTGACATAATAATTACTTTCACATCCCTTCATAGACTTATATTTATTATAAATAAAAGTGAGGATGTTCAGGGTCAACCCTGGATGCATTACATCAGGATAGCACGCGCCATGATGTAATCGTTTGATAGTTTGTTGACTCGCAACTGTTCACCGTAATTGTTGTTTATGAGACAAATACGAAGCTTGCTTTTATTTTACTGTGTTATTGATCAGCGTGTGTGGGGTTAAGAGACAGATTGAGTTGAGAATTTGAAATGGTTTTGAGATAAAGAAGTCGTGGGGTGGAAAATCTATGCTTAATGAGTGTTGGAAGTTAAGTATTAGTTAAAAAAATCTTCAATTTGGTCCTTTAGCTCTAGTCCGCGCGACTGTTAGTCACTGCCTGAGGTAAGTGAGCGGTGAGACGGGAGAGGGCGCCATTGACAAAATTGGTAAACTGAGTGAGCTTAGCTTAATGACTAGCAATCGCGCGCGGTCAGGGGGCCTGCCACCAGCTCATAAACAGTATTATTTTAATATTACTTCAGTGGGAGAAAGAGATGGAGCTATACGTCCTGTAGAGCTTCATCTCTTTCCCACACTGAAGTAATATTAAAATAATACTGCTTTATGAGCAGGTGATAGGCCCCCTGTAATGGAATATACCTAATAACAAATTATGAACATGAAAATAATAACATACTAAGGAAAGGTATTTTAGCAAATATGAAAACTGGTTATACAGTATTAAAATACCTACCTACTTACCCAAAAAAATATTACACAACTTTTGAACTACATAATTTTCAGAATGGCAAGCAAATTACCCAAATTACGCTTATTTGTCATTACAATGATATAACTAAAATTAACTTTTACTACGTATTATAACCACCTTAATTGTAAATTAAATTAAATCTGCTCTCAATTTGCAGTCACCATGTTTGGTGTAAAAACAGTAATTGTGGAATATAGGACCAAATATGTTGATGCCATTACTTATAAATGTTGAAAAAGCGGCTTGATATACATTTGATATTAATATTTTATGCATTTTATTTTAGTCTACTATAGGAATAACTTATAGAAAAATTAGGCCAGATTCTGATGCTGTCTTACCTTAAAAAATACAGTGTAGTTGCTAGATACAGCACTATTTATTACAGTTACTAACCCATTACGAAATGAACAGTAAAAAATTCAGTAGAAATTGTATAGCTCGCATTCTTCTGAACTGCTTACCAAGTCAAATGACAACGTGGTCGCGATTCTAATTACATGTTACTATTATGTGTCTTGAAGACAAAAACGAACATCTCAGTTAACAAGCGAACATCTTCAGTTTCATTAACTCTTATATTTTAAGCGTTAGTGTTGAAAATGCTTTGGTTTCTGGTCCTTCGGACTTGGTCCTTTCGTCACCGTAAATTTTAAAAGGTTCGCCCCTATTGACGATTTGATGCGTCCCATTTTTAAGACACGTTCTTGTTTGACAAAACATATTTTCGCAATCTGTTTCGTGAATGTGTTCTTGGCAGGTCGAGCGCTTATTAAATATTGTGAAACCACTCATCTTGGTGCTAAATTAGTTATTTAATTTGCGAATAACCCCGTTTGAAATATGGAAGTTATGGGACCAACCTTTTGGGACAGCAAAAGGCAAAAGGTTGGGCCCATAACCTTTTGGGAAACTAAAAGGTTATGGGCCCCGTATCTCCCACATTTACATGACACACATATACACATGGTCGCTTTATTTCTTGAGCCACTATGTGACCCAAAGGACTTACAGGACCAGGTTTAGTTCCCAACCCGTTACCAAGAGACAAGATTACAGAAGTTTACATAACAATTAATATTACGTAACCAAAACTGCACTCTACTGGCCTTCCTCAGTCACAGTATACCTACAACTAAGTCTATAGCTATCACTAACAACAATCACTAAACTGTATAAATTACATTAATTATTAGGTATATAGAACCTGAGTGCTGACAATCGATCATTTAGACGAGGCATGACTAAGAGAAGTACTAGACTAAATTAAGTCGCAATTTATAGTCAGAACTTTCTCTCACGAAAAGTTTATTTTATTTATTATTTATGTTTGATAATAACCTAACTGTTTAAAAATAGCATTTAGAGAAAGCTGCATTTAAACTAATAATAGAAATTAATCAAGAAATAATGCTCAAAAATCAAAAGGATGATTCCTTACCAAATATGTATTTTTACTTATATTTACCATCCATTTTTTTTTTTTGGGTGGGAAATTGTCAAATAATTTCTCCCGCTCTGGGCGGAGGGCGTGTCAGATTACTGACTAAAACCCACCCGTGTTCCTTCCGTTGCCATGTTGCAAGAGGCCTTCGCAACCCCGGCAGGCATCGGCCCTAGCGGACCCCGCAAAAGCAGACCTCAAAAATCAACTAGGAATAAACCACAGACATGCATTAATCATCAATAATGCATTACATGCACATTACCAATTAAAATTCAACTCATCAAGAGAAAACCGCTAACCGAATGCACACCGTTCGATTTCAATGTCAAAGCATATCGATTCAACACTCGATTATGTATCGAGTTGCGTGGGCGCCTACCTGTTAGAAACGGCAGTCTATCTGGCTAAATACAAACAGTTCCACACCCACACAGCCAAACAAATCGTTAGAAATATAAGTAGCCATAGATAATGCTAATAAACTGCGAAACTTTCTGATAGACCTACTTTCACAGAACTTGAGGATTTTGATATGGTTTTGGTTAAAAACATCTAACATTATTTATTTTTGCAAGGATTGATTTATTTGCTTGAATATTCATGTCGATGATTTTATGAAGTGAAAACTTCTTTAGGCGCGTTGGGCATTTTTGAGATGGGAAAAAACAATTGAACTCGCGACACCGTTACCGACACCTTATTTGTGTAAACGCGATTGTTCTCTTTATTTATATTACGTTACGGATCAATGTTCTATGCAAATATTTTTACTTTAAAGGTTTTGGAAGTATTTTTTTTTAAATTGTTCAGGTTTTCACTTCTATCGGCACTCCCGGAGTGCCACTGTTTTTTTTTTATAATTATATCTTGGTGCCCATGCCAAGAGTAAAATAATTGAAGCATCGATCGGTAAAGATTTTTCGTTCGTCTTTGATAAATAGATACAGAATATAAAGATGACGTAACATCACGCCTTGGTTCCCCGAAGTGTTAGGCAGAGAATATATAGAAATAAATATTAAAAAAGACAATAAAATTATAAGGAAGTTGATGACATCATTCTCTCGGAAAAAAAGAGTGTTCTGTTTCTAATTGTAACTAGACAACGTTGTACCGTATCTACAGCCAGAAGTCTAGAATTTAGTCTGTAACCTTTTTAGAAGTCATAAATGTTACATAGTATCTGACATATTAAATGTACAATCGAACCTAATCAGCCATTAATCTAACGATATTTTTATTGCAACCCTGGTCATCGCCATAGGCGTCAGTTCAAATCAAAATAATAAATCATGTCACAATAAATTTCATAACAGACCCACTATTTCATTGAAATCGATTATCAATATACGACAATACATTATATCCGTGCTTATATGCAGTTCCAATAAAATGTTGTGCAATATAACCCTCGGTAATGTTACGTTACGGACGGTTATCCAATCTATGTCACAATGTCCACATTGGGAGTTACGGACAACGATCGGTAACTTGTAAAACATACGTACGGACATGTTGTGTGGTTTTCAATGTGTTTATACATGATGTTTGACTGTTGTATGCAAATATGTCATATTTAAATATAGTTATTATGAGGCTGTGATATTTGACGGTTCAGTAAAAGTCTGGCATGACAATCGGTGAGATGAAAGTGGCACAGTCTTGCTTTGAAATCATAAATAATTTTCCAGTTACAATCTATATTTTCTCGGAGATGTGATAGATGAAATCAGCATTCATAGTATAAAATTATCTCATAAAGTTTCACAGGAAATGAGTCTTTTAGTGTCCTAAGTAAAGATAGATTAACATTGATCCAGCATTTCAATCCTGCGTTTGAATCCAGTAATACTGAATATCGATCGTATTACTGGATTCAAACGTTGGAACATTTGACTTAGCAGCTGCTCTTTATCTACGTACAATGTACATTGGTCCAAAATCGACCCAGTGATCCCTAGATTGTAATATTGGATAAATGACGCTAATTTAACATTAAAGAATCATTAAGGCGACCTAACATTATTGTAACTATGCATGAAGGTAACTAACCTTTTGACGTATTTAAAATAAGCACCTTTGCAGGGAACCGTGTGGGTACAGCATTACGCAACGTAAAGGTCATTACGTCCAACTGTGGGAGTACCATCATAATGTAGGTAACCATAATGTGGTGTTAGTAATAGTTTTAATACCTGTTCATTATTGTATTGCAACGTTCGTACAAGATAATCGTATGATATGGTATCTTTACCCTCTGTTGCTGTCAAGGAATGTATGGAACGAATATGTGCAAATGTGTTAAACTATCAATCTGCCTGCCTTTTCCCAACTATGTTGGGGTCGGCTTCCAGTCTAACCGGATGCAGCTGAATACCAGTATTTTACATGGAGCGACTGCCTATCTGACCTCCTAAGACTGTAAGACTGGTTATCCGACTTTCGAGCTTCTGACGACCCGTAATGACTGTCAAAGATCCACAAATGACACCCGGGACCAACGGCTTAACGTACTTTCCGAGGCACGGAGGAGTCTCGGTATGTAAATATGGTCACGCATCCACGGACCAACCCTGGCAAGCGATGGATCGACCCGTGTGACTGTTATTACTTAGCCACGAGCTCCTCCATCAGCTCAACCCATCAATTAAGAACAGCCGGTCTATTCTCTATAAAAATCTCACCGCGAAACGTTAGTTGAAGTGAGTTTGATGTGAAGTGAGTTTGATGTGAAGTGATCTTGATGTGAATTAAGCTTGATGTGAAGTGATCTTGATGTTGTAGCGGTTACACCGCCACGAACTACGCATCATAGACATGACGTCACACAAATCCTGCATCGCGCAGTTAGAGTTTACCGAGCGATCGACATAGATACAAGATTTCAACTTCAAATCGATGGGCAGTTGCCCGCCCGACACAACACCCATCTGGTCGGAGGATCCTCCCTTTTCTATGGTGGATGAGTGAACTTTACACCCTGTTCCTCATACCACTAAAATGTGAAGTGAGCTTGATGTGAAGTGAGCATGATGTAAAATGAGCTTGATGTGAAGTGAGCTTGATGTGAACTGAGGGATTGACACTATTGACAGTTCACTTTACTTACGGTTTCACGGTCAGATTTTTACAGAATAGACCGGCTTGTCTTTCAGTGAGGATGGATATTTTATGTAGAAAGAAAGTAACTTAGACTACAGAAAGATAGCAAAGAAGCCATACCATACCATAGCCAGTGACACAGAAGACGCACAAAAAAGAAGTTTAAAAAAAAACGATGTGCTTAATTTACGATCGGGTACTATAACTATTTAATTAATTAACTTTTAAAGTACTGTAACTTTTCGATACTTATCCTTGTTTTAAAAACATCGTGTGTTGGTTTTACAACACCAGTTCTTGGTGTTGTAAAAGGGCAGCTAATCGACTTTGTTACGACGATGGAAATTTAAGCAAATGGCGCAACTGTGATTATCTACCAATTTGTAAGCAATTCTTGTAATAAACTGTACTGTGTACTGACTAACGAAGTTGTATGCATAATTTTATTATAAGACTTCACTCTAAGTTTGTGCGCAAGACATAATGACAATTTTACTTTAATTAATCGAATCGCCTTGACAGCAGCGCTTGCGCTTTTGAACCAAGAAGAGAATTTGCCCTTTCTTTGGTAACTTTAAAAACCTTGGGGGATGTTAATAGAACTGCTTCGGGTCATGACCAAAATGAATGAATAACTTTTGAATTTATGAATGGCGACAACCAAACTAACACCTACGCTGACACCGATAAGGGAATCTTTCAAACAAAAAACAGTACCGAAACACGAAATATGGTCATATCTGGCCAAAACCTTGCCTATATAAAATCGCCCACTTATGTAGGTCATGCCATTTCCAACTCTATAAAAAGGTGATAAAACACACAATGGTATGTCCTACTTTGACAGATGTTATCTATAAAAGTGTAGCCGAAATGTCGTCTAGACATGTGTATCTTGCTACTTAAACCTAAGTTGAAACAATTGTCGGACTTTTTAAGAACTGGTTTATGTATGTGCTAAGTTTGAAGCGGGAAAGAAGACTAGAATAAAGGAGATAAAATACTAAAGATAGAAAATGTTGCGGTTTATTTGTTTCCTTATTGCTTTGAGATCTATTGCAACCGCACAAAAAAAAAACTTAAATAGGTACCTGTAAAGAAAGAAAGAAAGAAATAATTTTTTTGCTGATAATGTAGGTATACATATAAGTTGGAATATTTATTAAGTGTCCCGATACATTTCCGATTCCGATTTTCCGATCCGATTTTTTTTTTCTTTTTAAGAGTTAGCACTAAGGTAAAACAATAACAAAGGATGTAAAATAATTCAAGAATCTTATGAACTTTTTGGACAAAAGTAACACATATTTAAGAGAAAAAAAAACTTCCGTCACCAAATAATTTTTCACCAAAAAGTTATTTATGAAACAGCTGATCTTTTCACGAACTTAAAGTAGGTGATATATAAAATCAAAGTAATTTCGCTTGTAAATTATCTTTCTTTTATCGCAGAAGGAAAAAAAAACAGTCACAGAGCAAATATCACTTACTGCGGTATTGCTGTCACATTCCAGACCACTAATTCGCTAACAAGCAAAATTACAATCTCAAAAACAAACCTGACAAAACAGAAAGTTTAAAAAAAATACTTCGCTTATCGCTCGCCGCGCATCGCTTATTAAATCGCAATATCACAGTCATAAAATAAAACAAGCGACATACGCTTATAACGGTACATCGTACAAGTCATATCGCTTTACTTCGCATGACTAATGTCCTGGACGTTATACAGAATACTAAGGCATTAAATGGCACAGAAGGTCGGCTCCATATAACTAGCGACAACGCACGCACACATATACATGCTTCACGTACAGCGAGTACAAGCGCACTCGCGACTGGCATTCGGCTGAGAACGTACGCGTCTATGTGTGAGTGTGCCAGTTGTCACTCACTGAATGGGGCCAACCTTCTGTACTATTCTGTGGTAATGTCCAGGATCTTGCTCAGAATACTAAGGATTCCGTTCATCTTTCAAAGGTCATGATGACGATGACATATGAACGGTTAGTTCGGGATTTTGAAGACGTGATTTGAGTGCAAATGTTGATGATTTTTCTAAATTTTATAGGGGGAAAAGTAGGAGCGATGACCTATGGGTCAAATAAAATGGTATAGCTGTATCAATATCTTTGTAATTGATTTTTAATTATGTGAATGATACAAATGGAGAGCACATTTACTTGAATTCTCACGGCGGTCGTAAAAGTGAAAGAAATGCTGACGACATTGTCCATATGTTGCACACACTAAGGTGATAGTTAAGTATAATTTTCATAGAAAACGTTTTAAAAGAAACAGTTGAGAGTCACATAAAGGAGAAGGAAGCTAGTGCAAGAAAGACCGATTCAGATATAGATGATGAAGAAAAGAATGAACTGTATATCAAAGAGGATGACACTATCCTCAAATTGTAAGAATCCGACATCAGTGTTTCTGTCCATCTTCCTAAAATCAATGATATAAACGATTGTGACAACAAACCGCTATACGATACTAAAACAAACCTAGTTACGTGTGTACGCAGCTTTTATCTGCCGTTAACATCGGATCACATTCTGTGGCTTGCAAATTTTTTGTGCAAGATCCGTTTCTGGCCCGAATGTAGTGTGCCCAATTATCTAAAGTACTTTTGTTATAGTCAGGGGAAATGTCAAGGGTGTGTGATTTTGTAACGATGAAATATTTCGTGGACATTAATAATTGTTGTAACTGCGTTCTAATGGAGATAAAGGAGATCAGAAGACAGGTAAAATCATAAAAGATTAGAGAAAACAAAATGAAGACATTGGTGAGGTTAATGAAGAGACATTCAAAAAGTTTTCGGTTGATATAATTAAGCTTTATTGAACCAAAAATTTACTAAATTTCTAAACTGTAGGTATATCTAAATATTATATTTTCTAAAAAAAAATATGTCCTTTAAAAATTTATTTCATTTTCCAAATTTTACCTATTATTAATGTTTTAACTTTGTTAGGATAGTTTTTAACTTTATTGTGCATGCTGTGGTCGAAGTGAGAAAGTACACTTACTTAATACCCGATGTTGTCCTTTAATTATTAGTCATGTATTGTGTACATTTTTTGTTGGAGATCCTAACTATATAAACTGAACCTTCTTAATTAAGTCATCTAAGTTCAGGTGATATCCAACTCCGCTTTAACCGTGTTAGCTTTAGAAAAGCTGTTTCAAGTGGCTATGCTATCACTTTTAAGCATCGTTCCCCATTCAACTACCTCAAACAATAACATACAGAGATTAGAATATACACTTGAAACGGTTTGTGTTTTCATTCACTATCCAGATCTGTGACACTTTCGGACTTATCTTTCTGCGTATAGTCTTTAGTAGAATAAGAAGGATACAAAGCGGTAGGCAAGAAGTAACGAAATGTGTCAGCAAGTATAAAGGAAGTAACAGCAGCGTGTCGAACGACATATAGTTGTAAATTATTGACAATGATCTTTATGTTCTCAGGCACAGTGTACATTGGAGCACCTTTTTGTAGATTCACCCAATTTGAGAAGGAACGGATAAAAAATAGATAGCTCTTGGTAACTTAACATCACCCCATTAAATCTTCTAACTTTTCTTTATTTATTAATTTATTTAAACTTTTCACACTCATTAAGGTACAAAGGCGGAATTAATACATTAGGCATTCTCTAACAGGCAACCAAGGGTGGTGAAGAGATTGGATGGCAGGTGCTCTGTTTGAGAGGAAGAAAGAAAAAAAAAATATCATTAGAAATAAAATATTTAGGAACAACAGTACATAAATAAGTATCTCTCTATCAGCACGAGGTTTTGGAAAACAGCTTAGGACGTAGTTAAAAGATTTGCCAGCCTCAGCACAGTTGGTAGCTCTAACTGGTTTTTGATTTCATTATGCTGTAGCGGTTACACCGCCATATACGAACTATGCATCAAAGACATGACGTCACACAAATCCTGCATCACGCAATTAGAGTTTACCGCGCGATCGTTTTCAACCGTCGGGCAGTTGCCCGCTAGACACGACACCCGTCTGGTCGGAGGATCCTCCCTTTTCTATAGTGGATGAGTAAACTTTACATCCTGCTCCTCATGCCTCTAAAATGCTAAACACTGGCATCGTCTTTGACTGCTCTCGTGATCAGATGTTCCTATTTTAAAGGTACAGTCAGACAGGTCATTGACCGACAGACTGAATCAATATTTAGGTATTTGGTCACATCCTATGTACCTATGATATCCGTGTACTCTTTAAAATACTTCCTTTCCAGATACTAGAATAAACACACCGGATTCAAAACCATTTCATTCAATATCTACTAACTAACGTAAAATATTCTAAAAATTCATACAGTTGCCACTGAACGTTATCATATTTTTTCCACATAAGGCTTAGACTGTGCAACTAGGCTGAACATGCTGTTCACGCAATCTACAATTACACCTAGGTCGAAAGTGACTTCTGCCTAAAATGGACATTACAGACTAGAATTGTATTTTTTATCCTACATGGTCGTGAGAACTGTTTAAGAATAGATTAACCTATTTATTTTAAGTCCTTAATTAATATTGGTTGTTCATTAGTAGATTTGTTGAGTGCTGACCATTTTTTCCGAGATTTCAGACGCCAGAAGTGCATAAATACAAAGGATGTTCAGAATTTTTGCCAAATTGGAACAAATGTAAAGGCTCCGGAAGACAGGCGCGACGCGATAGTGCGGTACGATTCTAGTAGAACAATTTCTATGAAAACTTCATGGGAATTGTTCTACCACAATTGCGTCGCAACTGCCCGCGGGAGCCTTAAAAATGGGACAACCAAGGAGTTCCAGTTTAGGCATTTATTATTAATCATTTATTAAAGTTTTAATGAACACATATCGCTGTCCCCGGCGAATAAAACCGTAATCGTAAAGACCAAATATTACAGGAAAAGTAAAAAACAGTTTTATGTGAATATCTTATTAACTGATATAGGTACATAGCGAAATTGTTCAAATACCAAAAAAAATGTGATTTTTTACATTCATTACAATACACCTTTCGTGCTCGTGGCTAAATACTAACAGCCGCTCGGGTCGATCTGTCAGGTTAAGCTACGCTTGCCGGGGTTGGTCCGTGGATGGGTGACCATTTCTACATACCGAGACTCCTCCATGCCTCGGAAAGCACGTTAAGCCGTTGGTCCCGGCTGTCATTCGTAGATCTTTGACAGTCGTTACGGGTCGTCAGAAGCCCGAAAGTCTGACAACCAGTCTTACCAAGGGGTATCGTATTACCCAGTTACTGGGTTGTGGAGGTCAGATAGGCAGTCGCTCCATATAAAATACTGGTATTCAGCTGCATCCGGTTAGACTGGAAGCCGACCCCAATATAGTTGGGAAAAGGCTAGGCAGGCAGATTGATTACAATACACCTTAAAATCTCGTAACTTCTGAAAAAACCGTAGGAAATGAATGAAAAAAATTGACAGAGTGTAATCGGACTTCTAAATATCGAATATGCAATCAAGTTAAAACTATCATAATAGCATATTACCATTTTATTCGCCGGGGACAACGATAGATGTGAATGTAAATAAATGTAAAATGTGCAACATTCTGGGTGGGTAATTAAAAACCGACTAAAGTAAATGATTAAATAAAGAATGGCGTAAAACTAATCAGTACCCTAATTGCGTAATACAAAACAATCACAATCTGTTTCGATTTGAAACAGATTGCTAATCCATTACTTGAAAAGTTGGAAAAAAAGTCTGCTCAGTAACGTAAATAACGCAATGAATGTTGTTGAACTGTTAAAATGAAACAAATTAGGCAAAATTGTTTTCGAAAATAAGTTACGCAATTAGGGTACAGGTTTAATAAATCTTAGATTGTTATTTGTATAATTGTTATAGATCCATTTAAAAACTGCAACTATATATTATACTAATAATAAAGCCGAAGAGTTTGTTTTTGTTTGAACGCGCTCTCTGGAACTACCAGTCAGATTTGAAAAATTATTTTTGCATTTGATAGCCCAATTCTTGTAGAATGGCCTATTTCTTAGGAGCCGAGCAAAATAAATAAAGGTTAGAAAGAACGAAGTAATAGCGCGGGCGATGCGATGCGACGGGGGGGGGGGGTCGGGGACAAGAAATATCACAAGGACGATGTCGCGAGCAGAAGCTAGTTCTTAGTAAAAGAAATAGAGGAAAGTCTTAATTATTTGTTGGAAGGGAAAGCCATTCATTCGTTTTTCTTCTCAGTATAAATGCAATAGATACTAACAAACATTTACATGTCATAAAATTGTGTAATATACAGGGTGGCAGGGACGTCGACGCGAAAACTGTTACCATGGATTCAGTACATGATTCTGAACGCCCCTGCGTTGAAAATTTTCGTCAGTATTTTTTTTTATAATCTGCTGTTTCATAGAAAAGTGCAATACCTACGCGGTCAAAATGTATGGAACAGCAGATTTTAATCATTTTTAATAACGACGAAAAATATCAACCCCTAGGTGGTAACAGGTTGCGCGTCGATGTCCCTGCCACCCTGTATAAATAAAATAATGAAACTCAATAATTAATCACAGCTGCTGGAAGCAGTTAAGTAAGTAATTGCCACACGTCAATTACGCAATTATCTACCTTGTAAGCATTAAGATATCTAAGCATGCTAATAGAATAAACGGGAAAGTTAGTGTGTTTGTTGTCACGGTCATGGTTTGAAGTATAATAAAAAATAAACATAAAATAAGTTGCGCAGTTCTTGAATGAATTAATTGCTAATAATGAAAACATTTTTTTTTATGTCAGAGTCAAGATTTTTGGGAAAAAATGCCTACATATTCCCCAATTTTTTTTTTTTTCATTTTTCAATCTTAACAGATTCTGTTGAGTTTCACCTTTTCGATTTTCACAAAAGGGAGCCCTTTGGGGAAAATCGTAAGTGGGAAGCAGTTGTTATTTTTTTTGTATTTTTTAAAACTATTTTTACAGGTGAATACACGGATTAATGCTAGTTAATCCAATGCGCTTACGTACAACGTAGCTTAGCAAAAATGAGGCGGCGGCGGCGATTGTTACAACATGCTTGTGAGAACATTTTTTTATTAAGGAAACATCTTGTATTAGCTTAGCTTTGAAGTGTCAATCTTTTGCGATGTTGATTCTTTTTTATTTACACAAAAAAGCAAAGGTAATTTGTCAAAAGTACTTTTTGCTATTGAAATAGAATTACACACTTTTACACAAGTAATAAAATCTGCGGATAATTTTATTTATTCTAAATCACGCTTATCTGTTTATGTATTAAAGAAAACGTTTTATTATAAAGTTTATAGCCGGAAAATCTAGGAAATTGATGCAATTTAGGCGTTTTAATTGCTTATTCGGTATCTAGGCCTGTGTATCAAACCTGTTCTGGACGAATTGGCTTAAAAAGAAAAAACCGTCCAAGTGCGTGTCAGACCACGCATAATGAAGGGTTCCGTAGTTGGGATGAATTTATCCCAAAAACAAACTTAACTTTGTAGTTGATAAACATGTTCTCCCATACAGAATGTATGGGAAAACATGTTTTTGCAACTGCAAAGTTAAGTTGGTCGATTATTACTCGATAACTAGTAAAGCCTACTTAGCTGTGATAGTTTTCCTTTTAATTTCGTTATATAAACTACTGCTGTGATTTTTTTCACACATCCAAAACCAACCATTTAGCTGGCAGGGGGGGGACACTTGACTCTAACAAAAATTAGCACTTTAAAGCTTAATATTTTGCAAACGGATCCCTGAATCCAAAAATGGTTTTCACAAACTTATAATATTTTTATAAGACCCTTCCAATGATACCCCACACTATGGGATAAAAAAAATAAAAAATAAAACATCACCACTTTACGTGTATGGGAGGTACCCTAAAAAAAAAATGTTTTTCATAATTTTGTTTTACCACTTTGTCGGCGTAATTAATATGTATACCTATGTCAAATTACAGCTTTCTAGTACTAAGGGTCTCGGAGCTAGACCGCGGACAGACAGACAGACAGACAGACGGACATGACGAAACTATAAGGAAAGAACGATAAGGAAGAAACTATAAGGGTTCCTTGTTTACTACGGAACCCTAAAAAGAGTGTAGGTGTTAAGCAGTTGTCACTAAAAAGCGGTCACTATATTAAGGAAATTTAATGACTGTTGACCTTTTCAAATATTAATTAAGGAAACAATTTCCTGGCACCATATATCACAGATCTCATCAATAGGAACTAAATTGGATAAATCAAAGATAATTCCCATATTAGATTGTTTTATTTTTTATTACACACATTAAATTTTATGCAAATCACATTAAGCCTTAACATTTAGAAACTCATCATATTTCATTTAAATTTTAAAATGTCCTCCAACTTATTTGAAACGTTGATTTAAAGTACATTAGTGAAGACGATAAGTTATTCGGTTTTACAATGTTTCGTAAGAGATTTCTTTAAATAAATAAAAATGACGTAGTGTTTGTTTAGGTTTATTTTATAAACAGTTTTCTTTAAATAAAGAAGAGAAAGGAAAAGTTCGTTAAATTTTAAAAAAATAACGCCATTATGAAATTAAATACTGGAAGATAAGAATTTCTGATTATTTAAAGGTCTGATTATTGGTTAAGGGCCTATATTGAAAATAAACAGTAGTTTGATGGGCGTGGCTTATTGCCCCCGCACGCGGGGAATGGCGGTTCTAAATTCAATGGTTGGCCGCCACATCGTCGCGCTGCCACAAACGTATCTGAACCAGTAGCAAAAAGTGGAACTAACGAAATAACTGACCGGAATTTGAAAACGTTAGTTACTTAGCATGGGCTTTGGCTAAGCATTATTCTTGTCACTGTCGCACAACTGTCATACTAAAAGTGCATGATAAAGACGAAAACATATCTAAGAAAAAAGTGCGTGCTAAGTAACGATAATTTATCTCGGTCTATGAAATTTTGCATATAGCGAACTATGGAGTAGACAAATAATACAAAATATTTAATTATCAGCAAAAATATTTATTGTTTACAGGGTGACATTCCCACACACAAAATGTATAAAAGTTTTTTGCGATTTCTGACTTTTCTAGTACTCAAACCTCAGTCGATCCACTAAAGTTTATTGTTCCATAAAAGAAACAGGATCGATTGGCATCAAAAAAAGTTTTTGTGAAAACTGCCCATTTTCTTGCTGACTGTAATATGTTTTTCAAAATCTGTGAATGCAGATCAAAATGTCTCAAAAGTTAAAGACAGTCTTTTAAGACCGTTTTCCTGTAGCAACAACGGTTAAGGTAGTTGCCCTTATTGCCCCATCTCAAAAATCCACCTTGTAGACAGATTGTCTAAACCGAAAGGCAAATGGGGTAAAGTCGAGGCGCAGGCCACCCATCATTTAAAATTTTTAAAGTTGAGATATTCTCAACAGTTCAGAAAATTTCGCATTTCAAGAAACTTTACACTTTCACTTGAATTTTAGACCCTGTGAACAAAATTTTTGACGTAGCGATCAATGACTAGAAGATGTCTTGATACTGTAGATACAAGACTATATCCCATGCCCCATGCGTATAGGCAGATTATGATGGCATTTGGTAATGACAATACAAGTTGTGAAGGCCTACGCATGCCAACAGCGAAAGTAAAAAAAAAACAATTAAAAATAAAACACATGTACCAAAGGTCACGTCTAAATGTGTTAAATTTAAATATTAAACGCTTTTCAGAGATGTTTTGGTAAAATTAGAGCACAAAGTTTTTTCTCATTAAGCTATCTTTGTGAAATTTTCCTAGTCTAACTATTAATAATAAAGGTACTTATTAAAGCTATGTGCACGTACCATCGGGGTAACGCATATCTAAGCAATTTGAAAACAAAATTGTTTGAACGCGTTAATCTCTGGAACTATTAGTCGGATTTGAATTTTATTTTGCATTTGAAAGCCTGTTACATACATACATACATACATAGCATGTTAAAATCATAACCCTCCTCTGGTTTTGCCCTAGTCGGGTAAAAACTCCTTTTTTCACAATTCAAATGTGACTCCATTTCTTTTTTGTGATCTATCATTCGTAGTGACAGTACTTGACATATTGATGTACTGTTGACGTATTTCAAACCTAAAAACGTATTATATAATTTAGCCTATTTCTTTAGACAAAAGATTATTATAAGTTGGAGGTATAAAAGCAAATGTTCTTAGAAAATAAAATACTTACATAATAATACTTTACACGACGGGAATAGATTGTGTTGGTTGTGCTTTAGTGAAGGTGGAGAATTCGACTCACTATTATCATCATCTTATTGAATTCCTGTAAAATGAGTTCATTGATAGCCCTGTGCACTCCAAACGTTGCAGGTACTGTTCAGTTTTGGTTTTATATTTCCTCCTATATTTATAAATTATTTAAATGTCACCACGTAAACATAATAGAAAAATGTTGTTATATTGTTCACATGACTCACAAGAATACACACACACAGTCTAAATACCTATTCAACACTAATTGCATTCAATAATTACTTTAACTTGCTGAAGTACTAACTTTTTCTGTAAACAAAATTCTTAAGATCACGTAAATTTGATCGCACCAATTTGCAAAAAAATGACATAGATTCTTCGTCGATGAGCCCCATCGGGCGACTGATCTATGAATGAACGAGAGTGATGACAATACTTTTGATAGGCGAAAGAAGAGATGACGATAATGTGTGTCCGCTCGGAATAAAACAACGTATGTGCCAAAACGAAATACCGTCTTTTGTAAATGAAAAGTATTATTTAAAAAAAAACTGCTTTTCTTAAAACTCGAAACTCTTACTCTCTATGTTTTAAAGTAAATTCCATTGAATAACTCATAAGCGTTGCGCCATGATACTCAAAAAAGATAAAAATAGATAGAACCTTTGCAATTTTTTTGTATCGAGAAAATTTCATTGTATCGTGTATTCCTTTTTCAGGATACTAGATCATATAGTCAAAAATCATACACCAAAATGTTAAATCCTTATTCCAAATATTTTAAAAGTTACACGAAAAAGAAAAAGCCCATTTTTTCAATATATCACCTTAATTATTTCTAAGAGATGCTCTAAAAATATAATACTTCGAACTACCAACCGAGCTTACAACCGAAATTGATTGGAAAATTATGAAATCGAAATTAAAAGTGAACATTATTTTGTATAAATTGTACCCATTGATATGAATTTTATGATTGACAGCTCAACAGCCAACTACTTACTGTTGCGCTACCGTGAAAGTTATAAGTAAACGGAATTGGTGTTATGTTATTTATTTAAATGGTTTATCAGTAATGTAGGTTAGGAGGACCTCGTGGCTAAGTAATAACAGCCGCACGGGTCGATCCATCAGGTTAAGCTATGCTTGCCGGGGTTGGTCCGTGGATGGGTGATCATCTTTATATACAGAGACTCCTCCGTGCCCCTGAAACCTCGTTAAGCTGCTGATCCCGGCTGTCATTCGTGGATCTTTGACAGTCGTTATGGGTCGTCAGAAGCCCGAAAGTCTGACAATTAGTCTTACCAAGGAGTATCGTATTACTCAGTTACTGGGTTGTGAAGGTCATATAGGCAGTCGCTCCATGTAAAATACTGGTATTCAGCTGCATCCGGTTAGATTGGAAGCCGACCCCAACATAGTTGGGAAAAGGCTAGGCAGATTAATTGATCAGTTATGTAGGTTGATTTTGATTCTAATAGGTATAGTCGACCTCTCAATTTCTATACCACTTTTGACAACATTTCCTAGTAAATTGACACTTCCCTAAGGTAGAAAAGAGAAGATTTGTATGTTTGTAATGAATAAACTCAAAAACTACTGGACCGATTTTTTAAATTCTTTCACTAGTATAATGCTATATTATCACTGAGTAACATAGGCTATAATTTATAAAGCTATCATCATAAACTCTATCATGAGATTGTCGAACGAAAATAATTAAAATGATCTTTAAAGTCATTATTTTAAATAGATCTGATTTTGCAGCGAAATATAAAATAGATAAAGTAGGTAAAGAATTTCTTCTGATAACTTTTTCTTAATGTTGTATCGAATATTAAGTAAGTACTAAATAAAACAAGTTTTCGCATCTCATTTGTATCACTAATCACGCGAAAATATCGTGAACTAAGAAGTCAACCGAGTTCATGATCGACAAGTTTTTAAGTCGCTAAATGTCATAAATTTATAATAAAAAGCGAGTTTAAGATATAAAAAATAACTTCAATTTTATATTAGACATTAAAGTGTTAAGTTATGAAATGTAAAGTGGATGAATTTATAAAAATAAAGTCGCTTTTCGTGTATGTTTGTATTTTTAAGCTATTGCATAGCTTTTATCGCGGGCTTTGAGCGCGGCGACCGAATCAAAAAATTCTGTAACGTAACGAAAATAAAACCTAACACCCCTCACTCCGCCTACCATGTAATGACGGTTCCCATGACAACGTGATGTTGTCATGGGAACGTAATGTTTGTTTTATGTCATCACGTCATCATCTCAAGTGTAGCGTTGTCAAATAGGAAGTATGGAGGTTACAAATGCTATGCAATAGCTTTACCGCGGCAGTCCCCGAGTGCCACACGTTTTTTTTTTAAATTTATTTTAGGGCTTCTCGCAGTTTTGACCACTGAGGTCTTGGCTGCTTAACCGAACTTTCCTGTGGGTGCCTTAAGCTTCTACACTTAAAGCCTCCAGCCAGAGGCAAAAACTATTCTAAAATAAAATTAATCAAGCGCTCGCTAAGGGCACCCCCTGTGGGGTGCGAACCTCGGCTTAGGTCGTCACTGGGGGGAGGACAGCAAGAAGGGACAGGCTGGATCAAAGTTAGATTTTCATCATGATTATTATGCGGGGTATTTAAAGCTACGTGCGCAGGTGTAACAACTGCTGGCACCTCGTTTTCGAGCAAGGATCGGGGGGGAGTATCATTTACTCGGGGGGGCGGTCGCGATCGCATCTGCGTCTGTTTTTGTGTACTGTGCTGGTGGCCCTATTTTTCTCCTGGAGGAGTGTAATGAGTCGGAAAGGCGTGTATGTTTGTATGACCGCGGTGTTCTTAACTGCGCGACAGATTTTGTTGCAGTTTTCCCCATCATATAGAGAATTTATTCCGGAAGGTGTATGAGTAATTATGAGTAATAATAAATTAATAAAACTTACATAAACAATAAAGAAATCTCGATATTTTAAAAATCGTGCGAAGCAGGGTCGGGTCGCTAGTCCTAACTATCCTAACTAATATTATAAATGCTAAAGTGAGTTTGTTTATTTGTTTGTTACACTTTCACGCTAAAACGGCTGAACAGATTTGGGTGAAATTTGACACATGGGCAGACCATGACCTGGATTAGGACATAGGGTACTTTTTATCCCGAAATTTCCACGGGATCAAGACTTACGCGGGCAAAACCGCAGGGTGCAGCAGGTTTAAGAATAAAAATACAGTGGCACTCCGGCAGTGCCGACAGAAGCGAAAACTTGAACAAGATTGCCTTGGTGGAAGAAAAATACTTGTAAAGAACATTGGTCCGTAACCTTATCTAAATAAAGAGCAAAATCGCATTTGCAAAAATGTGGTGTCGGTAACGGGGTCGTGAGTTCAATTGTTTTTTCCCATCTCAAAAACGCGCCTAAAGATGTTTTCATTTCAAAAATTTAAGTCTTATCTCAATTTTGTGCCAAACGCAGATGTAACTTAATTATACAGATACAGACAAATACAGATATTTAATCATATTCCGAAGGATATTAGAGAACTGCGAACCAGTCTATTTCAAAAGCATCTCAGAGCATGGCTGATAGAAAACTGTTTTTATAGTATTAAAGAATTTATGAATTCTAGAACAAATAGGAAAATTGCAGGACATGTAAATTACATTTGACATTTTTATTTTAAGCTATTGACATAATATTTTGTAATTTAATTTCCAATTTAATTTTTATTTTTGTAAGTCGATTTTTAGAAAATTTGTAATTGTTATTTTTAT
Organism: Agrochola lychnidis; assembly: GCA_963680765.1. Lineage (NCBI taxonomy): Eukaryota > Metazoa > Arthropoda > Insecta > Lepidoptera > Noctuidae > Agrochola > Agrochola lychnidis. The sequence goes on from OY796849.1 coordinate 21,992,541, forward strand.
TTGACATTTGTAATTTGATAATTTAGACAATTCTTGATTTAGTACTTATTTTTTCTGACATTGGAATTTAATTATTTTGTTAAATTAGAATCATTGTTGTTGTCACAAAATTTGCATGCCGAATTTAGTTGGCGGAATATGTAGAACTATTGTGTATTTGTTATAAAATCTGTAAAATACCATATTTCAGGCAAATAAATGAATCTATCTATCTATCTATACGATTTTTTTAAGTGTCTTATGTAAACTCGTCAAATTGACATAAGTAATTACGCTCGCTGGCTTCAAAATGAAAGTTTTTTTAAAGTAGGTAAGTAATAAGAATCGCTCCTTGCTCATGAGGTATGTTATTTAGATAATTTTATTAACTTTGCTATAAGTATAATGTAGAGAAAGCAAGGTGATGGTGCACTTTGCAGTCTCGGAAAAAATTGCTCTTAATAGGTATAATAAAATAATAAAAATAAAAAACTTTTTTTTAAATTGCAAGGGCGTTCTGGATAAATATGACAGACGGATAAATATGACAGACTGACATATTTGCTATACAAAAGCTGACAAATCGCAATATTTATTCTTCAATAAGAGTTATCTGACTATAAAAAAATCTGCCCTAAATAACTGCTTGTTCGTATCTCATCATAATGTTCCTGTCTTTTCCCAACTATGTTGGGGTTGGCTTCCAGTCTAACCGAATGCAGCTGAATACCAGTATATTACAAGGAGCTGCCTATCTGAGCTCCATAGCCCATGTAAGTACTGTGTAACACGATACCTCTTGGTAAGACTGGTTGTCAGACTTTCGGGCTTCTGACTACCCGTAACGACTGACAAAGATCTACCGTGCTTTCCGATGCACGAAGGGATCCCGGTAAGTAATGGATGATCACCCATCCACAGATCGACCTCGGAAAGTGTTGCTTAACCTTGAACATCAACTTATGTGAACTGCTTGTTCGTATCTATCAACTGATTAAATACACTTGCCTCACTAGACACACCTCTTCCATTCACCACAATGCATGTCAATCATCATTGTCATTGTCACATTTACATGTAGACAACATTTCAATACTAATTAATATTGTAAATATTCTCCACTAAGCATAATCAATGAGCATTTATTAAACACTAACTGCGCCCCACGGTTTCACCCAAATAAGTCTCGATCCCGTGAGAATATCGGGATAAAAAGTATCCTATGTCCTAACTCACGTCATGGTCTACCAATGTGTCAAATTTCATCAAAATCCGTTCAGCCGTTTTAGCATGAAAGCGTAACAAACAAACTCACTTTCGCATTTATAATATTACTAGCTGACCCCGGCAAACGTTGTTTTGCCAATTATTTGTTTGGGGTGGACAACCCTTATCACTTAGGGGTATGAAAAATAGATAGTAGCCGATTCTCAGACCTACTGAATATGCATATAAAATTTGGTAAAAATCAATAAAGCCGTTTCGGAGGAGTAAGGTAACTAACATTGTGTCACGAGAATTTTATATATAAGAAGATTAGGATAATTAGTTTATAGTTTATATTTAGATTTAGACTAGCTGTTTGTTGCCTACGACATCGTTTGCGTGTATTTTGTATTTTATTTTTTACAACTATCTAGGTAGAGAAGTAGTCTATGTCCTTCTTCAGGTACTAAGCTACCTCTTCTTCCTGGCCTTGTTCCATATAGCTTGAGTTCGATGCAGCACTTTTTTTTTCTTCCAATCTCGCCTTTCAGCTGTCACTCAATCATTCACTCCTTTTTCTTTCATTATCATTCCTCACACAATCCATCCATCTTTATTTTATCTTTCTCTCTCTCTCCATCCATAAACATCATTCATCACTCTAATGGCTCATTTTAATTACTTAGTCGATAATTCGGTCGATATACAGCATACAGGGACTCCCCCTAATAAAAGTCACAAGTCAATAACGCCGTCAGTACACTGTCTGCGGGGAGTCCCCGTAGCGGGCGCAGGGGCCAATGAAATTCATCGGTCGGTGAAAAGCGGGCGGAGACTCATACCCAATGAAAATGAGTCTTTAAAGCAATTGCCAAACGTTGTGCGGTGCAGGTTCTCCGTATACCGCAATCGTTCCCTATAGTCTAATTAAAAGTTATCTGCGTGCGAGCCCTATGGCATGCGTTACAAAAATCTCCCGCACCTCGCATACGAGCCCAAACCCAATCAGTGGTTTAGGTGTGAAAAGGTTACCGGACACGGTTGTTTCGGGAGGTTCCTGTTCAGGATGAGACGGGAGGAAACGCCCGGGTGTCACCATTGTGTGGATCGCCCGGAGGACACGATGGAGGTCTGCCCGGCTTGGGCAGAGCATCGCCGTGTCCTTGTGGAGGCGATCGGCGGCGGTGATCTCTCGCATCCGGCCCTGGTCCAGGCCATGGTGCGGAGTGAGAGGGCATGGGAGGCTGTCACCTAGTTCTGCGAAGCAGTAATACTCGCGAAGGAGCAGGCAAAACTCGTGAGGGAGAGGCAAAGTTCGCACCCTCACGACCCTAACCGCTGCAGGAGACGCCCTGGGCGTTGGGAGTCGCAGGCCGATTCCCGGCCACCGTAGGCACGGACTTGCGGATGGTGAGCAATGGGTAGCTCGCCGTCTAACAAGGACCAGGCCCGGGTCGACGGCGCGTTGTGTTCCACGCGTGCCTCAAAGAGATGTCAGCAGAACTGACGGAGTCCGCTAGGGCCGATGCCTGCCGGGGTTGCGAAGAAGTCCGACAGGGATATCATGGCCCCTGGCAACATGGCAACTGAAGAAACACGGGTGGGTTAGGGTCAGTAAGAGTCTGACACGCCCAGAGCGGGAGAAGTTATTTGACAATTTCCCACCCGAAAAAAAAAAGTGTGAAAAGGTAACAGACAAACGGTTACTTTTCTATTTATCATTATTATTTAAATATTTAATTAGTAGTTAAGGGTTAAAAAACACGAACTAACCTTGGAGTAGAAACAGACGAAGATCGCGACAAATTCGGCTTCTTCGGCTTAAACAGTTTATGATTTCGCAAATCCATTTTTTTTTTTTCGAAATGTCACCAAAATATTAAAAACTAAGCACAATAGACACGACCACTCACAAACCTCTGACACTGGCAACTAGCATATTAATTAGAACATACTATTGCAATCTAATTATCATAAAATTTCTGGTTTTAGCCTTAACGAAGTCGTTAGCAACGAATTGCATAGTAACTTTGTTGGCAAATCTTACTCCGGCGTGTCGGCTATTCATATGAGTAAAAGAGACGGGTATAGTGCTGTCGGAACGATGAAAAGAGACAGTGATGTGTCGTAACTTTGCTGACGGGCGGCGTAAGCGCATGCTTCTGTTAATTAAAATATGATTTTAGTTATAACTAATGTTTGTTTTGCGGATTTGTAATTGACGTGATTAAAATTAATTTGATGGAAATGTTGTGTCGAAAATTTTCTCGCGAAAAAGATGAATAAAATAGGTCCATGAAAGATAAAGGTAGGTAAAAATCAGAGGAAATAAATCCTGTTTATTATTCTCATGAATAACAAAATAAAGCTGGAATCCTTCAATGATACCTATCGAATTAATTGTAAGTGTCACTGCTTCAACAAACATTTGCCAATATGATTAAAACGTGTTTATTGCCAACAATTAGCAATGCAAATATAATTTCGCAAAGGTCACAAAAAAATCAATGGAACCTGTCTCTTTTAAACTAAAAACAAAAGCCACACGCCAAATAATTAAACAATGACAAATACAATAGTAAAAAAATCTTAAATTGATGCATTCATTGAAAGTCAACGTACAGCCTAATCCGCTGGGTCGAGAAGTATGAAATTTTGCACACGAGTTCCTTACCATAGATTTTTTTTTTTTTCGTTTTGTTCTTGCTAACTGTCAAATCACTGAGTACAAAAATTGATATTGTCTGACGTTTCATTCAACCTCCAAAATTTGAAAATTATGGTGTCCAAAATATGGACAGAGCCTTATAAAGGCTATAAGGCTATAACGAAAGTAAGCACGAAGGAAGAATTCTTGGAAATTAATCCCCTTTTTTTGGGTGGGAAATTATCAAATAACTTCTCCCGCTCTGGGTGGAGCGGGAAGGCGTGTCAGACTCTTACTGACTAAAACCCACCCGTGTTCCTTCATTTGCCATGTTGCCGGGGAGCCACGATTTTCATTTCGGCTGGAAATTAATCCCCTAAAGGGATGAAAGTATATATAGGGGATGAAAATATTATAGGGGATGAAAATATTATAGGGGATGAATATATTATAGGGGATGAAAGTTTGTATAGAAGATAGTCATTTTTGCCGATGAGAAATCCCATTAGGTGCAAGCCTAGTTGTACACACGGCTACATATCAAGCTAAATTTCCAGTATAGCTGATCTCACATTGTATAGGATTTCCGTACAATGGGAGGTCAGCTTATACTGGAAAACAAACTAACTGGATAATAAACTTCTCACAAGTTATTTATTTCTAAAAGCGGTTTATTTTTATTTGTAAAATGACACCTAAGTAACCAGATAAGTTTTCAAAGGGACCGCACAATGTTGCCCACTGTGCACAGTTCATTTTTGGTTTGAAATGTATCAAGTTATGCAGAGATACAACTTATCGAAAAGTAGGAAGTGCTCTCAGCTTGATCTGAAATCTAAGGCCGTGGCACTAGTACAGAGGAATAAACAAAATTATTAATAAAAATATATTATTAATATTTTTATATAATATATTAATTAATAATTGAGGAGCTCGTAGCTAAATACTAACAGCCGGTCGGGTCGATCTGTCAGGTTAAGCTACGCTTGCCAGGGTTGGTCCGTGGATGGGTGACCATTTCTACATACCGAGACTCCTCCGTGCCTCGGAAAGCACGTTAAGCCGTTGGTCCCGGCTGTCATTCGTGGATCTTTGACAGTCGTTACGGGTCGTCAGAAGCCCGAAAGTCTGACCACCAGTCTTACCAAGGGGTATCGTATTACCCAGTTACTGGGTTGTGGAGGTCAGATGGGCAGTCGTTCCATGTAAAATACTGGTATTCAGCTGTATCCGGTTAGACTGGAAGCCGACCCCAATAGTTGGGAAAAGGCTAGGTAGATTGATTGATATATTAATTAATAATTATATTAATAGTTAGTCAAGTTAATCTGATGGCTTTTTTAACTGTTTTGCCAATTATTATGACTGCTTAATTGATCAGTGATTTGTTGCAAACATTAGAAATATTAATTAATATTTATAATAATATATTACGGGTGTATGATTAATAACAAAACATTTGAGTGTTTGTGTCAATTGTATGGACTTTACTTCTGATAAAACAAGAAACTTGTCACGATTCCTTAATTAAATGAAAAGGAGAATTACCAACAGGAGAATTTTATTTGCTGTACCTATATTATATTGTGTGTCTTTTAGTCTGCTAAATTAATGTATTTTCTTTCTTTCTTTCTTTCAAGATCTAAATTATTTCCTTACTCAAGCTTTAAAAACCGGCAAAGTGCGAGACGGACTCGCGCACGAAATTTTCCGTACCATTATCTATAAAAACGGCAAAAAAATCATGTCTGTTGTATGGGAGCCCCTTAAATATTTATTTGTTGTTATAGCGGCAACAGAAATACATCATCTGTGAAAATTTCAACTGTCTAACTATCACGGTTCGTGAGATACAGCCTGGTGACAGACGGACAGACAGCGGAGTCTTAGTAATAGGGTCCCGTTTTACCCTTTGGATCCGTAAAAATGATCACTACCAATTTTCATTTTCCATTCCAGTGCCCAAAATTTTCAAGAAAATCGCTGTCTCACCCGCTTTTCCCACTCTAACCTCACCCTTACATAGCAAATAGAAGTTAACTGGCGATCCACGTCACTGATACGCGTCGGCGAGCACTTTACCGTGCGCCGTGTGACGTGCAGTTTAATGTAACCATGCCTTTAGAATATCCTACTACTAGGTACAGTTACCGTCGCAAATACTAACGTTATCGCAAAAATAACTGTTGCTAGGTAGGAAATATGATCCTGTGAGATTTTCGCTCTGTTTTTCCTTGAAAGGTTTGCGGAATTGTAAGTGAGTCTTGGATAAGTTTTCGTAGAAAATTACAGATGTACACCTACAATTGGAATTTACGTAATGCTAGACTCATCAACTCGAATCCGAGTAAATTGTCGACTTTTGTAGACTTTCAAGAAAAAATAATTATATTTTTGCTTTTTATCTACAGCTACAGTTTTTTTTTAAATCTATAGGTACTTATCCTTAATATTATAAATGCGAAAGTAAGTTTGTTTGTTACGCCTTCACGCTAAAACGGCTGAACGGATTTGGATGAAATTTGGCATATATATAGATGATGCCCTGGAAAAAACATAGGATACTTTTTTTTTTTCCACGGGATCGAGACTTATGCGGGCGAAACCGCAGGGCGCAGCTAGTATACTAATTTTATAAAGACGAAAGATTTGTAATTTTGTATGTAACGAATAAACTTAAAAACTACTAGACCGATTTGAAAAAGTCTTTCAGCTATGGATAGCTACATTATCAACGAATAATATAGGTTATATTTTATTCCCGTACTTCCACGGGAACGGGAACTACGCGGGTGAAACCGCGTGACATCCGCTTGTATCTAATTAAGACATTCTGGCATCTTAAAAGCGCTATAAATTTTCCTTTTTTTAATTTTTTCAGCTAAATAAACATAGTTTCACGGCTGAAAAGATAGTTTTTTTTTCGAAAGTGAAACGTTTTGCAGACTTCTAATAAATAGCAATTTCAGCTTTGTATATTTCAATTAACTATTGCACAACTGTAATAGATCGGCGTCAGTTCACTAAGTTTAAAAATAAAACAAAACAAGTCTACTTAATACAGTTCAGTACGCAAGTGGATTGAACTTTATTTTTCTCTTTTTAAACTAAAAATTACTTTGGGTAACGTTGATGTAATGAAAAAGAGGTTTTATGTAATGAATATGAAATAGCAAAATGTTAAAACATTTTGTGTTTGACTGTATTTGGTAATTTATGCGTGGATTATAATTTATTCGCTAGATGAAGGTGGAACTTTAATGTTGTTCAGATTTACTTTGATAAAATAAAAACAATGTAAATATTCCGCTGTGTTTTTAGTGAAGATTATTGTATCAATATTGAGTCGCATTTTTTTAGGCACTTTTCGTACCTACTGTGGAATTCATTATTATCCTTATCACAATACCCACTTTTTTGAACACTACCTGTCTCAATGAGTACAAAAAATCCATAGAAAAAAGCACTTTCTGTTCTTCCCCATTTTTATTTTTTATTGTTTTTTAAAATTTCTGAGTATTTTTCCAGTTTGTCTTTCCCTAAAAACCTTATTGGAATGTTCACAAAATAATTATTTAAAAAAAAACCTTAAACATAGCTTTTGTTAGTCTAGTCTACTGCACTAAAACAAGTTTAGACTTTAGATGCAGTTCGAAATATCAACCAGTTTCTAAATACGTACGTACCTACTTCTCCTTATCAACGGTTTCCAAGGGCATCTCAACTTATAATGTAAATAAAGATGTTGAGTTTTTTCTAAAAAAAACCTTTTTTTATTGGCGCCAAAGAAAAACCGAAAATACAACCGTTAACTATCGGTACTTTAAATGTTTAAAGGATTTGGGACATTACGTTCATTACAAAGTTGTTAAGATGGCTGTTATTTTTGCTGTAAATACATTCTAGAAACGAAATACCTACCGAAATCATTATCAGTTTTATTATTTATTAATGATGATAAAATCTCGATGTGGTTTGCGTACTATGAGCCTAGGTATATATTATTCCAGGTATAAGATCAAGATCTTTCGAAGAATTCACGTGTGGTTTTTAACAAAAACACGAAAGCTAATACCTATTTATTATATTGCTGACCATTTGCATATTAATATTATATTTAATTTATGTTTTTTCAATTTAATTCGTTGGCCTACATTAATGTTTTGTCTGTAAAATTAGGTGCTTATTGCAAAACAGCCTAGATACCTTTCTAACTTTGACATTATACATATTACTTATCGATACTATTTAAAACAGTAACATACAAACAAAACTTGGGCAGTAACTGGCGTGACGATTCGGTACCGCACCGTTATCGCGCGCGTGTTGTGCATACGTAATGCGACCATTGATAGGTAACTATTGAACGTAACTGTACTTCGTATAACATACTTACTTGGATTTTTTGTCAATTGTAATTTGATATTATTTGTTTGAAGAAAGAGTAAAATTAAGAGTAGAACATTAACTTTAGTTAAACTTAACTAACTTTGTGGGCGAACTTAGACTTAATAGTCTAAAATCATCAATACGTAGAATTAAACAATCAATTCTTCTTCAAATAAAAAATAGTAGATTTTTATACAAGGGTCGAAAGGAATCAATTCCCATACGAGGCGTTTAGCCGCCCGAACGCAGCGACACCACTTTCCGAGTGAGAGAAATTAAAAGGTTTTATTCAAAACTGGGGCAATAACAGGTTAGTAATATTTAAGGGAATACACAGGTCTTATCCTTCACCGTTTTTAGAGCAGTGGTGATGAAATAATTTACACAAAACAAGGAAACATCGTGAGGAAACCGGCATGTCCTAGGACCTCGAAGACATGTGACATCTACCAACCCGCACTGGGCCCGCGTGGTGGATTACGGCCCACTCCCTCTTACAGAGAGGAGGCCTGTTTCCCAGCAGTGGGAACATTTATAGGCTGATGATGATGATGACAGGTCTTATAACAATGGAAAAACCTAGTAAGTATTCTTGAAAATAACAGAACCCTTCACGTAATCAGGACTTCCCAAACAACATATGAAACAAGGTATTTTAACATCTGTCATTAATTTAAAAATACATAGCTTTAAATATTTCCCCAATACCAAAGGCAACGTGGGAAGTACTTTGAATACTTTTTTTTTTTCAATACTTACAATCATCAATGAGCTTGACTATAAGACTTTCCTCATACAGCATGAATAAGTGCAGAGCACGTGTAACTAATTACTTAGTATTAAGTATTACCTCAACCGATGACATTACGGTGAGCTATTTACAATGGGAACCATAGTAAAGAATGTCACCGATGTGTGAGCTCATAGAACACATAGTCTTACAGTGATGTGTTGGGAAAAAAGTCATTGTAAGTGGAACACTTATTAATAAAAACATGATTTATCATTATATAAACGTTTGTGGAAGTAAAGTACAGGTTGTCCTGTGGTGACTATACAGGGTAAAATTTTATCCAGTGCGCAGACTTAAACATGTGACTTTACTCATCATTATGAACAACTTTTACTATGGGACAAAACTTGAAATCGTGAAAAAAAAAACAACTGTTCCCTACATTTATGTTAGCATAACTCGTCAAAATATAGGGAACAGCTCATTTTTTTTTGGCGATTTCTGGTCCTATAGTAAAATTTGTTCATAATGATGAGTAAAGTCACATGTTTAAGTTTGCGCACTGGTTAAAAAAAATCCTGTATTGTATACGATGTAATTGTTGTAGGCAGTCTGACTTGGCGTTAAACTATTATTTGTGGAGTATAGTCGCTGGCACGAAACGTGGCAAAAATCGTAGATGCGCAGAATTCATTTTCTCTTATTTATCTTCAAAAATAAATTATGGCAATAACCATAGAACAATGAAATTCAAAAAAAATTACACTTTTACATGTATTACATGCGCAAACCTACTTCCAATACGCTAAAACCTTGCCAAATTATGTGCTGGCGGACTGTAACTTGGAGTAAAGATCTGTAATGCAAGTACTACTGATGATACTCATACTATTCATAAAGAAGATGATTAGCTGAAATTATAAATTAGGTATTTAACAACTACTTATGTTACCAACAAGGCTAGAAGCTAATGGCCGAAAAGATCCCCTAAACAATCAAGTTTATGAAGCATTTGGAAAATAAGAGAAACTTTTTAATGTGGAAACTTTAAACAGTAACAACAAATTATGTTTGCAAATTAAAACCAATATAAGTGTCCTTATTAAAATGTAAAACAAAGTCTTCAATATCATGTTCTGATCCAAACGAATTAATTTTTATATCTCTTGTACACACGGCTACACATCAAGCTTATACATTTCTAGTATAAGCTGACCTCGCATTGTACGAAAATCCTATGCAATGCGAGATCAGCATAAACTGGGAATGTATAGCTTGATGTGTAGCCGTATGTACCTTGCACCAGTGACCTTTATTTAGTACATGCCTACTTTTCCATTTTTACCAGCAGTAAATTAACTCCTACTTTGTCGCCTACAGATTTTGAACTTGCCATTTCGGATCGCGTGGAGAGATCAGTTTGAATAAAAAACATTTATTGTACTTTTAGTAGGACATGTTGTATCTGTCGTCTAGATAAATGATTGTATCAATTGTGATACACGCAAGTGATTAATCTTGATGAGGGTTTGCTGCGGGTAATAAATCTGGTAGCCCTTTGTCCAATTTTTTTAAAATGTTTTTGTTGGAGTTGTAATTGTAACACATTTCTATGCAAAAAAGTTGTCAGTTTTTTCTCTGTCCCTGATAGTAGCGAGATTACCGTGTAAAGGCAGATAGGCGACGTAGAAATTGTTCCACTACAGTCGCGTCGCGCCTGTCTGCAAGAGCTATAAATTGGCAGCCTAAATACCTCTTGGTAACAAATGTTAGCGCGGATTACCAAACCTTTTTAGGTAAAAACATGCACCCTGTATCATTGAAATGAAATGAAATTGTTTATTCTGTAAATATGATATCGAAATCACTTTTACACGCCATATAAAAAAAAAAATAAGCTAGATGGGTTCGGTTCTCTGAGAAGAAAGGCCGAAACAAACTCAGAGGTCGCAGTCTCTTTTAAAGTCCAGACATAATCTTGGTCAGGCCATATGAGGACCATGTAGATAAGTGTCTGAAAAGGTCTTTTGAGGAAAGAACCACACAGATTTGAGTGGACCTGTCCAGTCAGTGCATTAACATCTGTGAGAGGAAAAGTTACTACATTGGCTCATGTAGGAAGATAGAACCTTTTTCTATATGCATCTTGGTAATAGAAATACCGATTTTTAGGGTTCCGTAGTAAACAAGGAACCCTTATAGTTTCGTCATGTCCGTCTGTCTGTCTGTGTGTCTGTCTATCTGTCTGTCTGTCTGTCTGTCTGTCTGTCTGTCCGCGGTCTAGCTCCGAGACCCTTAGTACTAGAAAGTTGTAATTTGGTAAGGTATACATATTAATTACGCCGACAAAGTGGTAAAACAAAATTATGAAAAACATTTTTTTTTAGGGTACCTCTCATACACGTAAAGTGGTAATGTTTTTTTTTTTTTTTTTTACCCCATGGTGAGGGGTATCATTGGAAAGGTCCATCAAAAATATTGTGAGTTTATGAAAATCATTTTTGGATTCAGGGATTCGTTTGCGAAATATTAAGCTTTAAAGTGATTAAATATTTTTAGATTATTAGTTTATTGTGTTTATTTTGTGTTAAATCTACTGTTTATCTTAGAATCTAAGTATAAAGTGTCTCACACAGTGTTTGTGACGTGTTTTTGTCGCGATTATTCATAATAATCGAGATTTCGAAAAATCATCTACCGGCTGTCAACGTTTCGATTGTGGATTTGAATTCATCAAACCCGGGGAGTATTTTGTTTTATACTTATCATTATTGTAGTTATATTTACACACTATACATCACCTGTAAACACTGCTCAGAGTTATGAGCTACGTCCAATACACACAGGCACCGTTTATGTCTCCTTTTGCTTGACAAATTGTGGAAGCAAAATCGACGACGAAAACACTTGCCCCAGACATAAAACATACACTACAAACTTTACTGCACACATATTTATTCCTAAATTGTTTTATTACTCTTGTTTAAAACCAATAGCATTGTCGAAATGAAACTATATTAGGTACCTCTAATCCCATGTCCATAACATTCTTAGTGGAAAATAACTGTTATTAGCTCTAATATTATTATCGTAAATGGTAATTTACTTAAGTATGTCTTTTTCTTTTTAAGTAATCAATAATAATTCTGATAAGTGAGAAGCCCCAAAATAAATAAATTAGCTTCCTACTTTCTAAGTACCTCCATTTTTTTCATAATATTTTCTAAAAAAACTTCATCTTTTGTTCATTTATTTCTTGCTGTCTTACCATCCTAACTTCTCAAGTTCTCAACTCATTTAGATTCCTCATACACTCAGTAGTTTTAGTCCCAATAGTCCCTTCATTCTAGTAGGTACTTACTATCCACATCCTATCTCACTCTCTTATTCCTTTAACTCACTTTGCTTTCTCTTCTCTCATTCCAGGGTGCCTCTAGGGTTGGCTTGTCAATATGTTGACCCGTAGGGCTGCATCCTTAGAGGAAAAACTGAAGGCCACATTGAAAGAGTTGGAATTTAGTAAAAACCAGTGCGATCAGCTGCTACAGGAAAGGGATGACAGCGAGGTAGAAGTACAATATATTAATAACAAGAACACTGAGCTGAAGAACCAGTTGGCCGAATTACATATTCAGCATATGGACATAATTGACCAGCATCAACACCTCCGTCAACTTGTGTCAAATTTCCAGCAATGTAGTGACACCCACGATCTGGCTTTGAGACGGATATCTGAATTGGAACTGGAATTAAGTAGGGCCCACAACACAATAACCCGTTTGGAATCTGTCAAAGCCTGTGAAGAGTCTGCGTTCACCTGCAGTCTTTATGATGAGTTGGTTGGTAGCGGGTCTGGACCCACATGTGTTGAGCCAGTTGTAACAATAGACTTAACTGATGAAACTATCACTAAATGCAACTTATTTACTAGCCATAATAAGTTAAAAAAATACATTAAAATTAATAGATTAATTAGAAAAATTCAAAAATCACTACAGCGCCAAAAAGTTAACAAATTAAATACAAAACTTAGGCAAAAAAATCTAAATTTAATTCAAAAATTAAAGAAGTGTAATAATGAATTACAATTGTGTAATACTATGTATGATAACGACACTCAGCACCTACAGGATGAATTGTTTGTTAAGGAATATGCTCTAAAGGATATCTTTAGTAAATATGAGGCTTCTCAACAAGATCTGAGTAAGCGCTTGCAGGAAGCCAATGAGTTGGCTGACCTGGTCAAGTACAATGCAGAGAGGTATGAGTCATTGACAAATAACCTCTCTTTTAGCTGTGCTTGTACCCATAAGCCCCAGCCTCAACTGGTTACTCCTATACCCTCAGTGGCTCAGCCAGTAGGTAGCTGTATGGATGTCAATAAAATGAATAATTTTACTAACACAACTTATGTATTTTCTGACAAATTTGGTCAAGGTTTTGGTAGTCTATTTAATCAGTGTTCGCAACAATATGTAATTAATAATTGTTTACCCGGTGCCAGTATTAGCCAATTAATTAATTATATTAAATTGACAAAAATAAACCCCAGTTCTACTGTTATATTATTATATGGGGATAGTTTAACTGTAAGGAAAAAGGACATAATGGAATGTGTCCATTTGATGTTGCATCTCAATGAGACCAATAGTTGTAAATTTATTTTCTGTGCCTTGCCTTATTCAAAATATTTGTCTGATGAGCAAAATAGGCACATTTATAATTTAAATATGTTAATTTATAATAGGACATGTCGTCACAGTGACGCTATTTTATATTTTGATTGTAATCAATTTATTACTGATTACAAACTGACAAATAATACAATGTATTTGCCACCTAGTTGTAGGAGACATATTGCTAATCTTTTAGCATACAATATACACAGCGACACTGGTACTTGTAGTGTACCTTTGATTACTGTTAGTAGTGGTACTAATACTACTTTTGATACCCCTTGTAGTTTAAACTATTAGGAGCGACAACAGATAAGTCGCATATGTTGAATGTTGTACATCAAAATATGCAGGGTCTGTCTGGCAAAGAGCTAGAGTTAAGTTTATTTATGGAGAACTATGATGTTCAGGTGTTATGTTTGACTGAACACTGGTTGAAAGAACATGAAGTAGTTTTTATCAATGATGATTTTTTTACTGTACAAAGCGCATTTGTAAGAAAAAGTGCTATCCGCGGTGGGTCTTTAGTTCTTGTTTCAAACAAGTTGAAATGTAAACAACGTTTAGATTTAGTTAATCTTTCCATTGAGCGCACTATTGAGTTGTCTTGTGTTGAACTAGAGCGATATGTTATAATTTGTGTTTATCGACCCCCCTCTGGGGATTTTATTCGTTTCGAATCGGTAATGGAGGATTCACTCAATAGGTTAAAATCTAGTAATAAAAGTATAATTTTATGTGGAGATTTCAATATTAATATTTTAGATGATACTCCATTAAGTATTAGACTTCTCAATTTGTTCAAATCTTATAATTTAATTAACTTGTTTTTTGAACCTACTAGGATCACGGCATCTACGTCGACTTGTCTCGATAATATATTTAGTGATTGTGATGCCAAAAATAAATTAGTTTTAAGTGACTTAACATCTGACCACTGTGGTTTACTAGCTAGCTTCCCTATGCAATTACAAAAAAAACCACATAAAATAGAATGCAGGCCTTATACAGCTAGTCGTTGCAGCAAGTTTAAAAATAATATAGCTCATAGAATTACACCATCTATAGTAGAACACGAAAATCCCAATGAAATCTATGGAGCCCTTTTTGATGTTGTGCAAAAAGAGTACCAATCTACTTTCAAGACCAAAACTATTAACATTAATAGCACCTCTGTTGGCTTTAACCAATGGGCTACTCCAGGTATTTATAAAAGTAGAGCGACACTATACGAGTTATATGGTTTGAAAAAATATAGGTTTGATACTCCTTTCTTAGAGTATGTCAAAAATTATTCAAAATTATTTAAAAATATTTGTGTTTTTGCAAAATCAAAATTTTTAGGCGATACAATTAAAAATTCAAATAATAAAGTAAAAACCACTTGGAAAATTATTAACAATGAAACGGGTAAGTCGGTTAAACAAGAAAAACAACTCGAGATTATGGTCGACAATAAATTAGTTAATATAGCAGCCGACGTAGCTGAGGCATTTAATGAATTTTTTGCCAACATACCTATAACTACGACTCGCTCCTTAAATTCGTCCCCGTCTAAAGCTGAAAACCTTTTGCATAGCAGTGTGCCTAAATGTAGTAGCTTATTTAGCTTCGAGCATGTAACACCTCGTGATGTAGTTAATGTTTTTAACACACTTAAGTCTAAAAACACTGGTGATTACTGGGGTATCTCCATTAAACTATTAAGTAATATAATAGACATAGTAGCTCCATATTTAGCTGTAACTTTTAATAAATGTGTTGATTTAGGAACTTTTCCTGACCTCATGAAGAGTAGTAAAGTCATACCATTATTTAAATCGGGTAACAAAAATGACGTTGGCAATTTCAGGCCTATTTCTATCTTACCTGCATTCAGTAAAATATTTGAAAAGTTAATACTCAAGCAGTTGCTAAGACATTTTAATTTAAACAGACTTCTTCATGATGAACAATATGGTTTCACAAAAGGTCGTTCGACTACAGATGCAGGTGTTGCTCTGATGAAACACATATTTAACGCATGGGAGAACTCGCAAAATGCTATTGGAGTTTTCTGTGATCTCTCCAAAGCCTTTGATTGCGTGCACCATGACACACTTTTGCGTAAACTACGTCATTACGGTGTCCAAAACGAAGCTCTTAAAGTAATAAATTCTTATTTGCATAATAGGGTCCAATGTGTAGATGTTAATGGTGTGAAATCTTCCGGGCTACCAGTTCAGTTAGGTGTACCTCAAGGCTCAATACTGGGTCCATTCTTATTCTTAGTGTATATAAATGACTTACCTTTTTATTTAAAGGATATCTGTAACGTTGTACTGTTTGCAGATGATACCTCTCTTATTTTTAAAGTAGACAGGAATAGACAAGATTTTGACGACGTAAACAGTGCACTCTCAATGGTTACGGATTGGTTTACGACAAATAACCTAGTTCTCAATGCCAAGAAAACGAAATGTGTAAAGTTCGCTCTACCAAATGTTAGAAATCTAGGACCCAACATCGTCTTAGATAAAGAGGTGCTTGAAACTGTGAACTCGGCAGTTTTTCTGGGCATAACAGTAGATGCCAAACTTCAGTGGGGCCCACATATATCAAGCCTAGCGGGGAGGCTCAGTTCGGCCGCCTACGCTGTCAGGAAAGTAAGACAATACACTGACATTGATACAGCTCGGTTAGTCTATTTTAGTTATTTCCATAGCGTTATGTCCTATGGTATTCTGCTGTGGGGCAAAGCCGCTGACATTCAAAATATATTTGTTCTTCAAAAACGAGCTGTTCGAGCAATTTACCAGCTACGTGCCAGAGTTTCTCTAAGAGATTTTTTTAAAGATGTTGGTATTCTCACGGTGGCATCACAATTCATTTTCGCCAACATCTTATATATTAGGCAAAATATACACTTATACACTAAAAACAGTGATATTCACAATGTTAACACTAGAAATAAGGACAAACTACGAGCTCCCTTTCACCGGCTTCATAAGGTTCATAACTCATTTGTTGGGCTTGGTATAACCTTTTATAACAAGCTACCCTCTTCTATGCTAGATTTGCCTTTTAATGCGTTTAAAAATAAAGTAAAATCCAACCTTTGTTCAAAGGCATACTATTGTATCAACGACTACTTAAATGATAAGAATAGTTGGTCGCTGTGATTAACTCAAGACAATGTTTATGTTCTTTCTCCAGATTTAACTTACCTACTGACAGTTTATATAAGTTTATATAATTTTTTTTTATTTTATTTGACTTTATGAGTCAATTTTTTAATTATTTTTTTACGAGTCTATTTATTTTTATTTTATTGTTGACATAATCTACTCATTACAATGTTTTTGTTATGAGTTTGTATTGCAATTTGTGGTTGGCTAGTGACCTCGACAATTGATTATATTATTTTTTACCTGAGCAACCGGCAGCAAGTTCGTCATGCTCCCTTAGATGTCAATGCTTGCGGTAGCGTCGGGAGTCGGGTTGCCTCCTTCCCTCAAATATGGCGAGGGGGGTAATGGCTGATCTTTGCGTTATGCTCGTGAACGGGTGCTGCTTGTGGTGACTGGTCGTCTTGCTGATCATGGTTTTGTTATTGTTACTAGTAATTAACTGTACATTTATTTTACCTCGATGGTCCTAGTTTATCATTTATAACTTCCAATTTACAGCTTTATGTAAGCGGGCACGCCCTTTATGCCTGGAGGCTTTTATTTAGATATTTAGTTCTTTTTACGTTTAGTTTTTATTTTTTAATTCTGCTTGAGTATAGTTCTCGATGTTTTTGGTTGGTATATCGGCGTGTGCTAGCTAACATATGGCCAATAATTTATACTTAATTAAAATAATGTTTTGTGTTGCATAATAATTTTGCATACTATTGTATAGAGTCATTTGTATTTTTTTCTAACTTGAACAGACAGCTGTGCTGCTGGGGAGTTTGTTGCGCCACTTCTTCTTCCCAGCTAAAGGCACTAGGAAGTGGTGAAGGGTGGGCGTTTTTGGGGGACTGTCTTATGTAATTTTGACGTTCGAAAAGTGCTGGTTCTCAGCCTAATTTGAATAAATGACTTTTGAATTTTGAATTTGAATTTTGAATTTTGATAATTTTTGTTAGAGTCAAGTGTCCCCCCCCTGCCGGCTAAATGGTTGGTTTTGGGTGTGTGAAAAAAATCACAGCAATAGCTTATATAACGAAATTAAAAGGAAAACTATCACAGCTAAGTAGGCTCTACAGGTTAACGAGTAATAATTGACCAACTTAACTTTGCAGTTGAAAAAACTTGTTTTCCCATACATTCCGTATGGGAGAACATATTTTTCAACTACAAAGTTAAGTTTGTTTTTGGGATAAATTCATCCCAACTACGGAACCCTTCATTGTGCGTGGTCCGACACGCACTTGGCCGGTTTTATATCGTTTCATTTGTTTTGTGTGACCTCAGAAGTGCGAAGGGCCGTTTATAAAAAAAAACACAATCTATACTCCATAGGTTTAGGTAGTTAAATAAAGGTAAACAAAAATAACCACGTGACGAGACAGCTGTCAAGTAACCGACTAAACGTAATACCTGTCACTTCGATTGTCATGCTACGTCACAGTTGTACTCTTCAATTTAGCAACGTTATACTTCGTTGACGTTTAGAAATTGGGTTCTTTACAATTGACAGATTACAAAATCTTATAAATCAGACAAAAAAAAATGTGCTCAAGCAGTTACATCTACGAAAAGTAGTTGAAGAATAAACGATAAAGTTTAACATACATTAATAAAAGAGGAAACTATGGTAAAACACTAAAATAAATTTAATTTGGTTTTATTGTTTTTTTCAAGAAAGTGTCATCTTTATAAACCCTTTTTACGATTTGTTTACCTTTTTTAAACTACCTAAACCTATGGAGTATAGTTCGTGTAAAAACCTTCTAGACTACAATATCCTGTTAGCAATCGCCTCATTTTTATATATAACACAAATTTCACCTGATTGGCATGCAGGAGGCATATTGACACGTGTGTTTGTGTGTGTGCGTATGCTTGTCACGTCATCAAACATCACTATACACACATAGAGTTAGATAAGAAACCATTTTGTTATAAATGTAACTTAACCATTTTTTCCTGCGGGTTTGTGGCTTAATATTTTATTTATCTTTCTCAAAATGTTGACGTTAATAACTCAATTAAAGTTTTATTTAACTGCATCGTAGATTTTTTCTTGTACTAATTCGGTTGTCTATTTTCCTACGTCAAGTTTTTCTATCAACACAACACCGAAATCATCAACATTCATTCATTCTTCACAAGCATCCGTTATTCGATTCAATTGTTTTATCACCAATTGAATTTTCGATTCCCCTCGTAAAACTACCATTGCACTCGTCTACGCGACTGTACTCCAAAGTACAGTCAAACACACCAGCCGTTCCCCGAACTATCTAAACATACGAATTTATTATTCCGAGTGCATCGATGCATCGATATCGGAGGGCCGTTCCCTTTGGCGGCCATTTTTGTGACACCACAGGTACTTCCTTAGTGGCTAGTGTTACCATTATTCTGAGAAAAGGTGATAGGTACCTGAAACAAATAAAGGAAATTCATTAGTATTTTATTGACGAAGTTGTAGTGATTGACGTTTATTATTGCACCTTACTAAAAAACTTGTATCGTCGGCGTAGGTGGAGAACTAAATAACTGCGATTTTGGTCAAATTTACTTTTCACCATTTTCGTACCACCCAAATCATGCCGCATAAATAAATTGCAATTTTCTCCAAACAAGAAAAAAATTGTTATTTAGTTCTCCACCTACGCCAACGAAATATTAATGATAATATAATAATGTTATCGATGTATAAAGAGGGGCTTGTGGCTAAGTAGCTGCACGGGTCGATCGATCAGGTTAAGCTACGCTTGCCGCGGTTGGTCTGTGGATGGGTGACCATCTTTACATACCAAGACCCCTCCGTGCCTCGGAAAGCACGTTAAGCCGTTGCTCCCGGCTGTCATTTGTAGATCTTTGACAGTCGTTACGGGTAGTTAGAAGCCCAAAAAGTCTGACAACCAGTCTTACCAAGGGGTATCGTGTTACCTAGTAACTAGGTTGTGGAGGTCAGATAGGCAGTCGCTCCATGTAAAATACTGATATTCAGCTGCATCCGGTTAGACTGGAAGCCGACCCCAACATAGTTGGGAAAGGCTAGGCAGATGATGATGTTATCGATGTATAAATAACTTCATAGTAGGCAAATTGATTTGATAACTCCTTCTCTGAAGAAAACCAGCGGCATCTTTCAATTTATTAGTAAAAAATACTGCAACTACACTACTGTGTGTACTTATGTATGTGTAGTCCGAAATAAAGAATATATTATTATTTTATTATAAATAGAACCGGAAACTTTTACACACATCGAAAATGTAAAACGAAAAGTCGTATGTTAACAAAGACAAATACAAACAAAAATCATCAAAATGTCGTATCTACAAATACATCAGTCGTTATAGAATGCTAATAAAACCAGAATGCAGTTGATGGCCGTAAATCCTTCATATATCATTATGTAACGAAGCATCATCAAAATTATGTTCATGAATCGATCACAAGATACTTTCACCGAAACACAGGTACGTACTTGGTCTGGGGTGTATGACAACCGATTATAAAAATGCTTATGTAATTTGGAACATGGCCTACGGCGTTGAAGAGACCATGAAAACAGTAAATGTAGTCGCTATTTTAGTTCAGATAAAATTTACATTGATAAACGTCTGTATACCTACAATTATTTCTTAAGTATAACTCCTATCGTAATTAGTTATGAATTAGTTATTAATAGGTACCTGACTAGTTAAATTAATGTAAATGCATAATACAATACAAAGAAATTTCTACAACAATATTGACACCCGATTGTTTGCACCCTAATCCCTGCCTGTGACAGCAACAAAAATTGACGCTTCATCTATAAACCGGCCAATTTGAGATAAATAGCTAATCGTACATCCGAAAACAGTAATCAGGTATCATCTCAAACTATCCACTTGTATTTTTTTTTCTTCTCATAATGGTGTCCATCACACGTCATGCCTGGCTATCGAATGATTTATTAAGGGCCCTTATCAATCAATTATACACTTTGTAACTGTCAGAATAGAGTTTGAATTCAATTGTTACATTTCCGATAAGATGTTTTCGTATAATAGTTCGATAAGTTTGATGTGTGAGATCAATCGGGCCGTGAAAGCTGGTTCGATTTCTTTTGGGCTATTTAAAATTACTGTGTCTATGATTATGTTGATACTTTTCTCACATCCTAATCTTAAAGCGACCACTATGATTTTGTGTTTAAAACGTTTTTCATGATGATAAGTCACCAAGTCATCACTCATTATCTTTTACTTCGCGATTTACTACATCCACATCGCGATGTTCAAAATGTTGTGAGGAAAGTTTTGAGTATGAATGTGGAGGGCTATAAGAGTAGGAGAAGACCAAAGAAAAGATGGATCGACTGTGTGAAAGATAATATGGCTGGAAAGTAGACAGTTTAGCAGCCTAAGTAATAGACTGTACGATAGCCTCAACAAAAAGCTCAGTATTTTAGGACTTTCCAGACACGGAGTTAAAAACATTGTTGCTGGCTGGCTCCAGCATTTAGACTATCAAAAGACCGAAGACGTACTTACATACATCGCAGAATATCATATAACACACACTTTCACACATCCACTGACACCTCACCACACACACCCACACAAACACGTATACGCGCATTTCGCACCCATAGTCATAAGTAAAACCTAATTAAGATATAATAATAATAATATTTTTACGTCACGAGTTCACGACATTCACGTTGATACGACCTCTCTGTAATGCTCCACGTATGAGGACTGACTCCCAAAATACAAGCCCTGGCTTAGTTTGGGTATCACTTTCAATACCTAAAGCAAAAATAAATAAATTTATATCTATCTGTGTAACAAATTCTTGTGAATGCTCCCATTTTTTGAAAAATAAATAAACTTTACTTTAGAAAGGGAGTGACTACATAGAAGACAAGTTAAAGAGAAGTACATATGGAAGAGAAAGACGTTGCGCTGACCCCAAATAAATTGGGATAAGGGCATTAGAATGATGACATCTCCATGTTCATTTTTTCCAATAATTCTTTAAGCTTCACCATGGAAACCATTCATCAAAATCCCAAAAAAGTACTTTCTTTCATCACAAGCCGTGTCCCCAATTCCAACAATAGCATCATCGTTCCGAATCATTCCCACCACAGTCACGTCGATCATGACCCGAGTTTAGTTCCGGCGTCCACTTCCTCTGTATTGATTGACATTACTTAATATACCATTGATTATTGAGTCATCAATTATTAGATGAAATGTCATATCGAAATGTATTATTACGTGACTATATTTTATGGTTCTGTGATTGGAGTTTTGTAATCAGACAGTTAATAAGTCATCTATATAGGCACATTTCGACGTTGTAATATTTGTGTTTATACTTTTTCAATCTTCATCCATAATATGCCAGGATTCATAAGTGGAGGCAAAGATACAGAAGGTAAAGATACATAAACATATTTTAAATTTGCAGAATTGCTTGCTAGTAGTTGAATTTGATCAAACGCCAAGGCGTGATCTAAATCAGAACACGTTCACTTTTAAGATCCTTTTAAAGTCAAGGATTCTAGAATAATAATCTATAACAATTAAGTTTGCTTTATAAACATTTTCCGGAAAATTACCGGAAAAATACCCAATTCTGGAATTTTGATGTTCTTAAATCTTCAAAAAATGCCGCCTTTACACTGAGTACTTACGGTATTGTTAGAGTATAATATTATTAATAAAACATCAGCGCATGTCACTGACGCAACTCTCCCGACAGACGGCCAGACAAACTAATCCCTCAATGACAAATCGGCCGCCGTCTCAAAGCCGATTAATAAATCATTTTGAACGGTTTTTGGTATGAAAAAAGAAAAATAGAATAACCATTTTGTTTATACAAATATACTTTTTGATTACACATTTCTATTGGATACTAAAAGAAAAGATGCTTGTTTCTTTTTAAGAATTAATGATGTCTTTCTAGTTGTGTTTTTAACTTAGTAGGTTTAGGTCCATCAAATAGAATTACTAAATCACTTTTATCATTAATTGTTACCCGAAGTAGTTGAATTGTTGGGTTTTTTCATAATCATTTGGGCCATCGTGACTTTTCAGAGTACGTCAAAACCGATAAACCGAAAGCGTATTTAACTCAGACCTATAATGTCATAAGTCAATATTATGTCACAAATGATTCACAGACACAATTAGGTACAGTCACGGATTGCGTAAGGATGCACCTTTCACCTGTACATGCAGTTCTTCGTGACTATACCGACTATTATTAAAGTTAGGTACTCTCATGTCTGATGTTTAGATAGGATTTGTAAAATGAAACTTATTAAAATGAAGATGCATATAATTTATCATCTATCTTGTTGATTCGATTATTTAAACTATCTATGGGTCTTGGTAATTCTGAACATTAACTAATAAGTAGTTATTAAACTATGTGCAATTTCAAATTACAAATAAGATCACAAAAATCAACACTAACTTTGGATATGTTTTTAAGATTCCGATCTATCGTTTCGATTTCTACTTCGATTAGGTAGCAAAGTTCAGAAGATTGTAAAAAATATTGAAAAATATACTGTTACATTATGAAAACATTGGACTTGAACCTCAAAATACTCAGCTAGTATGACTGTGTCAAGCATATCTAAAAAAATACCAAACAACATTTTTGTGCATCCTAAAATGTTCACAGTAAGTGAATCACAATAGCTTTCTTCAAAAGGATGAAAGTGTCGACAAAATCGGACACGAGCGTGTCGTGTCGACACAGTGTACTGTGGGAAATTCAAACCGTTTGATAAAGAATCTGTCGTGACCAAGTGTCACATTTTGTGTCATTTTTTGTCGGTCATCAGGTCGTAATTCGTCTCAATGTGCAGTGGTATAAGTTCTATTCAATAGTGCTAATTATTTTACGAATAATTTGTGAAGAACGATTTGCGAATCTTCAATTCATTTAATTATTTTTTTCCATGTCTTAACAATTCAATCATCTTTTTAATGTAATTTTGATGCATTGCACTATTATACGCATGTTAAACAAGCCAAGAAAATATTTACGTACCGGCATTTAAATTCGCAATAAAATAATAATTACCGCTTACATATTTTTAGACTTTCTTGTTTATGTTCTTATAACTTAATATCCAATTTGTACTCTGTAACTTCATGATTAAGGTTTGAAATTATTTGTACATGATCGTTACGGTCTATGCGCCCATACAACACGACATTTGTATTTCGACGTGAATTTCTCGACTTTTCTCTTACTTTCCAAGTTGAATAACCGTGGTTAGCGCATCTCACATAACTACGTCTATATGAATATTCATATCAAATTATTTTATACGAATATTATGTCACGATTATGTGCGATTTCACCGGTATATGAACTCATTTATTTACTTTAATTTGCGGTTTTAATGTGCGAATTAATTCTTTAAAAGATTTATTGACTAATTAGTCACTTTTGTCAGTAATCGCCGTAACAGCTGGAGGCAGGATCCTCTTGTTTATTGATTTTATATTAAAACTTGTTTAATTGTTTAAAACCAAAAGAGATTTTTATTAGTGTGTAAGATAGTCTAAAAATTAAAGTCTTTCTTACATAACAATTCAGAAGCCTACCTACATTTTTAAATCAAAATTGCAAGAAAAAAAAATGTGCAGACTAATCTAGACTAATATTGTAAAGAGAAAATAATTGATTTTTGTATGTTTGTTTGTAATGAATAAACTCAAAAACTACTGGACCGATTTAAAAAATTCTTTCACCAGTTGAATGCTACATTATCACTGACTAACATAAGCTATAATTTATAAAGATATCACGCGAGCGAAGCCGCTGGCGGAAGCTAGTGTATTTAAAAAGTCACAAACTCACAATAATCCCTTTAGGTTTAGGTTTAATGCTAGTTTCGTCGTAAATATCGTTAAAAAAAAAACGTGGACGCGCACTCGGGGACTGCCGCGGTAAAGCTATTGCATAGCATTTGTAACCTCCATACTTCCTATTTGTCAACGCTATACTTGGGATGATGACGTGATGACATAAAACAAAAATTACGTTCCCATGACAACATTACGTTTCCCATGACAACATCACGTTGTCATGGGAAACGTCATTACATGGTAGGCGGAGTGGGGGGTGTTAGGTTTTATTTTCGTTACGGTTTTATTTTCGTGACGGTTTTATTTTCGTTACGGAATTTCTTGATTCGGTCGCCGCGCTCAAAGCCCGCGATAAAAGCTATGCAATAGCTTAAAATCTTTCATTTGCGTTGCGTTTGACAAAGTGAAGTTTTTCACACTGACTGTATTTTGTGATTATTCATAAGATGTTACTCTAATCACAACAGTGCATCAACTAGTAATCTGAACTCATCAGATACAACATGTCAAGGTGGCTATCATACATCACGGTAACCACAGAATAACCTTTGAATCTAGAACATCTGAATATAGTAACATACAATCACTTTTACATGCAAATAGATCTAAAGTGCGGTCTGGAATTGTTTTGCCTTTTAGTCATTTAAAAAAAATGAATGTCGAGAAGCAGAGAATTCATTCATACATTCTTTCGGATAGTAATTTTTTTTTTTTGTTTGGCCTTTTAAGCAACTTAATGTGACTTTAGCCGAAATTATATAATTATTTATTTAGATTGGCAACATTTTCGTATGCTACTATGAGTGCTTTTTTTAAACGTAAGATTCAGGCAATAATTGAGTGATAGAAAGGATATTTTAAGTGTAGCACATTTTTTGATGATGTTGTTTTTAGCTCAAGAACAACCACTACGTTTTTGATATTTCGAAGCAATTTTTGTATTTCACACATTTTGAACGGAAGTATTTAATTTTATAAAAGTTAACCGGAAATAGATCGTTACGAAAGAAATACATTAACATTTCAAAAGTTATAATAATTTATGAACCCCAGTTTATAAATATATTATTACTTTAGGCCATTCTAAAGACACGAATATTTTATTATAATATGCCAATAAAAATAATTATATAGTCAATAATGGTTTTTATTTTTAAACATTTAGACTCGTGCATCATTGTTTCCTAAAAATACAATTGATAATTTAAAATGCTCACGCATTCAACCGATACTAAAACGTGATAAAAGACGGAACTGACTTTTACAAACTAGCTGACTATTTGACCAACACTGGGCCAAATGTTGTCAAACAAAACACATAAAAACCCATATATCACACCCAGTCAAAAAAAAAATAGGTCCAACATTGGTTCCAATATAAGCATATTAATTAAAAAATATCCAATAGTAGCGTTACGTTTTACTGGCGACCGGAGGCCGCGACAAAGGTCGTCAGGTGTTGCCAAAATAAGAATAACGAGTTCTTAATGTCACACAAACATAAAATTGTTCGATTAATTTGAATAGCGAACCGTACCGGTGTGTGACACCTAGCAACAATTTTATTTTGAATTCAGAACTTTTTATTTTGAAATTAGTTTATTGACTGGTTCGGCCAGCAATTTTTATTCTGCAGTTATCTTTGTTTGAATTATCAAATATGCTTTTGTTGATGAATATGTATGCCTTTTTAGGAGTTTGTATGTAATCCTATTTCTTTATTTTTTAGTATCTACTAGCGACCCGCCCCGGCTTCGCACGGGTATAAACCGGGTTATTATACATATAAACCTTCCTCTTCGATCACTCTATCTATTAAAAAAACCGCATCAAAATCCGTTGCGTAGTTTTAAAGATTTAAGCATACATAGGGATATAGGGACAGAGAAAGCGACTTTGTTTTATACTATGTAGTGAAGATTTAGTTTGAATAGAATTGATGTCCCCTTTTCTATGCTATCCAATTGGCCTTGATGTTTAATATATTAAATAACCATGCAGACGGTAGTACACACTATACAGTTGACATTTAATGTGTATTATTCAAAGCAACTTTTTTGTTTAACTTCTTGCTTTTCAGTAAAATATGTAAATTTTTATATAATAAGTTAATGGCGTGAATATATTGTTATTAATTATGTTAATAATATTATTATTAGCGTCAAAAGCTTTGTTATAATCATTTATTACTCATACAAAACTGTGTAATTATTCGGTTTTTTTAAAGCTTTTTCAGTATTCTACTAAGTAACAATCACTATATATTTTTGTAAAAAAAACGTATAGGGGTACAATACTGTCTTGCTGTTCATACATTTATCTCTATATCATTAATGTCTGTTGGTTCCATAGACAAAAACAGCGGTTTTTTTTTTCTTTCGGGACTCTACAAGTTCTATTATAATAACATAGTCATTATTATAATAAATCTAAAACTTATGTAACTTTCCATTCATTAAAATAACTTCAAAAATTACTAATCACTGTACATTTTTTTCTGACAATTAATACATTTCCAATTATTAATCATATCTAATTTCTTGTCTACAAAACGAAAACGATTCTTTTTGTTTGAGCCCGAAGGCGGGTTTGAAATCAAAATCTATATCTTTACAAATTATAAATTAAAGTCGTTTTTGGTGTCTGTCTGTGTGACCGCGTTGTTCTTCTAAACTACGCAACGGATTTTGATGCGGTTTTCACCATCATTTAGCGAATTTATTCCGAAAGGTTTATGTGTATAATACATTAAAAGTACTTGGGCGACCGAGCTCTGCTCTGGTGAAAATAGAGAATGCTCATTTAAAGTTATAGGAAAGTTCATACTAATTCCATGCTACCATGATAGTAAGTATTTACTAATTCCATGCTGCCATGATAGTCGGTACTTACTAATTCCATGCTGCCATGTCATTATTCTAAGGTAGCCATCTTGTTCTAAGTTCTAAACTTCGGGCGACCGAGCTCTGCTCGGATGAAAATACGGAGGAAAATTAATTTTTCCCAGATATGAGACCTAGCTAGATCGATTTTTCACTCCTGTAAACCCCTATATTGCAATTTTCATCGAAATATTTAGAGCCGTTTTCGAAAACGTGAATACAAATATATATTATAAATACAAATATTGCTCATTTAAGAGATAGGATTAAATTTACATGTAATAAAGAAACCTCCATGTTTCGTCAAGTTGAAAACCATGCGAAGCAGGGGCGGGTCATTAGTCTAAATATATAAAATTCTCGTGTCATAGTGTTAGTTACCATACTCCTCCGAAACGGCTTGATCGATTTTTATAAAATTTTATAAGTATATTCGGTAAGTCTGAGAATCGGTCGTAATCTATTTTTCATACCCCTAAGTGATAAGGGTGGTCCACCCCAAACATTTATATGGCAGAACAATGTTGGCCGGGTCAGCTAGTTAAATATAAATTGAGAATTACTTTTATCATAATAAGGTTAGAACTGGTTTTGAATGTAACGAGAGCTTTAATTATACATTTGATTAATTACAATCGAATTGACATTTAGGTATCGATATTTCGAGATCAACTTTTAATTGAATTTTGATATCGATACTTGCATTTGTGTGGTTAGCGATGAAGGTGAAGATATTGTAAGTTACAGGTGAATGCAATGATTATTTGATCTACTGAATATTGATAACATAACATAACATCACGCCTTATTAACCAGAAGGGTTGTCCAGAGATGTACCTATATTACCTACACCCACATTTCGCCCATTTTGGTTACGTTTTATTAAATTGTCGAAAAAGATGGACGCTCGTTTGAAGTACCTATATTTAATTCGTGCAGGCACATGAGAAATTGAAAAAGGAATAATGGTGTAAGCATAAAGTTGTGTTAAATATTGTAAAAGAAATAAAAGATTTAGAATAAAAGTGATAAAATCTGCAAAAAGGCGTAATTCCAGTAGTGAATCAAAAATAGGCAAAATATATAGAATCCAGAAATAATACCTAAAAACAACCTTATCAGATCAACATTTTTTTTATAAAATGCAAATAAATATTTAAAAATATAATGAAATATCCAAAAATTCTTGCGATCATTCAATGAGCGCGTGATTCTATTTGAGATTATGCTAATTATGCCAAAGTTCGAATAATTTCGACCTGTTTATGAGAATCCTATGCCAATGAGATCATTATGTTAAACTGAATAGTTGGGGTAAACGTTTATGTTCGTATAATTATTGTTAATCCAATAATAATCATTTTGACATCGCCATAAAGTTGAAACGTGTCAATTTAATTAATGATCATTTTAATTAATCAGTCAAGATTTGAACGTGTTGAGGAAGTACTGATTTTATGATTCGTCAATCGTCTCATCTGCTAAATCAATATTGAATTAATCTGATATTTTTAATTAACATAACATAACATCACGCCTTGTTTCCCCGAAGGGTTGGACAGAGGTGTCCCTGTAGCAGGTACACCCACATTTCGCCAGTTATGTTTAAGTCCCATGTAATAGGGGGCGAGCCTATTGCCATCAACCGGGCACACATCCAGACTCCGAGCTGCTACTGAGAAATTTCAGATAGAAAAACCCAATAACACTTTGATTCTCGGGTCACTCATGCTCAACAGTAGTGCTTGCGACCACTAGACCAACGAGGCAGTTTTTAATTAAAGCTATTATTATATGCGCCTGTTCAACTGGGTTTTCCTCTATTCGTCTTACAAACTTTTTTTTAAATTTTATTGGTATTAATGTCGTCATAATTTTCTATATTTTCTACCACGATAAACTTGACCCTGACGATAATAATGAAATAGGAATCAAATTATGCATTACTAGCTTCTGCTGAAATTAAATATAACACTCAATAATACTGTAACTTTTAATTAATGAAAGAATTCGAAATTGGATTAGTAATTCCATACAAACTCATTTTAGCTCTTTATAATATTGGTATAGATTAGCTAGAAATTAATATTGATATTTATCTCCACATTACGTAAAGAATTTATGGTTTCTAAAGTAAATGTCCTTAGTTAAAAGATTCTGGTAGGCTTTATACATAAAATTATATTAATATTCCAAAAATGTCGCCATCGTATCGAAGGCTGTTTGATGAACCAAACAAGGACTGGTTTCGAGATCCGGGTGAAGATGATTATAAATAAAAATATCTCCTTTATGTAGCTGATTTATAACATTATATAATTATGTTATAATTTATTCCTGAATTTTAATCTGTTCTAGATACTTAACTATTTTTTTTATGTTTGCGACTGTTCTCTTGACAGTTACGACATTTTAACATGCAAAAATTTTCGCATTCTTAACAAAATTGTTGAGTTTTTTAAACAGAAACACCTGTCAAATGAAACTGTATTTAAGAAATATTTGGTCTCCGAGGAAATTGTTTGAGTTAAACACCGATTTTAATTTTAATCAAAATCAGTTCAGTAATTTATTCGACCTCGAACCATACACACTTCCAATCACACTTATAATATTAGTAAAGATGAGTGTGTGTGGTGAGGTATTTACAAAGTAGATGTGAGTGGAAACGCTGCTAGGATGGGATATCCTAGAAGGACATAAATAGTGACCTTATTGGTGAAGTTCTTCAAAAAGGTCAAGTGCCTACTCGCAACCGGTGTGCGTGTATGACCCAGATGTATGAACGTAATCGAAAAGTAGATAGATAGATAGATAGAATATTCTTTATTATGTACACCATAAAAATTACAGACATGAATTTAGAAATTTTACATTAGGTGACACAATGGGCGGTCTTATCGCTAAAAGCGATCTTTTACAGACAACCTTTGGATGGATTTAAATGGAAAAGGAGAGACATTACTGCAGGTAGTCAGTGGTGTACCATTTACATATACAACAAATACATAAAGCATATAATTACCTATATAAATATTTATATATGTATATTAAATAAATAACAGATATACATAAAATTATAAACATGAAACAAGAGCAAGGAACTATATGTAATGATGATGTTTAAGGAGAGAGGAAGTGTTTTTTTACCAGAATTTTAAAAGTGGACAAAGATTGTAAGGAAAGTATGTAAGGATGAGAAGGAAGGAAGAGAGAAAAGAGTATTTAAGGATCGTAGTAGATAGCGTTCTTTTCCCCTGGCTGGAGGTTTTAAGTGTAGCAGCTTAAGGCACCCACAGGATTGACCGGTTAAATAGTCGTGACCTCAGAGGTCAGCAATGAGATGCCCTACAGAAGAAAAAAGCATTGTTTAGTTTCAGCCTACCCTCGGAAGATGGCGTGAGTTTATGTATGTGTACGTGTAAAGATGAGTCATCGATTCACCTCAGGAAAAATCGGTCAATCTATTTCACACACTTCATTGTCGTATGTACAAAACAAATATTTTAATGTACATTTACACAAGGACACTCAATTTCCTTACACGACTGGGTGCAAAATGTTCAAGATCACTTCAGCTTCCGATTTATTTAAGTTTAGTTCCTAGATCGAATAATTTACGTGTCGTTTCGGAATAATGTTTTTATTCGGAAGTGTTACAGTTCAATGTTAGTGAGTCATGCTGTTGTATTTTTTATTGATATTGGCACGTACAATTATGCATATTTTTTTTATTTTAACATATAGGGGTCTTCCATTGCTGGCGACCCTGCACGCGTAATATGACATCCATAGAAAGGGTTTTCTACGGGTTTTGTCGACGGAAGAATAGACAAAATGACAGATTGTGATTGTTTATCTGTCATTTTGTCTATTCTTCCGTCGACAAAACCCGTTTCTATTGTGGTCATTCGTGCAAGGCTAATGTGGACCACTGGTCGTTTGTTTTGTCCAGAAGTAGGATAATACAAACTAATAATAACAGTAACAGAGGTTTCTTAAAAAAGAAATAGAAATGTTGGTGATTTTGTTTTTACTCACTTTTTCTAAATAGAAGTCAAGCTATACGTTGAAATAGTAACCAAAGTTTTCTTTGTATGTTCTCCTTTATTTAAAAAAAAAACGTGTGTGATCAGGGACCCCCGTCAGGAACAAAGTTCTTTCTCACGTAAGATTAAAAAAAAAATCCGAGCCGCCATCTTGGATTTACATTTCAACCCCACTATTCAACACCCTTCAAAACCATGAAAACGATACCCATGATGAAAACTATGAAAATTTTCCCGGAAAAAAAATATAGTCGTAAGGAAGTCTCCACTTTCTGTCTCTGTTCTCCGAAGTTTATGCAAATATAGTCAGCCTATTCCGATCACTGGTCATTAGTTACACACAAAAATTCATGGAGATTTAACAAGCTTCTAAAACCTTAACTTTAATTCGAAATACATTAACTAACGTTATGTACGTTTGTAGTTATAATGACTACAAAGCTATTTTAATTAAAAAAGCGATTGCTTTCCGCTATTTCAACACGAGTAGCTATCGAACTATTAATTTCTAACGATTGTAAAATACTTTATGACTGTTCATTATATCTATTTTGTTGTTATAAAGTTATTAAAGGGAAGTTTTTTCTACTGTAAAGTTTAATGATTTAACTAGCAATTGTTTTACGAAAACGTTTGAATAGACTGATGATGATCAAACATTTACAGTTATTATTGGTTTGAAGTTTGTTGGGTTTATGTTTATATGGCGTGGTTACTGTGGTTAGGGTTAGTTCTCACTTTTAGATACTTCTGTCAAAGCTTCATTTATCTTACTACTTTACTTCATCATCTATGCTATGCGGACGAATTTTTGATGCTGAATGATTTCTTCCCTTTTTTGTTTTTTTTTTTCCTTTACAAACTTCCTACTAATAATATTATAAATGTGAAAGTCTGTGAGGATGGATGTTTGTCACTTTTTCACGCAAAAACTACTGATAGGATTTGGATGAATAGATGCAAAATTACCTACATACAGTAAAAATACGTTCTTAATGTCCCTCGGCAAACCTCGTGTTTCGTCAGTCGTCGGATTTCTATCAGTTGCCCTTTGCACTTGGTGCAGAACGGACGCTCTCAATCGACTTGGAAGTATAATTTAGAGTTTATAATTTAATAAATATAAAACTCTTTTAACTCAATGTAATTTATTTAAAATGAGAGGAAAGCCGCTAAAGTCGCAGGCACAACAGATAGGAAAATAGTTTTACAGCTCTATTATAGTTCACACGGAAATCAAAACAAAACAACTATAAAGTACTTAGTTCTGAATTCAAATCATTATACACGAGAAATCTAATGATTGATGGACATGGAAATTAGCATTCGTTTGTATTCGGAAATCCGATGACACCCGAGGGACATTAAGAAAATAGTCAGACTATACATTTTTGTAAGCAAACAAAATATACTTTGTATGAAAAGAAATGGAACTTGGCATGTTACAGGAATTCTTTTGAAAAAGGTTGTGAACATTAAAAATATCTATAAGTCCCCATAAAAAATGTTTTATCAGCAACATAAAATGAAAGAGACCGATGTTTACACAACACTACGAATATTTTAATATGACGTTGATGTTGCGCTTTCAACGCTCGAGCGTCGTCGGCAAATGTCGTCAGTCCTCGGTTTCGTAAGCGGCGCGCACGTCGCTAATTGTAATGGCGAAAGCAACAGGTGCCTACTGTGTGTTTTATTCATTAATATACAGATGCTAGGCTTTATCTATTGTACTGAGAACTATAAGAGCTTAAGTTTTTATTTAAAATTTCATGGTTTTAGTGTTTACTTTTGGACGTATGTGCAAATGTCCCAAGTTTTAAATTTGTATGTGTTTTTTTTTAAGTTTTATACACAGGAGGTGTCAAATGAAACTAGCATTTGACATCAATATTTTTTTTTACGATTTTTTCTGGCTGTTTTTATTTACAAAAAATTATATTTTTAAATTCCTGCAATAGTTACTTGTTTATATGTTTGTTTGTATACAAATCAAGTCTTAACTTTTTGAAGTATCTCATGTATACGGTATTTGTGTCATGTCGTGGCTACATCAGGGAAATCTGCGGTACGGTACAAAAAGTGTACTGTTCATTAAGCGATCGCTAATCTTATATAAATTACTGGTTTCATAGTTACCTACTTATATTATGTTTATTTGAAAGGTTACAGGTGCAATTTTTTGTATAAAAAAAAAAAGATTTTATTTTGATTGACTGCCTCGTTGGTCTAGTGGTCGCAAGCGCTACTGCTGAGCATGAGGTCCTGGGTTCGATTCCCGGGTCGGGCAAAGTGTTATTGGGTTCTTCTGTCTGAAATTTCTCAGTAGCAGCCCGGAGTCTGGATTTGTGCCCGGTTGATGGCAATAGGCTCGCCCCCTTTACATGGGACTTAAACATAACTGGCGAAATGTGGGTGTACCTGCTACAGGGACACCTCTGTCCAACCCTTCGGGGAAACAAGGCCTGATGTTATGTTATGTATTTTGTTTTATTACAGGAATATAAATACTTTTTAAGTGAATGCGATACTGGTTTTATATCAATTCATATTGTTGAAAAAAAAACCCTATCATTTTGTATATTAAAATTGTATCATTCTTTAATTAGAATTTTTGCTTTCTCAGTAAAATTTATAGAGGTAAATGATTGCGAAACAAAACAGAAATATAAGCGTTAATTAATTACATTTTTATTACCTACAACTATTTTCGTATCCAATTTCAATGTAAGAGCAACAGTAAAAATCTACCAATTTTACACATTTAACAGTTTTTCAATTAACTTTAGTTGAGCAATTCATACGAATATTGCACATTGAGTTAACTTTCAAAATGTTAACTGGCATATCATTTTATACGTGTGTTAAACCACTAATACGGCGGTTTCATTGTTGCTAACTACTAGAGCCAAACTAAGGTCAAAACTCGAACGATAAGGTAATAAACACATAATATTTATGTTAAAAACAATATACAACACGCAACACTATCAATCAGTAAGTTTCTTAAAAGGCAATATTAATTTTAAAATAATCGATTTTCATCAACACTGAAAAATCAACCCAATCCACTTCACACACAGTTCATTGATTTCTCAGATATTTTTATGGAATCCGATAAGGTTGAATTTTGTCTGGCACAAGATCTTGTTCATTATATCTTACCGGAATGAGCGTTTCTAGCGAATCGGAAAAGATAATGGCTGAAAAGATATACAGAAATAATGTTCTTCCGCCGGCCTTAATACTCGCATTCGGAAATGTTCGGGCAAAACAATGCGTGTTCGGTTACTTAGTACAGTCGGTAACAAAGGTCGTTGAACATCATTTAGATGTCTTTATAAAAACTTGATCACATCAGCTCTATTAACATTTTTTTCCAAGATAAGAAATAACATTTTGCGAATGAGTGGACCGCTGCCTAGTTGGTGTAGCAGTCGCTAGTGCTACTGCTGAGCATGACGACATGGATTCGATTCCCAGATCGGGAAAAGTGTTATTGGGTTTTTCCATCGGAGATTTCTCAGTAGCAGCCCGGAGTCGGAATTTGTCGGGTCGCCCCCTGTTACATGGGACTTAAACATAACTGGTGAAAAGTGGAACTCCCTTCGGGGATTACAGGCGTGATATTATGCAGATAAGCGTTTTTTTTTTCTTTCTTAAATAACATTATGAAAATTTTTAATTGATTAGTGATTATCAACAAGATTGATGTTATACACATAAGTAATAAAGTCTCTTGACTTTAATATTAATTGGGTCAGCAATTTTGACAACAGCATCGTGAAGTTATTTTGCAAAAAGAATGTGCTATGACTTATGTTGTTGACTGTACCTACATACTGAGTTGTTGTATTATTTTGTTAAAACGAATGCCAAAAATATTTGTTTAAATTGCTAAATAACATAACAGTGGAATTAATTCATTGTTTGTATTACAAAAATGTGTGTAAATATTTAATAATGTAATTTATAGTAATCTAATTACCAATTTTAATTCAAATCCAATATTCCAATATTTACTTTCCAAGTTTGTTTCGGCCTTTCTTATCAGAGCAGTCAGATAGGAAACAACGACATTATCTAGCTTATTTTTTATATTTTTTTAATAAGACACACAAAAGTGATTGATTGATTGTTTGTGAGAGATTTTATTATTAAAAGTTAGGTATTTTAAACTAATTCATGCAGTATGTAAAATATAATTTACGTTTAAAAGTATTTGTACAAACTTACTTACAGAAATAAAATCATATATGTTTTATTCAGAATCCTTAAAATAATTAACATAAAAGACCTATGTCATTTAAGTTTCAGATGAGATCAAAACGACTGTCATCATTTTATGAAGGTGAACACACTGAAGCAAGTTGTGGTAAATTTTTTCATTAAAAATCGATGTCGAAATGTAATTTTTCAATGGGCTACTTAACATAACATCACATAACATCGCGCTCCAGACTCAAATCCAGACTCCGGACTGCTACTGAGAAATTCTATATGAAAAACCCAATAACACTTTACCAGACTCGGTCTACTTAGTATCATAAAAACATTCATTCATAGACAAACAATCAATCCACTGACATAAGCACACAGTAACTGATCTATGACGAGTGACTGACGAGTGTTTCACATGGCTACTGTGTGTGTGCATACGTGCAAACACACACACTCATACACATGTGATCATGTTACTCAACCTGACGACCTGTCATTGTTGGAGTCAACAATATGGCACAAGGATAGGGTTGGCTCTATTTGTTTGTTTATGGTTTTTCTTGCACTATGTTAGAAAGGTTGATAGTTGGAAAATGTTAGCTGCGTGGGAAAATTAATTAATAATTTTTAATTAATACGTTATCTTTATGCACTTAAATGAATGCCTGTCTTTTAAATGAGCTAGTAAAAATTATATTAAATAATAATAGATTTTAAAGTTTAAAAAAATACTCTTCGAAATTTTTTACCTAGTTTGAATTGTGACGTTTTATTTTCTCACTAATGTTTTGGTAATTTTAAAGGTCAGTACAACAAAATAAAACACTATTACACCAACAAAATATCACAATAACAGTCATGAAAAATAATAAAAACGCACTTTACAAATACTTGCCAAAAATGTCAAACACAGTTACAAAATTTCTCCGTTCAGCAACCCTAAATAATAGCGTTATTTGTAACCCATAACAAAGCGGTTAACCGGACCATTAGTTCTTTTGTAAGCTATAAAATTGTAGCTTGAACTTTAACGTCACTATTGTGTTAATTTTTTTGTATAAAAAGTGATATGTCGAAATGTATTTTGACTGGGTGCAGCGTGGGACCACTGTGTGTATATGAATGACCAGATTCAGTTCCCCTGTGTTATTTGACGACACAAATTTTGTGACGTATGTAGCTTGTATATTTTTTGTCCAGAAAAAAGTGTGAAGATGCAACACTGTATTTGTTTGAAGCTTTCTTTGATGTTTTTAGACGCTAATATTTATTAAGCTCTTTTAGTACTGAGGTGCCAGACTGTTATACTTTAGAATGTTTAATTAAGTTATGCTATCCTAAGTAGGCCCATGTCCTGTTACCAATATCAAGTTTGGTTGTCATAAATCGGAGTTAATGTGTTGGCGTTTAATCACAGTATTGCATCAGAAATGATTGCTTCTTGTACGGCGCAAGAGTTTAATATGTAGGCATTTGTAAGGCCTGTAAGAGTGCTTTGGTTGAATGGCTTCTTAGTTTGGATTATAATGCAACTGAGGAATTACTAACTCATCCAAAATAGTCCATCCCTGTAACTTCCCGACACTTAATAGTTCAAGCATTTTTATTTATTTTTTTGCATTTAATTCTTATTTTTTTTCTTTGTTTGTTTTATATTGTTTAAATCTCCGAGTCTATATGTTATGTTATGCCCTATCCCTTCACATTTACTAACTAATTGATTATGTTTACATACCGTGTGGTGAGACCCTGGTGATCTGCGATACAGGTATTCCTAGTGCAGACACCAGTCTCTCACAAACTATTGTCACAGTTTTTCAAGTCTGTCTAAATTATAAGATGCCATTGTTTGTGAAGAGAAAATAAATTATTTGTTTTTGAATTTTAATTTGAATTTTAATTAACTGCCACCTTCTCAAGACAAGCCTACATCATTTCACTGCATTCAAACAGACGTGTTTTCAGTAGTTTTAGTAATTTTTCTTCTTTTTTTTGTAGAGCAAAACTGATATTCAATATTAAAATATTTATTTTACTAAGAGTGAAACCGAGACAGTGAGTAATGATGTCTCAATAAATTGCACTATAGGTACTTAATAAATAAATAAAACCTCAATTGATAATATTTAACGACACCTAAAGCAAGTTTTTTCTAAACAAAATGAATTTAATAAAAAAAATAAGTTTCAATCAACGATGTTTTTACATCATAGTATGTTTTAATTAAATTCAATCACAATATATTACAAATCAAAGGAATCTAAAAGCTGTAGATGACATAATCTTTGAACTGAGTTTCTTAAGATCTGTCGTAACTTTTGGGAACCTTGACGAGTACATACGCACTGCATACATTATACAATACATTTGCATACTCCTGAACTTAAGTAAAGTTGAATATTAAAGTGAATACTAGATATAATCATTTCCTATGTTTGAAATTACTTTATTTTTTTTAAATATTTAAATTATTTTAAACTATTTGTTTATGGAAATAAAAGTATATAGATTTATAAATTGTTAATTAAATTAAGAGATTTTACCTACTTTTATTTTAGTTCAGTTCATCTATGAAAATTATTTATTTCAGGCATAACCTGTGTGCTATGGCTAGTCTTATGTATGTCCAATTACTTCATAGAACAATTTGGTCACTTGTACAGACGCCAGCACATCAAGCTACCCGAAACTGTCAAATTTTCGCAATCCACTTTGAACCTTAGACATCAGCGATAAAGTTGAAAATCTATTAAATAAATTTGACAGATTGTAGTAGCTTGACATGCTGGCGTCTATACAAGTGACCAAATTGTCTTATGAAGTAATTGGAAACGTGCCATTTGTTGACGAATAAATTAATACATAATGACTTGTATAATTTTATTGATTGTGTTTACAGCAATTATACATCTTTGTGATTTTTACTTAAAATTGTATGTTTCAAAGTATGTCATGTACCTTTGTCTCTTTCGGTTGTTTTTAGTGTCGGCCCTAAAAAACCTTGCATTAACATTTGATTCGTTTAAAATTACGAGTTTTACGGATTTCTTCAAAGAAACAGCAATTAATTTCAACCATGTTATCCTCTTGTTAAGTCTTAAATACCTAAACGACTAGCGGTTACCTGACAAAATTCTTAACTGCCTGCAATAAAACTTGTATTGTGCTTACGTCTGACCTCTACAAATCCTGTTTGCCTAGAAAAAGAAAACTGTATACAGGATTTTCCTTTTTACACAATGACATCAACGATTTCGATTTTTTTTTTTTTGTATTTTTATCCTCATATAAATCATTAAATAAAAATGTCGGAAAGATCTTAAGATGATCACACGCAAGAAATATTAATACAAGAGAATGATAGCATTGCGTGCGGGATCGAGAAAACGCAACGAACGGACGACTCAGTCGTAATACCTATGCGCAAGCGCTACACTTTCGTAGCTCCGCGCTTCGCATACAAAAGACATCAACGAGCGCCTACAAAATGTGCTTGTAATTATTTTCTTCACATCAGAAAATCTGTCTAAGAATTCTTCCGCGTAGATTTTTTTTTTAAGATTGTAAAAATAGTTCCTACAAAAGAAATACATGACGAAATTGTCTCCCCGCGAAACGAGACAACATTGTGTAACACCCAAAACTGCGAACAATTACGCGACGTCTGATTAAAATAAGCGAAAAAACTTACCGCTTGCAAAAACTGTTTGGTTACAAGTGAAAGTCGCTCCCGTGGTCGCGACTAGGAGGGTTGGTTCAACACTTTTTTAGCACACAACACTGATCGAATCACTTTTCGGGGCATAGAAGCACACTTTAGGGGGGGGTTAAGGGGGTAAAGTTCGTTGGTCCTTGGGTTTAAATTTGGCGCGTTTGTGCGCTGACCGGCGCGGGCGCTCGAGACGGCTGGCGGCAAGAGACTGCGCGCGCAACTCCCACCATGGCGGCCCGAAATACTAATCACCTTGCTATCGAGACTGTGATTGAGGTGTATGTGATAAGAGATAGCGAGTGATAGATGAAAGAAAATTTAGTTGTAAAGAGGGTTTTTCGGAGGAAACTCCAACGATATGGTTGAAAAAGTGTAAAGTATCTTAAGGTAACACACTTGCCTTCCTAATTGCGTTAATGCACTGCTTTGAACGTGCTCATTTTATGAGTTATTTATGATATAAATAAATTAAAGTCTTTTGTTAGTGTGTCCTCAAAATTAAATACTTTTATCCCAATCACTGTTTCAATTATTCAAAACAAAATGCGTTGCGTACTTTAGAAGAACAATGCGGACATACTGACAAACGTGAAAAGCGACTTTATTTTATAATATTTAGAGATGTTGCATCCTCCTAAAATATTTGTTTACCAATATCAATATATTCGATTAAATGATTATTATTGTCATTTAACATTATAAATCTACTCAAAATTACAAACAAAAACGCTGTTGTCAAGAAAAACAATACCTACCAATGACACAAACAAAAAAAAAACAATTACAAAATCTCTGTCACCTATTCCTTGCACCACACAACACACAAGGTGAGACGGATCTAGATACAGCGTGTCATTTCTTCCACAACCACAACACATCAAAGGCTGACCATCTGAGGTCGACGGGATAGGAAACCGTGACGTCATGACCAGCCTCCAATGCCATTGCCGTATTCGTCATTTACCAATAATAGCTGGAATTCGGGGGTTGACCTTGACAATAGATCGTTTGATGACGAGTTTTTTTTCCTATATCTATGAGCAGTTCCCCAGGTGGCACATTTTTGTCACATTCTTTATGACCACTAACAAGTCATCATCTGCCTAGCCTTTTACCAACTATGTTGGGGTCGGCTTCCAGTCTAACCGATGCAGCCGAATACCAGTATTTTACATGAAGCGACTGCCTATCTGACGTCTACAACCCAGTTATTGGGTGATATGATACCCCTTGGTAAGACTGGTTGACAGACTTTCGGGCTTCTGACGACCCGTAACGACTGTCAAAGATCCACAAATGACAGCCGGGACCAACGACTTAATGTGCTTTCCGAGGCACGGAGCGTGACCACTAACAAGAGCAACGTAAAATCAACGATATAAATCTGAAAAAAAAACCTTTTTTTGTCAGAGAGATTTAATTTAGAATTTTTGTCTACCTTAAAATAAGCTTAATTTTTTCAAATCAACCACGGCAAATAGAGCAGTTTGTTCACCGTATTTTTCAGCTACAGGAGTATTTTTCCACATTTACACATATTATTTATTAATTTATTAAAACTTTATACACAAGTAAAAAAAAATACCGTACTAGGCGGACTTAATGCCGGAGACATTTTTTATCAGTCAACCTTAGGATGATGCAGATAGAAAACATGGTAGGTGCAACTTTAGGGATTGATAACACGAAAATAATTACTATGAAATACAAGAATAAATACATATAAACAGAATACATGGAATATACGGAGGAGCTTATGGCTAAATAATAACAGCCACACAGGTCGATCGATCAGGTTAAGCTACGCTTGCCGAGGTTGGTCTGTGGATTGGTGACCATCTTTACATATCAAGACCCCTCCGTGCCTCGGAAAGCACGTTAAGCCGTTGGTCCCGGCTGTCATTTGTAGATCTTTGACAGTCGTTACGGGTAGTTAGAAGCCCAAAAGTCTGACAACCAGTCTTACGAGTACCAAGGGGTATCATGTTACCTAGTTACTAGGTTGTGGAGGTCAGATAGGCAGTGGCTTCACGTAAAATACTGGTATTCAGCTGCATCCGGTTAGACTGGAAGCCAACCCCAACATAGTTGGGAAATGGCTAGGCAGACTGATTGATCACGCGAGCATAATAAAAGATCATTCAAGAATAGTGACGACATGGTAAGTTGCAACATTTTTCTACAGCACATTACTAGTCATCAGCAGTTACATATTCCACATAACGATTGTACTATCTAAGGTCGAGGATACAGAAACCATTTTGTGACGTCAGCTGCACTATTACACTTGTCACGTCAACTTGTCTAATGTCATGTTCGTCATCGATTGCCGATTTCTCTGTAATGTTAAACCATTCTGAATTTTGGTATATTTTTGTGACCTTGCACACTATGTAATCCAGTGAAATTATGTTTTAAGTAAATTGACGTCCTACGTCAATTGGCGATATTAAATTTTTAATTTAATAAATATCATCATCTGCCTAGCCTTTTCCCAACTATGTTGGGGTCGGCTTCCAGTCTAACCGGATGCAGCTGAATACCAGTATTTTACATGGAGCGACTGCCTATCTGACCTCCACAACCTAGTGACTAGGTAACACGATGCCCCTTGGTAAGACTGGTGGTCAGACTTTTTGGGCTTCTAACTACCCGTAACGACTGTCAAAGATCTACAAATGACAGCCGGGACCAACGGCTTAACGTGCTTTCCGAGGCACGGAGGGGACTTGGTATGTAAAGATGGTCACCCATCCACGGACCAACCGCGGCAAGCGTAGCTTAACCTGATCGATCGACCCGTGCAGCTGTTATTACTTAGCCACAAGCTCCTTTAATTTAATATATTTAATAAACGGACAGTTTAAGTTAGTAGTCAGTTTGCTAAACAATAAAATTAATTTCCCTAAGGCAGTTGTTCCACTGCTAGCGATTAACGAGTAGCGAGTAGAGCTAGCAACTGAAAACGAGTTGGCGAGCAACGAGCAGCGAGTGTGTAGTTCCGATAGTTTTGTCGCTGGGCTATCAGGCATCAGCGAATGTCCGAGTGCGACGGACGATTACTCGCACCACTCGCTCGGGGCGAAATTACCGCTGTTTGGTCTCTCGCCGTGAGTTCTGACCACCAAGCGAGCATCGCTGAGCAAGTATCGCTGAGCGAGTACTTATTATCTTTGATTGCTCTTGTCGCTCAGCGACAAACTAGTGGAGCGAGTCCTCGCCGACGACGGTGTGAACAGTCAGCGATCAACTATTAATATATGCATGTCTTTTGTTTACACGGAATGTATATCTATTGTACGTTTCTTGAGCGAGAAAATAGCCGATAGTTAGTCGCTTCCTCGCCGGCTGTGGGACAACTGCCTTACTTAACCTATGTATGAGAAACACAATATTAAAAAACACATACTTTGGGCATTAATCGATAGTTCAAATGAAAATCACTTTTTAATATCGCTAAGGTTTACGCCATTTTATTATTATAAGTAGTAGACAGCTTGGCACTCTACTAATGATAAAAACAAGTCCAATGCTGATGACCAATTAAAAAATCATTATGATTTTATGAGTCCCGTGGATTCTATTTCAATGAATCAACCAACTCAGTCTATTACAGTCCACTGCTGGACATAGGCCTCTCCCAGGCTGCACCACAACACACTGTCCTCCACCTTCAGCATCCATTCTGTCCTAACCACCTTTTTAAGGTCGTAAGGAATTGTACACACGGCTACACATCAAGCTATACATTTCTAGTATAAGCTAAACTAGCATTTTACGGAAATCCTATACAATGCGAGATCAGCTTATACTCGTATAGCTTGTTATGTAGCCGTGTGTACTTATTACACTCTAATTTCGAAATGAAATTGATGTTATCGACTCTAAAATAGTCTGACAAAAACAGTTAACGCTTGGTCGAATTAAATATAACAACGGATCAATTTTAGCAACACGTAGGTGTTCATACATGCATAACGTTCATAAAAGAGACAACGCGTAGAAGAACAGACAAACGATACACAAATTAATGAAAAAAAAAAAACAGTGGCACTCCGGGAGTGCCGACAGAAGCGAAAACTTGAACAAGATCGCCTTGGTGGAAGAAAAATACTTGTATAGAACATTGGTCCGTAACCTTTTCTAAATAAAGAGCACAATCGCTTTAACAAAAAAAAAACTACATCCAAAACCTTTAAAGTAAAAATACTTTTATAGAACATTGATCCGTAACGTAATATAAATAAAGAGCACAATCGCGTTTACAAAAATGAGGTATCGGTAACGGTGTCGCGAGTTCAATTGTTTTTTCCCATCTCAAAAATGCCCATCGCGCCTAAAGAAGTTTTCACTTCAAAAATCGTTCGTCTTTTGTTTTGACGAACTAATAGACTGTTTTGTTAATGTCAAGGCGAAACTGTCGTTTGATGACAGAATGACAGTTTGATTATCTTCATCGTGTGTATTGTAGCATTGAAAACAACACATTTCAACTAGTTTAACAAAATCGATAATTCTTTGTTTATGTTTCCTGATTGTTCTTGCTGAAAAGGCCAATGACATACTAATTAGTTTCTTGACGTAAGCATAATATAATATTTTAATTAGAATGAGACGAAAACCTCAAGCGGCGTAAATATAATAACCTCATTGGTTTCGAGCCGTTTGGGGTTGAAACCCTCGGGCCGTGGAGTCCGAGTGCC
Source organism: Agrochola lychnidis (assembly GCA_963680765.1). Lineage (NCBI taxonomy): Eukaryota > Metazoa > Arthropoda > Insecta > Lepidoptera > Noctuidae > Agrochola > Agrochola lychnidis. Next base: position 22,036,776 of record OY796849.1, read on the forward strand.
TCTTCCGTGACATCTCAAAACGACTATTTGACACTTCCCGTGATCCAAGGGCTGGTTTTTACCTTGGCCAGAGGCTAAGCCTTGCCATACAACGTGGCAATGCAGCCAGTCTCTTGGGTACATTACCAGTCGACAGCGATGCGGATGAATTTTTCGACTCTATATTTTAGTTTGTAAATAGTTCTAGTTAAGTTAGTATATAATGGTGCCGATTCCCTTGTTCACAAACTAAACTAAATTTAAGTTCAGTGCATCTTTTTCTTTCTATTTCATTAAGAAAAGGACAGAAGATAAATTTTAGTTTAGTCCAGTCAAATTAATCAGCGCTTGACGTAAATTGACGTAATTTTAGTCGGCAAGTTTTTAATCACGTCTAAACTTGTATGGAGAGTGACAGGCGCTGATTAATTTGACAGGACTAAACTAAAATTTATCCTCTGTCCTTTTCTTAATGAAATAGAAAGAAAAAGATGCACTGAACTTAAATTTAGTTTAGTTTGTGAACAAGGGAATCGGCACCAATATCTATTTTTATTTTGTAAATAATTCAACTAACGATAAATAAATAAATATGATACATTGAACAGAATGAGACGTCAAGGTGATATATTATACAGTGTGTTATTTTAAACGAGGGACATTAAGGGAGTGTAGTACTCATGAATATGAATTTCGCTCCCTTAAAGCATGTCCATCGTTTAACCTATCATCCTATACAGGGTGACTGGATCTGGACCCGCCATAGCAAATTCGCATAAAGAGGAGGTCATTTGCTAATTATTAGACCTGACTTTCCCTTGATCGTAATTTTTTTTTTGTTTTTTTTTTTTTTAAGCTTGCGATCTTATTTTTTAACCCTAGTTTGAGAGAAATTCCTAGGTATTTTAATCACCAATGTTTGTACTACTAATAAATAATAAAAAAAACTAATAAAACAATGGTGCCGATTCTCTTATCACAAATGCCTCTAAACTAAACTAAAAATCACCAAAATTTAGTTTAATCCTGTCAAACAACGATTTCCCATTCTGAAATAGACTAAAGTGACACAACTTAACTATATTTTAGTTTGACAGCACTAAGATGGCACTGAGATATTAGTTTAGTGAAAATGGCAATTTTGCTATTTTCAGAATAGCAAAATTGCCATTTTCACTAAACTTTGACGTTTTTAACCTAAAATTTAGATTTTCTTACTTAATATGACTATTTGTAATCTATTTGTATTTGTAAATTGGTTGTCATGAACTAAAATTCACACCAACACCTCGACTTCAGATGAAAAACCAGTACTGAATTTTTTTTTTCTTTTGCTTATATCTCGAAAACGGTGTGTCCAATCGCAAAAATAATGAAAATTTCGACACCCTTTATAAAACCCTTCGTGAAATTCGATTTAGATGTGTCAAAATTATTTTTAAATTTAGAGAATTTATTTTGCAGAATAGCTTTGAGATTCTCATAGTCAAAAGTAAGGAATTTTAGTGATAGTTTAGTTAGTTTAGTTCGGTGTACAAGAGAATCGGCACCTATGTTAAAAAAAAAAGAATGGAAAAATCTCAATAAAGTACAAAAATTTACATATCTCCCAGACTATAAAACTTTAGCTAAGGAAAGAATGATTTAATAATTAGTAAATGACCTCCTCTAGATGCGAATTTGCTAAGTCGGATCCAGATCCAGTCACCCTGTATAGTGTATAGCAACACTAAACTCAATTTAAAAGCGAAATTACGAGTATATTAATAATATTAGTAACAACATAGATGCCTTTAAAAATAAAATAACAATACCATTTAGAGCGAATAGAATATGAGATCAAAGACTCGAATGTCACGGACAATGTCCTACAAATATATCCACGCCATGATACAGGAAATCCTAATTGAAATCCGCGAGTGCACACATTTGCAAAATTAAATGTAAAGGTAAATCCCGGAACTAGGTCATAGTGGTGATGTGAATTTTTTACTCAGCCAATTCTAACGTCAAAATCTGGACCTGGAATCCGAAATCTGGATTGGGAACTGGATCTGGAATATGATCTGATCATACTGTTATTTAAATTAACTGGTTTTACACATTACGTAAAAGAAAAAAAAAATTGCAGCATATGACATTATTTTATTTCCTTATACTACTTATTCTTTTTTCAATACTTACAATGTGCGTATATGTACGAAGGATCATGATCATCATCATCAGTCTATAAATGTTCCCACTGCTGGGACACAGGCCTCCTCTCTGTGAGAGGGAGTAGGCTGTAATTCACCACGCAGGCCCAGTGCGGGTTGGTAGATGTCACATGTCTTCGAATTTTTGGTTCTAGGACATGCCGGTTTCCTCACGATGTTTTCCTTCACCGTTTTGAGAGTAGTGATGATGAAATAATTTACACAAAGTAAAGCGCCTGTCTGGGTTCGAATTTATGACCTACAACTCGTAAGTTGCGGCCGTTACCACTGGGCCACCACTGCTGTAATAATCCCAAGAAATACAATGATACTTAGAGACTTTGTGATAATTCGGCGATACCTCACGAAAAAATAAAAGTTCTACTGACGCAGCATCCAAAATCCTCGAATTAAAACGGGGAAACTATACGAAGGTCCGTTACAACGAAAAACAGAACCTTCCATCTCTAAACTAGCTTTTAAAAAACTTCCATCGAATCAATGAAATGGAAAATAAACCACAAATCATCTGAAAGTAATAATTTCCACACAATTGATTCATAGAATCTGATTCAATAGACGGCGAAATTGCCCAGACGATTCATTTCTGATCCAAAAACAAAACATTGACCTCGATAACGGAAACCTTGACCCACTAACCTAGACACTTGACTTCCTCAACTTTTTAATTCTTTCCGAAAACCAAATCTCATAGAAATTCTTACAACGTACGTTGAATCATCGTTTGCCACTGTAATTATTTCAAGAAATGGTGTAATTTTATCGTAATTCTGCGTGTCATTTGTGAGGCTTTCGTAATCTTGAACACTTTCTTTTTGGAATCGATGATGTAAAGCATAAAACCCTTATTAAATAAATGACACACATTAGTCACTTCATATTGACATCTTATGAACCGTCCACAGTAAAACCTAGGTCGCCTTATACACACACACACCTTAACACTAACAACAATACGAGAAACGATAGAAAAGGTAAATTCGTGCGAGCACCAGTAAAAAATTACTATAGCAAAAGAACCAATAAGTATTTGACCCCTACACTGTTCAATATTATCGACTGGCTGAGAACAGATAGTCGTGTAATTAGCAGGCGAGCACTGGGAAGTAAATTAAAAGAAGAACTTTTGAACGAAATAGTCGCAACATGTGACAATAATTTTATTAATATATTCTATTCAGCAAAATGGAATGGATCTTTGACAGTCGTTACTGATCGTCAGAAGCCCGAAAGTCTGACAACCAGTTTTACCAAGGGGTATCGTATTACCCAGTTACTGGGTTGTGGAGTTCAGATAGGCAGTCGCTCCATGTAAAATACTGGCATTCAGCTGCATCCGGTTAGACTGGAAGCCGACCCCAACATAGTTGGGAAAAGGCTAGGCAAATGAATGTTTCTATTAAGCAAAAATATTCTTAACGTCCTTATACTATTTGTACCTACTAATGCTTAATTAGATTAATTACCAAATGTTTTAAGACGAGCGCTAATCCTGCCGGTGCAAAATAAATGACTTATTTATTATTTTATTTATGTTTTTATGGATCACGAATGATCGGATGAACAAATTTTCATAATTATTGCTAAACTCATCTCCTGGGTTCACCAAGGTTCGAATAAATAGAGGAAGCTCAGCTGCAGAATACTGAAAGATGGCGTCTCAAATAAACTTTGTCGCATTGGTTGCGTTTTGTGGGCTTGTCATAAGCAATTTTGACGTTCAAAACGTGCTGATTCTCAGCCTAAGAACATAACATGAGTTTTTATTTTGGAGGAGCTCGTGGCTAAGTAATAACAGCCGCACGGGTCGATCCATCAAGTTAAGCTACGCTTGCTGGGATTGGTCTGTGGATGGGTGACCATTTCTACATACCGAGAATCCTCCGTGCCTTGAAAAGTACGTTAAGCCGTTGATTCCTGCTGTCATTCGTAGATCATTGACAGTCGTTACGAGTCGTCAGAAGCCCGAAAGTCTGACAACCAGCTTACCAAGGGGTATTGAATCGTAATACCCACGAACTGAGTTGTGGAGGTCAGATAGGCAGTCGCTCCCTGTAAAGTACTGGTATTTAGCTGCATCCGCTTAGACTGGAAGCCGACCCCAACATAGTTGGGAAAAGGCTAGGTAGATTGATTTGATGACTTTTTATTTTGGATTTGGCTTTTGTTGTAATCGCATCTTGGAATATATTTACTCGTTTTTTATAAACAATACTTTCTTACGTACAATACGTAGAACTAAGTTGATGAGCCGAACATCAAAACCCTGACATCAGACTCCTCCTTATCTCATCCCACGTAACTGTGAGCACAATTAGAGGCAGCCCCGTTTGCTCGACACGATGTGAAGTGTCAAAGTGTAGGACGGTACAAACGATTGTTTAAGGCGCTACAGACTAAACACTACACTTTAAAGATTAAACTTAAGTAGACATTTATTTATTCTAGGTTTTTCTCAACGTAAAGTTGCTGTATTTGATTTTTCAAGGCATGCCTAATTTATAACTAATCATTTAATTAGTAGATCATATCAGAAGTTTTACCTATAGTTATATTTACAATAATTGCATTCTTTGGTCCTTAAGACTAACTACTCATCTATTCAAAAACGATCGAATAGATATAATATATAACCAAACGAAAATACGCTACAAAAAAACCGGCCAAGTGCGTGTCGGACCAAGCACAATGAAGGGTTCCGTAGTTGGGATGAATTTATCCCAAAAACAAACTTAATTTTGTAGTTGATAAACATGTTCTCCCATACGGAATGTATGGGAAAACATGTTTTTGCAACTGCAAAGTTAAGATTGTCGATTATTACTCGATAACTAGTAAAGCTTACTTAGCTGTGATAGTTTTCCTTTTAATTTCGTTATATAAACTACTGCTGTGATTTTTTTCACACATCCAAAACCAACCATTTAGCTGGCAGGGGGGGGGGACACTTGACTCTAACAAAAATTAGCACGCTTAATATTTTGCAAACGGATCCCTGAATCCAAAAATGGTTTTCAGAAACTTGTTTTTGTAAGACCTTTCCAATGATACCCCACACTATGGGATAAAAAAATAAAAAATAAAACATCACCACTTTACGTGTATGGGAGGTACCCTAAAAAAAATGTTTTTCATAATTTTGTTTTACCACTTTGTCGTTGTAATTAATATGTATACCTACGTCAAATTACAGCTTTCTAGTACTAAGGGTCTCGGAGCTAGACCGCGGACAGACAGACAGACAGATAGACGGACATGACGAAACTATAAGGGTTCCTTGTTTACTACGGAACCCTAAAAAGCGCTGCTGCTGAGCATGAGGTCCTGGGTTCAATTCCCAGGTCAGGCAAAGTATTATTGTGTTTTTCCAACAGGAATTTCTCAGAAGCAGCCCGGAGTCTAGATTTGTGCCCGGTTGATGGCAATAGGCTCGCTCCCTATTACATGGGACTTAAAACATAACTGGCGAAATGTGGGTGTACTTCTGTCCAACTCTTACCTTACTTGCCTAACCTTTTACTTATCACCACAGTCTGACAAAATTGACGCAATATTAATATAATAATACGAATACGTGCTGCTAACGCGTCAAAACGCACGTAGTCCGAACGTATTACGTATCAAGATCACTATTAAGGATTACAAACACGAAGTTCACCGCAGAAAAGACCGTTCGTTCCGTCCGTTCTACCTATTTCTTCAACCCTTGCTACTTAGGACTGGCAACTGAAGGAACGAATTTTCTTACGTTTCCATTCCAGCATATAAAAATGAACTTTCTTTCTGGGTTTCAAAGTTCAAACTCAAATGTCGCAACATCGCATTTGTACGTGACGTACAAAGCGTCACTCGATCTCTTGGTTAATGTACGAAAGAATCTTAAAAATAAATCATCATCTGCCTAGCCTTTTCCCAACTATGTTGGGGTTGGCTTCCAGTCTAACCGGATGCAGCTAAATACCAGTATTTTACATGGAGCGACTGCCTATCTGACCTCCACAACCTAGTGACTAGGTAACACGATGCCCCTTGGTAAGACTGGTGGTCAGACTTTTTGGGCTTCTAACTACCCGTAACGACTGTCAAAGATCTACAAATGACAGCCGGGACCAACGGCTTAACGTGCTTTCCGAGGCACGGAGGGGACTTGGTATGTAAAGATGGTCACCCATCCACGGACCAACCGCGGCAAGCGTAGCTTAACCTGATCGATCGACCCGTGCAGCTGTTATTACTTAGCCACAAGCCCCTCAAAAATAAATCATATTTTTCCGATTTAGATTAGTTCTCATAAGTCTATGGTCTTGTCAAATAGCGAGATATTGGTTTGCCTAAGCTAATATTAAACTGTAAAATGTTTGGACGATTTGATATTTATTATCAATATAATTATATAATATAAATAACTAGCTGCTGTCCTTGGACCTTCATTCTTTTTCTATAATAAAAATCTAAGTTATTCCTTATAACATCAGCTATCTGCCAGTGAAAGTGAAATTTCGTCAAAATCGGTCCAGCCGTTTCGGAGATTAGCCGGAATAAAAAAGCAGACAATTTTTTTTTAATGTTTTTTTTAGGGTACTCAAAGGGTAAAACGTATTACTAAGACTCCGCTGTCCGTCCGTCTGTCTGTCTGTCACCAGACTGTATCTCATGAACCGTGATAGTTAGACGTTGAAATTTTCACAAATGATGTATTTCTGTTGCCGCTATAACAACAAATACAAAAAACAGATTAAAATAAATATTTAAGGGGGCTCCCATACAACAGACATGATTTTTTTTGCCGTTTTTATAGATAATGGTACGGAACCCTTGGTGCGCGAGTCCGACTCGCACTTGGCCGGTTTTTATTTATTAGCAACTGTATATGCATTTAGTAAAAAGCTGCTATTCCTATCCTATGCATTTAGTAAAAAGCTGTTATTTTTACATTACAAACAGACAGACAGACTTCAATATTATTTATTTGTATGAATCGAAGTATAGATTGATAGATAGATAGGTACATCGTTTATTCGGTGCACACAAAAGACAAAGCACAACATCCATACAAAAGCACGCAAACAGCTGCAATTTAAAAACGCATCCTAAACAAAGTCGATCGTCGAATCAAGCATCTGTAACCACCTTAAGTTTATCAACGTGCTCACTCGCGGCATTGACCCACATGCTAGTATCGATATTCGGTTACAACACTAGCAGTCGGTGACGAATAACGAATACACCTCTATAATTAACGTGTCATTTGTATATTTAAATTTTTACTCTGTGCCCTCGACATTATTGAAGCAGGTTTGAATCTTTTTGATTAGAATTTGAATTAAAGTTTAGGTCTTTTGTTTGGGAATAATGAGTGTCATTAGGGCAATTAGCGAAGTAACAGCTGACATTTTAATCAGACAATTAGCTATGCAATAATCAACTTTAGTGTTTAGGTGTAAGGTTGGAAATATGATGTCAGTTTTACTGTTTTGTTCATCGATAGAGGAAGATATCAATCGATTATTTGCTTTAGAGGAAATAGTATTAATAACATCGATTAATGCCATGGTTATAACTTAATTAATGAAATCATTAATGCCATGGTTATAACTTAATTAATGAAATCATTAGAAGCTAAATTAAGCATATGGGCATTTGAAATGTCAAAGTATTTTTTTTTTTTTATCGAAAATAATAATTGTTAGTTTTTTTAAGTTGGTGTGGCCTGTAAGAAAATTTGAGTTATACTTTACGGGGTGATGTAATCATCAAAGAAAACTACGAAAATAAAAACCGACCAAGTGCGAGTCGGCTTCGCACAGGAAGGGCTCCGTACCATCGTACAATACTTATGTTTGTATTTATTGCCATTAAAACACGTTTATTGTATGGGGGTCTTTTAATTTTTAACCGATTTCCAAAAAGGAGGAGGTTACATGTTCGTCGCGAATGTTTGTTTTTTTTTTATGTATGTCCACCGATTTCTCCGTCAATTGTGGACCGATTTTGAAAATTCTTTTTTTGTTTGAAAGGGTGTGCTCTCGAATTGGTCCCATATAAATTTTATTAACTTTGCTTGGATAGTTTTTGAGTTAGCTACAAAATACGTTTTTTTTTTCCACTTAGTATGTAGATGATATGATAAGTTTCTGTCACTGGTAGCAGGTAGTGGTATTCGAATGTGTGTGGGGTAGGTACCACAACTAAAAAGTGAAAAATAAAAACTTTTTACAAAAAAAACAACCGACCTCCAAAAAAACACTACAAAGTGAAAAATAACTTTAATTTCGGAAGTCGGTGGCAAAAAACGAAAATACAAAACCCAAGACACCGACTTCCGAAATTAAAGTTATTTTTCACTTTGTAGTGTTTTTTTGGAGGTCGGTTGTTTTTTTTTGTAAAAAGTTTTTTTAACTATGTTATTAAATTTTTACTATTTATTGTCATAGCGGCCATTACACACTTAGTGAAAATTTCAAGTGTCTACCTATTACGGTTCAAAAGATATAGCCCTGTGACAGACGGACGGACAGACAGCGGAGCCTTAGTAATAGGGTCCCGTTGGTACCCTTTTTTTTGGCTGGGAAATTATCAAATAACTTCTCCCGCTCTGGCTGGAGCGGGAGGGCGTGTCAGAGTCTTACTGACTAAAACCCACCCGTGTTCCTTCGGTTGCTCTGTTGCCGGGGGCCACGATGTCTCTATCGGTTTTCTTCGAACCCCCGGCAGGCATTGGCCCTAGCGGACCCCGTCAATTCTGCTGACATCTCTTTGAGGCGCGCGTGGAACACAACGCGCCGTCGACCCGGGCTTGGTCCTTATCGGACGGCGAGCTGCCCATTGCTCACCGTCCGCAAGCTACGCATTGCTCACCGTCCGCAACCCGTTGGTACCCTTTGGGTACGGTTCCTGTAAAGCTTTACCAACTAAAAGACGATTAGAAGTTATGCTTATTCATGATTTTTTACATCGCATAAAATATGACGTATAAATTGGTTAGCCGGAAATGAAAACATTCTTAAAACTATCTTGTACATCAGCATCAGTATTATTCTCAAGCCTTATAATGTGTAAATAATGATGTCATGACTATGATCTCATATAAAATTCGGTTAATGTCACAATTTTTTATAGGGCAAGCCCAGTACCTCATGAACCGAAGTCCAACGTCATTGGCATGTCATAGTTAAATACCGCAGGCGATATTACACGCAACAATTATGGAGTAAAAGGTTCAATCCGTACAGATATTTCGTCTTGAATCTTTCTGCAGATAGATAAAACATTTATTCAGTGCACACAAAAGACACACATAAACACAATTAAATGATAGCAAATTACATGAATATATATAAAAACAAGATGCCAATATACAAAAAACCGGCCAAGTGCATGTCGGACCACGCACAATGTAGGGTTCCGTAGTTGGAATGAATTTATCCCAAGAACAAACTTAACTTTGTAGTTGAGAAACATGTTCTCCGATACATTCTGTATGGGAGAACATGTTTTTGCAACCGCAAATCTAAGTTGGTCGATTATTACTCGTTAACTTGTAAAGCCTACTCAGCTGTGATAGTTTTCCTTTTAAATTCGTTATATAAGCTGCTGTTGTGAATTTTTTCACATATGTGAAACCAACCATTTAGCTGGCAGGGGGGGGGGACACTTGACTCTAACAAAAATTTTCACCTTAAAGCTTAATATTTCGCAAACGGATCTCTGAATTCAAAAATGGTTTTAACATACTCACAATGTTTTTGAAAGACCTTTCCAATGATACCACACATGGTGGGATAAAAAAATAAAAAAAATCATCATCACTTTACGTGTATGGGACCTCCCATACACGTAAAGTGATGATGTTTTTTTTACCCTAAAAAAAATGTTTTTCATAATTTTGTTTTACCACTTTGTCGGCATAATTAATATGTATACCTTTGCCAAATTACAGCTTTCTAGTACTAAGGGTCTCGGAGCTAGACCGCGGACAGACAGACAGACAGACAGATAGACAGACAGACAGACAGACAGACAGACAGACGGACATGACGAAACTATAAGGGTTCCTTGTTTACTACGGAACCCTAAAAACCGGCCAAGTGAGAGTCGGACTCGCGCACGAACGGTTCTGTACCAGTATCTATAAAAACGACAAAAAAATCACGTTTGTTGTATGGGAGCCCCCTTAAATATTTGTTTAATTGTGTTTTTTCGTATTTTTATAGCGGCAACAGAAATACATCATCTATGAAAATTTCAACTGTCTAACCATCACGGTTCATGAGATACAGCCTGGTGACAGAAGGACAGACAGACGGACGGACAGCGGAGTCTTAGTAATAGGGTCCCATTTTACCCTTTGGGTACGGAACCCTAAAAAGAAAAAACATACATATAGAAATGGAGTGACATTATGACATACTTCGAAATAATCAAATATACAAGGTCTGTGCGTCTCAAGGTTACACCAAATGGGAGTCCAACTCAGCATGTGTCAGGCAAATATACCTGACGCTGATATTCTGCTGGATCCCTGCAGTGACATACGGACGTCGAGCAGACAAACATAACATGCATAGAAACATAACTGTGTCTCACTTCTTCAACCCCTATTTACCCAATGTTATATATTTACCCAGTGCAGATCTCTTCAACTGCACGCCACTTTTCCCGGTTTTGGGTCTCCCACATTCAAGTTTTGGCAGTTTTGGGTTTCAAATGTGTCAAATAACCGTTTTCTTCTTCTAAAATCTTGAGTTCTAAATCCTTGATCAAAGTCAAACATTATGGTTGTTTTGAATTTGACCGTAATATTAGCAACTATGATGTCCTGAGTTTGGACCGTAATGACGAAAAATATAACTAAACACTGAAAGCAAAATTAATAATGGCCTTTGCAGTGTTTTTTTTTTATAATTGTAAATACATAACATCACGCCTTGTTTCCCCGAAGGGTTGGGCAGAGGTGTTCCTGTAGCAGCCACCCACGTTTCGCCAGTTATGTTTAAGTTCCATGTAATAGGGGGCGAGCCTATTGCCATCAACCGGGCACAAATCCAGACTCCGGGCTGCTACTGAGAAATTTCAGATAGAAAAATCCAATAACACTTTGCCCTACCCGGGAATCGAACCCAGGACCTCATGCTCAGCAGTAGCGCTTGCGACCACTAGACCAACGAGGCAGTCAGTAATTGTAAATACTTTGAAGTAAAAGCATTGGAAGGTCACAAAAATGTAATTTTTGTATGTTTTAAATTGAGATTGACTTTGGTTAGTCTTTTTATTGGTTTTCTGTTAATTCTCTACTGTGTCATCGATCTCTTACGCTGGGTTAAACCCATTCAAAAAGAACTGTGACGTGTCCATCAGGAGACTGGACGTACGAACTTGAATCAAATATCAACCTTACCATGCAAACCTAAAGTTCATATTCGCATATTTTTATGAAGAGGAACACTTCGACCTTGGGTAATCCTTTGTAAATAGACACTTTAGGTACAGTCATAGTTTAATTATGATGATAATTGAGAAGGCATCTCGTAATTGGTCAGTAACTATACACTTTGAATGATTATTTATAGATTTCTACCGTTTGATCACGTCTACCAATTTAAAATGTATTGGAAAGTAAGAGTAGAACCAATTTGCAGCAGTAAACTGTTTTTTTAATAAAGAAACCAGTACTATTGGAGTCTCAATGACTATAATTGCTTCATGTATGGCACGATTCATTAAAAAAAATTGATTCATTAGAACATTTCGTCAAAATTGAATTTAATAAAACTACGGGTCATCGTCATCATGTAGGTAGAGGCATTGCAAACAGAAAATGTTTTACCGTTTATAGAAAACCCTTCGGATAATTCCTTATTTTAGTCCTTGGCTGTAGAACTGATGTACTATCGTCCCCTTTCCCAGATAAATGGGTATCGGGGATGTGATCATCACACTCTGACTTATTAATTGTAAAATTTTAGAAAAATCAACTACTTTTACAATGTTTGTAAATATGTGAACACCATGTATCTATCACATAATTATTTTTATCTGTCGTTGCTTCATTTTTAATTCTTTTTACCTATTCAATCTGCCTAGCCTTTTCCCAACTATGTTGGGGTCGGCTTCCACTCTAACCGGATGCAGCTGAATACCAGTATTTTACATGGAGCGACTGCCTATCTGAACTCCACAACCCAGTAACTGGGTAATACGATACCCCTTGGTAAGACTGGTTGTCAGACTTTCGGGCTTCTGATGACCCGTAACGAATGTCAAAGATCCACGAATGACAGCCGGGACCAACGGCTTAACGTGCTTTCCGAGGCACGGAGGAGTCTCGATATGTAAAGATGGTCACCCATCCACGGACCAACCGCGGCAAGCGTAGCTTAACCTGGTGGATCGCCCCGTGCGGCTGTTATTACTTAGCCACGAGCTCCTCTTTTACTCTTTTTACCTATAGTAATTTTATTCTAGGTGCATCGTCTTCACATATAATTATTTAACTAATGTACCTATACAAAATATTGTAAAACATTTTAAAAGAGTAACGATGGAGTTTCGTGCTCATTCTCCATAGGAAAACTACCTTTTGAAAGGGGCCACTAGAATCATTTTTTTTTTCTTTTTGTTTATTTTGACGTTCAAAGTGCCTTATATTTGAAATAAATTATTTGACTTTGACTGATCATTTCAACCAAAAGACAACCACTGCTGTACATAGGCCACCCCCAAGCATCGCCACTTCGACCGGTTCTGTGCTTACCGCATCCAGCAGATTCCTGCTGGATGCTGGAGTGACGACCGCGTACCGGAAGATATCGCGTTGGAAAGCCTCCCACAAGGTGGACCGATGACCTTGTGAAGGTATCCGGGATATCTACACCACAATAAAAAACCCCCTGATCCATTAAGTAGGAGCATGAGGTCCTCGAAATGAGTAGTTACACTATTTTGTGCCTTCATTTTATGACATCATGATACATTTTTTATTATTTCCTTAAGGTCTCCGGATTCTATGAAAATCCAGTATTGGGGAACTACCGCGGATATCCGAAAAAGTTCGATAAAAAGTGAAGTAATATGGTCAAGGAGGTAATATTGGTGTAACCGGTTTGTCATACGGTTTTTTTGACATCACTTTAACGTCAAGTTTTTGTCAAACACTTCTGTGATTCAAGTGTGTATTTTATTAATAGTAACTTACGAAATATTTTTCTACATATATTATGTTAAAGTGTTTAAAGATTAATTTCATTCAAAATCTTTAGAAACTCATTAATAAAAATCGTACTTAGAAAAGTGTTTATTACTGCGACGACTGTGCATTACTGCTGACATTTTGTGCAGCTTTCAAACTCAAACTCAACGCATTTATTTCAATTTAATCATTTACTGGCACTTCAACTTCGGCAAGGAGTCAGTCAGTCAGAAATATGAAGCTAGTTGCCCATTCCAAAGCGTAGTAAGGCTGCCGGCTGTAAGCATTCTGAAAGTGGGCAACGTTGCAAATAGCTGTCAAATATTTTGCTGTTTTGATTTATTTGGCAATATTACTGTATGGAAATATGAAATATCGCTAATTAGTAAACTAAAACAAAATATTGATTATGAAATTCAACAATTAATATCGTAACAGAAAATATTTTAGTATTAGATGTAAAAAAATATTTGGAAACTTTTCAAATGAACTTTTTACACCTAAAACGGTTACAACATCGAATTCAATGTTATAATTGCAACTCATTATTAATATTTGAAGTCATAAGTGTTATTGGGTTTTTCTATCTGGAATTTCTCAGTAGCAGCCCGGAGTCTGGATTTGTGCCCGGTTGATGGCAATAGGCTCGCCCCTATTGCATGGGACTTAAACATAACTGGCGAAATGTGGATGTACCTGCTACAGGGTGGCCTCTGCACAACCCTTCGGGGAAACAAGACGTGATGTTATGTGTTATATTGCCAAACTAATCAAAATAGGTACATATTTGACAGCTATTTGCGACTTTGCCAACTTACGCTCTTAAGTTACTAATATATTATAATTTTCTTCAACAAAACTTTAAATTATTATGTTTCACTTAATTGTCATTCAAGAATACAACTCTATTCATCAAAATACCGTTCCAAATCATATCACAGAGCCATCCTAATTCTAATCAAATCAACCATTTAATTCACATTCAGATAGGGTTGCACCGACTGGCAATTGAATTCGAATTAATGAAATTGAGACCGCCGTTACTACTCGATACCTAATTAGTGACGTAATAATCGATAAGCGAGATGTAACGCGGTTTCGAAATGTCGATATAGGCTGATGAGGAATTGAAAAGATGACAAGTTGATTTGGTGTTCGATTTGAGAAGCTGTTTGAGACTTGAATGTCAATGATGTTGTTTGTAATCCACACATAATTATAAACCAGCTTTACACGCAGGTCTGCTTCAGTAATTCATTATTTTTTCGAGATGAATACGGAATCGAGACTTATGCGGGTGAAACCTAGGAGCGTAGCTAATATAAACAAAATATGTAGTTCGTTAAAAAATGGATAGTGACGTGCTTTTATTGGAGTAATCCTTCTATTCATTTCGGAAAGACACCTTATTTGTGACACCTCCAAGAGAACTCGAAATATAATGCCCGTTTTCACATATACTCCATAGGTTTAGGTATTTAAATATAGGTAAATAAATCATAAAAATGTTTTTTATAGATGACACTTTCTTGTTTAAAAACACGATAAAACCAAATTAAATTTATTTTAGATTTTTACAATACTTTCCTCTTTTATTAATATAATTATGTTAAACTCTATTATTTATTCTTAAACTACTCTTCGCAGATGTAACTGCTTGAGCACAATTTTTTTGTTAGATTTATATTAATAATATAATATTTTGTAATCTGTCTTTTGTAAAGAACCCAAACTCTAAACGTCAACGAATTGTAACGTTGCTAAATTGAAGAGTGCAACTGTGACGTAGCATGACAACTGAAGTGACAGGTATTACGTTTAGTTGGTTACTTGACAGCTGTCACGTGTTTTTTTTTTGTTTACCTTTATTTATCCTTTCAACTGACATTAACGAGACACAATAGAATTTTAATTGTTATCCACCTCAATGAGGCATCGTGACAGATGATGAGTTAACTACCTAAACCTTTGGCGCTTTAGTAGTAGTGGAAACGGCCATTAGCTAACCATAGACTAGGTATAGCTTACCTAAAGCACTTGTGTAATACGCAAATGATAATGACTATTCAGTTTGCATGAGGAAGCAGTTAAATTCTTAGTGATAAAAGTGAACGTTAATTTTGCCAATGAATGTTTGAACTACCCAATAAATAAGTATATGTGATCGTAAACCTCTTTACATAATATTCGCTAAAATTATAGAGATTTATTTATCTTATGTAATTTGGCAGTAAGATTTATAACTGTGAACCATCTTCACACAATTAAACTGCAAGTAAATGGTAAATAAATTTACTGGAAATGAAAGAACAAATGAAAGAAAATTAAAATTATTTAAAAAACAAAAAAAAACTATAGATAATAATGCTTATTTTTCTCTTTTCAGTTATGTATTTGTGCAGACAGGTTTTTGTTTTTTTTAAAAATTTTCTTTATTTCAAGCTTTTTAGTTATATTAATATATATTTGGAATTGACTAATTACTAACTTTTATTTGATTCCAATATTATTGCAATTTATTAAAAAAAAACTTTTCCTCCTTTTTTTGTATTTGCAGATGCAATATATAAATATTAAATAGCCTATGTCACTCCCACAATTAAGAAGAAATTAACGACACCTCATATGTTAAAATCCATCAAGCCGTTTAGGCTACAGAGCGTGCCAAAGAAATAGACATACAAACTCTCGAAAAATATCCTCCTTCTGAGGCAGTCGGGTAAAAAGAAAGAAAATATGTTTATTTGCGGTAAACATGACGCAAAAAAAGAACAAAAACACGAAAATAACAAATTGGGGGAAAATATGCGTCACATCCACGCAAAACGGCCATCGCTCAGCATAATGCTGCGACCCCATGCAAGACAGAGACTAGTTTCGACTAGTTTAGACTAGTTTTCAGCGACAGCTGCCGTTGACCTGATGACGTCAACCTGCACGGGGTATATAGTGATATAACAAAATAAAAAATAAAATAAATACAATACTTAGTTCTAAATGTTAATACATCTAAGTATTTACGTTAATTACTAAAACAAATTATTTCCATAACATAAACACCATTTTGTATACAAATATACCTACATACATTTCATGAGCTATCAGAAAAGTCTCAATTTAACATCCAGAGCGGAGTAGAATGCTCACAATTTTTCAATGCCTCACAGTTTTTGGTTGAGAGGTGATTTCCAAAAAAACTTAAAAAGTTAGATAAATCGAAAACAATGGAAATTGTTGCAAATTAACTCTAGTATACCGCTTTTAAACATAACTGGCGAAATGTGGGTGTATCTACTACAGGTACACCTCTGCCCAACCCTTCGGGGAAACAAGACGTGATGTTATGTTATGTTATGTTATACCACTTTTCAAGGAATGCACCCAATGACCAATTACCCTGTATAATATTTGGAAAAATATAATTATATCCAAATTTGGCCCCAACATAGAATTGGAGTAGGTACAAGTATTTCAGAAGGTACCATCACAATTCACAAGTTATGTCCCTGTTATGGTACTATGTGGGTACTGGACTATGTCAGTACATTGACCCGTTAGTCGTAATTTACCTTTTTTAGTCAATGTGACATCACGGTGTGTCCTTAAATCGTGCATTTTAATACAATTTTACATACTTATGTTGTGGAATCGTACCTAGTAGAGACGTGACAATTACCTTCAAAATAAAATAACAATAATATAATATTGTCTAGATAATATATTATGTTAATAAATTAAGATCTGGAAATAATATGCTTGTCTAATTCTAAAATACGAAATAAAAAAAGAACAAGAAAGTAAAAAAAACTCCGACGAACTGAGAACCTCCTCCTGTTTTTGAAGTCGGTTAATAAACGAAAGAATTTTGGAGCGTTTAATTGAATTCGTGATAAAATCATTAATTACAATTAAATTTTCATAATATTAATTTTAATTTAGAGCAGTGGTGGCCCAGTGGTAACAGCCGTGACTTACGAGTTGTAGGTCGTAGGTTCTAACCCAGACAGGCGCTTTACTTTGTGTACATTATTTCATCATCACTGCTCTCAAAACGGTGAAGAAAAACATCGTGAGGAAACCGGCATGTCCTAGAACCGAAAATTCGAAGACATGTGACATCCACCAACCCGCACTGGACCCGCGTGGTGGATTACGGCCCACTCCCTCTCACAGAGAGGAGGCCTGTGTCCCAGGGAACAATTTATAGGCTGATGATGATGATGATGATCAATATTAATTTATAAATATTAAAAACTGTTCTAAGGAAAGCTTTGAGTAACCAAAAAATTTTACATATAAGTTGTTGAACTGCCAAAAATAGCACAAATCAAATGATGGTGCTCAATTTTGTCCAAAATTAAGCTCACTGTCGGTGTCTAGAACATTATATTTTGCATTTCCATTAGGCACCTAGATTTGTTTTAGGAGCCAAACTAACATTAGCATTGCAATGTGATTAGTAATATCGAATAGCAGTAGGAATATTCATAACGCGAATATTTGCACAACACTATTTAATGCATACCTATTTGGTAGACTCGCAAATAATGGAACAGCAAATAAACGGGTTGCCATAGAAGCAAGATGTTTTTCCTTTTAAAATCAGTAACAAACAAGTAAAGACTTGGATTTAACCTACAGCACGCGTAGTATGACAATCATAGAAACGGATTTTCTACGGGTTTTGTCGACGAAATAATAGACAAAATAATAGATTGTGATATTTTTATTTGTTATTTTGTCTATTCTTCCGTCGAAAAACCCGTTTCTATTGTGGTCATGCTTACGCGTGCAGGACACGCTAAGTAAACGTAAATTCGTATAATTTTTAACCACCGTCAAAAAAGGAGGAGGTTCTATGTTTGTCTGTTTATAAAAAAATAATTTTCATTGATTTCTTCTGCGCTGATCTACGTAATCAATTTTTCATTTGGTAGAAGAAGCTCAAGCGGTGATCCTATGTAAATATTTTTAACTTTGCATTGGTAGCCCTTGAGTAAACTTTAATAGTTATTTTGTTCCACTTTGTGTATGTTGATGATGTTATTAACCTTCCTGTCAATGTTGTTTACATTAACTGCTATAGGTACGAGTTTGTATGGAGTAGATACAATAACAAAAATAAATAAAAAAAAGTGTGGCACTCGGGGACTGCCGCGGTAAAGCTATTGCATAGCATTTGTAACCTCCATGACAACATCACATTGTCATGGGAACCGTCATTACATGGTAGGCGGAGTGAGGGGTGTTAGGTTTTATTTTCGTTACGTTACGGAATTTCTTGATTCGGTCGCTGCGCTCAAAGCCCGCGATAAAAGCTATGCAATAGCTTAATAAAAATATTTTTCTACTTTTTCTTTTACTTATCTCTAGATAAGTAGAATGAAGGGCGATATTATGTAAAATTCAAATTCAAAATTCAAATTAATTTATTCGTGTGATTTTTGGTACATTTTTACATGAGATCTTAATAATTCAAATTCGCTCCTCAAAAATGTACCTTAAAGGTGTACACACTTTCACATAATAATTAGTTATTTATAATAAAGATAATCAAAATATTAAAATAAAATAATTACAACGAAACACAAAATAACTTAAGACAGAAAAACAAGCAGACTCCCTGCGAATCTTCTTCAACGTCTCCATGATTAATTCGTCTACGATTTACTCTTTATTTGAGACTTGTGATGTACATGATAATTATTCAGATTTGTTACAGTTGTAATAACAATTATGTCATCATCATCATCAGCCTATAATGTTCCCACTGCTGGGACACAGGCCTTCTCTCTGTGAGAGGGAGTGGGCCGTAATCCACCACGCGGGCCCAGTGCGGGTTGGTAGATGTCACATGTCTTCGAATTTTCGGTTCTAGGACATGCCGGTTTCCTCACGATGTTTTCCTTCATCGTTTTGAGAGCAGTGGTGATGAAATAATTTACACAAAGTAAAGAGCCTGTCTGGGGTCGAACCTACGACCTAACTCGTAACTCGCGGCCGTTACCACTGGGCCACCATTGCTTGCTTGTGAATGTGCTCAATTATGTAATAGTGTTTAATTAAAAAAGGTTTTCATTAATTTATTTATCTTTTGTATAGATTCTTTACTATTTTGTGAATATGAGAACGCTGTAGGCTTAGTGGACTGTAGATCTGTTGACCATTTTCTATTTTTTTGTTAAGTACCTGGTACTTGTTGAAAGACCTACACTGTCCTCCCATACCTAGTAACACTGTTATTTGAAAGTATTGTAAAAGCCAATTATTTTTAAAAGAGTAACCGTGGCGTTACTTGCCGGCTCTTCTCCATAGGAAACGACCAATTGGAACCGTGCACCTAGCTTCTGACGTTTCATAAGTGCCCATGTAGGTTTGTTTTTTTATTATTAATCTCGAAACCGATGGTACAGGTCCCCTCGAAACCAAGGGGCTTGTGGCTAATTAATAACAGCTGCACGGGTTGATCGATCAGGTTAAGCTACGCTTGCCGCGGTTGGTCCGTGGATGGGTGACCATCTTTACATACCAAGTCCCCTCCGTACCTCGGAAAGCACGTTAAGCCGTTGGTCCCGGCTGTCATTTGTAGATCTTTGACAGTCGTTACGGGTAGTTAGAAGCCCAAAAAGTCTGACAACCAGTCTTACCAAGGGGTATCGTGTTACCTAGTCACTAGGTTGTGGAGGTCAGATAGGCAGTCGCTCCATGTAAAATACTGGTATTCAGCTGCATCCGGTTAGACTGGAAGCCGACCCCAACATAGTTGGGAAAAGGCTAGGCAGATGATGAATCTCGAAACCGATGGTCGCCTACAGATTGCTATTAAATAAATATTAGGTACGATATCTCGTAAAGTTCGAGGCTTTCCACGAAACCTTTTAATAAAAGGGGAGTACTTTTAAATAAACTTTACAAGATGTTAATAACCGATAAGCCTCTTAATATTAGCCCTTTCTTAAAGAACCGCGATCGAATCACCAAGGAGGCGTTGCTTTGATTCGCTGCGCGTACGCACATAAATCACAATATCAATTAGAACTTTCTTTAGAAAGAATAATCAGAGGCTGGTATACATTTTAATGTTGTTTATAATGTTTTAGTTGTCTGGGATCAGTGTTGCAGTAGATGGTAATTCTGTTTCCACTTGAATAAATAACTGTCGCTCAAATCTAATCATTTATTTCAAATATGCCCATATATGGCACTTTTGAACGTCAAAATTCTAGTCGCCCCTTCCAAAAGTCCATAACTCTATATTTAATTTTAATCCCATGAGCTGTTAAACTTAGATGCTTTTCTCATTTTCTGTATCTAACATCTCCTTATTACACATGCTGGTTTATTTTTTTAAAATAAAATCTTACAATTTTACGAATAATTCTCGTTAATTCAAAATATCTGGCAAACAATTTTAAAAACCGCACGTATCCTGAACTCACACGCACTTTATATGAGAACCGTTCGAAATTGGAATACATTCGAGGTACATCGACATTCGGGTGATGTATGACCGCGGCGGGAGCGCATTTAAAAACCTATTACTTTTAACACGATTCGCAAATGAATCCTCAATTTGTTTAAAAAAAGAACGCGGAATCGATTAAATAATTTGAATTTGGGATTTACATCATTAGCTTATGCTCCCTGCAGAATTTCGGCAAGAGCTATCCCTACTACGACAATAGATATATAGATATCGTGACAAAAAAAAATGACAGTCAGCTAGGATGATTGTGGGGTGAACTGCCCAAGGACTGCCAGACGTTCTTAGGTATTGAATAGTGCCATAAATCTCTTATTACAACTTCTGTGTGATGCATAGTAACGCATGACAAAATCTTGTCTGTCATCGCATATGACCAACAAAAAGACAACGGTTTCTATCTTGTCAAACAAGTCGTGTTCTTCT
This sequence comes from Agrochola lychnidis, assembly GCA_963680765.1. Lineage (NCBI taxonomy): Eukaryota > Metazoa > Arthropoda > Insecta > Lepidoptera > Noctuidae > Agrochola > Agrochola lychnidis. Next base: position 22,058,068 of record OY796849.1, read on the forward strand.
GCCTAGCGTTTTCCCAACTACGTTGGAGTCTGCTTCTAGTGTAACTGGATGCAGCTGAATACTAGTAATTTACATGGAGCGACTGCCTATCTAACTTCCACAACCCAGTAACTGGGTAATACGATACCCTTAGTAAGACTGTTTGTCAGACTTTCGGGCTTCTGATGACCCGTAACGACTATCAAAGATCCACGAATGACAGCCGGGACCAACGACTTAACGTGCTTTCCGAGGCACGGAGGAGTCTCGGTATGTAAAGATGGTCACCTATCCACGTTACCACCCCGGCAAGCGTAGCTTATCCTGATGGATCGTCCCGTGCGGCTGTTAGTACTTAGCCACGAGCTCCTCCACTACATAAAACATCTCTAGGTGCAAGATCAAAATAAAATTTCAATAATAACATTTTCCTTGAGATAAATAATTATTATAATTTAGTACCTATCCTGGTTACCTTCACTTCATCGTAAAGTCCGTAATGTAACGTAGTATTAATATGCCAAAAACATTATTTGATCGCAAATAAAAATCGCACCAGCTCCATCGATCGCGATGAAGCAATATTTCGTTATTAAAGATATTCCTTTTATATTGTGTTCACATAACAAATTGTAGCGTTCAATTTTGTTACGTTTCTGCTCTTTAGCAATTATTTTTATTGATGTTTTCCTGTTATATAATAACATCTTAATAAATTGACAAAAAAAAAGATTAATTAGTCATTTTTATTGTAATTTACACAGATAAATGGGAACCACATTATAAATATCTATTAATCTTACTCAATGCAAAACAAATTCACTGACAGACAACGTACTGCCTAAGTCGCTGGGTCCCGAGGTATGCAATTTTGCACACTTTTGTGCAAAATTGCACGTTTTTGTATGAGGCGTTTAACGAAATTGGACTAAGGAAGGATTGTTAAAAATTCCTCTCCAAACAGGGTTAAATAGGCTAAGTTTGTATGGAAGTTCGTCACTTTTCAACCTAGCCTATCGCAGTCCACTGCTGGATACAGGCCTCTCTCAGGCTGCGCCATAACACCTTGTATTCCACCTTCCGCATCCAGTCTGTCCTAGCCACCTTCTTAAGGTCGTCGGTCCATCTAGCTGGGGGGCGTCCCACACTACGCTTGCCGATACGCGGTCTCCACTCCAGGACTCGTCTGCTCCACCGGCCATCGGTCCGTCGCCAAACATGGCCAGCCCACTGCCACTTCAGTTTGCTTACACTGCAAGCTATGTTAGTAACTCCGGTTCTTTTCCGGATATTTTCATTACTGATTTCATCTTTCAAAGAGATTCCGAGCATAGCCCGCTCCATAGCGCGCTGAGCGACCTTGAATTTGTGGACCAGCCTGATTGTCAGACGTCACCTTTGCTGCTGGGAAATCCCAACGGGCACACGATTTGTAGAATATAATTGACAAAAGTAATTTAAAAAAAAAACTGGCACTCCGGGAGCGCCGACAGAAGTGAAAACTTGAAATAAAAAAAATGCTTCCAAAACCTTTAAAATAAAAATACTTGCATAGAACATTGATCCGTAACATAATATAAATAAAGAGCACAATCGCGTTTACAAAAATGAGGTGTCGGTAACGGTGTCGCGAGTTCAATTGTATTTTCCCATCTCAAAAATGCCCAACGCGCCTAAAGAAGTTTTCACTTAAAAAATATGGAAGAATTCATTGGAGCTATTGGTTAGTTCCAATGAATTCTTCCATATTTTTTAGAAGAAAATAAATACTTATTATTTTCTCCGTGAAAATAAACAAAAACAAAAAGTGTGGGTGTTCCGATCATTGAAATGCTTTCAAGAAAGCGTTGCTTCGGGCGATAAACTGACAATCTCGCGGGATTTAAATCAGTACGAGCAAATACTTCGCGAGCCGAAGCCGACTGCCGATACTTCCGCAAATCATCTGTCTTCCTCTCAGAGCTGATTGGGTAGGGTTGATGCAGATTTAAACTGGGTTATTTAAATAGAAAAATGTGGAAATGGATCGCTCTAAATATCAATGTCCTTCATTAAATAAACATAATTATTGATGTAGGTACTGAAAATTTTAATAAAAAAACTTTTTACAAAAAAAAAACAACAGACTTCCTAAAAACACTATAAAGTGAAAAATAACTTTAATTTCGGAAGTCGGTGTCTTTGGTTTTGAATTTTTGTTTTTGTCACCGACTTCCGAAATTAAAGTTATTTTTCACTTTGTAGTGTTTTTAGGAAGTCAGTTGTTTTTTTTTTTTGTAATAAGTTTTTATTTTTCACTTTTTAGTTGTGGTACCTACCCCACACAAATTCGAAAAACACTACCTGCTATGTAAATAACAGTGACAGGAACTTATCATATCATCCACATACTAAGTGGGAAAAAAAGTACGTATTATTGAAGCTAACTCAAAAACTATCAAAGCGAAGTTAATAAAATTTATATGAGACCACCTCAAAAGCATACTCTATCAAACAAAAAAAGAATTTTCAAAATCGGTCAACAATTGACGGATAAATCGGTGGACATACAGAAAAAAAAAAACATACGCGATGAACATATAACCTCCTCCTTTTTGGAAGTAGGTTAAAAAGACCGATCCATCAGATGAATCCCAAAGAATTCTTAAGTTAAATTAGACTGACTAGACTGTTGAAAACTATTGACTGTTGTTGTTGTGTGACTGTTGTATTAGTTTCAACGGAGAAGAAAAAAAAACGCAACAGCATAATACCAGCCGAAGAGATAGAATATTGCCGTACAACCCGAAAGTGAAAACGATTTCGAATATTTGATCAGGAGAGCAGGGAGAGCACTAATGGCTCAGTGGTAACGGCCGCAACTTACGTAGGTCGTAGGTTCGAACCCAGAAAGGCGCTTTAATTTGTGTAAATTATTTTCATCATCACTGCTCTCAAAACGGTGAAGGAAAACATTATGAGGAAACCGGTATTTATTTTATTTATTTATGCTCCCACTGGAACGCCATACAGCAATTATACCAACGCGGTGCAAATTTGCGCCTCGTCATGTGCCGCTTTCCATCCATCCTGTGCGCGGTGGACATCGAACGGGCAGCGATGGATCACGCACGCTCACGCTAAGATACTTCTCCAAAGTTCCATAATTCCATCCATATTGCGCACATTCTTTGCGATTTTTTTGGCATGTCCTAGAACCGAAAAATTTGAAGACATATACTTACATCTAACAACCCGCACTGGGCCCGCATTCTAGATAACGGCCCATTCCCTCTCACCGAGTGGGAACATCATCATCATCATCATCATCAGCCTATAGCAGTCCACTGCTGGACATAGGCCTCTCCAATTGCACGCCATTCAGCTCGATTCTCGGCAACTCTCATCCAGCTGCTACCAGCCACCCTTCGAAGATCGTCACTCCACCTAGCCTGAGGACGTCCTACCTTACGTTTGCCAATTCGCGGTCTCCACTCAAGAACACGTGTACCCCAACGATCATCGGTTCTACGGCTGATATGGCCGGCCCACTGCCACTTCAGCTTGCTAATGCAGCTTGCTTAATTAGTGGGAACGTTATAGGCTAATTATGCATTATGCATATGGTCACATAAAAATTATGTATCTAATAGATGACGATAAAATGACAATTTTCAATGCCTGAATGGACTAATATAATTTTGCATTTGAGTTGGCCAACCCTACGCTATTCACAAGTAAAAATCAATTTCATTACCATTTCCTCATAACGATACCAACCCTGAATTTCGTAACACTGCAAAACAAATTGCGTACAAGTTCTTAGAACCTCAAATATCAGCCGAAAGAAAGTACAGTCATAGTAATTAATTATTATCATAATATTTATCATAAATAAATATTTATTGATGACGTGTTTGAATTTATTGACTCTTAATACAGTATTTTTTTAGCATAATGAAGATATTTAAAATGCGTTGTAAATCAAATATTTCTTGCCCGAGGTAATTTGAATATTTATTTAGGACTCCAAGTGTTGCCAGATATTGATTAGGAAGTATTTTTAGATAGCAATTTCGAACTGTTGATTAAGTTTCAATTTTTTAAAGGTAGCTGATCGATTTACTATCAGCGTTGCAATGTCAACAGTCATCTTTTTTTTATCCCCTTTCCCGCCACATCAACTTTCACACAATTTCTTTGTATACTTCAATTAATTCACATTCCAATTTACAAAGGATTCATAATATATTAAGAAAATAATAATACGTAATTTTCTCGAAAATTGCAAATGACAATACGATAATTCACCATCTGACGCAATTACATCAACAAAATTCTGTGAAAATGCCGACTTCGGGCAAATGCAAGTAAAAAAGGACGTTGATTTTCTTTACACACATATTAGGCAAGCAAATACAGGGAATTTTATTGTATGCCTAACGGTTTATTGTTCAAAACTTATTGTACGTAAGACAAATAAGAAATTTTTGGCTCTGTAACGTAGGAGGTAGAATTTTTGGGATGAATCTTGACAATCTTAACAATGCTGTTAATACAACCTTTATTTTCTTAAAGCTAAGGTTGATGTTTGATGATATTGGAGATAAGAGTAATGTGGTAAAGAAGTTTATTTGTTTATTTATAAGGAAATGTAGTATTCGGTTACAGGCGCGGTATTTTGTGAGTCTTCGTGATATTATTTCGCTGGTTACCGTTATTGAAGGTTGGCAAGTTACGGGAGTTACTGGCTATATATAGAATGTTAAATATAAACCAACGTTTAATGATGCTACTGAGATTCGATCGTTTAAATTAATGTAGTAAGAAGAAGAATAAAAGATAAAGGAAGATGAATAGGTGGCTATCTGGTGGTCTACACTTTCTTATGATGGCCACACGATAGAAGTGCAAACTTACGGCCGGAGCCGAGTATACGCGATTCAAATTCAAATTGAAAAGTCAGTTTTTCAAAGTAGGCTAAAAATCAGCACTTTTCGAACGTCAAAATTACATAAGACAGTCCCCCAAAAACGCCCACCCTTCACCACTTCCTAGTGCTTTAGCTGGGAAAAAGAAGTTGCGCAACAAACTCCCCAGCAGCACAGCTGTCTGTTCAGTTAGAAATACTTGCGCCGACTATACGCGATTCAGCGTCACCCACCGACTGGAACCGAGTATACCCGATTCAGCGCTGAATATACGCAATTCAGCATGACTGACCAACTGGGGCAGTGTCAGGAATAGTTCAGTTTCGTTCATTGTTCAAAAAGAGCGCAAAGTGCGCTTAAAAAGTTTTCACTTCAAAACGAGAACCGTAATTGTTTTTTCTTTCTTTCAGTGCATTTCAATGTTCTCTCACCTTATATTCTAGCTTACTATTATCAGATATAATAATTTTAGCATTGCTATTAACAGTTTTAGCTTCAACAACATTACCATTACGATTCTAGTGTTGACTTGACCAATCACAATATGTACATATTGCGTTAAGGGACACTTGGTTCAATTCACTGGCGCCTATGTTTACTTCTTGCGCCAGCAAGGTGTGATTTGTATGTTAATTACAAAACGCTACATAGTAGGAAAATGTTGGATTCAACTTAGTTGTAGGTTTCAAACAAACGGCGGCAACTCGTTATGCTATGCACGCTTGGCATCCAACCAAATGTTTCATGTCTTAAACATGTTCACGTATTATTTACATCCCATCCAAATTCTTGCACAACATTGGCCCATTGACTACCTAGCTCTTCTATTTTATCATCAAATACACTGGAATACTACTGGAATGCTACTTATTCCAGCAAATTATCTTCCAACAACTTTAATTTCTATAAAAATTGCCACTTTATCAATACTTTGATTATCAGTTACATCACTGACTAGCACTTTATCAGCAACTTCTTTCATCTTATATTCCCAAACACAAGACAATTCCGTAAAATCCAAAAAAATATTGTCTATGTCATAAAAAGAAACTCCGTGCGTTTCAGCTATCTATGTCCAAGTTCGTGCTGGGCTTTGATGACTCAGGACTTTTCTTTTTAAGTGTTGTTCTTCTTTTAGTGTGCTACTTATTCTTGTTATTGGGTTTTTCCATTAGGAATTTCTTATTAACCCGGAGTTTGGAAGTTGGCGGTGTGATACCCCCGTGCCTCGTAAAGCACATTAAGCCGTTGGTCCTGCGCCTGATCTCTCTCCGGTCGTGTCGGATTGCCATCCCATTGGACTATGAGAGTGAGGGAAGAGAGAGTGCACTTGTGTCGATCAATAATATCTCCCGCGCCGAAGGCTAGTCTTCGTTGAGATTGGCCGCCATGGCCGAAATACGATCTGGAGGACCATATTATTCTAGGATGCCAAATAAATTCCTTTTCTTTTACCTTACTAGATCATCGTTCTTCATACTCCACAACTATTCGTTTACCTCTTTACATACCATAACAACATAATTAGCATAAATAATGTACTCACTGCTGGGACACAGGCCTCCTCTCGGTGAGAGGTAGTGGGCTGTAATCCACCACGCAGGCCCAGTGCGGGTTGGCAGATGTCACATGTCTTCGAATTTTTGGTTCTAGGACATGCCGGTTTCCTCATGATTTTTTTCTTCACCGTTTTAAGAGCAGTGGTGATGAAATAATTTACACAAAGTAAAGCGCCTGTCTTGGACCGTAAGTCACAGCCGTTACCACGGCTCAGCTGTTTTTCTCCTTAAATCATCTCTAAATTCCTCTTTTTTGTCTTCTTCCGCATCTGAACCACTCATATCAAATATACGTTCGATATTATCTGCTCATTAAACCATATTATCTCAAAACGGGTCATACAAAGATTTATATATTTATCCTTTAAGTACCGTAACTCCGTAAGTTGGTCAAAGAGTAACTGTGCCATACCACCCGGGGATCGCGATGTACGATCCCGCGAGACTAGTCGTAAATCCCGATCGTTCCCGGTAACGTAACAGTATCTGAATGAGTCCGAAATATGGGCTTGGCAGGTTTGTGTGTGTCTGTGTGTGGCGAGTTATTGGGTGATCGTCAAATGAAGATTAAAGTTGAGTGACAATTAATAATATGTGCAATCTTCTCTATTTTTCTACTTCTGAATCCTGTAAAGATTGAATGCTGTCATGGCTGTCCAATGATTACAAGATTACTTGATGTGAAACTTTAGTGTTTTCATTTTCCGAAAATATTAATGTAAATTCATTTTTGTGCTATATTTAAATACTGACTTTGAAGATTTTTTTACCATAAATTAACTAAGAAAAAACCTGAATACATCCCCATAAAGTTCTGGAATTTTAAATTCAACTTGACCTCAATGAAATACACCTTCGTAAAAAATAAACCTGCAAAATGATACTGTATCCGTATTCAGAAAACCATCCCGAGACCAGTAATCGTACTCCAATGATACAGTAACAAGATTACGGTACCTTAAATATTTATCACCAGCTTAATTTCGTTTAATAATAAATAAACTCACCCTTAAGTTCGTGACTCTGAGGTCTCAGCTCACTGTCAAAAATATTGATTAATTTGACAGGACTGTACTTTTAATAAAAACATACTTATTTCATGTTACGGGAAGATACCCATTTTAACCGTGTCATGTTCAAAAAATGTTCGTAAAGAAATATAAAAAGAAGTTTTCGGACAAAGGTATTCAAATGAAAGTAAACGTATCTTAAAAAACGTGTTAACTATTTTTATCGTATTTCTATACTTTATCTAATTCAATAGATTATTATTTATTTTAATTTTAAAGATTATAAAATCTACAAAAATTACATATGTAATATGAAGAAAAGTTTTAAGCTTGGGGTGACGTAACGTAAACTTAAATATAATTTACTTGCAAAAATATTCCTTTTAACCAGTATCATTAAGAACGGAAGTGACAAATGACTTCGATGAATTGGGACTACACAATAATGCATATAATTACGTTACCGATTTTGTAATGTATCGAGGATTTTAATCAAAATCGACCGATAACTGTCAGGCATGTCCAAATTTTAGCATGACTGAATACTTTTTGCTGAAATCTTGATAAAAACTGAAACTGAAGTAATGAACTTTCAGGTTGATGACTTAGATTTTTTTTTAAATTGGAAGACTATCAGTTATAGGTGACTGACCTAAGTGAGACAAAATTTACAAAAGCAAAATATACAGAAGAAAAGATCATTTAAAGGAGTTTTACTGCTTTAGCACCAGCAAGATGTTAATAATAATATTATTTAGTATCCTAACTGGCTTAATATAGAATGTCTTAAAGCGGGACTAAAAAGGACTCATCGTTCCCAAAAATACTTTGACAGGCCTTCCTAATCTGAATTTATATTGGCAGTTAAAAATGGCAGGCTAAACATATTTTGAATATCGATCGCGAAATTTTAGAGAGCCTCGCTCGAGAGTAAGTCTTCAAGGGTCGTTTAGGAACAGTTTCTTGCAAAAAAAAAAATGGCCAAAATTCCATTCATTTCGCAAGTAATTATGATGACGTTGAATGATATAATTTTAGAATTTCATTAAGTGTAAGTATTAGTGGCAGTTATACATGTAGGTGTACACTTTTTTGAGCAATGAACCTTTACAGATTATATTGCGAAATCACTAAAAAGGCGCCACCAATACAAACTCAAATCCGAACATATCGATTGCAAGTTTATAGACAATTGCACAGCACTATCAATCCGCATGTCCTACGTAAGTAAGTAGGTGTCGAGTCCACATATCGCGTTATTTATTACATTATAAACGATATCGAGGATCGCGCGCGTTTTGGACGCGCCCCGGGTATGTGATGACGTATCTCATATTTATGGGGCATACGCGTATTGTCCCGGCGTGTAGGCTGTGATGCATGGCCGCCGGTGCCGATGGATGTTACTTACCATGTGGCACCCTAGAGTGGGTGTGGACGTGGACTTATAGTAAGGGTTGGGAATGCGCCCTTTAGGATTTGAGGAATATTTCTTGCTGTTTACGCTGGTATGCGGAAGTGTTCGATTTATGTGAGAGAAAATTCAGAAAGTTTCAGGGTTACTGCTTTAATTTAATTTAATTTTTTAGTTCTGTCTGTATTTCCTGTGCGTGTCCCAAATAAAATATTTTTCTTTCTTTCTTTCTTTCTTTCTTTCTTTGTTTACATACCATTTTCTTTTTTCGTTCTCATTTTCACCCAATTTTCAAGTCCGAGAACATCATATTATCTGTAACTGGTTCAGGGATTTTCTATTTTTTATTCCGAAAGTTCCTAAATTACATATAGGCAAAACTGGGTGGACTGTATTGAGGAAAGAGAGGTATTTGACACCTACCAAAATAGTTTTTAAAAAGTAGGCACAAACGTTTTTTTTTTTTTTAAACAGTAGCTTTCTATTCTTGTCAACTACAGTTCTCTACACATTCCTTTGCTGATAAGCTAACTAAAAATCTTGTAACATACCTACTAGTTACGTAAATATAAAACCAACAGCAAAACCAACAACTATATCAATCGAAACTGAAAGCACACAAATAAGCTAACGCTTTGCATAACCGCGCGGTGTTAACACGGGACTTCAAAGTGCGCAGGCGCGGCGATTCAATACGATCGCATACAATACAAGCGCAGGCGCATGCCGCATCCAGTTGTCACTTGCACTCATTGAATGTATGTCGCTGATGGACAATGGGTTTTCAATGGGAGTTATTGGGTGCTGGGTTGAAAGATATGGGTCAGTTTGTCATTAATGGTGGTTTAAATTCCATGCTGTTTTTTTGTTTTATATTTCTGTTGTTTAAATAGAAACAGTCATAAAGACTTCTTTTTTTTTAAAGACTATGACACCTGAACTATTAGGAGTTTCTTGCCCGTTCTTCTCCATAGGTACCTACTACGCTTTGGAATGGGCAACTAGCTTCATCTTTTTGGCTAACCGACCCCTTGAAAATTCAAAAGTGTCTGTAATTGGTTTATTTGAAATAAATGGTTTGAAATTGTTTACTTTATTTTCTTGTGAAAATGTGTGACACCAAGAATAACAAATCATTTAATACATAGAAATCGTAATAAAACTTACAAAAGCAAGATATAAACAACAACCATCTAATATGGAAAATATCATTACCATTGAATTTCACAAGCGTTTCGATCAACAAAATTGTTAATCCACAAAAGGCGAGCGAATAAGTACAAAAATCTAAAATTTATTCCACATTACCTACTTTAAATATTTTTTATCTGAAGTTCGGAAATAAATTGAAGCGCTCGTGCCACCCAAGAAACAGAAAACAAAACTCAAGGTACTGTCGTCGAGCCAGATATTCTATACACTAGAAATATTAACCGCGCGTCGCTACGAAAATGCTCTTCTAGAAAAGATATAAATAGATGAATAAGTTGAAACAGATTCAGCTTATGTTACAAATAAACAAAACGTCACCACTACAATTATTAACATTTTAGGTTTAAATAACAAACAAAAAAACAAATAACATTAATGTCACCATTCCATGATATAAGCTAAGTGTGTTTTTATGTCAAATTCTAATGTCAAAAATTCTTACTTGTCCTTTTTTAGCTTATTTTGACGTCACATCCTTTCCATAGCATAACCTAACCATGTTTCTCTTAAGTCAGCTTCTTTCAGTCCGCATTCGTTGTCCGTTCTATTATATTGTCAATTCGGGACCTCCATGCACCGTATACAATTACAAGATGTGTTCATTCTGCCGCAATCTGTCACTCGGAACGGTCGTCTCACTATAAATAAAGTGAATTTATTTGCGTGCACTTAATTTATAGCTATTTTGGACACAATGTAGCGATGTGATATCCTACTGTAGGAGCAAGTGCGGGTATTCAAGTGCCTGTGGTATTGTTGGTAAAATATATTGGAAGTGCTTTTTGTTAAGTTTTGTAAGGATGAAAGAGGGAGCTTATAAAATCAAGTAGGCAATAACAATTTCAAAAGCTTTATTGTCATTTGCGGGTTGTATGGCAAGATGTTGCTATCTTCGAATTTAAGAGGCAATGCGAGATTATACTTAGATAATATTGCAAGCATACTGCATATAAAATGGTAACTTAAACTTAGAATTTTGAAGTGAAAACGCGTTGGAAATTTTTGAGATGGAACTAAACAATTGATTTCGCAACACTGTTACGACACCAGCTTTTGACCATTAAAAAGACATCATCGCGCGATACATTATTTCCTGCTCAGTAAAATTGTTCAAGTTTTCACTTCTGTCGGCACTCCCGCAGAGCCACTGTTTTTTTTTTAAATGACAGCTGCGTTCGACCTTTTTGAAGTGAAAACTTCTTTAGGCGCGTTGAACATTTTTGAGATGGGACTAAACAATTGATTTCGCGACACTGTTACGACACCAGCTTTTGACCATTAAAAAGACATCAACGCGTAATAAATTATTTCCTTCACAGTAAAATTGTTCAAGTTTTCACTTCTGTCGGCACTCCCGGAGTGCCACTGTTTTTTTTAAACGACAGCTGTGTTCGACCTTTTTAAAAAAATACACGATAATTAATATTACAGAGACAACACGACAATATTACAGTGAAGGTCCTCCTGCAGAGAATGATTCACTGGTCCTTGGTTAGAGTCACTCGGTAACTAGATTATTTACCAGTATTTACTAGGGTATTTACTAGGCGGTTGTTGGTGGAAAAACAGCCAGGCTGAAGTGGGAGTGGGCCGGCCACGTTGCACGAATAAACCCGAAGAGATGGGCAAAGATCGTCACTCACTGGACGCCTGAAGGAGGACATCGCCGTCAAGGTAGACCGCGGCGAATGTACTTGTAATTCAGTACAACTGCACGTATGAATGTCGCCTGCAGCAGCACATCACACACATATGCATGCAGCGGGTGCTGTTGTGCCCCGTTTGAACGTTGAAACGAGTTTCGTAATGAAATTTAGTACAACATTGTAACACTCGTTTGGATGAGGTAATGGTTACTATGACACTGGCTGTTATAATGTTGCCAATAAGCTGTTTCAGAAACTTTTATAGAGGTTTTATAGCATGGGTGTAGATAAACTAGTTTCCGGCACACCCTGAGCAGTCAACCCCTTGCTGCTGGACTCATATTACTAGGGGTGGCATGGGTTATTTGAATAATTATAGTTTACCAGCAGTTGCCCGTGAATTGGTCTGCGATCCAAGATGAAATTATTCATTGTCCTAACCCAGGTCATGGTCTACCTGTACGCCAAATTTCATCCAAATCCGTAAAGCCGTTTTAGAGTGAAAGCGCAACAAACATGGAAACTCACTTTCGTATTTATAAGTTTATAATGCCGATATGAAAAAGGAAGTAGAAAGATATGGCCGGTCCATCCCCTTATTATGCTACCAAATAGACGGGTTTTCCGCAATACTGGGCTGAATAACTCATCACTCGGCACATTTATCACACTTTTGACACATTCTTTTCTTTATTTTCCCGGCAAACACTAACGAATTCAATCAGGAACATACCAAAAATTACCACAATCAACTTCCTGACTGCCAACATTGATAAATACCGGTTTATAACTAACTGTTATATATAGTTAACACCCCAACGAGCACGTTAGTAACACTATCTGGCCAGTGATTTAGTGCACTCGCCTGTCCACTAGCGCGGTTTACTGGCGTGCCAGTGTGTAATGACTTCAGATGTAAATATATTAAATTGATTTGTTGGTTTCGGCTTTGTAAAGAAGAAACAATGGGTGTCTGTTTTCTATATCGTATGTTATTTAGAGTCAACGGAGATTAATAGGTGGCCTTTTGAGAGATAAACGCCTTTGAGTATAATTTTGTCTGTCCAGTAATGAATAGCGAGCCTAAGGTTGCGTTTCCACTGAAGCGTAGATGAGCGGAGATGACCAAAGCTGAGCGGAGCTGAGCGGAGTTGAGCTGAGCGGAGCTGAGCGGAGGAATCGACCAATCACAATAGTTAAAATCCGCATTGCGTCTCTCGTCTCGTCTGTGATTGGACCATTCCACCACGTCTCCGCTCAGCTCCGCTCGTGTCCGCTTCAGTGCGGAAACGCACCCTTATAGTCGTCCTGACTATGATGGATAGCATGCAGAGACACAGCAACAATTTAGACTAGGAGAGACGAGGTAAACTCGGAAGTTTCTATTACGAACAAAATCTTAAGAAGTGTTTCTGTTTTCGGTGCACTTAAGTCTCTCTTATTTTTGAATTTCTTTTAAAAAGTATTCCCAATGTCTCAGGTCAGAGACAACTCGACCCGAGTCAACTCAGCCTGAATAATAATAGCAAATATGTCATGCTGTCGTCTCTGTCTAAGAATTGAGATAAAAGCTTGCAAATATGAGCACTTATAGTCTAAGTAATATAGGCTCACGTACAGTCTATAATGACTATTATCCTTAAAGAGATCACAACAGACATTAATCAAATCATTATTTCTGCTTACAAATAACAACTATTATCAATTATAATTAAAACACCATTGTTACCATTATAACAGACAAAAAAAAAAACAAGAATTTGACCTCATAACTCAGAAGAGTTGCAAAACATTCAGCACATACTTATCTAAGGGGTGTTATCTATGTCGCAAGATGCTTAAGCCAGCGCACGCGCCGAACTATAATGAAATCATAAGTCACGATCTTTCTCAAACGATGCTTACCTGAAACAATTTAAAACAGACCTTAGAACTTGAAACTTAAAGTTGAAAGTTAAAGGCTCGTGTATATGTAAGGCTTATTTGCCCTATATAGAGTTGGTTGAATAGATTATTGCGAATTACAAAACATTGAATAGCTGCTGTTTGAGTTCATTATTTCTTTTCATGATAGATTTTAATTTTAGTGCTTACAGAGCTTAATAGCTTCTTATGTTTCTTTATTAGCCTCTAAATAGGTCGTTATTATTATGCGTACTATTATTGGTCTTGCAATATTTAGAACCAGTTTTTTTTAATAGCTATCGTTATGAGACTAGAATAAAACGACTTCAGCCTTGCGGAGGAGGTTTAAACTATAAAAGTCATATCTTTTCAATCACCATTTTAATTTAACAGAGGAGTAGTGCATTAGTGGGAGCAGTGGTGGGCCAGTGGGAGCAGTGGTAGCCCAGTGGGAGCAGTGGTGGCCCAGTGAGAGCAGTGTTTGCCCAGTTGGAGTAGTGGTGGGCCTGTGGGAGCAGTGGTAGGCCAGTGGGAGCAGTAGTGGGCCAGTGGGAGATGTGGTGGCCCAGTGGGAGCAGTGGTGGGCCAATGGGAGCAGCGGTGGGCCAGTGGGAGCAGTAATGGGCCAGTGGGAGTAGTGGTGGCCCAGTCGAAGCAGTGGTGGGCCAGTGGGAGCAGTGGTGGCCCAATGGTAACAGCCCTGGTTTACGTGTCATACGTTCGAACCCAGCCAGGCACTTTACTTTGTGTAATTTATTTCATCACCACTGCTCTAAAAACGGTGAACGAAAACATCTTGAGGAAATCAACATTTCCTAGCACCAAACATTCAAAGACATGTGACATGCACCAACAGGCAATAGGCCCCCTGGTGGATTATGGCCCACTCCCTCTCACTAAGAGGAGGCCTGTGTCCCAGCAGTGAGAACGTTATAGGCTGATTATGCACCAATTGAAGCCGTCTTTGCCCCGGATAACTCCTCAATAACTACTCGGATTTTCTCACTACCTAAGCAGCACTTCAGGTACCTTGGCGTTACAAAACCTTAAAGAATTACCTAAAAGCTTAACCCTACCGTAAATTTGTTATACCATGTCAAATTAGAACAATAGTGTAGCATATTCTTCTCCGGGCCACTTCCAAACATAGCTATGGGCACTTAGCATTCAGTCCCTAAAAAGGGTGTATTAGTCAGTACCTAATACATTTTATGATCAGTATCACATCTCAACAATAGGGGCAAAGTTCAAATTCCACGGAGGTGACATTCACACAGCCTATGACTGTGACTTTAAAGACCATTCATTGTACGTTCAGTAATGGAAAGATATATACGAAAAGGTATATACGCTAAGAAGGAGTCTACATATTATATATGTAGGTATGCGTATAGGCGTCGTTGAGGCCGGCCTAAGAAACGCTGGCGCGACGACCTAGACTCTTTTTTGACTGATTGGCTGGAAAAGGCAGCAGACAAAGACGAATGGCAAAGTATGGGGGAGACGTTTGCTCAGCAGTGGTACAGAATCACACTAATATTATAAAGGCGAAAGTTTGTGAGTGTGTGTGTATGTTTGTCTCTTCTTCACGCTCAAACGGCTGGACCAATTTGGATGAAATTTGGCACACAGATAGTTTATAACCTAAATTAATACATAGAATACTTTTTATCTCGATATTCCCACGGGATCGAGACTTACGCGGGTGAAACCGCGGGGCGCAGCTAGTAGGTTAATTTAAAAAAAAAAAATGCATGTAGGTATTGTGATTGTGCATAAATAGATTAAAGTTGCTTTTCGTATGTGTCTGTGTGACCGCTTAGTTCTTCTAAGACTACACAAAAACGTGTGCGGTCGGGGAACCCCCGTCGAGAACGAAGTTCTTTTTCACATTATGATTTCAAACAAAAACAAAATTTTTACAGCCGCCATCTTGGATTTTCATAACTGATCAAATTCACCCTTTCTCTTTCTCTCTCCGGTATGCCTTTCTCACTCGGGCCGATATGTACAATTTTATCTCACGACACTGTAATCACTTTACTCTTTTCTTTTGTTTTTTTCTGCCGGCATTCTCTCTCTCTCTCTTTCTTTCTTTTTGAATTAGAAGAAGACAGTAGCAAGTATTAACACTTTTTAGCGTGACGATTTCTGAAAGTTTACAAGCCGGGTTAAAGAACTTCGTTCCAATAAATATTGATGCGGTTTTCGCTTTTTACCATCATTTAGAGTATGTGTTCCGAAGGGTTTATGTATTTATTACATTAAACCTACATATAATAAAGAAATCTCGATGATAAATGATAAATAATTTTATTTCTGTAAGTAGGTTTGTTCAAACACTTTTACACGTCAATCATATTTTAAAAACTGCTGTTTTGACAAAGTCATAAAACCGTGCGAACCAGGGGCGGGTCGCTACCTACCTGTTATATAAAATTCTGTATCTACCAGGAGGCCTACCACAAGCTCATAAAGCAGTATTATTTTCAGGGATGTAACGGATATCCGTATCCGCATCCGCAACTGCGGAGCATCCGCAACTGCGGAGCATCCGCATAAATTTTGATATCCGCAATACATCCGCATCCTCAACTTTTGATTTTAAAAGCTCCGCATCCTCATCCGCATCCTCATAATTTCTATGGGGATGTGACCCTACGTTGTTCGCACAAATAGTGATTTTTTTAAACTCGCGCCGAGTTAAATGATTGGGCCGATAAGTGAGTTACGCGTTCCTATTGGCTGAATTCGGAATATCCTTATCGTATGACAGACGATCGGCTGCACGTGGCAGTGGTGGCATGACTCAAATTGTGACTGTATCACATGTCACAATTTGAGTTACTGGGTGCCGGGTGGCGTGTTATTGTTTTCTTATTGTTTGCTCGTAGAAGTGAAGTTTTTTACAGTTGAATTACGCTACGGTAACCTACCAAATGATTATATTACCTACAACCTATAAAACAAATATAAATACTACTTATAAAAAACAAGAGCTATTTTTGTACGACATCCGCACCCTCATCCGCATCCTAAATAAGGAATTTTCCAATATCCGTATCCTCATCCGCATCCGCAAACCCGATTATCTCGATATCCTCATCCGCATCCTCATCCGTTATATGACATCCGTTACAACCCTGATTATTTTAATATTACTTCAGTGTGGAAAAGAGATGAAGCTCTACAGGACGTACAACTCCATCTCTTTCTCCCACTGAAGTAATATTAAAACAATACTGCTTTTGAGCTGGTGGTAGGCCCCCAGGGCTACAAAATCTTACAGGCAAGCTATTTTATCAAATAAAAGATGGGTATTTTCTTGCGTTACGAAATTTTCTACAACAGTACAACTCTGGCCTTAAGTATAAACTACTCCTAGAAATTCTATCGGGAGATACCCACTACCCATAACCATTATATTGATATTTCCAAATTACTCTATTTCCTAGAATTTTAGACGTACTTAAACATAAGCACAGACTCATTTGGAGACATAAGTTTATTAACCTAACAAAATATTTTAAGTATATCCGGTGCACGGTAGGTACCATCTTGCAAGGAAAATAGATCCTATGACTATGAGCTCAGTGAATAAATACCTAATTATTTAGGTTATTTTGACTATACCGAATATTCGAACACCGAAAAGTAGGATAATTCTAAATTGTTATCCTTAAAGAAACTCCATGTATCTAAGCAGTATGATCTCTAGTAATAACACATAAGTCAGCCGGAATAAAAATAAGACTAAACTATTTAAAGTTCGCAATATAAACTTCAAAATGTTGTAGAGTTTGCCACCTACGTGTCCTCATAAACCAACAGGTATTTAACCTTAAATCAGAAAACCTACACCCATCAGCCTTCTATGTGTCAACAAGGCAAACAGTAATATTAATCTAGACTCTAGTCTGCTTTTTTACCTCACATTTTAACCCCACGTAGGCCTATGTTATGGGCTTATGGGGTGAAAACCATAACATTTGACTCCTATCAAGTTTGCAACACTTAACCTACTTTACATAAATATCAGTGCTATTGTCTTTCTGTATAAATACCATATCTGTCAGTGAGAAAGATTCCAATAGAATTATAGGGTTTACACTCGACAAATGATTCTCAACTCTAAACTTGTGACGTTAAAGTTGGATTTCCAGTGTGATGTTTTGATGTATTAACCCTTTAAATAAAAAGTGCGCTTTAAAAAGTGTATTTTGCGCTTTGCTTTTGAAGTTTATCACTTTTATTGCCCATAAAGCGTGTTAATGGCAAGTTACCCATAGTAAATCCCATTGCTTTTTTAAAGGAGAAGTCATCTGAAATTACTTTTGTATGTGATAACATGTAATGTTTGTAAGTGAGGACACCGCCTCATATTTATTGAGATCATTTTGTTTTACATTTATTTATTGTTGTGAGTTATTTTTATTTCATGATAAAATCTTCTTTTTCATTCCGAGTAGGTAAGTGTCGCAATGTTTATTTACTTACATAACAAGCAATAAAAATCGCTCAGTATAAGTCACTACAACATTTCGTAGATGTTATTTGAAATCAAAAATAATCCAATTTATGAGTCGAGCGTCTATATGTCCAGAGCTTATCCGAAGTTTTCTAAACTTAAGCAAAAAAAAAAAAAAAAATAATGAACGCATTCAAAAGAGGACCCAAAACCTTGTTAGAATACCTTCCAATGACCCAAAATCTAAATTCGTCTCTAAAAAAAGAGTCTTGGAATGATGTAGAAAACCTTAAGAATAACTTAAAATATCCCAGTACATTTGGTGACACATACACAAAAACCATTTATAACGGTCTTCGCAGGCCAAAACCACAGGGTTAACCACAAACGAAAAAAAAACTTCGAAGCAACAGCAAGTAGCCACTCCATCTTCTGAGATAAATGAATGAGATTGTCCTAACAGCTGACAATCTTTAGGTACACCTACCCGAAAAGTGACAACACTATTTTGCATGTGCGACAAATTTTACCACAGAATTTGTAACCTTATTGGTTTCATCATAAGGTTAAAAGTTGGTGGTCAGTGTATGCAAAACTTTGTTTGCACAGATGGACAACGCCCCGAGACAAGATCAGCAAAATTTTAAATTTGTAACAAAAAATGTTTAAACAATGAAATGTTACTCTGTGAGCTTGTTATTGTCCGCCGTTATATTTAGCGCCGAGTCCTTCAAACATTAAGATATTATGAAGATAGTTTGATGAACCATGAAAAACGAAGACCAAAAACAAAGTCAAAAGCAGATCACAGAGCAGGGATAACATATTTTAAATTATGAGAAACTACACAAAAATTGCTTAGGTAGATCTATAATATTAAACCGAAAACTACTCCATTTACATTATTATTTGCAGAAGAATATTAAGAAAGGTCGAATTGTACATTAATAAATGTAGATACAAAAATCTGAAGTGTACATTTCAAGCATCATGTAGAATGCTTTGCATTTCAATAGCTCATGTCCAGACCACATGCACCATAGACTTGGCTATTTGTATTGATACTAACAGCATTCATTTGGATGTTAATCTTCTATTCAAGTCAGTGTGGTTTTGGACATAACTATTCTAAATAGCATCAATAAAGAAGTAGAACAATGATGAATGTCGCAATATATTCCTTAAACTTTAATGATGATTCAATACAACAGCTACCACGGAGTGTTTGATATGATTCTTCTGAGCGCACAGTGTTTGATATGATTATTCTGAGCGCACAGAGTGTTTGACATGATTCTTCTGAGTACACAGAGTGTTTGATATGATTCTTCTGAGTGTACAGAGTGTTTGTTATGATTCTTCTGCTTCTTCTTTTTCGTACTCTATTTCGTTGGTTTTATATTGTTTGAGCCCAGTAGGTGGTGGCCATGTTGATTGCGGCATAATGTAGC
This sequence comes from Agrochola lychnidis, assembly GCA_963680765.1. Lineage (NCBI taxonomy): Eukaryota > Metazoa > Arthropoda > Insecta > Lepidoptera > Noctuidae > Agrochola > Agrochola lychnidis. The sequence goes on from OY796849.1 coordinate 22,077,622, forward strand.
ATTCTTTAAGTCTCCGAGGTGCAGATGAATGGGCACTTAGGATACTCAAGCAAGTGGGGCATGGCCTGATATGATGATGTAGTTCTGTTAGATAACAAAATACCTACCTACGATTTTTTAAGCTATTGCATAGCTTTTATCGCGGGCTTTGAGCGCGGCGACCGAATCAAGAAATTCCGTAACGAAAATAAAACCTAACACCCCCCACTCCGCCTACCATGTAATGACGGTTCCCATGACAACGTGATGTTGTCATGGGAAACGTGATGTTGTCATGGGAACGTAATTTTTAACCGACTTCCAAAAAGGAGGAGGTTATATGTTCGTCGCGTACTCGTATGTTTGTTTTTTTTTTTATGTATGTCCACCGATTTCTCCGTCAATTGTGGACCGATTTTGAAAATTCTTTTTTTGCTTGAAAGGGTATGCTCTCGAATTGGTCCCATATAAATTTTATTAACTTTGCTTGGATAGTTTTTGAGTTAGCTACAAAATACGTATTTTTTTCGCACTTAGTATGTAGATGATCTGATAAGTTTCTGTCACTGGTAGCAGGTAGTGGTATTCGAATGTGTGTGGGGTAGGTACCACAACTAAAAAGTGAAAAATAAAAACTTTTTACAAAAAAAAACAACCGACCTCCAAAAAAAAAACATTAAAAAGTGAAAAATAACTTTAATTTCGGAAGTCGGTGGAAAAAAACGAAAATACAAAACCCAAGACACCGACTTCCGAAACTAAAGTTATTTTTCACTTTATAATGTTTTTTCTTTAGAGGTCGGTTGTTTTTTTTTTGTAAAAAGTTTTTTTGTTTTATGTCATCACGTCATCATTCCAAGCGTTGACAAATAGGAAGTATGGAGGTTACAAATGCTATGCAATAGCTTTACCACGGCAGTCCCCGAGTGCCACACGTTTTTTTATTTTTATTTTTTATTCCTATTCTATATGGCACCTCTTTAGGTCATGAACTATCTGAATAACAAAAAATATTTGGTCTAGGTCTTAAGGGGGAGGCGTGAAAATTGATTCGCTGTTACAATGTATAATGGTACTGGTAGTCCAAAGGTCTCCCTGTTTGGATATTTAAAACTACTTGAAAAAAAATGGAATGAAAGAGTGTTTATTCGCAACAAAAAATTTTTTTCACGATACCTCTGCCAAACTGCACAGCAGTTTGTTAAAAAAAAAAAAAAATCACATAAACCTACATGGGCACTTATGAAACGTCAGAAGCTAGGTGCACGGTTCCAATTGGTCGTTTCCTATGGAGAAGAGCCGGCAAGAAACTCTACGGTTACTCTTTTAAAAATGTTGGCAGACGTAGCTCCTTTTTAGCACATGTAATCATAGTTATAACATTTTTTCACCTATAGGTACGCTAAACTATTCATGCAATTCTTAAATTAAACAGAAACAAACATGTAAGTTTTTAAATATTCACTACATTTGGGCTTTGACAAAACACATTTAAGAAGTACTTATGTATTTTATTGTCACCCTCTGCTAAATATCCCCTCTGAGGGTCAACATTATTATATGTAATATAACAGAGCACCCTGTATGTAATATTTTAGCTAACGGTATTCAAATTTTGTATGGTACAAAGCGAATGTGTCTTGTTCACTATCGCCATCATTTGTTTGGTGACAAAACTCTTTGATAACAATTTTCCTTATGTTGTGGTTTTTAGGAATTTCCGGCTAACGGGTGCAAGGTTCTCTGAAGGTCCTGTTTGATATGTTAACTCATTTGTTATATTATTTAAAATACCTACCTACACGCAGGAAGGTAGGTACCTATTTTCTTCATAACCGATGTCTTATACAAGGTGTTCCTTTTGAGGTCCCATTACAAAAAAAAAAAAAAATACAAAAAGTCCTAGAACAAGGGTTCCAAAAATACTTAGTTTCGAAGATAACATAGCACTAGACTCTCGATATGTGTATGTTTCATTGATAAGTACGAGTAAACCATTTTGATTTAAACCAATATCATTCATATTTAAAGCTAAGAAAATGCGACGTAGTCTTTTTTACGGACAAAAATAGTCTGTTTTTTATATTTCAAGTAAAGGCTGATTCTTTTTTAAATTGTTTTACAAAAAAAAAAAGGAAAAAAAAGTAAAAAAATAGTTCATATGCTAGTTGATTTTTTGACATGGTCCCTAGAGTTGTGGGATATCAAAAGGTACATATTGTATACTAGCTCACCCTCCAAACGTTGTTTTGCCATATAAATGTTTGGGGTGGACCATCTTTATCACTTACTATCCTACCTACCCTACCTACCCGACCTGCCCTACCTGCCCTACCTGCCCTACCTGCACTACCTGCCCTACCTGCCCTACCTGCCCTACCTGCCCTACCTGCCCTACCTGCCCTACCTGCCCTACCTGCCCTACCTGCCCTACCTGCCCTACCTGCCCTACCTGCCCTACCTGCCCTACCTGCCCTACCTGCCCTACCTGCCCTACCTGCCCTACCTGCCCTACCTGCCCTACCTGCCCTATCTGCCCTACCTGCCCTACCTGCCCTACCTACCCTACCATAATTTATAAAAACATATTTTTTCTTCATATCTTTTTTTTTTCTAAATTAAGATGTAAGCTATCCTATCTTTCAAGTTGGATCAAACTGTACACGGTGTGCAAATTTGATTAAAATTGGTTAAGTAGTTTAGGAGTCCATCGCGGACAAACAACGTGACACGTAATTTATATATATTAAGATAAGATAAGATATATATTAAGATGTGTGTGCTGTTTAATATTGTGCCGTCGTTCTGTGACTATTTGTGTTTGTGGACCTTTATTACAATCGTGAGTAGCTCAACAAAACATTTTTATGTGCTGCTCACTACTATCCGAATGCAATAATTCGTCTTACAACCACAAAAATCAGAAAATTCTGAATAATGTTAGAATTGGATATTCACTCTAAAGCCGTCAAGTTGCCAAACTCTTATATTTGTATCATCAATCTAGTATAAGTATTCCCAGATTTTTTAAACGAAAATATATTTAGTTAGGAAATACAATTAATTCCTGTGATAAATGATGAAAACAAAAAAAAACGAGTTCCAAAAAATCATTACGAAGTGAAAAATAACTTGAATTTTCGTTTTTTGACATCGACTTCCGAAATTAAAGTTATTTTTCACTTTAGTGTTTTTTTTTTAAGTTGGCCGTTTTTTTTTTTGTAAATAGTTTTTATTTTTACTTTTTAGTTATGGTATTATACTCCATAGGTTTAGGTAGTTAAAAAAAGGTAAACAAAAAAAACCACGTGACGAGACAGCTGTCAAGTAACCGACTAAACGTAATACCAGTCACTTTAGTTGTTATGCTACGTCACAGTTGAACTCTTCAAATTAGCAAGGTTATATTTCGTTGACGTTTAGAAATTGGGCTCTGTACAATAGACAGATTACAAAATCTTTTAAATCAGACAAAAAAAATTGTGGTCAAGCAGTTACATCTACGAAAAGTAGTGAAGAATAAACGGTAAAGTTTAACATACATTAATAAAAGAGGAAACTATAGATAAACAGTAAAATAAATTTAATTTGGTTTTATTGTTTTTTTAACAAAAAGTGTCATCTATAAAAACCCTTTTTACGATTTGTTTACCTTTTTTTAACTACCTAAACCTATGGAGTATAGGTATCTATACCACAACTAAAAAGTGAAAAATAAAAACTTTTTAGTTGTGATATACCTAATACCATACCTAATACCCTAAAAAATACGTATTATTGAAGTTAACTTAAAAACTATCCAAGCAAAGTTAATAAAATTTATATGGAACCGCCTCGAGAGCATAGCCATTCAACAAAAATTTTTTTTTTCTTTTCCGTCCATCTTTGACAAAGAAAATCTACAGACCTACGAACATAGAACCTCCTCCTTTTTGGAAGTCGATTAAAAATATGTCATTATAAATCTCGTAACACCATTTGAAAATGTCTGTTTACGACGATTATCCACAAAAACCTGGTTTTTCCCAACGACAGGTACCTAAATATTATAGGTACCTAAAATATTTTGACCACAGAACCGCTATTTTTATCAAAATCGCCATTACCAAACCCTTTAAATTCTCTTGAGATGACTCAATAAGGATAATGTCATCAGAATTTTATTCTTAGATGTCTTAATATTTCACTAATGAGAAGGAGCGGTCTCCATTTTTTTCTTAAATACCTACATTTTGTTAGCATATAATGTCTAGCCACAAAAATCGATTGCTGAACATAGCGTTTCAAAAATGAGCTTTAGAAAAGATCATGACCGACACTATCTTTCAGAATTTGATAAAAATTTCATTGTTATTTCCGAAGCTATTTTGACCGGTATTGTATTAATAATTATCCAATAAAAAATGTTATTTAAATTGGGCATTTAATTTAGATTAAAATATGCCTTGACATCTTATCATTTATATAAATAGTTTAAAATCTATCACAGATTCAAAATTACGCGTGACAAATAATTATGGTTGACGGTAACGCGGGTGCAGCGGTAGAAGTCAATGACCTTTTCCACGGCTATTAAGTATGTAATCCCGGTAGTACATTCCCGTTGGATATTTTGCGACATCCACGCGGGCGAAGCCGCGGGAAAAAGCTAGTATATAATTTATGTCGCAGTAAGACGGTTATAGCCGTGATATAGTTATATCCTAAGGATATAGGTATATACCGTAATATAATTATATGATAGCGTTTCAGAACTATCAGATAACAACATTTTGTGTGCATGCAGAGTTTACCTATAAGTGATTGTTACACTTTATTCTGATTTTTGCTTATGTTTCTGTTGCTTGTACCAGTGTATACAATTGTTGGTGAACCAAATAAAATAAATAAATAAATAACTGCATTGCGGTACTTACATACTTATGTTTTTTTTTTCTATTATGACAGAAGTAAGAGTGATATAAATAGCCATACCAAAAAAAAAATACGCGACTATTTGAGGAAGTCTTCCTTTTTTAAATCGGTTATAATACGGAATACCTTTAATATTATTTTTTCTACAATCTTTCACGTTGAACCGCGCCCTTGGGTTCTTCGACCCAAACATTAAAATTCCAGACATATAGGCTCTGATATGAAGTCCTCGGGTCATCAGACAAATTTAATTTAGTTTTCGTTTTGTTACTTGGCGAGAGAAATTTAAAATTAGTCACACCTTTATTTATATCTTTAATTAATTGAACGTTCATTTTGACTTTCGATCGAGTTGTGTTTCAGAAGTATTGATTATAGTTATTTCTTTGAATGTACAATGTAGCTTTCCTCTAAAGCTATATTTATTTAATAACATTAATGTTTTGTTATCGGTACTAATACAATTAAATAAGAGTTTTGTTAAAGTCTGTTTCATCGGCAATCATTACCTATTTTTGATTTGATTTGTAACATCTTTCTTCTTGTTTTCCTGCAATCTGTGGAAGTGATTTCGTGAAAAGGGACGGAAGTGTGTAACAGGAAGCTGGGGAAGCGCGCGCTATTTGATTTGACCAATGAGCGCGTGTGGTTCTAGAGGTAAGGCTTGCTCGTTTTTATTTATTTTATGAAGGTCTCGTATTGCATAAGTAAATCTTTTTTCATCCCATCTATTCGAAAAGGACGACTTGGTTCGCCTTTAAGTGCACCCAAAGCTGGTGTTTTCTATAAGAAACCTTTAGCGGGCAGTAATGAGTTTTTAATCCTCTTTATAAGTGCGCCGCAATTATCTTTGCCGCGCACTTTTTGAATTTGGAACATCTTCGTGTTCAGCGCCAATGAAATCGAACGCAAATATTGTTTGAATAAAGGCTGGCTGGTACGACGGCCCATAGTCGCGCCGACGACGGTGACGGCTGAATAAAAAAAAAAGAAATCAAATAAAAAACGCGCGAACTACAGCCCGCGTTTTCATCAATTTTCACGGATTGTTAAAAATTCATGGTTTTGTTTTGAAAAATGAATTCTTCAAGTGACAGTGAAAGTATAGAATTAACTCCTGAAAGTATTAGAACTGACGCAAGAAATGTGATGGATAATCTATTACCTGCAAAATCGCGGGAGAAAGATATATTTTTTTATTAGAAAGAAAGAAAGAAAATAAATTTATTTGACACAGGTTAAGGCACACAGTTTTCTAAAACAAAAAAAAACAGGAAAAGCAAAGAAAGCTTAAAACAGTATTGTGTGCCTCACGGCTGCGACAAATAGGCCCAGTTCAGCATAAATGCCAGACAACTAGTGCCTGACGATGGTTTTCAACTGAACCTTATGTTACGAGTACGTCTTACGGATGTAAATCAGTTTTATAGTGAGTGTAAATATTAAAATAAAGAATAACTCATCATCTGTTACGACGCCTCATTGAGGTGGATAACAATTAAAATTCTATTGTGTCTCGTTAATGACAGTTGAAAGGTTAAATAAATATGTGTACGCAAATAATAATAAAATCGATATGATACAATTAAGTTAAAAAAATAAAGTTTAATAAAAAACTGTAACCCGACCACGGGTAAATAAAAATGATCTAAAAAGTACGAAACAAGCAAATATTTCAGACAGAAATCAAGACATAGGTACAAAAATGTTCAAGATAAAGCCGTGGCCGCATGCCTGTATACCATGTGGGTGCCAGGAACACCTACAAAATTATAATGGCATGCGACGACGGCTTTACCTTGACCATTTTTGTACCTATGTCTTGATTTCTGTCTGAAATATTTGCTTGTTTCGTACTTTTTAGATCATTTTTATTTACCCGTGGTCGGGTTACAGTTTTTTATTAAACTTTATTTTTTATTCTATACTTTTCCGTTTTTACACTTGCTAAACGTTACAACAACGCCGCGCGCAACGTCTCACTGAAAATTGAATTTACAACGAGAACATTTTCGCGCGATGATTTTGTACGATTTCAAATGTCGACTAAAACCAAAAGAATCATTTGAAAGACTTCGAATGATGTTCATAGACAAAAGCCCTTCTAAAGCGACTGTTTTCCGCTGGTTCAACGAATTTAAGCGTGGTCAAGTAACTTTGGCGGACGAAGAAAGAAGTGGCCGTCATAGGGCTATGACGGCTGTTACATAAGAAAACGTGCTGGCTGTGAAAAATTAAATTTAAGTGAATAAGCGAATTACATATGAAGAGATTCAGCATATACTGCAGATTGGATCGGGAAGTGTACATGAAATTCTACACGGGCATCTTCAGGTAAAGAAGATAGTTTCACGCTGATTACCACACAATCTAACGCAGAAGGAAGTTCGGGTAGAATGGTGCCGAGACATGATAGCAAAATTTGAAGCAGGCTCGTCTCGGCGCGTTTACGATTTCATTACGGAATCATGGATTTGTCATTTTTGTTCCCCAAAATAAAAAATCAACTCAAGGGAAAACAGGGATTAAAGAGGTGTCTGATGTGGACTGGAAAATGTGTAATGAAAATTGGTTAAGACGCATGAAACTGTGTATAGACGCCAATGGAAAGTTATTTGAAAAGATTTAATAAATAAAATATAACCTGTAGTATATTTTTTTTAATTATCTATTGCAAAATTTTCTGAGTGCCCCGTGTATAAATATTAATATTTCGTTGTACACAGTGCTACACATCAAGCTATAAATTTCCAGTATTAGCTGACCTCGCATTGTACGGAAATCCTTTACAATGCCAGATCAGCTTAAACTGGAAATGTATAGCTTGATGTGTAGCCGTGTGTACTTGTTTTTCTTCATAGAAGAATTGAGGATGGAATTACAAACCGTTTTTATTTATTAAGATTTGATTAACTGCACGTTGGTATCATCTTGCGATACAACGTAGCACAGTCTCACTGCTTGTTTTTAACAATTTAAACATATTTATTTACTTTGAAAGTATAACATTATTTACATATTTGTAATGTGCTCGTCAAGACCTTTCTTTTGGTACCAAACATGTCATGATCATATCATTTTATTTTTTTTCGAGGTTAGAAATTTACGTGTAAAATCCACCATATTAAATTTAGGGAAAATTTATATAGCCTATGTCACCCGGACCATTATTACGAATCTATTGATACCTCATTCATCAAAATCGGTTCAGTAGTTTAGGCGCTATGGTGGAACACACGTAAAAGCAAAAATACATACATACATACATACAAACATATAAACATACATACATAGACTGCTAAAATCATAACCCTTCTTTTGGCTTTGCCGTAGTCGGGTAAAAAGATAATTAAAGATTTAAACAGTGGTATTTAACTAAATGTAATGTAAAATTTATATATTAATGTTTGTAATTTTTATGGTGTACATATTAAAGAATATTCTATCTATCTATCTATTTAACAATATAATTACAATGGCATGGTTGCACAATAAACAATAAACAAAGGACTAAAGGGACTGTATGTCAATAAATAATAGATACTATTTAATTTCAATTTAGTTGTTACTCTATGTTTTATTAAATAATAATATTACAATAAAATACGAGGCGCCTTTTATTTTCTCATAGAGGGTGATGAAAAGTAAAGTGTATCACTCGGGCGCAAAATATATTTTTGGCTCGGGCGACGTACTTTGAATCCCTCGCTACGTTCAGGATGCTACTAAAGAATCCCTCGCTACGCTCGGGATTCAAAAAAGCGCCCTCGCCGTAAAAATATTATTTTTCTCCCTTATGATACAATCTACTAAGATTTCCACAATCATTTTTTTTTTGATGTTCGGTATCCGACATTGGAAATCAGAGTTTACAGAACAGCTAGAGACTATACCGACTAGACCGAGAACACATCATAATACTGTTGTAGGTGTCTCTAGTAAGTAGTCCACTTTTTCACGAGTAGAATTAGAATCCAGATCCTTAAAAATTTTGGTCAGACCAACATTTTACAGGCTTTATATATGTCGCCATAACTCTTCTTTATCACAAACATAATTTAAACAAACAAAGCACTTTTACAGCCATTTATATTTTACACCGAAAAAAGCAAGCATTACATAATTTTCGCACATAAATCTCTGCTCGCATACCGTTGATGAGTTGGTAAGTAAACAGAGACGTACTCCGGAATCCCGTCACGGAGTTTTATGTCATGAGAAGGATGAGTCCATGAAGGTTATAAAAATGTTTCGTTTTTTTTTGCTGATTCCCGTTTTTTGATGTCAGTGCAAACATTATGTCGTTTTTTGTCAGTGACAAACATTGGTTGGAAAAGTGTGGCAGGAAAATGTTTTTATATTAATTATAATTTATTCACCAAAATGAGAACACGTATTACAAAATTAAATATTGACATTAAACAGTAGGTAAACTTAAAATAATGGTAACATTGCTACGCCTAGCAGCGCCTGCGCCGGTCGTTGTGGCAATGCTTTGGGGAAGCAGGAGACTCTTTCGGCTGAGGTCATGTTAATAAATGGTCCTACATACATACATAACTCACGCCTTCTTCCCATGGGGGTAGGCAGAAACTACGCCACCTGCTACGATCCTTACATACTCCTTTTGCTTCGTGAATGGCATAACGTGAAAAATATGGATCAACTAAGATTCTATGTGCCATCTTTCTTCCATGCATTTGATGTAAGTATGGTAACACGAATAACAGCAATTTCTGTCATAATCAGCCTATAATGTTCCCACTGCTGTGACACAGGCTTCCTCTCGGTGAGAGGGAGTGGGCCATAATCTACCACGGTTGGTAGATGTCACATGTCTTCGAATTTTTGTTTCTAGGATATGCCGGTTTCCTCACGATGTTTTCCTTCACCGTTTTGAGAGCAGTGGTGATGAAATTATTTACATTCGAGGCCGTTACCACTGGGCCACCACTGCTCCGATTTCCCATCAATTTCTGTAAATTCTCGTAATTTGACATTCAAAAAACTGAAATTTAAATTGACTGGTTGATAAAAATCAAACTTATGAAACAACAGGGAAAGATTCGATCATTATTTTGAAACAAAATTAGGTACTTACCTACCGTACCTAAACCTTGAGACAATATCCTTATTTACCTTTACCTTACCTTACCTTACGTTACGTAACACACGTAACGACAATGTCAATGACTGACCACGATCAGGTAGGTACCTACCTAAAGAGAAGGACCGTATTAAGATTCTTGAAACATTTCGCTCAATGTTTGTTGACATGATGTGCATAATTCGAAGATTCGTGGAGAATTTTTTAAAGTTGAGTGTCAATATTTCCTTTACAAATACTAAAATGAGTCATAAGATCATAAGGTTCTGACTAGGGATGTAACGATACATAATTTTCCCGATGCGATACCGATACCGATTATTGTAGTAAATAATCAGCGATTCCGATACCGATGCCAATATCAATGGCTTAGTAGATAATAAATCAAATAAATAATGAAGTATGTACTTAGGGCTTTTCTATGTCTTATGTATTTTGTATTTCGGGCACAACTGTTTATTAGTGCGTTATAGTTGTCACTTCATTGTGTGAATAAACAGAATCACGAATAGCGATGTCGTGAAACAGGCACGAAACAATACATCGCTCAGCAATCTGCAAACACTGCCGTTTGTCGTGTTGCCAGGTGGCTAAGCATGCGCTGCGTGGCTCTTCCGCCAGTCCCGTCAGCGACAGAGCGACAATGGTGCGCGTGCGTCGTCATATCGCGCGTCTTTTGAACTGTTTAATATCGGTTGTTTAATCGGCGGTGAAGGAAAACATCGTGAGGAAACCGGCATGTCCTAGAACCGAAAATTCGAAGACATGTGACATCTACCAACCCGCACTGGGCCCGCGTGATGGATTACGGCCCACTCCCTCTCACAGAGAGGAGGCCTGTGTCCCAGCAGTGGGAACATTATAGGCTGATGATGATGAATGATGAATATCGGTTGTACTTGTATATAATCGGAGATGCCGATATATCGGCGAGGCGATTCACTATATGCGTAGCAGTACACGTCTCTCCCATTGCACACCAACTTGAACTCGATACTCGGAAACTATCATCCAGCTGTTACCAGCCTAAGTACATTTTTTTGGGTATGTCATTTCGCGATCAACCTAGGAGGTTATCGGCTACTTAACCGGACTTTGCTGTGGCTGCCTCAATATATTAAGTCGTCCTGGCAGGGCATTAAAGCTATAGACTAAGCGACTACACGCTAAGGGGGTGCCCTGTGGTGTACAGAACTCGGCTTAGGGCGTCGCTGGGGGAGGACAGCAAGGGACAGGCTGCATCAGATTAAGACTACAGGCTACATGGCTCAGCGGCGCCAACTGGCTCGAGTTGAGGTCGGAGCGGTACCAGTCTAAGAGCGTCCTACTCTACTCTCGCTGATTTTTCAATATTTTTTAAAGGATGATTCTTCAGTTATCCTTGTATCTATGCTAATATGCAATAACTATAAATCATTCTGATGGAAAATGAAGCTTAAAATGGTTTTAACTCAAGTTTTTATGTATCAATCACGTGAAAATATATGAAAACGTGTTGCGCTGCCACCGTCCCGAAGTAACATGGATCAATGGCAGGAAAATGATGATCTATCAAGCAGAATACAATACAATTTAATTATCTAAAAAAAAGATACGGTTTGTAAACGTACCCACAATACAGGAGAAATTCCTAGTGTGGGACAACGTTAAAAAAAAGGCTTTTTAAAAAGATCTACTCTGCGTTCGCGATTTAGTTTCCAAATAAGTGAACAAATATGTGTTTTTGGAAAAATTACTTTAATACCCACACATAAAGTTCAGTTTGCGCTACAACTGCATTTTTTTATGTATTTCAGTACTACTAGTCATTATGAAATCAACTTATTTTACATTGAAATAAAGTTGATATTTGTTATGACAAAATATAATCAATTGGAAACAATGATTTCTTTATAGAATACCCAGCCCTGAAATTAAAACTCTACGTATCGTTACCTATTAGTAATTCTTGGCACATATTCCGTATAAAAACAAAAGACTCTCAATTGTCACTTCATATACAATTCTTATCACTAAACCCGAATACCATTTTACAGAAACAATGCACACGCAATTAAGAACATCGCAAGTGCACTTTTACAAAAACATCATCTGCCTAGCCTTTTCCCAACTATGTTAGGGTTGGCTTCCAGTCTAACCGGATGCAGCTGAATACCAGTATTTTACATGGAGCGACTGCCTATGTGACCTCCATAACCTAGTAACTGGGTAGTACGATACCCCTTGGTAAGGCTGGTTGTCAGACTTTCGGGCACCTGACGACCCGTAACTATTGTCAAAGATCTATGAATGACAGCCGGGACCAAAGGCTTAACGTGCTTTCCGAGGCACGGAGGAGTCTTGGTATGTAAAGATGGTCACCCATTCACGGACCAACCCCGGCAAGCGTAGCTTAACCTGGTGGATCGACCCGTGCGGCTGTTGAAGTGAAAACTTCTTTAGGAGCGTTGGGCATTTTTGAGATGGGAAAAAACAATTGAACTCGCGACACTGTTACCGTTACCGACACCTCATTAACAGTATTTCTTGCACAATAAAATTGTTCAAGTTTTCACTTTGGTCGGCACTCCCGGAGTGCCACTGTTTTTATTACTTAGCCACGCGCTTATTACTTATTATCAGTGATCGGAATAGGCTGGCTATATTTGCCTAAACTTCGGAGAACTGTGTGACTGTATTTTTTTCCCGGGATTCGGGAAAAATCTTCAGTAAGTTGAAAATAAGCTTTATTTAAGATGTGTAAAGGCTATTTTTAACAAAACTTGCAATTATGAAATTTTCGGGATTTTCACGTAAAATCCCGAAATAAATAATCTAACTTTAATTCATGTATTCGAATTATATTTACGATCCAACTTACCGTTGTATCAAATAATTGAATACATTACGTTTTGTCAATAAGTATATATTTTACTTTTTTATGCAACATGCACAATTTCTTTTAGTCAACCAAAAAATTATGCATAAAGCTTATTTTCAACTTACTGAAGATTTTTCCCGAATCCCGGGAATTGTTTTTATTAAAATTAAATTAAATTTATTTATTGACTTAGACAACAATGATCCATATATTAGTTAGTTAGATACAAAAAGAAAACTTAAAAACTATGTTAGTGTGTTACAATTATAACTAAGTACAAAAAATATTTACATACATTCACCGAATGTAATGAATCACTCCTGCCGAACCAACACCTGCATGAAGTGATTATTGAATATTACTATTAGTGAATATTGTCGTAAGGAAGTCTCCACTTTCTGCCTCTGTTCTCCGAAGTTTCGGCAAATATAGTCAGCATATTCCGATCACTGCTTATTACTTAGCCACTTTTACAAAAACGCGTTACAAAAATAAAAGACCTGTATTCAAACATAAATTCTCACTTAACCCTCTTATCTTGACCATTGTTCAATTATCAGTTGTTATCTGAACGCCAATTAAAAATTAGTTAAAGATAGCGAAAGTATTCATAGTGTTAAAAGCCTTATGTTCATTAAGCATTTTCTTTTCCACATTTTATTGTGAACGTATTGGTATTTGGCATAGGATTGTTGGCTCTTTGATAGTGCCGATAATATTTGGATTATGCTAAGTGGGTTACATTTAGAGTTAAAGTGCTAATTGCAATTAGTTAGGGTAAAGGACTCTATGGTATTTGAAAATCCAAACTAATAGGTATTATAAATGCAAAAGTGAGTTAGTTTGTTACGCGTTCACGCTAAAATTGCCGAACAGATTTGGATGAAATTTGGCACATAGGTAGACCATAACCTGGACTAGGACATAAGATACTTTTTATCCCGATATCCCCACGGCGCAGCTAGTAGTTTTATAAAACACTATGTAGCTTCTGCCCGCGACTTCCTTCGCGTGGAAGTCGATGAAATATAACCCATGTACTCGCTGATAATGTAGTTTACGACAGGTGAAAGATTTTTTTAAATTGGAACAGTAGTTTTTGAGTTTGTCCATTACAAACAAACAAACAAACCTACAAACATACAAAAAATCAAATCTTTTCTGTTAATAATATTAGTTTAGATTTAGAAAAACAAATTTTTGTTTGTCGATAGGAACTAAGTTTAGTTTTGCTACGTTTTCCCACATCATCATGTTCCCTTGTCCCGTGTTACTTGGTGTCGGTCGGCGCAACAAATTTTGTTTTTCCCTTCTCCCCTGTCAACCGTCACGCTTTCATTCAGTCCCTTCTCTTTCCTCACACAATCCAACCATATTTTATTTAGACTTCCTCTCCCTCTCCATCCATCAACATTTATCTTTTGACTTTTTCTTTACAGCATCTTACACACTCTTTTTAGCTTCTTTCAAACTAACATTCTCATCTTCAACACTCTGCCAATCCTTGAATGTTTTACGTCTTCCTACATTTCGTTTAATAATCATTGGTTTTTCCAAAAAATTATAGTTTGAGTTTTATTCTTAGGCTTGGCTTCACACAAAACTTAAGAAAAAATTGAAGATTGTTATAACTTCTAGCATTAAAATTATGCCTTAAATCTTACCGAAACAACCCTTTTTACTCACGACGGAACGGAGACGGTATATGCGTTTGGGGTGAGAGGATGTTTGTGCAAATCCATGTTGCCATTTTTCTCCAAAACTACTAGTCTGGTTTTAATGCAGTTTTCAGTTATGGGTTCGAGTTTGATTGGTGCATGTTCTTAGTTAAGTGTTACGGTGACAATTCACCAGGGGGCGCTGCAGCAAACATTTTTTGTGGAAATCCATGTTGCCATTTTTCTCCAAGACTACTCGTTCGATTTTGATGCAGTTTTCAGTGATGGGTTTGGGTTTGATTGGTGCATGTTCCTAGATAAGTGTTATGGTGACAACTCACCAGGGGACGCTGCAGTAAACATTTATTTGTGAAAAACTTTTATCCTTTTTCAATTACTTTTTAACCATCGTGGGTTTTTTCAAAATATTTAATTTTGCTTTTTAAATATTATTATCTCATAAAGGCCATTCATAAAATAAATACCAAACATTATCAACACTACTCGAATCGTACGATATCGTTAATAATCGTGTATTGAACAGTTCTTGTACCTGCGCCCACGCAACTGCTAACTGCTTGCGCAACCAGTTGCAAGTCTACAACCGATTGCTTTGCCGTTGTTCGCTGTAGATGGACATGTTGCTGAGGTATTTATAATAAATCCTGGTTGCAAGGAGGTTGTTGGAAAGGTAGGGACTCGAATATTGTGGGATTAGTTAAATTCTTAAATTCATACATCCAGACGATAACTTTTTATGGATCGATCAAATGATCCTTCATTACGATCAAATTACAATAAGTAATCAAGATTTGTAAATTAATGATTAAATACTACTCGACCTACTAAGGCATAATTTGAATTGGCAAATTAATTCATTTATATAATTATTTAACGTTATTTAATTCATAGTAATTTAATTTTTAATTAACTTTTAATTTATTATCTAATGTAAACCTAATATTTAATCATAGTTTATTTTTATTTATTTATCTCCACTCTGTTACCAATCTATAATATTTTTTTTATTTTAATTTATTTAATTATAATTTAATTCGATTCTTTACTTGTGTGTTGTATTGCTAGAAGTATGCTTTGTTTTTACATTATTTTAAATCAGCCAATATTATCAATTAATTGCAGTAATATAAATGTAAAAATATGATGTCCAAATATATAGTGCATGTGGTGTTAGCCTTTAATTAATTGTTGCACTAATAAATGTATATTGTGTACTTTTAATAGACATGAAATGTGTAAACAATTGTTGGTTAACCTATTAATAAATAAATAAAGATAGCAATATAAAAATCTCTCTGGCTGTCAGTTTTCAGCTAAAAGATATTTTGAAAAAGACCCTATCTTCTCAAACCAAAGCAATAGCGTATGATATTTTGATGGTAAATTATCCAAGTATCATGATCAACCATACGCTCAAATAATCATGGTTTTGCCTGCTTGTTGCGCCACTTCTTCTTCCCAGCTAAAGGCACTAGGATGGGCGTTTTTGGGGAACTGTCTTATGTAATTTTGACGTTCGAAAATGGCTGATTCGCAGCCTAGTTTGAATAAATGACTTTTGAATTTAAGAGGAGTATTTTTTTCTACCATAGTAAACTTTCAGGCCCTGAAAGAACCTAATTCAACAAAAAACAATACAACCAAGTCCATACTACCGAATGTTACCACCCCTACCTCACATTTTTACCAACATGCAAATCACAACTGTCCACTTGAGCCCTCCACACATTGACATCACTCACGAAAAACATGCGAGTGGGGACATGAGGGGTCATGAATGAAGCCATCACCGTGTTTCCAGCCTTAACTAGCCCCCATAGTCGTAACGTGGGTGTTGCCAACATGCAAAATACTAATATAGTGGTATAAATTGACTGTTTAGTGCAACACTGTCAAATACATGGTCATTTTGGTATGACAAGGTTGCTAAATATAGAGTTGGTGTTGCTTTGGAGTCTGGTGTTGTAACTTACAGAAATATTTCTATTTTTATTAAGAATACTCTTTTGTGAAAAGTGAAAAATCTGATAAAAATAATTAGTCAACGGAATAAATAAGTTAGTAAAACTGTAAACAAGACCTGATCAAAATTTTATGGACACCATTTTCTTTTCTAGAGGACCATTTTTTTTTCTAGAGGAGGGGCTTGTGGCTAATTAACAACAGCTGCACGGGTCAATCGATCAGGTTAAGCTACGCTTGCCGCGGTTGGTCTGTGGATGGGTGACCATCTTTACATACCAAGAACCCTCCGTGCCTCGGAAAGCACGTTAAGCCGTTGGTCCCGGCTGTCATTTGTAGATCTTTGACAGTCGTTACGGGTAGTTAGAAACCCAAAAAGTCTGACAACCAGTCTTACCAAAGGGTATCGTGTTACCTAGTAACTAGGTTGTGGAGGTCAGATAGGCAGTCGCTCCATGTAAAATACTGGTATTCAGCTGCATCCGGTTAGACTGGAAGCCGACCCCAACATAGTTGGGAAAAGGCTAAGCAGATGATGATTTTCTTTTACTAGGGAAAATGCATGTATTTGAAGGCGATGCGAAACTGGTAAATTGTTAATCTTTGATGAAGCAAACCTGCTTTGTGTACGAGGTGTTTTTTGTTTGCGAACATCAACTTTTAGCATAATATTGCAAAGACTAACAACGCCATTGGAGGTCCGAGAAGTTTTATTATTTCCCAAATTAACCATGACATAACACGACAGTTAATTAACGTCACGTCAGTCACAAATTAACGTGAAAAACTAAACAAAATATATGTGTTAAATCTTCTCGTCACGTCTGTAATATTTTGAGTATTCAATGAGCGATGTTCTGATGTCACTAATATTCCCACATTATAAGAAGACTGGCTTAGCAGTGATATTTTTAAATTATATTCCATAAACGTACAAGTTTTGCATTTGAAATTGTCAACTTTTGATGAAAGAATTATTTGATAAATGGGAAGGGGAAAATTGGCTTATGTAAACTTACTTATTTCAGAAGGCATGCTAACCCTAACATAATTCGCAAAAGATTAGATTAAGAAGGGGACACTACTGCTCTAAAACGGGAAAGAAAAACATTGTGACGAAACTGGTAGAATTTCCTAGAACCAAAAACTTGAAGACTGAAGTCTTTCACCAAATGCAGTTTGCTCAATTGGTTATCCTAATATCTAACACAGTTAAGAAGCCTGTTTTCCAGCACTGGGAATATTTAAGGCTATGTGATTTATGACTGAGCGCTTAAAGGGTTAATCTTAAGGCAGAGTTCTACGTGTTGTAATAAAAAAGCAGCCAAGTGCGAGTCGGACTCGCCCATGCAGGGTTCCGAAGCAGCAAGTAACATAATATAAAAGTTCTTTAATTGAGTTGATTGAATGAAAGGTAAATTGCGGTTTATGATTTATGACGTATTAAAAAAAACTACTTACTAGATCTCGTTCAAACCAATTTTCGGTGGAAGTTTACATGGTAATGTACATCATATATATTTTTTTTAGTTTTATCATTCTCTTATTTTAGAAGTTACATTTTACCACTTTGAAAGTGTTTCTCGCGCAAACTATTCAGATTAGAAAAAAATGAAATTAGAAACCTCAGTATCATTTTTAAAGACCTATCCATAGATACCCCACACGTAGGGGTTTGATGAAAAAAAAAAATTGAGTTACAGTTCAGATTCAAAATTTCAGTTTTATGGGGAACCCCCAAAATTTATTGTATTTTTTTTTCTATTTTTGTGTGAAAATCTTAATGCGGTTCACAGAATACATCTACTTACCAAGTTTCAACAGCATAGTTCTTATAGTTTCGGAAAAAAGTGGCTGTGACATACGGACGGACAGACAGACATGACGAATCCATAAGGGTTCCGTTTTTTGCCATTTGGCTACGGAACCCTAAAAAGTGGTATATCAACTACCAGTAAAAGGCAACTACTTATAATAAACGTGCCCCTCAAAATGCCATCAAACGATCAAGTTGACTTGACATTTATTCAAGGCCTGACACTGCAAGGCACTGCCTTAAAATATTACTTGCATTGTACTAAGTGATGCACCTCGCACACAAACCACAACCCAATTTAACTCGATCATCGTGATTTTATGACTCGATTCGATCGCTCGGTGAATGCTAATCGAGAAGATAAAATTGGGAATTTTTGGCTGTAAGTACTCGGTGACTCAGTGCGAAGTGTGTTTGTTTTGATCAAGCGAAACTGGTCGGTGTTTGACAAACTTTTTGGACTATGCGTAAAACCCACGGGCCACGCGTGGTCTACAAAAACCCATAGATATAGGTAGGTACACACGGCTACACATCAAGCTATGCATTTCCAGTATAAGCTGACCTCGCATTGTACGGATATCCTATGCAATGCGAAATCAGCATAAACTGGAAATGTATAGCTTGATGTGTAGCCGTGTGTACAGTTCATTTACAAACATTTAAATAAAACATTAATTGACTATTGTGTGAGTAGGGACCTCACGGGGTCTGCGGCTAATTGACCGTTGAGACAAATTACGCGATTCGTATCGATTTCTATAGTTTACCTGTACCCTAATTGCGTAATACAACACAATCACAATTTGTTTCGATTTGAAACAGATTTCTAATCCATTGCTTCATAAGTTGGAAAAAAAATCTGTTCAATAACGTAAATAACGCAATGAATGTTGTTAAAATGTCAAAATGAAACAAATTTCGCGAAATTGTTTACAATAATAAGTTACACAATTAGGGTACTGGTCGCTGCGACCACCGGTCGTGGTCGTGGTCGTCTAGTCCGCGAGATCTCTTAAACTTTTATCATTCAGATAAAGAAGAAAAATATGCAAGTGGATATATTGAAGCAACATAATTATCTTATGTGGTAAGGATGTCATCCCATTAGCATTTCACATAAGAAAATTCTATAACAAATTGTTACGCGAGAAAACTTATCAGCTTTGTACAGGACAGAAGGTATAAGAAGTGTCTAGAGTCGTGTTCAAAAATCGTGACTTAATTACAAAAGGCATTGATTTGCACACATGGATGGCAAAATTATTTCTGAACCATCTACAACGTGTAACGTTAAATGCGCAAAACCTCAGACACCCCAACTGATTTTTAATTCAATTGACCTATTTCAGAGAGAAAAAAAAATCATTAAAAAATTTGTTAAGGTTTTATGTGCTGTTTTATTTCGTAAGATTCGCTAAAAATAAAAGCTATTATTATCCCGCGTATGAGAAAATTTAAATTGGTCGATAACAATTTGTGTTTGTTTACCTATTTTGGCGGGTTTGCGCATGTGATGGCTTGACCTATTAATAAATAGACACGGCAACGTTTTTAATGAAGGTTTTTTTAAAAATGTGACCTATATTAAAAAGTGGTTCAATTGATTTTGCTCGTTATTCTGATTAAACTATTTTCAGGTTTTGCGCATTTAACGTTACTCGTTGTATAGGTACACATTAGAAATTAAAGTCGCTTTTCGTGTCTGTCTGTAACCACGTTGTTCTCCTAAACTATGCAACGGATTTTGATGCGGTTGTCACCATCATTTAGAGAATTTATTCCGGAAGGGTTATATGTATAATAAATACATTAATAATAAACATACATATTTTAGAGGTATGAGGAACAGGGTGTAAAGTTCACTCATCCACCATAGAAAAGGGAGGATCCCCCGACCAGACGGGTGTCGTGTCTGGCGAGCAAATGCCCAACGATTGATGTCGAGAAAGTTATATATCGTCGCTCGGCATCCAATACCGCGAAGGTAAAATTTTTTATTTTTTTTATTCCAGGATCACTTATTTGAACGTGTAAAATGAAATAAAACAAAAATCTGATTTTCGTTAAAAATGTCACATTCGCGGTATTGGATGCCGAGCGACGACATATAACTTCCCCGACATCAATCGTTGGGCAGTTGCCCGCCAGATACGACACCCGTCTGGTCAGAAGATCCTCCCTTTTCTGTAGAGGATGAGTTGTAAACTGTGCTTGCGCGATGTAGGATTTGTGTGACGTCATGTCTTTAATGCGTAGTTTGCATTGGCCGATGTAGATGCCCCAGAATAAAGAACTCTCGATGTTTTATCAAATCGTAAACTCGTGCGAAGGTGGAGCGGGTCACTAGTATCATATTTCTCATACAACTTCCTGAACGTCAAACAAATACCTAATAACATATTGTAATCGATATCTTTCAAAACAAATTTAATGACCACTCAACGTGAACAACAATTGATTTATTACACACCGATAATTAATGCCGATCCACCTTGAACCCTGTCAGTCCTAAATGTAATATGTCTAAGTTTGAAGATAATTTAGTCCGTTTGTTGAAAACTGTTCCGTATTGTTCGATTGACAGTGACGGAACTATGTTGTATGATTTTAGAAGTAATTTGCAATTAGTAGAATAAACAACTGTTTTACGATAAAATAGGTACACGTTAAGGCTCCCGCAAAAAGGCGCAACGCGACGCGATTCTGGTAGAACAATTTAGTTTTACTGATGGTGTGGCAGTTTGAGTACTTTATGCAGCCTACCCAAATGTCCTTTCTCTGGTATTGTTCGTCGAGTCGTTGAGTTCCTTAAGGTCTGAGTTGAGCTACACGATTACTGACAAATGCTTGCACTGATGGACTCATCATCATCATCAGCCTATAAATGTTCCCACTGCTGGGACACAGGCCTCCTCTCTGTGAGAGGGAGTGGGCCGTAATCTACCACGCGGGCCCAGTGTGGGTTGGTAGATGTCACATGTCTTCGAATTTTCAGTTCTAGGACATGCCGGTTTCCTCACGATGTTTTCCTTCACCGTTTTGAGAGCAGTGGTGATGAAATAATTTACACAAAGTAAAGCGCCTGTCAGGATTTGAACCTACGACCTTACAACTCGTAAGTCGCGGCCGTTACCACTGGGCCACCACTGCTAACCTGATGGACTGGTCCACTCCAATCCGTGTGCTTCTTTCCTCAAAAGACCATTTCAGACACTAATCTACTGTATTTCTATTTTCTTAATGGCCCTCGGGAATCATCACATTTCCGAATACAAACGAATGCTTATTTCCATGTCCATCAATTATTAGATTTATCATGTATAATAATTTGAATTTAGAACTAAGTACTTTATTGTTGTTTTGTTTTGATTCCCGTGTGATAGTTCACATAGAGCTGTAAAACTATTTTGGTATCTGTCGTGCTTGCGACTTTAGCAGCTTTCCTCCCATTTTTAAAATAAATTACATTAAGTTAAAAGAGTATTAACAACTCTATATACTTCCAAGTCGATTGAGAGCGTCTGGTCTGCATCAAGTACAAAGGGCAACTGATAGAAATCCGACGCCTGACGAAACTCGAAGTTTGCCGAGGGACATTAACAAAATAGAAATACTGTACATGCTCCTCACAGGATCTGACCAAGATTATGTCTGGACATTAAAAGAGACTTTGACCCTTAAGTTTGTTTCGCCATTTCTTTTCAGGAGGAGTCAGATAGGAAATGTCCATCTATCTTATTTTTTTAATACAACGTGTAAAAGTGATTCCGATATCCTATTTACAGAAAAAAGAGTTGAAACGATATTTGAAATTGCTAAGGTCCACTTTTCTGGAACAACTAGTTTCGTCGACCAAGATGTGGCTAGTTTTCTGTTTTAACGCAAAGGGTCTTCAATGTGTCCGTCTTTGGTATCATTTAACTTTCAAGGGTGGAAATATTGTGAAACATTTTAAAAGAGTAACGGTGGAGTTTCTTGCCCATTCTTCTCCATACGAAAACTACCTTTTGGAAGGGGCGACTAGAATCAATTCTATTTTTTGTAAATTTTGACGTTCAAAGGTGCCTTTTTGTGCCTAATTGAAATAAGTTATTTGACTTTGACTTTGATGGAAAAACCCAATATTAAAATAATAGAGTAGGTACAATATCATAGCTTACATTACAGGAAGGCACTTAACCAAATGGAACAATTAACTGCTTCTCAATCGATCAGTAGCATGAATAACATTCTTCCTAATCTTCAATCATTATTGTGCTTAACAAAACTAATTACTTTCTAGCAAAAACATAATTGAGTTATATCTTCTGTATGTTTTATAATTAAGATGCTAATATTGTCTGTCAGTTACTGTCCAGATGTTCGTAGATAGATTGTATGGTCAGTTTAGTGTTATTGACCTTCTGAACATGTTTAGAAGATCTTCAGAAAAAAATTATCTGAAATCCATCATAGTGACAAGGTGTGTAGTATTGATCACTGCGAATGATTTCTTTTTTTTACTAAACCAGAAATAAAAACCAATCATCGTTCTGTTATCTATCTTGTCTTGAATAGGTACCTAACCTACTACTACTTTTAGAATATGTTGTTATCCTAGTAAAATTGTCTATTTAAAGGTTTGTTATTAAGGCCAGCCTGCATCACTATTGACCCAAATTACCGCTACTAGAATTTGATATGGCCCTACTGTAAAGTTCGTTTTTTAATCCCAGTGACTAATTTGACATTTCAAGTGATTGTTGTTTGTTTTTTCAATTTGGAGTTTGACATTTGCACGTGTCAAATTCATCCCTGGGATTCAAAAACGAACTGTAGAACATAATCCGAGGGGTGGTTTAAGTTTGAATTCAAACTAAATACTGGGTTAAGTTTACGAAATTCTAATCATAATATATATGCAAATGGTAGGTAGGTAGGTTTACGAAGACATCGCACCTTCCGAAACTATCCTCAAAAAAATAAAAACACCATGTTAGCACGTTTGCTGTAATTTTAGCTAGTATAAACCAACGCCATCTACCGTTAGACGGCCGAACTATCTGTCATGCGTCAACTGTGAAGTAAAAGTGAAACGTTGCAGTGTATTCACAGCGGTCCCGTTAGTTTAGTAGCGGCGCCGCGGCGCTGCGCGGGCGCATCTGTTGATGTATGTGTGCTAATACGGATCTTTTCTATAAACAAATATACTAAATACAAAAAAAACAGTGGCACTCTACGGTGTCGGTAAATTCCGTCACAGTGTCGCGAAATCAATGGTTTAGTCCCATCTCAAAAATGCCCAACGCGCCTAAAGCAGTTTTCACTTAAAAAAATACGTCTATACTGGGAATAAAAAATTACATTTGCTTTAAAATGAAAATTGTTAAAAGCTTTTCCAGTACTGGCATGAATTTTAAAGAAAACGAGTCATTTCCACTATCCCTGCCTTCTCTCGTTTAATAAAAAGACACTAAGCTTATTGCCTTATAAAAACTTTAATGATCAAAACAAAGTGACTTTCTATCGGCACTAATAATCATAGAAATGTCAAAATATCATGTCTAAGGATTGACATAATTATTGCTATCGAAAAGCTTAAGTCAATTCAAATGAAAGTCGTTGTAGAAATACAAAACGTTTTGAAAGCGATTGCCTTCGGCCACGCCAAGAATCCTTATTGCGCCCATGCCCACTTCACTAATAAGGCAGCATGACCTAGGACTCGAACCCAAGACGTCATTTTAGGTAGCCATGGTTGCGATCACTATACAACCAAAGCAACATCAAAAGAAAGAGAAAAGAGACATACCTTTCTCGTTTCTTCCTCTTCATCGTGCCGGTTCCTTTGATGGTTCGGTACAGGGTCATCATCTTAACTGCAATTATTACGAATTACACTCACTTTACACAAAACACTATAATAATACATCCACAGAATAATTATTATGCACTATTAATACTTATTACTAACATAATTTAACACTTAACGTACGTTGTTTTCACTTCACAGGAGTTTAACTGGAACAAAAAGAAATAAATATGTTAAAAATATACACAAAAATAGGCCAAGTGCGAGTCGGACATATTTACGTTTTTACTATATTAAAAAAAACAACACGTTTCTTGTATGAGAACCCTATTTAATTTCTAACTATATTTAATTTTTATTATTTGTTATTATAGCGGTAATAGAAATACACAATACGTGAAAATTTCAACTGTGTGAACTTATCCATACAACACTGACAACCGTGCCTACACACGGCGAATAAATTGTAGTTTTTCACGACAAGAAAAATGTGTGTGTGTAAAGGGCCTTAAGACTAGGCACTACAAAGATAATATCCACGCAAACTCCGCCCCCATGCACCCCATCACTCCACTATGTGCTAAACGCTAACACATCAGTAATAATGTTGGATTGGCTACTCGGTCGTCGGGACTGGCTGAATTCAAGTGATTGTTGTTCGTCAGTTCTTTCCGCGCGGATCGCTCATTTTAAATACGTTTCTCTCTGTGAGTGCACAGAATACTTCGGTACCTGTGCAGGCACAGGGAGAGGCGCCCCGGACGCCCGGCGTTCACGCCGTTGCGGTCGCGGAGGCCCGAAAACCTCAGAAGATGTCGAATCCCGGCAAGCGCGGCTCGTTAGGCCGCGATGCCGGGATACAGGAGGACCGTCCGGTGTTGGACCGGGCGATGTCGCTGCCAAATATTGGCGACGCGTCGTCCGGTGCGCCCCCGGCCGGTCACAACAAGAAGAAGAAGGAGAAGGAGCGGAAGAAGTTGAAGGAAGCACCAGCTGCCGCCACTTCCGCTGCAACCAAGAGGGAGGAGTCCAGTGCTGCGATTGCTGCCGGCCCACCGACGTCATTGGCGCCTGCGCGCGTTGCGCCCACGCCGTCGTCGAGCCGTGTGCACGCCGTTCCGGTCCGCCCCGCCGCGTTCCGCCCGGTGCCGATACAGGCCCCGGGGCCACCCGCGAACACGAGCCGCGCAATGCATGCGCGCGCACCAATACCACCCGCGCGCGCGCCCGCGCCCGGTCGACCCAACGCGCCCGCTGCGCGCCCCGGCGCGCCTCGCGCAGAATACCCCGCGCTACCCGCCCCGCGAGCCCCGATGCCGGCGGTGCGGTCTCGCGCACCACCAACACGGACCGCCGCTCCGCCGCCGCGGTTCGTCTCGCCGCCTAGTGATAGGCTACCACCGAAGCAGACGACATCATCAAGCATGCCCGCTCCCCGCACCGCCCCCTCCGGCGCCCGCCCCTCTTTGGCGGAGCCGATGCTGGCTGAGCGGGAGCGACCCACCTGTGCCGGGCCGTCTACCCGGCCCGTACAACTCACCCGGATGGCGCCCGATTCGCCGGCGCCCCCCCGGACCTCAGCCTACGATTCGCCCGCTGTGCTGTCGACATGCTCCTCGCGAGCTGGGTCGAGCATGTCGCTGGCATCCGCGGGCTCGGCCGCCTCCGGTCGCGAGGACATGTCCCCGGACATGACACCGCGATCCGGTCGGCGGTCCACCGTGGGAGGAGCTGCCAGGGCGAGTCAACCGAACCGCCCAATTATGACGTCACCTACACTGTCGCTGGGGCTCGATTTCGATTATCAACTCGAAACCAGAGCCCAGCGACGCAGGCGCAGCTCGGACGAGACCGCGGTGGAAGAGGCGAAGCGGTACTGTCTTGACCCGCCGCGGCCACAGCGCGAAAGCGCGCCGCGCGGTCGGGCACTACCGGCATCGCCTACCTTCGCGGACGCGGTCCACCGGCGTACCCCACCGCGGTCGCCAACACCACCATCGGCAGGGGTAAGTATAAATCTTATATCCCCTGCCCCTACTGCATCTACCGCCCCCCCCCCCTGATGGCCCCCCCGGCGCTGCGACGGCGGCCACCTCTTCCAAACAGAAGCCGGGGAAGAAGAAGTTGCGCTTCCCACCGCTGGTGGTGAAGGTGCTACCCAACTGGGCCGCTCATTTCCGGGCCATACGGGACAAGCTGGGCCGGCCGCCGAACGCCCGTCCGTACGGGACCGGGGTGAGATTCACCCCGGACACCGAGGACGAGTATCGGCTGGTCCAGCGCTACCTAACTGGCCTGGAGAAGGACAGCGGTGTGAGCTGGTTCGCGTATTCGCTGCCAGCGGAGAAAAATGTGAAGATCGCCATCAGGGGCCTGCCGGCGGACACGGACCCCGAGGAGATAGAGGAGGAACTCCGGGCGTTGGGATACCAGCCGGAGTACGTGCGCCATATCAAGGGCGCACTAGGACGACCCGGCTGCGTGTTCCACGCGATACTAAAGAGAACCCCGGACGTCAGGAATATCTACGGCTCCACCGTGTTCATGAACATGGGTGGGGTCAAGATCGAGGCTTGGCGTGGAAAGCGTGGGCCCGCACAGTGCCACCGGTGCCAACGTTTTAGGCATAGTTCGCACCAGTGCCACCGCCCGCTCGCATGTGTGCGATGCGGGGACGGGCACGCGGCCAGGGACTGCCCACGTCCGCGGGAAGAGCCGGCCACCTGTGCCAACTGTGGTGGCCCGCATCCCGCGAATAATATGAAGTGCCCCGTATTCGAGAAAGAGATACGGAACAAGCGAGCGGGGACCGTCGCCGTCACGGCCAAAAGCCGGGCACACGCAACGATTGCGCCCTCAGTAGAGGCACATGGCACGACGTTGATGGCGACGGCCAACGAGCCCACGAGCCGAACGCAAGCCCCCTCCTCAGGGCGGAGGAAGAAAAGACGCGGGGGGAAAAGGAAGAGGAAGAATCCCCCCACCACCAGAACGCAAGAAGACCCCCTTACGGCCGCCCCTGTCTACATAGCGCAGGTTGCAACGAGGGATACACAAGAATTCACAAGGAAACAACAAAAGGGCGAACCTACTGGTGGCGCCAATCAGGCGCCGCGGAAAGAGGTGGAACCACAAAGGTTCGCCCAGAAGCCGCACGGCGCCGCCACTGCCGCGGTCAGAGTTGATCAAACACAGCGGCCAATAGGAACGAAGGGAAAGTTCCCTGCACTGACGAGTGGCGGCGCTGTCGTCGCACATTTGCCGATCTTATCGGCAAACAGATCGGCTAAGAACACAAAGGAATTTACAACCTGCGCTATAAAGCTCCTGATGGATTTGATCAGGGCTATTAGACAGGGCCGAGAGATTGAGTCCGTGATCTTCGATGGTCTGGCCACATTACTCTCTCTGTGTGATGGCTAGACCATTGAGGATCGTCCATTGGAATGCTCGCGGCCTTAAGGATAAGGTCGCTCCCCTCCGCCATCTCCTCCGGGACCAGAACGTCGACGTGGCGCTAATCAGTGAGACACACCTGGGGGCCGAAGATAGGGTCAGGTTCCCAGGTTACCACGTCTACAGGAAGGATGAAAGGTCGGCACTACACTCCCGCTACCGTGGTCTGGCGGTATTGGTGAGGCGAAGAGTCGTCCATCAAGAGCTCCCCGTACCAACGCTTAACAGCTTTTACGCGCTGGGTGTGCAACTGCATGTTGCCGGCGAGGACGTCAACGTCCATGCGTGCTATAAACCGCCCGCGGCTCCCCTGGATGTGGTCGAGCTGCGGGCGCTGCTTGGCGCGCCGGACGGCAACGCTGTTCTCCTTGCCGGCGATCTGAACTGCAAGCACCCAGCGTGGAACTCGATGAATACTAACAACGGGGGGAGGCGGCTCTTCGCGGACGCGGAAGCCTTCGGGTACTCGGTGTCCGGCCCGGAGACGCCCACCCACTACCCGGGGTCAAATCTACAGATGCCTGACGTGCTGGACGTCGTAGTCCACCGGGGGCTACACTGCCAGATCACGCAACAAGTGATCGACGACGAGCTACAGTCGGACCACCAACCGGTGCTCGTCGTCCTATCGGGTGTGCCGACCCGATTGAAGCCTATAGCGCCACGCCGACGAACGGATTGGACAATCTTCGGAGAGACGCTAGATACCACCACGCCTACTCGGCCCATCGTCACCTCCGCGGACGTGGATCAGATGGCGGGTGACGTCACTGCTTGCATCCAGAGCGCCTTGCAAGTGGCGACTACGACGTCACTGCCGGGGGGGAGAGGGCTTTTGCCGCCCCTGCCGGCACGTTTAACCGAGTTGATCGCCAAGAAGAGGCGCCTTCGCAAGCAGTGGCAACAGCTTAGATGCCCGTCACTGAAAACGGAGTTAAACCGTCTCGCGGAGAAGGTCAAGGCCGAGCTATCAGCCCACACCGCCGCGGGCTGGGAAGAAAGAATCGACGCCACGACGGACAGCTGGCCGTCTCTACATACCCTATGCCGACAGCTGACGAACACCCCAGCCCCGGTACGCCCTCTACTGAATAGCGACGGGGCGCTCAGATACAAAGCAGAGGACCGCGCGGAGGTCTTCGCCGAGCACCTGGAGCGTCAGTTTCAGCCGAACCCGACCAGCGACCATGAGCATGTCGCAGCAGTCGAGAAACACTTGGAGAACTACTTCGCACCGCCGATAGCTCCCGAAGAGATGCCGATTTTCTTCTCGCCGGGCGCAGTTAGACGCGCCATACTAAGGACCAAGCCCAGGAAGGCCCCCGGTGCCGACGGTATCGCGAACACAGCGCTGCGCCACTTGCCGTACCGAATGGTAGCGGCACTGGCGCGCCTGTTCACAGCGATACTGCGCACGGGGACCTTTCCCGAATCCTAGAAAGAGGGGCGCGTCATAATGCTGCCCAAGGCGGGAAAAAATACGCAGAAGCCGGAGAGCTATCGGCCTATCACACTACTGCCGACAATCTCCAAGGTGTTCGAAGCACTCCTGCTGCGACATCTTCAAAAATACATCGAGCCCAGACCGGAGCAGTTCGGGTTCCGGCCGGAACATAGCACGACGCTCCAGCTGTCGAGGGTACTGCACCACCTCGCGACCGCTAGGAACAAGAAGGAGTACTCGGTGGCAGTATTCCTCGACATGGAGAAGGCCTTCGACCGCGTGTGGCACGAGGGCCTACTCTTCAAACTCGCCACCTCGGACGCGCCCCGTCGCGTCGTAAGGGTGGTATCTAGCTTTCTCTCCCACAGGACCATCAGGGTGGTGGTCGACGGGGCGCTCTCTAGCGCCCGCCCGGTGCTCGCCGGCGTGCCGCAGGGTAGCTGCATATCGCCTGCGTGTTACTCGCGTTACACCGACGACATCCCCACCACCGAAGACGCGATGCTCGCGTTATACGCGGACGACGCCGCGTACATTACTAAATCGCTCAATGCGAAGTACGCGGCGTCGAAAATGCAGCGTGCACTGGACGCTCTCCCGGAGTGGCTGTCTAAATGGCGGCTCTCCGTTAACGTGGGTAAAACGCAGGCGATGATCACCGGAAACGCGCCACTCCCACCACCCTTGAAGCTCCAGGACGTCGACGTCGATTGGTCGCCCCGGATCAAATACCTGGGTGTGACCATCGACCGCCGCCTCACGATGGGGCCCCACGTCCGCAAGGTCGCCGCACAGGGCATGGTCGCACGCAACCTCCTCCGGCCTGTGCTCTCGTCTCGAATCCCGGTGCGCGTCAAGCTGAGCGTGTACAAAATGTACGTGCGCTCAGTCTTGACGTACGCCGCTCCCGCTTGGTACGCCCTCACGAGCGAGCCGAGCAGAAAGTTACTCCGCACGCAGCAAAACATTGCGTTGCGGACCATTGTAGACGCCCCTCGTTTCGTGAGGAATGACGTAATCCAGCGGGACCTCAAGATCGAGAGCCTGGATGAGTTTGTGGGGCGACTCGCGAAGGCTATGTTCGCGCGGGCCGACGCTTCTGCCTGGCCCCATGTCAGGCAGATAGCGCCATTGCACGCGCGGCCGCCTGACGCGAAAGCCCTGCCCCGCGACCTGGTAGCGGACCCTGACCCCATCGCACCGATTTGACGCCTCGGGTAAGCTGCACCCAGGTTACACGCAGCTTACTCGAAATAATAAGACTCCACATATGTACACATACATTAGTTGTGCGGCGTGTTCTAAGTTAATATAGGCACGTCGCATAACTTAAATACAGACAACCGCTACTATACAGGCATCTATACTCAACACGTGCGGGCGCGATGCGGGTCGCGACGCACGTACTCACTGAGCGGTGTAACACTACAGTACTAGCCGCTCACACATACGAGACTGCCTACCCCTCAATCCGTAAACGGCTCGATCTGTAAGCGGGGAGAGGGGGAAGCTACATATTAGACCTGTAGGGCGTCGAGTCGGCATCTCCGTCGCTGGTCGTTCTCGCTGGGCCTCCCCCGGGTAACCGGGGGTCTCACCTGGCGGGGACAGACCGCCGGGATGTCGTGAAGAAAGCGACGCCACTAAGGGCGTCGCGGCGCGCCTACAGAAATATTCATAGCAACCATTTACATAGACGCATTTTTGCCTCACGAAAGTGCGTCTTTTCTTTAGCCGTCCTAGGCAACCCGAACGAGGGGCCCATTTTTATGGGCCAATGTATGGCCTCCGCGGGCGAAGGGCGAAGCCCTGACCCCGCTCGCCACGCCCCCTTGCGGGGGCGTCGCGACGTCCTTATGATGAGTAATAATGTTAAATATCGCGTGCGCTCTTTGTCGTCGTGTTCGTGCACGGAACTAAATGTCGTAAGTCTGAATTATTATTTCGTATATAACTAAAGTAATAATTGGTCTAGAGAAAAAATATCTTATATCTGGAAAATAAATTATATTTTCTTACCGTCAATAATTATTTTAGACATAAAAGCCGAGTAATCTTGTTTTTATTTCAAATACTCTTTAAAAAAGACATTATTTTCAAAAAAAAAATGAATCGAGCGAAAATGTTCCAATTACAAAACTGGAATACATAATGGAAAGAAAAAGATCCAATAAATCAAATACTAAAGTTCCATTTCGATTGTATGCGTGACTTGTTCAGAATATTAATGCAAATTAACAAACAATTTAGGGAGCCTCCTCTTAAGGTTTTTTGAGAGTTCTGACGTTCAAAAGTGCCATATATGGGCCTATTTGAAATAAATGATTTGACTTTGACTTTGTAGTAATTTTCCTGTTCAGTTCTCCATCTACATGCCGATCCCTTAACTGAGACGGCTCCTGAGGTAGCTGCGCGGCGCGGGAGGGGTGACAGTTGTCACAAGTTGACGAATCACTGAGCTCTCGCATCAAGACACCTCACCGCTCCCGCACCGCACTGCTACCTCAGAAACCGTCTCAGTTTCAAGCGGTTGGCCTATATGAGTGGCAACCCCTCTCTCAAGACCCAAGCCCTTTCGACAGTCTAACGTCTTACCCATTGAACTAATACCACTTACAAAAATTAAAATATTTCGTAGGAGCTCGTGCCTAAGTAATAACAGCCGCACGGGTTGATCTAACAGGTTAAACCACGCTAGCCGGGGCTGGTCCTTGGATGGGTGCCTATCTTTACATACCAAGACTCCTCCGTGCCTCGGAAAGCATGTTAAGCCGTTGGTCTCGGCTGTCATTTGTAGATCTTTGACAGTCGTTACGGGTCTTCAGAAACCCGAATGTCTAATAACCAGTATTACTAGGAGGTATCGTGTTACCCAGTACCTAACTGGGTTATGCAGTCGCTCCATGTAAAATACTGGTATTCAGCTGCATTAGACTGAAAGCCGATCCCAACATAGTTGGAAAAAGGCTAGGCAGATAATGATGATTTAATTTAAACATTTCCACACAACTCACACGCAACGAGCAATTGCTTTACGAAACCCTAACTAAGTTACCTTAGTATTTTTTGTTCGATTATAACAACCATTAAATAGCTTATCAACAGGTACAAGCTACATAATTGCAGCTTATTAAGCTATTATATGTTTAGTTACAAAACCAATACTAGCTTTATTGGTACTTAGAGTACTTGGTATTTGAAATCTTAATGGTTAGTGAAAATCATTTCATTGACACACATTTTGTGGTGTTGGAATTTGAATGCTTGGCTGGAGCTATAATGAACTTATTCTGAATTATTCCGCTGTAGTAAACAAGATTTTTAAGGAACGTTTGTTAAGCTACGCTTGCCGCGGTTGGTCCGTGGATGGGTGACCATATTTACATACCAAGACCCCCCCGTGCCTCGGTAAGCACGTTAGGCCATTGGTCCTGCCTGTCATTTGTAGATCTTTGACAGTTGTTACGGGTAGTCAGAAGCCCAAAAGTCTGACAACCAGTCTTACCAAGGGGTATAGTCAGTCGCTCCATGTAAAATACTGGTATTTAGCTGCATCCGGTTAGACTGGAAGCCGACCCCAACATAGGGAAAATACTAGGCAGATGATGATATAAAGGTGCCAAAAAAAAATATATCTTCTATGATTAATGGATACATATTCGAACTTTATGACTGTAAAAATGTATACCTAATACAATAATTGATTAACTTTCTTTTTTTTTTTACCATATTCTTTAGAAGCTGCTCAGTGGCTTTCGCGAATATTTTGAACCTGACTTTGAATTTTAATTGCAGTCAACAAACTCTTCTGGTTTTCGATTCTAGGTTTAATAACAAAATGTATTTTCAATTCCAAATCGATTCTTACAATTTCTTGCTGAAAACGTCGACAATATTTTTTGGAGTCACACTAATAAACTTAACAAAAGTTACTGCAAAATTTACCTATTTTCTATCCACTTATTACTTAATCAGCTTTTGGCTAGTTGTCGGCAGTGGGTCTAGCTATGTCTAGCAGTGGACTGCTGTAGGCTGATGATGATAAAGCAATGATTAGGTTTAGGGTAGTCACAACCGATACAGTAAGAAAAGCATACCATTTAAACTTCGCACAGTGCCTTGTCGCCGGGCAAGCCGCGATGCGCTCGCGCCGGACTTTGCGCACAAAGGAACCGCCAAACAAAGAAGTGGCGCTTGGCAAAAGGCGGCGGATGGTCCTTGCCGCCGGCACTGTGTGTAGTTAGCCTTAAGCTGATGATGCTTGATTAAATGCAACGTTAAAATCTCTAGATTTCACGACATTCGAAAGGTGAGAAAACCGCATCCCACTTAATACACTATTATAAATTCCATTTACAATCACTAACCCAGCTCTATTAACGTGAAAGATAAACCTTATCAACGTAAAATGATCGTGAAGACACTTACTACTCGTTTATTATAGGAACGCACTAGTAGGGCGGCCTGACCGACCCGACCGGTCGTCTGACCTACAAACCGAATGCCTTCCGATTTACATATCGAGTGCTCATATTAATTTGTTCATGTTGAAAGCCTTTTCCTTTCGTTCAAGGTGTTAATATAATTAGATTGTTTATGGTAATTTGAGAGACATGGAAACCAGTTGTTTTTTTTCTTGATTTGTTGCATGGCATTAAAAATATGCAAGTATTTATTAAGACAACAGAAGAAACACACATTAATTATTTTAGGCACAGTGGTAAATGAGCAATCGGTAATGTGCAATTTTCAGTAGCCCGTAAGTACCTATGCAATCGACTGAAAAAGACTGAAAAAAGACATCCACTGCTGGACATAAGCCTCTCCCAAGCAGCTCTTCCGTTCTGCTTCCCGCATCCAGCGGATTCCTGCGGCCTTCACAAGGTCATCGGTCCACTTTGTGGGAGACCTTCAACGCTACATCTTCCGATACGCGGTCGCCACTTCAGAACCTTTCGGCCCCATCGGCCATCTGTTCTGCGAGCAATGTGCTCTGCCCACTACCACTTAAGTTTGGCAATTCTACGGGTTATGTCGGTAACCTTGGTTCTCCTGCGGATCTCTTAATTTCTGATTCGATTACGTAGGGAAACTCCAAGCATAGCCCTCTCCCATTGCTCTTTGGGTGACTCCGGCCTATGATACACTAGACTACACTATCATTCTGTTCATTTAAAACGGTTTCCATGTAGATTAAATATAGAATCATGTGCAGAAATTAAACCTAAATCTTCCCTCACATTACTCATAATTCAAGATACAAGCTTCCACCTACATAAAACATAAACTCAATATCCTTCCATCAACACGTCACAGCACCTGATTTCATAATTTCTAGTCACACCTCTCACTCCCACACGTCACTCACACATAAGCACCTCTCACTCACACTCACGCACGTCCCATTTAATATTGCATATATCCGTTGCATCGCATTTCACTCATAAAATATTAATTCTAAGCCACTTGAGAGAAATAATTATTGTGAACCACAGTTAGGTTACGTTATGCGATATTCTTCTTCTTCTTTTCGTGTGGTTAGCTAACCTGGTGTCAGAGTCTTAAAGCCGCCCATGGGTCTCTGACTTGACTTCACAAGCCGTCAAGAAATATCTCTCAGGCATGCCGGTTTCCTCACGATGTTTTTCCTTCACCGGTTTTGAAGCAAGTGATAATTATAAAATACGCACATGAATCTGAAAAGTCAGAGGTGCGTGCCTTGGGTTCGAACTCAAGACCTATGACTGCAGTCCGACGGTCACACAACTAGGACTGCCAAGTCATATATTCAAGGCAATGGTACGTAGAATTTAATCGGAGAGGTAACCTAATAGAGAGTCAAAACCAAATGGCATTGATACACACAAATTCCTTGCACATAATAGAGCTTAAATTTTAAATGCCATGTCAAAAAAGAAAGGTTTTACCCCCATCCCCCATATCTCCGCCCCCGTCCATTTGGGGTCCGTTCAGACGGTACGGGGAGGTTCGGTATCACGTCCAAACCCTGATTACCACTTGCCATCCAGTTGCTTCTCCGATGAAATTTTACGTGCGATTGCTTTAACTAATAGGTCTCGAGGTACGTAAGTGGTAGACGATATTGATACATAAAGAAAGAAAGAAAAAAAAGAAAGAAAAGAAAGAAAGAAAAGAAAAAAAGAAAGAAAAGAAAGAAAAGAAAGAAAAGAAAGAAAAGAAAGAAAATACATTTATTTAGCACAGACCAAAAAGCACACAATATTATTAACAGCAGATATTAATTAAAAATTTTAATCAAATAAAAAGTGTAAAGTGCGATGTAACAAATTAGCAGGGCAGTGCGCCTCACGGCTGCGCCAAAAAGGCCCAGTTCAGCAAAAATGCCAGACAACAATAAGTTCCTGACGCTGGTTTTCGCTGGTTTTTACATAATGAATAACTATAGGTAAGTACTCATAGGGCCTATTTCACCACCAACAGATAATCGGAATCGAAAATGGACAAACAGGTCATTAATATCTGCAAACTACGTATTTACCTACGTGCATATTCCTGCAAAAATCTTGCCCATCATTTTGAGCTTCCTAATAAAAAGTGGATCAATCTGCGTAGCCTTTTCCCAACTATGTTGTGGTCGGGTTTCAGTCTAACCGGATGCAGCTGAATACCAGTATTTTACATGGAGCGACTGCCTATCTGACCTCCACAACCCAGTAACTGGGTAACACGATACCCAACTGGTTGTCAGACTTTCGGGCTTCTGACGACCCGTAACAACAGTAAAAGATCTACGTATGACAGCCGGGACCAACGGCTTAACGTGCTTTCCGAGGCACGGAGGAGTCTCGGTATGTAAAGATGGTCACCCATCCACGGACCAACCCCGGCAAGCGTAGCTTAACCTGATGGATTTACTAACGCTAAGCCAGAACAATAGCAAGAAGAGACATTATGTTTTCATATGACACAAGTTGCATGCCAAACTGCTAACCGTAACCGTTGTGTCCATATAAGAATACATGCCGGCGCGTACGATCAATGAAACAAGAAATAACAGGTTCTCGTGTGCAGCGTTATGTTACACTCTGGCGATTTTATCGTATATCTATCAACAGGTAAAAGTAAAAAGTTAGATTAGTATGGTAATTAGTTTTCACTATGGTGATCTGCGAGATTTATCTTGGAGCATCGTTTATAGAGATAATTATTCTATCACCTTCCGCCAATGGCTTCGCCTGCGTGAGTATTATCTTTATAAATTCCTAGCTGCGTCCCACGGTTTCACCCACATAAGTATTATTATAATTAAGTATTACTATAATATTAGGATAAAAAGGTATCCTATTTCCTTCTCCAGGTCATGGTCTACCCATGTGCCAAATTTCATCCAAATCCGTTCAGCCGTTTTAGCGTGAAAGCGTACAAACAAATAAATAAGCGTTACTTTCGCATTTATAATATGACTAGCTGCGCCCCGCATTTTCACCCGCATAAGTCTCGATCCCGTGGGAAAAAAAAAAGTATCCTATGTTCTTTTTCAGGGCATCATCTATTTAAGTGCCAAATTTCATCCAAATCCGTTCAACCGTTTTAGCGTGAAGGCGTAACAAACAAACTTACTTTCGCATTTATAATATTAAGGATTATTTAGGATAGCCTATGTTACTCAGTGATAATATAGCATTCTAATGGTGAATGTTTAAAATCGGTCCAGTAGTTTTTGAGTTTATTCATTACAAACAAAAATACAAATCTTTTCTCGTAATAATTAGTGTAGATAATTTAAGTAAGAATGATGCTGCTGACATGTTGTTTTTTTTTATTTTAACTCAGAATTTTGAGATGATTGCTTTTAGGTACTTTGCAATTTGCGTTTTAGTTGCTTTTGTTAGACCCCATAATCGAATTCATTGTCCAATTAGATTGAAATAGGAGCTTGAAAATATTGACGGTCTTGGTAACCTTCGGCCATAAACGAAAACGCCTATACAATATGTAAAAAAACCCTATCCGATTCGAAAAGGGCTCGTAGGTACTGTATTTAACATTACCTAAGAGTATTAAAAAAACCTAATTATAAAAAATAAAAAAGTTTTTGCTATTTAAAAATCACATTTTGAAGTGAAAACTTCTTTAGGCGTGTTGGGCATTTTTGAGATGGGACTAAACCATTGATTTCGCGACCTGTTACCGACACCGTGGATTAAAAGACATCAACGCGTTGATTACCGCGATGCGTGGAGTAAAAGTCATCAACACGTTAATTACCGCGGTGCTGATTTTTTTTCAAGTTTTCACTTTTGTCGGCCCGAAATGCCACTGTTTTTTTTAGTATCAAAATTACCCCAAATTCATTAAAAAGCCACCCGCGCCACATGTAATAACACAGTAAAATTCACCATGGAAAAAAATGGTTGATTTTTTTATTTCGATTTTCCTGTGTATTACATAGGTCTCGAGTTCGAACCCAAAGCACGCACCTCTTTTTATTTTTTTGGGTGGGAAATTATCAAATAATTTCTCCCGCTCTAGGCGGAGCGGGAGAGCGTGTCAGACTTTTACTGACTAAAACCCACCCGTGTTCCTTCGATTGCCATGTTGCCGGGCCACGATCTCCCTTTCGGTTTTCTTCGCAACCCCGGCAGGCATCGGCCCTAGCGGACCCCGTCGATTCTGCTGACATCTCTTTGAGGCGCGCGTGGAACACAACGCGCCGTCGACCAGGGCCTGGTCCTTATCGGACGGCGAGCTACCCATTGCTCACCGTCCGCAAGCCCGCGCTTACGGTGACCGAAAATCGGCCTGCGATTTCCGATGCCTAGGGCGTCTCCTCCTGCGGCGGTTAGGGCGTGAGGGCGCGAAATTTGCCTCTCCCACACGCGTTCCGCGAGCATTACCGCTTCGCAGAAGGAGGTGATGGATTCCCATTTCCTCTCGCTCCGTACCAGGGCCGGAAACTAGAAAAGCACGCACCTCTGACTTCGGATTCATGTACGTATTGTATAATTATCACTTGCTTCAAAAACGGTGAAGGAAAATATCGTGAGGAAACGGCATGACTGAGAGATATTTCTCGACGGCATGTGAAGCCCAGTCAGAGGCCCATGGGCGGCTTTAAAACTCTGACACCAGGTTAGTCACTAACCACACGAAAAGGAGAAGAAAACAACGGTACCCAAAATCATCATCACCTTCAAAATATGTTTAGGTAACCGAGAAAAACCGATGAGAACCGAATCGAAATCCTCAAACAACTAAAACTGCAGTTACAAAACTAGCGAACATTCCAGTCGTTCCTCTAATTACTATAAAGCTCAATTCAATGCTATTCAATGTCGTAACGGACAGTCAGACACATAGTCAATCGTCAAACCGGTATCCGATGACGTTTAGCTGCGCTTTGTCTAAATATTGTAGGTAAATTATTGATTTCCGTGAAGTTTAGGATTTAGCTAGAGATGAGCTGAAATATTCTGAGTATTCGGGTTTGGTGGAATATCCGGATATTAGGTACCTACGGTCATTATGAGGGCTGAAGATCGAGCTTTATGACGTGCATTTGGAAAGGCCTATGTACAGAAATAGACTGCTATAGTCCAATGATGTGATAACTATGCTAATAAGTGCAAGAGAGAGAAGATATTAATTTAATGAGATGAATACATAATACCTTATACGGACAGTGATAATAAACATACTTAAAACTTCCGCCTTATGGCTTGAAGATAGTTAAAATATGTATTTAGCTTAATGAGTGGTTTCCAAATTTTTATAACAGAAATAGTTAATATTGTTTGCTGTTCACTGCTTCATTCGTTTAATGATCGCAAACGAGATTACTGAGCTTTGAGCATGTTGTTCTGAGTTTCGTCCTCAGCGAGGTAATTGCATAACACAATTACAGTATCAAGGGCAGCAGTTTGACAGTTCAACAACATTCATTGCGTTATTTACGTTCTTGAGCAGACAAATTCTTCGAATATCCTTTAGCCAATCCAATTCTTCATGCATTGGATTAGCAAAATCATTCAGATTTTGATTGAAAGTGTGTTACGGAATTAGGGTGCAGGTCGTGAAAAGTGTTATTGGATTTTTCATTAGATTTTTTCTTGGATTTGTATCTGATTGATGCAAATAGGCTCAGTCCCTATTTAGACTTGCAACAAAATTAGCAAAATGTGCCTTTATCACACCTGTATTAGACCTAAATAGCAGGAGTCTACCTCTGCAATTCAGGCCGAATACAGACGTAATTTTATATGAAATTGTTTCAATTAACTCCGAATATTCGGCCAGCAAATTATCCCACCACTAGGTCTAAAGTTTCACACAGATTTTAGGTCGTCACAGCACGGTATGTAAATATTACAATGTTCCTTTTGGCTCGGCTTGTTAGTTTTAGGCTAAAGCACTTTAGTTAGATATACCTAATATCCGTGCAATTGAACTCTTAGATATTTGAATACTGTTAGAACTTTCGCTCCGCTTGCATACAGATGAAGTCATCATCAGCGATCAAGGACTCTTTATTGTTTTTATTTTAATAACTGTGAATGAAATCTTGCATTAACCTTATGAGATGATCCTTAAACAAATGAACTCTTATTTTTTTCTTTTAAATTTAACTAAAATTACCTATTACCGTATGGGAGTAGTGATAAAGGCCGCGACTTACGAGTTCTAGATCGTAGGTTCGCACTATGCCAAGCGTTTTATTTCATCACCACTGCTCTCAAAACGATGAAGGAAAACATCGTGATGAAACCGGAATGTCCTAGAACCAAAAATTCGAAGACATCTACCAACCCGCACTGGGCCCGCGTGGTGGATTACGGCCCACTCCCTCTCACAGAGAGGAGGCCTGTGTCCCAGCAGTGGGAACATTATAGGCTGATTATGCTATACATACACCGTATTATGAGGCGATTGGTCAAAAAATCTCTAACCCTCTCAACATCACTTCATCAGGTGTCAAAAATCAGTGAATGTTTGAATACATTTCTCATAAACCTTGTCTAAATCAACAGTTATTTGATTGCAACATGCTACAAGACAATCATTTCATTTGTATAGAATGCTGATGAAGACAATTGACGTCACATAAGGTCCTCATAAGTTCATATTAAATTCTGAACATAACGCCAGGTACGGAGGACCACTACCGGTCACGTTTGGCATGTTTACGTCATAGCAGGACCATATCCACACCACACAAGATGTT
The DNA here is from genome assembly GCA_963680765.1 of Agrochola lychnidis. Classification (NCBI taxonomy): domain Eukaryota; kingdom Metazoa; phylum Arthropoda; class Insecta; order Lepidoptera; family Noctuidae; genus Agrochola; species Agrochola lychnidis. The sequence goes on from OY796849.1 coordinate 22,117,836, forward strand.
GTAGGTACTTACCTACAAAATAATGTAACAGAACTCAATAAATTATTATGATACTTAGTCCAGCTTGGGTTGGGCACGCCACAATTGCGGCGACAAGACCCCTCTTTGAGGAATGGCTGGAGAGACGCCACGGCGTCCTCACCTTCCGCCTGACGCAGGTCCTCACCGGACACGGCTGCTTCGGGAGGGTCCTGTACAGGATAAGGCGGGAGGAAACACCCGGGTGTTACCATTGTGTGGATCAGCCTGAGGACACGGTGGAGCATACGGTGGAGGTCTGCCCGGCTTGGGCGGAGCAACGCCGTGTCCTCGTAGAGGCGATCGACGGCGGTGATCTCTCGCGTCCGGCCCTGGTTCATGGTACGGAGCGAGAGGAAATGGCAGGCCGTCACCTCCTTCTGCGAAGCGGTAATGCTCGCGAAGGAGGAGGCGGAACGCGTGAGGGAGAGGCAAATTTCGCGCCCTCACGCCCCTAACCGCCGCAATAGAAGGAGACGCCCGAGGCGGGAATCGCGAGCCGATTTCCGGCCATCGCAGGCGCGGGCTTGCGGACGGTAAGCAATGGGTAGCTCGCCGTCCGATAAGGACCAAGCCAGGGTCGACGGCGCGTTGTGTTCCACGCGCGCCTCAAAGAGATGTCAGCAGAATTGACGGGGTCCGTTAGGGCCAATGCCTGCCGGGGGTTCGAAGAAAACCGATAGGGAAATCGTGGCCCCCGGCAACAGGGCAACCGAAGGAACACGGGTGGGTTTTAGTCAGTAAGAGTCTGACACGCCCTGAAGTTATTTGATAATTTCCCACCCAAAAAAAAAAAAAGTCCAGCTTGGGTATAAAACAAAGAATCTTAGAGACTTGCAAATAGGTCAATGAAATTATTGATTTAGTTAAATAGTCGATTTGTGCATAGGTCTAAAATAACTCCGTTTATATATTTTACTGGCGAACCGCTTCTGCTTCACGTGGTTTTTACGACTTGAGAAAACATCGATATTTCTTTATTGTATTTAAGCTTAATACCTGCAGAGAAACTTGCTGCAATAAATTCTCTAAATTATTCTGAAAAACGCATCAAAATCCATTTTAACCGACTTCCAAAAGAAGGAGGTTCTCAACTCGACTGATGTTTTTTTTTGTTTGTTTGTTAAGCAATTACTCCGCCAACTACGAATTGATTTTGATAATTCTTTTTTGTTTGGTAGGTCATACTTCAGAAGTGGTCCCATATAGATTTTATTAACTTTGCTTGGGTAGTTTTTGAGTTAGCTTTAATAATACGTATTTTTTCCCATTTAGTATGTGGATGATATGATAAGTTCCTGCCACTGTTATTTACATAGCAGGTAGTGGTTTTCGAATTTGTATGGGGTAGGTACCACAAATAAAAAGTGAAAAATAAAAACTATTTACAAAAATAAAACAACCGACTTCCAAAAAAAAAACACTACAAAGTGAAAAATAACTTTAATTTCGGAAGTCGGTAGCAAACAACGAAAATTCAAAACTAAAGACACCGACTTTCGAAATTAAAGTTATTTTTCACTTTGTACCTAGTGTTTTTTTTTGGAAGTCGGTTGTTTTTTGTAGTTTACAAGATCTAAGTGCTTGTTACACAGACAGACACGGAAACGACTTTATTTTATACTATATAAAGATACGACTCTATAATGAAACATACTGGTCAAAATCATAACCCTTTTTGCTTCCCCGTAGTCGGGTAAAAACTAGTACATAGAACCTATTTACTAGGAACACATAAAACATTTCAGTCCTTTTACAAACGCCAAATTCTGCGTAAATTGGTATAACATAGTGTTAATTTATTACATTAATTACTTTACGGACCGTAACACATCGATCAGTGTTGATACACTTAGCCGTTGTACACCAATTTTAAGCCAATTACTTGGATTAACATGCAGAAAAAATGCAGCAAACAATGTTGCTTCATATTGTTTGCAATGTGCTGGTGGTACCCTTCGAGTTCAAGCTGGCAGTTTTCCGTTTTCCGAATTTATAAGATAATAATGAAAGATTATTTTTTGTAGAAGTTTGGAAAACATGCTGATAGAAAATGGTGCCGATTAGAAAGAAAGAAAGAAAGAAAAAATATTTATTGAGACTCGCACAGGAAATCACAAATTAAACTAAACACCTTCAATAATAACATTAATAAAAATAATAAAAAACAATAAAAAAAAACAAAGTAAAATAAAAGCAGAAGGTCCTGTACGAGGCCAAAAGGCTCCTATCTCAGCATATGCTGCGACATTTAAAAATAAATAAATGTCGCAGCGCTGGTATTCTGATAGGGCCCGATTCTCTTGTACACCGAACTAAACTAACTAAACTATCACTAAAATTCCTTACTTTTGACAATGAGAATCTCAAAGCTGTTCTGCAAACTAAATTCCCTAAATTTAAAAATAATTTTGACACATCTAAATCGAATTTGACAATCGCGACTCCACACGTGATACCTAACCACGTGAATCTTTTTAGAGCCGGTGGCACGCAGGGGGGGCAGGCTCGACGTGTTTTATATAGATTTTTTCACTTTTTGTATGGAAAATAATAAAAACTATTACCTACGTGTAGAGTGTGAATTTTCATTATTTTTGCGATTGGACACACCTTTTCGACATATAAGCCAAAGAAAAAAGACAGATTCAGTACTGTTTTTGCATCTGAAGTCGAGGTGTTGGTTGGTGTGAATTTAAAGTTCATGACAACCAATTTTATTCCACACGTTTTTAGTCGCAATTAAAAACAGTCAGATATAGTTAGAAAATCTAAATTTTAGGTAAAAAACGACAAATTCAAAATAGCAAAATTGCAATTTACACTAAATTAATATCTCAGTACCATCTTAGCTGTCAAACTAAAATATAGTTAAGTTGTGTCACTTTAGTCTATTTCAGAATGGGAAATCGTCGTTTGACAGGAATAAACTAAATTTTGGTGATTTTTAGTCTAGTTTAGAGGCATTTGTGACAAGAGAATCGGCACCAATGGTGCCGATTCCCTTGTTCACAAACTAAACTAAATTTAAGTTCGGTGCATCTTTTTCTTTCTATTTCATTAAGAAAAGGACAGAAGATAAATTTTAGTTTAGACCTGTCAAATTAATTAGCGCCTGTCAGTCTCCATACAAGTTTAGACGTGATTAAAAACTTGCCAACTAAAATTACGTCAATTTACGTCAAGCGCTGATTAATTTGACAGGACTAAACTAAAATTTATCTTCTGTCCTTTTCTTAATGAAATAGAAAGAAAAAGATGCACTGAACTTTAATTTAGTTTAGTTTGTGAACAAGGAAATCGGCACCAATGTCTACGAACCTACCTGAATCTCCTCAAAAGATATCCAAATTGATTTTTTTCGCTGACACCGAAACCTTTGAAACTAAACAGCAGTGCTATTAAGAGGCAACAGGTAGTAAGAATATTCAATTAATCAAACTAAATGAACCAAAAAATGCAGATTCTGGAAATCGTAAGGACTCACCAGGATAGTTAGTTAACATAGAAGAAATTGATAGATGTTGCAAGAACCAATGAAAAAAGAAGCAGGAATCGTGACTGTCAATGCTTCAAAGATTACAAAATGTAATATAACAGACTTGGAAGCCAGCCAACTACGCTAGATAACTACCGATCTTAAAACGTTCAAATATCGTTACTAACCCTAACATGCCACAGTTTACACCACAATTACCAAAATTGCATCCAACTATTTTAAGTATTTTAACTCTTTCGTAACTGCAGTGAGTAACCAAAGTTTTGCAAGAAAGTGGACACCATGACTCACGAACAAGCCCGAACCTTACCGGACCTTACCGAATCCGAAATGATAAAATATCGACAACATTATTACTCAGATATGCGCAAAATTCTACTGGTTTTGCCGGTTTTTATACGATATTTATTCGGCAGTATTTTTATAGATGTCGCGCCTAAATGGGAGGCCAATGTACCATAATGCGATGTATGCGGAAGATTATTTTAATTAATGGATAAGTAATTTGTTTGGTCATTTTTTGTTGTTACATAAATTAATTGGTGATTGTATGATTTGCATACTAGTGTAGTGTAGTGACAACACTACTTATTGGAACTCCCGATTTTCCATTCAATTCTCTTGCTACAAATTGCTCATTTTAAATTTATTCTTCAAAGTTTCTGCTCCAAAAGCTTTTTAGAAAGAATACGATCGATAAGTGTACCCTTTAAATTTTTTTTTAAATAAGGGATTTTAATAATTCCGAAAACTTTTAAGTGTAACTAATTGCTAAAAAAGCTGTGCAAAATATGCATCTATTTTCGTAAAACGATATTTTGTTGGGGGACTGCCTTTTTTAAACAAAAACAATTAGTCACAACCTTGGCACATCTGAAATAAATTTTATCAACTCTCATAGCGTAATATCGAGTTTATATTGACATACTTTATAAACACATTTTAAAAATAGAATCACATTATTACACTTTTTCTCTAACAAAATAATGCTATAAAACAATTTTTTTCTATTACGAGGGCAAATCAAAGAGGTTAATATCACCAAGGAGTTTTCATCAACTTTGGTAATGGAACGTTTTAAAAGCGGGGGACAGCAGCACCCGCTGCAGCGCATATGCGGTTATGTGCTGGTGCGGGCGACATTCATAATGTTTTGTATGTAGTACTGAATTTTGTGGGATTCGCTACTGAAATATCGCTAACTAGTAAACTCAAATATTGATTATGAAATGCCATAATTAATATCGTAACACCGAAGTTTGAGATTTAAAAAAAGTATTTGGAAACTTTCCAAATGTCTTTTTTACACCCAAAACGGTTACGACATCAAATACAGTGTTATAATTGCAATTCATTATTAATATTCTAGTTCACTAGTTAGCGATATTTCATATTTCCATACAGTAATATTGCCAAATTAATCAAAACAGGTAAATATTTGACAACTATTTGCGACGTTGCCAACTTTTTTCATAGTTCAATACGCTCCACTGATAAAGATGGATTCAATAACATGATATTCAAATGATTAATTCTCAACACTTGATCACTATCGCCTAAAGCAAGACCAAAAACATTTGTTACTTACCATCAATTTATCATAATATACTCCAGTGGGCGAAATATCAGATACATCGTGTTATTGACCGAAAGGTTCCTAATTCTAATGCCACTGACCGCATGACTAGAAAAACAATACTGTTACGTCCATAGAAATATAGTCCCTACATTCATACAGTAGCCATTAGTACTTGGAACCCTCAAATTATTGCACGTATGAAGCCCTAGAGGCCAATTTAGTATGTCGCTTTTATAATTCAACGCACATCCTAACGATTGGCATATAATTAAGGACCAGTATCGCTTGACCTGCCTTATGAAATTAAATGGTCTTTTTGGCTGGTCTTGGTATGTTGGTGGTTCGTTGCATCATGATTGAGGGAAATGAAGGTCGATTTTTATAAGCGTGTGTATTTTGTAATAATGAGGAAGTAATCCTGTGGTTATCAACTATTGTCGTTTATCATTAATACATACATAGTGAACAGGTACACACGGCTACTCATCAAGCTATACATTTCCAGTTTATGCTGATCTCATATTGTATAGGATTTCCGTACAATGCGAGGTCAGCTTATACTGGAAATTTATAGCTAGATATGTACCCGTGTGGTACTTACAACGTAAGAAATAAAAAGTAAATTACTAACAGTAAATTGTTTTCTTTTCTTCTTAATTAATTAATTAATTTACCGTGTGATTTTTGCCTAAGAATAACACAGTAGTTTTCTACCCGTGAAAGGAGATGTCCGCTTTTTGTAGGGACGTTGGTTTTTTATTCCGAGAAAAATCTAACCAGCACCAAACTATATCTAAATAAAAAACAAAATATGGAACCAGGAACCACTGAAATAATATTTTTAGACACCTCCATTTAAGAGAAAAATTATAAACTATTTAAAGTACAAATATTTTATTTGTTGATGGCAACTATGACAAAACATGTGTAAATTTTTACAAGTTTACTATTTTATGGGGTATGTTCACTATATTATCCTAGATAATTAGAAAGGTTTGTTCGTTTTAGGAGTAAATTCTTACTAAAATAAAAAACGATTTTTCTCAAAATTGGAGGTCTTTAAAAATGTATGATATAGTTAGAACCACTAGTTTTTGGGATGTCTATCCAAATATATTTAACTTATCCTGGTTAGAATTATTGAATAATAAAAAACCATTTTAGGACATGTCCTTTGTAAAGGATTAGGTGCTGTTAGTTCTTTTAGCACCTCACTCACACGCACATGCTCATTTACTTTAATAGCCAGTGTTTCTTGGCAGGCGTTGAGAAGACATTACAGTCGAGAATTGGTGATATTATACCTACTGGCAATTTCCCAAGCTCAGTTAAAATTTAGTTAACACGTTCAGTACCGGGAGCCCTCCTGGAGGGTTCACTCAAGTCGCATATGGGATGCCGGGAGCCCTCACGGAGGGCTCATTTAAAATGTAAGTTTTTCTTAGTAATTCGGCATGAAAATAAAATCTGTTGTATATTTTAACAAGATTTCAAACCTAATATCGGTGACACTCCTCGAGGGTTAACTTTAGCTCAAATTTAATGCCGGTGACCCTCCTGGAGTCAACTTGCAATATGTATGGTGGCACGGCGTAGGTATGAGCTCTATGCAAAGGGTGGAGTCTAAAGTGTTAGACCCCTTAGGTTTAGTGAACAAGGGTGACTGCGCTTTGAGATTACAAAAGAATTCAGCAAAATGGCAAAAACAAAAAAAAAACCGGCCAAGTGCGAGTCGGACCACGCACAATGTTTTTGAAGGACCTTTCCAATGATACCCCACACCATGGGATAGAAAAAAAAAACATCACCACTTTACGTGTAGGGGAGGTACCTAGGTACCCTTTTTTTTTTTGGGTGGGAAATTATCAAATAACTTCTCCCGCTCTGGGTGGAGCGGGAGGGCGTGTCAGACTTTTACTGACTAAAACCCACCCGTGTTCCTTCTGTTGCCCTGTTCCCGGGGGCCACGATCTACCTTTCGGTTTTTTTTGCAACTAAATTAAGTTTAACATTAAACAAACTACCTACCATCACAAGATTACCCCAATCATCTTATAAACTCACAAACTAAACAAGCAAACGCAAATTTTCGCTTTCGACATCTCCATCAAATTACTCGTAGGTTATGTGTGCGTATGGCAAATAAATCGCTGTCATCTGAACGATTTCGTAGCGTTACGTACGGATTGCAGCGTCAGTCGCGTGAGCCGACCAGTTGCAGTAGGCCGAAATATAATAAAATTATTGGTACACACGCGATCTTATGTGTAAGCTATGTTATGGGATTTGGTACAGGTAAACTAGTTTATGAAACAGAACCAAAATAACGCAGTTAAGAACGCGGCGACGCATGAATTGTCCATACAAACGTAATACATAAACCATTTGCAATTTGGGCATATTTCCACCATATGTTGTTATTCGGATTTAGACAGTGTTTATCTAGGCTTCTACATATTTTTTTCCAAAAAACTTTTCTAAAATGAAGTTTAAACGAATTTAATTTCGCACATTTTTACAGCGTAAATGACAAATCTTCGTATTGTTTTTTCTGTATTATTTTTAAGTAACAAATTATCGAAAAAAATAATGGAAAAATATTAAGTTTTCATTCATCATTTTTGGTATTACGGAACACATCCTTTATCATAAATTTTCGAAAGCTAGTAGTGCTATCGCGTCAAGCAATAATTGTCAATGTGTGCGTGGTAGTATTGCTCACTGTAGGTGTATATCGCTCCGACAAGCACTCACACTAATACAACGTGCTTGGAATTGAATTTTGCAAACATCTCGTTTTGTAGTTGCGAGCCTTGTTTCCAGGCCTCTTAAGACTACTAACTAACGACAATTCGACTCCAAGTTAACACACATAGGGAACAGTCCATTTTATCAAACAGCATGACAATTTAAAGTATACCTGCACATTTCTGTTTAGGACAAATACTCGCCGAAATTCGGAACACTCACCTAATTCACCAAAATTCGTGAATCTAATGCTCGCAGCATAAGTTAATTTGGGTTGCATTTCTTTTGTAAACAGTAGTTGTACGAGCGTTTGTTACGCGGCGAACATTTATGCGCGAAACAAACATTCGTTCGTGAGCACATGAGTACACACACGAGTACCGACCATTTCGCCACTATTGTATCTTTATCAAAAAGCGTTGGCAACAAATCTTGGATTGATGACAAAAGAAAAGATTTATAAAAACTGAAGATCCCTACTTCTTGATAATGCCTTTAATATAAATCTCTTATTATGGCACCATTTACCTTTACATGTTTTAATTATAAAACTAGGAAATTGATTTCCACGAAGAGGATGATTTGATTATTATTTAAAATTGAAAACTTTAATCATCGCGTGTTTTCAGTATTTAGATTTTACCACTTAGTTACGGTAGTAACTTAACTTACCAAAAGTAATTTTAGCTTTATGAATACGTAAAACATAACAATGTCTAGTTCTGAAAGAATACCTGCCTTCATTAACATGTAAAAATTTATTCATTTTTGTGTCTAGGAAATCGAAAAACGTTTTATCTACAAACGAAAGTTTTCTAAAAGGATCATTTTGAAATCAATTCGTTTGTAATAAAATCTTTAACCATTTCGAAATTTCAAATAACTACTTGCATGAAATATAGTCCATTACTATGAATTTCTAATAGAAAACGGAAATCAAAATTCTAGGCTACCATGTCGTGTCTTAGATTCTAGATGGAATTTCAATTAATGACGCAACTCCGCTCAGTCTAAATAAAACCAATGAAAGTAAATGCTACTGTTGTAATAACACAAAATAATGAACGTAGATCGAATAGTAACAAATGTTAAGAAAAGGTGAAAATGTAATATATTTTACTCTCCGAACGATCTACCAGGTAATAAAATAGGAGCATCCAGGTACATGCAATGTGACGAAAAATCTCAGACAAGAATAATGAAAATATAAAAAGAAAGAAAGTGAGCTGACAAGGCATAGCTTCCTAAGTATCTTGGTGTGGATGAGCAGTACTGAAGAATGCAGTTGGAAGTTGATACGGTCATTTTATTTAAATAAACTAAATCACTAGAAGTTGAAGGCCAAATTGAGAGAAATTAGTCGAATGCTAAAACAGAAAGTGCGTAGGAAGACGAAGAACTTGCTTATATAGACAAAATAATAGAGTGCTATAATATAGCTTTTTCCAAAATATTTGCAAAAACCACGAAATCGTTAACCATTTATCATCAAACAAAACAAAAATCATCTTTCTATTGTAGATCTAAATAAACATATTATAGCATGAACGATTCTCGCGAATTTCTCAATCGAATTCTCGATGGCTTTCAAAACAACGGTTAATGACATAAATCAAGACATAATAGCTATTGAGACGTTCACCCGGTTCGGGTGCATTGAAATATTTATTTGTTTTCAAGTCATAATAGCTATTATTGAGACGTTCACACGGTTCGGGTGCATTGAAAAATTTATTTGTTTTGACGAATTTACGAATATAATTCAAATCAATAAACGTGGCGTGGGAGGCAGAATTCAGGGTTCATGAGACAAAGGTAAAATAAAAAAATATAAATTGAAACAAGAGAACCAGAAGGAATTAAAAGCTTATCATCATCATTCTCCTACACTTATCCCAATTTATTTGAGGTCAGCTCAACCTGTCTTTCTCTTCCATACTCCTCTAATAGTCATCATCTGGATAGTCACCCCTTTCTAACCATATCATCTTTCACAAGTCCATCCATCGTATCGTTGGTCTTCCCCTATTCTTATAGCCATCCACATTCATACTAGTAAGTCATTTCTTATAAACGGTATCCGCTTTTATAACAAGTTGCCAAAGTCTATTACAGAACTAAGCTATGGAAAGTTCAAAACCCACATCAAACGTGTCCTTATCAAAAAAGCATATTATAAGATTAAAGACTACGTTGAAAACAAGGAAGTTTGGCAATAATTCCTTCTGCACATGTGGCTTCCCTGGTACCTCATTAACGGAATAACAATGTAAATGTCTATTAACTGCTCCCAAATTACGATAATTATTTTATTTTACTTTTTTTTACATGCATCATTGACATAATCTTTTCATTATTTGACATGATATACCTACAATTTTCTATATTTTTTAATCAAATTAGATTTGTTACAGCTGTAGTGGCAATCATCTCATTTGGTTTAAATAGGTCCTTATTTTTATTATTTTGTTTATCTATAGATTCTTTTCTTTTAGATTGTGAATGTGAGAACGTTGTAGGCTGTAGACTTGTAGACCATTTTTTATTTTACTAAGTACCTGGTACTTGTTGATCGGCTTACACTGTCCTCCCATACCTATTAACACTGTAATTTTAAAACATTGTAGAAACCATTTATTTTGAAAAGAGTAACCGTGGAGTTTCTTGCCGGCTCTTCTCCATTGGAAGCGACCAATTGGAATCGTGCACCTAGCTTCTGACGTTTCATAAGTGTCCATTAGGTTTATGTGAAATAAAATATTTTGAATTTGAATACTCGAAACTTTCCTCACGACATTTTCCTCGTTCCTCCTCATCACATGCCCATAGGGCAGTGATAGCCTAGTGGTATGACCGTCGGACTGCCAAGTCATAGGTCTCGAGTCCGAACCCAAGGCACGCACCTCTGATTCTTCGGATTCATGTGCGTATTCTATAATTATCTCTTGCTTCAAAAACGGTGAAGGAAAACATTGTGAGGAAACCGTGAAGCCAAGTCAGAGGCCCATGGGCGGCATAAAAAACTCTGAAACCAGTTTAGTCAATAAACACACGAAAAAGAAGACTTGCCATACCATGACTACCGATTTTCATAATGAAAGGTTTATTAGATAGAGCACTGTATAAGAAAGCAGTGTAAAAATGCTGGTTAAGTCGCTGAAGGACCACAAACCTTTATCATTAGATATTATTCCTTAAGTAGCTTTTCTTTCTTTGTTCTCATCAAAGTCAACAAACCTAGACAAAGGTTTAAAATGAAGAATAGGACCCAAAACCTGATAAAAACAAAAGAAAGAAGGGAAAAGTGGCATTTGTTTTACAGAAGTATTTTCAAGGTGTATGTATGTCACCGTAAGATTGTGAGAACCGTAAGTTTATAATCTATCGGTATTATTTTCGTTAGATTATTAACTATCAAAAAATTGTAAACTGGGTGTAATGGGTTAGGTTAGGTTAGAACTGTGACCAAGCGCGCGCGAGCCGAGCGAGCGTAGTGAGCACTACCGCGGCAGCGGCCGGCCAGCGATACTTCCAAGTTGCTCGCAGCTAGGCAGGCTATTTAGTATTAACGCAAGGTGCGTTACATCGCAAGAAATTTAAATACCAGTTCAAAATTTGTCAGTTTCTCATGGATACATTATAAACTATCGAAAAATAATGCGTTAAATCGTAAATAATTTGTCGCAGTTCACAATTTTTCGACAGTTTATAATCTAACGGAAATAATACCGATCGATTATAAATTGACGAAGTTTATAATGTAGTGACATGTACATCGATAGAGGTATCATTTCTCCGCCTACAAAGTCGCTGACAGCCATTTAATCACAGAATGCATGAAAGCAGCACCTCTTTTTCATCAAGCATGAAATACCGAAGCGACATGGATACATCAAACGATCATCGCAATAACTGTCTCATAATTAACTATTTCGTTCCGTGAGGAACTAATTAATAGAGGTACGTAACATGTTACAAAGCAATTAAACCTTAATGAACCTGCAATACTGAATATTGGTCCCACCCATATAACGAAGCGATATCTGCCGAAGGAGGTTCTAGAATCACCAGGCTTGTTAAGTAGAATGGAGATTTCGCGACCCCTCCGACCCTTGCTCGATGAAGCGCCAGTCCACAACAAATTATGTTACGGTTTTAATTTTAATCATAACTGTACACTATAATAGTCAAACTTTATATACGGGGAGGATCATTTGAGTAGTTTGACCACGGGGAAAATTCCATGGTCAAATTTCCTTGTGGTCAAATCAGATGGACAAAATAATTTGACTACGGGGAAGGACCGGCTGAGCCTGTAGCTTCAAATCCCCCGATTAATAATAATTACCCACTCGTGATCAAGCCTGTCCCATCTTACTGTCCTCCCCCCAGCGACGCCCTAAGCTGAGGTTCGTACCTCACATGGGGGTGCCCTTAGCGAGCGTTCGCCTAGTATATAAGTTATTTTACGCCCTGGGTGGAGGCTTTAAGTTAGTAGCTTAACAGCCACAGGACAGGCCGGTTAAGTAGTTACGATTTACGATCCTCAGAGATAATTGATATACAAAGGAAAAGGAGTGCGAGACTAAGGCCGAAGGAAACGGTTGAAAGAGGGACGTTAGGAAAAGAGTAAAAAAGGTTACACGGAGGAAGGATGGAGACGAACCAATTCTCAGTGGCGGATTTGCAGTCTTAGCCGCCCTAGGCCCCAGGCCATGTAGTAAGTATCAACCGCCCCCTTTCTCACCACCCATCATATAGAGTCTACATAATGAATTTACTTTATTGCCAACTTTTATCGAAATCGGTTCAGAAATTTAGTTAACTAGGTATACTATGCTGCTGGTTTATAATATTTTCCGAGGTTTTAGGGTTAAATGGGTTAAGTTATTATTGTTATACGATGCGATGCAGTGCGGCCCGCCCCATAATGAGTGCGGACGTTTAGAATATATAGGTATTTTGAGTTATTTCTTGTTTTCGTCAGTGAATTTTTTTTTTTTCACAATTGGCCGGCCCTAATATTTCGTCACCCTTGGCCCAGACCTACTGGGCCTTAGGGCAAATCCGCCACTGCCAATTCTGACTTGCAACCCTTAAAAATTTGTATCTTGGTGTGTTAAAATCGTCTCCAAAGTCCTTGTCGTCTCTACGTCTGTTTATCACAAGGCTTTATCTTTTAAATCGTAGGTATAGGTAGCCAACGTAGGTACTTTTTCCTAAATTTTTCGCCAAATATGTTTTGCTACCTTTGCCCAGCTGTGGGATGATACAGACTAACAGTAACAGTATGTTTTACTGAAATGCTACAAGGATAATAAAGGGGCATCCCCATACAAGAATCCTCCAAGGAAAACCATTTTTCTAACATATCTTGTTCCAGCTCTATCTTATATTAAGTACCTACCTTTTTAATCTTAAATTCCTAGAACCAATCTTCAATAAAGTCATCCTTGAATCAACAACACTATTTTGACGAATTCAATACCAAACTGCACACAGCAAAAAACGGCAATTACCTACATGTTCTCAGAAGATGAATCACTGTCGAAAAAATCTCAATAGCTTGGTATACAAAAATAAAATAAATCTGTATTAATAGTCGACCTCATAATTATGTTACCACCCTATTGAATATCACTTGCATGTCATAAAATAACAACGTCTAATTGTCTATGTGACAAATAATTTTAAGCACAAAAATGGCGTTGACATGGCAGGCTGCGCGGCGTTATTGGTAAACATTAGTGAGATTGTTTTGTGAAATGGATTGAAAAAAAGAAGATCGCAGTGTTTGTTCCGATTTTGACAAATAATCCTTGTACAGCTTTAATAGAAATCGTTGTCAAAAGTGGTCAAAAAAATACAAGGTCGACTATAGTACATATACAAACATGGATTTTATACCGGTGCAGACGGTACATCGTCACGGCAACTCATCGTCGGTCACTTTCGATGTTCATCTTGCGCAAACGCATCTGTTCGAGCATTCCGTACGTTTTCGTTTCGTACCATTTTCTAATTCGTCATGTGCAACTGTTGTTTGTATAAATGTCAGTTGTTAATTGTTAAGTGTCAAGTTTACGATGTTTTTTTGTTGTTTATGGTTATAAAAGAACTGTTTTCGGAAGTTGTGAAGTTTACAATGATTTTAAAACGGGAACACAGTATGACTGATTTAAATTTTATTAGTTGATACTATTTAAATTTTTTTTTTTTTTTTATTTTTTTTAGGATTTTTATAACTTTATTTTTAGATAGATAGATAGAATATTCTTTATTATGTACACCATAAAAATTACAGACATTAATATAGAAATTATACACTACACATTATACAATTATACACTTTATTTTTATTTTTTAAATAGTAAATGTCATTTGTGTTACATAAAATATACATTTTAGATTCACATCTAGTAGATCATGTCAATCAGACATATTGTTTTTTAGCTATTCTACTGCATTTTCTGATTGTTTAACAGAATTGTCAATCTATCAATCTGCCTAGCCTTTTCCCAACTATGTTGGGGTCGGCTTCCAGTCCGTATTTTACATGGAGCGACTGCCTATCTGACCTCCACAACCCAGACTGAGTAATACGATACCCCTTGGTAAGACTGGTTGTCAGACTTTCGGGCTTGTGACGACACATTCGTGTTTTATACCCCTTATTATACAACAGTTGCATAAATAACTATTATTTACATTCAAATATGATGCAATTTTAAAACAGTTAGTTTTTTTATTTAATTGAATAACATAAGGAAAACATGTGTTACTTTTGGCAAAAGATATTTCGTAATTTTAATTTGATTTAAAAATGCAAAACACTCTTATTTCTTTATAATATGCAGTTTTTAGGGTTCCGTAGTAAACAAGGAACCCTTATAGTTTCGTGATGTCCGTCTGTCTGTCTGTCTGTCCGCGGTCTAGCTCCGAGACCCTTAGTACTAGAAAGCTGTAATTTGGCATAGGTATACATATTAATTAAGCCGACAAAGTGGTAAAACAAAATTAACAAAAACATTTTTTTTAGGATACCTCTCATACACGTAAAGTGTTGATGTTTATTTTTTTACCCCATAATCAGGGGTATCATTGGAAAGGTCCTTCAAAAATATTGTGAGTTTGTGAAAACCATTTTTGGATTCAGGGATTCGTTTGCGAAATATTAAGCTTTAAAGTGCTAATTTTTGTTAGAGTCAAGTGTCCCCCCCCCTGCCAGCTAAATGGTTGGTTTTGGAAAATCACAACAGTAGTTTATATAACGAAAATAAAAGGAAAACTATCACAGCTAAGTAGGCTCTACAGGTTAACGAGTAATAATCGACCAACTTAACTTTGCAGTTTCAAAAACATGTTTTCCCATACATTCCGTATGGGAGAACATATTTTTCAACTACAAAGTTAAGTTTGTTTTTGGGATAAATTCAACCCAACTACGGAACCCTTCATTGTGCGTGGTCCGACACGCACTTGGCCGGTTTTTTGTCTCTATTCCAGGCCGAGCTTATTTGTATGGGAACGTTAGGCGTTACCCATCTCCTTTACATAAACATTGCTGAAAACCAAACAGTATTCTACAGAATATCCTACTAAACTTAAAATCATTAAATTTCTCATAATACTTAAGCTCCCTCCATAAATTCTCCTTGAAGCCCAGACACGACTCATTTAACATTTCAAAACTCGGAGTGACCCGGCCTTGGTTTCCATATATTTGCCAAAGGCCGGCCATACTTGTACAGAGGCAATCTCAACAAGGTAGGTAAACAGTTACACGACGATATTCGTTAGCTATTCAATGATACCTGTGAAAAAACGGTGGTACCATTTTAGGAAAAGTCACTGTTGGTTGACTTTCCACATCGGCTTCCACTAAATGACGTATTAAAACCGGCCAAGTGCGTGTCAGACCACGCACAATGAAGGGTTCCGTAGTTGGGATGAATTTATCCCAAGAACAAACTTAACTTTGTAGTTGAAAAACATGTTCTCCCATATATTCTGTATGAGAGAACATGTTTTTGCAACCGCAAATGTAAGTTGGTCGATTATTACTCGTTAACTTGCAAAGCCTACTTGGCTGTGATAGTTTTCCTTTTAATTTCGTTATATAAACTACTGTTGTGATTTTTTTCACACACCCAAAACCAACCATTTAGCCGGCAGGGGGGGGGACACTTGGCTCTAACAAAAATTAGCACTTTAAAACTTAATATTTCGCAAACGGATCCCTGAATCCAAAAATGGTTTTCACAAACTCTCAATGTTTTTAAAGGACCTTTCCAATGATATCCCTCACTATGGGTTAAAAAAAGAAAAAAAATAACATCACCACTTTACGTGTATGAGAGGTACCCTAAAAAAATATATTTTTCATAATTTTATTTTACCACTTTGTTGGCGTAATTAAAATATATACTTATGCCAAATTACAGTTTTCTAGTACTAAGGGTCTCGGAGCTAGACCGCGGACAGACAGACAGACGGACATGACGAAACTATAAGGGTTCCTTGTTTACTACGGAACCCTAAAAATGATATTCTGAAAAAGTCATTACTTTATGCAGTGTATTGTATATTGTATCACCAAAATTCTCGCTTAAAAAATGAAATAGATTAAATAAAAAAAGTGAAGAGTTTAGCAGTTAAAATAAAAATATTTAAAAGATGTTCTTACGTGAAACCTGAATTTATTGAATTGAATATTAGTTTGTTCTTGCATGCATTGCTGATGAAATCATGATAAATTATCATCAAATACGACGTTTTTATCATGACTAACTTTTCAGCAAGAACCATATAACCATTTTTTATGTTTTTATTGGTAGAATTATTGTTTTTGTCTCTATCAAATCGTTACAACGCTGCAACGAAACGATCAAAAAGCTATATTTTTTTTTTCAGTTTTGCAAAGCCTTAAGCGATAAATAAGTGAGTTAAAACTCACTTTTACCAATCAAATGCGTCCCATAGTAACCTTGTCACACTGTTTACATAGTTTCGCGGTCATTTTGAAATGGCCACACTGACACCGGCTCGTACACTCATCTTTTAACTGTTAACTATTATGAGCTTCTTGACACATTATACCAAGTATCGTTAGCGCTTTTTAGTGAATTTTGAATGATGTATTGTTTATTTTTACAGTCAAAGTATTGGCAACTGTTTATTTTAGACTACCTCTTCGCTCGCGACATTGTTTACGCGGATTTTATACTTTCCCCTACGAACTTCAACACCCCCTCCGCTCGCTTTATTAAAGGGGTAGTTTTAGATATTTATCGTCACGATCTTTATTATTTAATTAGATAAGTTTTTGCCAAGTTTTAAGTTTCTAAGCTGAAAGAATAAAAAGTCTTTCATACAAACTGTATTCGCCCTTTTCACCTCAACTGGGGTTGATTTTTGAAAAATCGAAAATTCTTCTAAGCGTATAACTTTGATGAATTTAAAGCGCGATCTCAGGGGTTATAATTTATAGATGATGATAAGTAGGTCAATTCTACAGTTACTTGATTGCATCCTTAAATCTTCAGCTAACCTTTTTATTAAACTTCAACATACAATGAGTTCGTCACAACAGTTCAACGAGGTCAGGTTAAAGTCACGATTTTCCAATAATGCACAGATCTATTTTGATTTTCAACGTTGTTGTACAAGTACGTAGTTAAATCATATTGGTAGCATTTAGAACGAACTTTTTCACCATCTTTTCAAGTTGTGGTCGGTAAAATGTCAACAGATGCATCTGAATATCAGTATTTTGTCATGAAACGTCTGCCATCTGACCTTAAAAAATTACAACCCAATTGTTAGACTATTAGGAATATCATACGCTTAAACTGGTTGTTAAATGACGTTTAAAGGGGTTTACGTACGAACGAACAAAACATGGTGAACATGAACATCGATCACGGAACATTTGGCTCGTACGTGTGGACGTTAATTAGCAAAGCGAACACGAACACCATACGAACACAGTTCGACTTATGTTCGCGCTCAATCGCACCGCTCTCTTTAGGAGCCATGGATTCGAAATTGGATCGCCACGAACATTTTTTGTCGAACACAGTAATTGATGTTCGTTACTGGCACGCACATGCGAACAAAATGTTCGATGTTCATGTTCACAATGTTCTTGTCGTTAGTACACGCCTTAAGAATCTGGAGGCTAATAAAATAGACCTTTGTGTTACCTACATCACATTTAGTGCTTTCGCTTATTTCATCATCAGCCTATAAATGTTCCCACTGCTGGGACACAGGCCTCCTCTCTGTGAGAGGGAGTGGGCCGTAATCCACCACGCGGGCCCAGTGCGGGTTGGTAGATGTCACATGTCTTCGAATTTTCGGTTCTAGGACATGCCGGTTTCCTCACGATGTTTTCCTTCAATGTTTTGAGAGCAGTGGTGATGAAATAATTTACACAAGTAAACCGCCTGTCTGGGTTCGAACCTACGACCTACAACTCGTAAGTCGCGGCCGTTACCACTGGGCCACTGCTCTGTTGCCTTCGCTCGTTTGCCTTAGTTCAATTACAAATACCGAATTCATTAAGTAGATATTGTGAGAGATATTAATCAAAATATTCTAACGAGACTTTCATACTTGAGAGAAAGGTCTAATGTCTATTAATTTCTACAAACATTGTTACATTACTTCCTGCGCTTACGCAAGCAAAGTGATATTGTTTAACGATGGTGTCATATACGGTTATTGACGAGTTATTACTACCTACTGGTAACTATTACTTGTAGTGGTTGATGGTAACTATCACTTGTAGATAACTATGTAATATCACAACATAACACTATCTACTCCAGTTTAATTGAAAACGAGATCATTACCTAACGTTACATAATTAATTGGTTTACCCATGTCCGTAAATTATTAACTATGTCGTAAAACAATAATATTTCTCTAAGATATTATTCTCAAAATCATCTTTTACGGCAACTTGTGGATTGCTAACTCCAAATTGAAAACCAACAAACCAACCAACCAACAGTTGATTCTTGTTTAATTCCATAATTCCTATGATTGTTCTGCATTTTATTGTAACACTAGCGACCCGCCCCGGCTTCGCACGGGTATAAACCGGGTTATTATACATATAAACCCTCCTCTTCAATCACTCTATCTATTAAAAAAAACTGCATCAAAATCCGTTGCGTAGTTTTAAAGATTTAAGCATACATAGGGATATAGGGACAGAGAAAGCGACTTTGTTTTATACTATGTAATGATATTACATCTTAAACTTTTTAATTACCTACTATAATTATTTAACTAAATTTTTTCATTGATTGTATTTTTATTGATTCAATTAATATTATTATTATTAATTTATTTGAATTTATTATTAACTTATTGATTTTATTGTTATTTTTATCACTTTAATTATAAATAGGCAAACTATGTTAGTGCTGTGTAATTTATAATACCTAAATGCTTTCTGTAAATGTTTTTGTGATCTAGCCGTTAGAGTGCCATAATAATAAATAAATTTTAAAAAATGTTTTTTTTTTTTGCAAAGATTCATTTTGTTTTAATTTCTGCAATTTTGGCCCTTTAACTTTCGTTCTATGAAAGATTTAATCATCGTCTTTACGTAAATAACTGATGGCGCAGTTCATGGGAATGAAAAGTGTTACCATAAAATAAATAAAATATGAATAGCTTTTGCTCGCGGTTTCGCCCGCGTGGACGTCTGAAGTTATCCCACGAAAACGTACTACTGAGTTAAAAAGTCCTAAGTAAGTAATCCTATGTCCTAACCTAGGTTACGGTCTACCCATGTGCCAAATTTCATCCAAATCCGTTAAGCGGTTTTAGCGTTAAAGCGTAACAAACAAACTGACTTTCGCATTTATAATATTAATAATTGGGATTAATTCATCATGCTCGCTCGTGCCCTAATCCAAATTCATTTGTGGTTGGTGCAGAATAGAATGCCTCTGTATCAATCTTTAAGAATTTTCGACTTATGGCCGGACCCAATAACCTACCTTTTGGCATACTGGAGATAGAAAACCCTATCTATCTATGGTTTTAATGTCCAATTAATCTGTCAGAGAATAAGGAATGACAGATACAATTATACTGGTGCCGATTCCCTTGTTCACAAACTAAACTAAATTTAAGTTCAGTGCATCTTTTTCTTTCTATTTCATTAAGAAAAGGACAGAAGATAAATTTTAGTTTAGTCCTGTCAAATTATTCAGCGCTTGACGTAAATTGACGTAATTTTATTTGGCAAGTTTTTAATCACGTCTAAACTTGTATGGAGACTGACAGGCGCTGATTAATTTGACAGGACTAAACTAAAATTTATCTTCTGTCCTTTTCTTAATGAAATAGAAAGAAAAAGATGCACTGAACTTAAATTTAGTTTAGTTTGTGAACAAGGGAATCGGCACCATTGTCTACCATCAATACTAATCTGTCTTTTATTGGAAATTGGTTATTAGGCGTCGTTTTTAGATCATGTTTGATAAACACTCAATACAAACATAGAATGTAGAGCTATTTCACACTCGTCCGTTACTAAGCCACTGACAAACATTGCATCGTCGGTTAGATAACCGACGATCAAGTGATGATCACTTACCTAATGACATCATTGATTCCTCGCCAACTAGGTACGCTCAGTTTGGTAATATGTTGCTATGTAATAGTGACGTTTATGCTTCTAATGATTGGTTAAATTAATTTAGGAAAGCGATATCATTTGGATGATTAGAAGATGAAAAGACTGGGGTTTAAAAAAATAATTGTAAGCTGACTTAAGAACGCGGCGACGCATGAATTGTCCATACAAACGTAATACCTAAATCATTTGCAATTTGGGCATATTTCCACCATATTATGTTATTATTCGGATTTAGACAGTGTTTCTCTAGGCTCCTACATCCTTTTTTTTTTCCATGAAACTTTTCTAAAATGAAGTTTAAAAGAATTTAATTTCACACATTTTTACAGCGTAAATGACATGTCTTCATATTGTTTTTTCTGTATTATAAACAACAATATTTATAATATCGTTTCTTCAGAAGCATAGCTTATATTATCAAGTTACAAATTATCGAAAAACAAATGGAAAAAATATTAAGTTTTCATTCATCATTTTTGGTATTACGGAACTCATCCAAATTTATCATAATTTTTCGAAAGCTAATAGTGCTATCGCGTCAAACAATAATTGTCAATGTGTGCGTGGTAGTATTGCTTACTGTAGGTGTATATCACTCCGACAGGCACTCACACTAGCGCAACGTGCTTGGAATTGAATTTTGCAAACATCTCGATTTATAGTTGCGAGCCGTGTTCGCAGGCCTTTTAAGTGAGATTTCGTTAAATAGCTACTTTTCATAGGCAATAAAAGATTAAATGTCATAGATCGTACGGAAAGTATAAAT
The DNA here is from genome assembly GCA_963680765.1 of Agrochola lychnidis. Classification (NCBI taxonomy): domain Eukaryota; kingdom Metazoa; phylum Arthropoda; class Insecta; order Lepidoptera; family Noctuidae; genus Agrochola; species Agrochola lychnidis. The sequence continues at coordinate 22,139,107 of OY796849.1, forward strand.
ATTTTTTTAATCTAGTAATAATTTCTCTCAGATCTTTCCTAGTTCTGGTATCTTCACGTGTTGTTACCAAAGGTCTTTAATGCACTACATATACAAAAGATATTTTTATAATTGTTATTTTTTGGGAAGTTTGTACAAAAGGAACGCCGTAGTTTTTCACCAGAGATTCCCACAATAGTGCTAAAGAAGACCACTCTATGGTGTTCCTTCTTTACCAAACAAATCGCTGTCTCCGGCGAATAAAATGGTAATGTGCTATTACGATAGTTTTAACTTGATTGCATGTTCGATATTTAGAGGTCCGATTATACTCTGTCAATTTTTTTCATTCATTTCCTACGGGTATTTCAGAAGTTACGAGATTTTAAGATGTATTGTAATAAAAATCACTTTTCTTTGATATTTGAACATTTCCTCTATGTATATTAAATAATAAAATATTCACAAAAGAACAGTTTTTTTTACTTTTCCTGTAAAATTTGGTTTTTACAATTACGATTTTATTCGCCGGGGACAGCGAAATATGAATCTCACAAAAACACTATAATTTACTAAAGACTGTAAAATCGTAATCGTAAAAACCAAATTTTACAGGAAAAATAAAAAACTGTTTTAGAAATTACGTTAATTTTCGTAATTTCTAAAACACCACACGTCGCCACACTCCATTTATTTCACATAACTAATGGGAATTGTAACACAAAACGGTAACACCAACCATAATAGACGTACTTATAAATACTTGTGTACACATTATTTATGCTTGTGTTTATGAAATCATTTTGTTTACGTAACGATCGAGCCAATGGGAGTGTAATATCTTCCGATGTGACAACGTAACGAGAAGGAAAGTTTATAATGGTGTTGATGACTCTGTGCCATCATGTGTTATGTTGGAAAGGTAGGATAAAAGAGGGTTTAAGGCGACGATAACCGACTTTTAATGATTTTATACTGAAGATCACGTCTAAACGAGTAGTGTGAATGATATGAAAAATATACATGTTAAACTAGAGCATTTTTTTTAATCACTAAATATAAGAATATTTTAGATTATGTTATTATTACATAGTGGAATTATATTAAACATAACATCACGCCTTGTTTCCCCGAAGGGTTAGGCAGAGGTGTCCCTGTAGCAGGTACTCCCACATTTCGCCAGTTATGTTTTTAAGTCCCATGTAATAGGGGGCGAGCCTATTGCCATCAACCGGGCACAAATTCAGACTCCGGGCTGCTACTGAGAAATTCCAAATAGAAAAACCCAATAACACTTTGCCCGACCCGGGAATCGAACCCAGGACCTCATGCTCAGCAGTAGCGCTTGCGACCACTAGACCAACGAGGCAGTCAGTGGAATTAATTTGTAAAATTATCTCTAACGCGGATAAAAACTGAGAATCACGCAAAATATTTCAAACGTATTAAATTCTTTTAGTATACGTGTTTTATTAAAATACCTTTTGTTTTATGTATAATAAATTATTAATGCGTCTAATTTGGGACAGCGCTCCTAGATGGGCGAGTCCTATTACTGACTGGACGTACGACGCGTTGCGTGAACTCAGTACAGGACAGGCAAGGTAACACTCAAGGTCACTGGCATATATCTGCGTCTTAAATTGTGATAGAATTAAAACTTGAGGCAAAATAGAAGTGATTGTGAATTGATTTATAGTTCAGTCTGTGGGGACATATAAAAGCCTTTGCTCTACAAAAGGTGGAGTAGAAACGGTTTTGACATAATATATGTTGCTCAGGTATGAATGCCTAATAAAATCCAAGTTTTTGACCACTGGAGGCGCAAGCCGCCATCTTGAATTAAAAGTGACATTTTTTTTTCTTAATATATCTTCAACATTTGACTCTATGCCAAAAACGTCTTTTTATTCTTCTCATAGACACTTTTGTCATAGAGTTGGATTGAAGACTTGAATTTTTATTAGGCATCCATAACTAAGCAATATAATATGTCAAAATCATTTCTACTCCTCCTTTTGTAGAGAAAAAATACCTAAAGATATATTAAAATATTCGTAATTTCGGCCATTACTTGAAAAAATATTTTATGTAAATCAACAACCTTGTTATCCCTTACAAGAAATAAAAAACCCACCCATGCTCTATAAAACATATTTATGACCTGTGTCATCTTAGTTGGTAATATTTACACAGATTTTAGAAATAATTACTTTTTCTAGGTACCTTCCTAGCATATATTTTTTTTTTTGCCATTGAAAATTGATTTCGTCAGTTAAAATATAATTGAATGAATCGGAAAACGTGCTTGTTCCTTTGAGATCCATAACTGACAAAGATCGGACGGAAAACTGCACCTATTAACACATTACAAATCATGGTCAGTCACGATGTGTTAAAACTATGTATACAATTTTTTTTAACTTATTATTTTCTAAAAGAACATTTTCAAGATTTGTTTTTTTCAGTCTTTTTATCTCTGTTCACATAACTCATAGGTATTTTTTTTTTAGTTTAATGTAGTTTTTGAAAAAAATATAGGGAGTGGCATTATTATTTTACTATCAATAAATCATACAATATTTCGGTGACCTTTTATTTAGGCGTCTAAACCTTGTCGTAGAATTATCTCCATAACATTACAATTTGACAAATTAGGTACAATATTGACTCATCAATGAATAGAAATCACATTTACAACAATAGAAAAACAATAAATATAAAAATCTTTAACAAAAGAATCATAATTTTGGCATAAAACCTTTTAAAATTAGCATAATCGATTCGTATAAAATCACGCGGCGTTTTATCCGAGGTCATACTTTATTTAATCTGTGGTATCATCTCGTTAGGGTTTGTAACTAGGTGTATTTAAGGAGTGACTCATTTAAGAAAAATATTTAAATAGTCGTAAAGCAAACACATAATTATATGTAAAGAATTTGATGGACAAACCATTTGTGTGGGACGTTCTTAAGACGGATCGATATTTAAGTTAAAATGTTAGTCGGATTAAATTTGATTAAGATAAAAAAGAGTTCGTTCAAAACAGTTACTACTTAGACTTTAGACTTAGACTGCCAGTGTAGTTTCCATTTTATAGCAGTTGTCATGCGGCTACAATAGACCTAGAATCAAACTGGAATGCAGCAATTTCATTACAAATAAGATTTAACCCATCTAGGTATCCGTCTTGTTCCTAATCGAATATAAATGTTTAGAACCGTTTTGAATAGAGTTCTAAATTATTTCTGGTGTCCTAATTTTTTATTGATATGTAACATCTCTCCTCTTGCTTTCCTGCAAACTGTGGGAGTGATTTCGTGAAAAGGGACGGAAGTGTGTAACAGGAAGCCGGGGAAGCGCGCGCTATTTGATTTGAACAATAAACGCGCGTGGTGCTAGAGTTGGCCGTCAGATGATACCAACTCATTCTCCAAGAGGTTAGTACTGTCAGCCAAGATTTCAGATGTTAAATGAATCTTATGCAACTACTATAAGGCTCATTTTCGTTTTATTATTACCACTCTGTATTTTGCTCCGACAGGGCAAAGCACTGTCTACTCTCCTTCCATTTCTCCCTGTCTAGGGTTTTTACTAAGGACCAGCCATTATAAAAACTTTTTACAAAAAAAAAAAACAACCGACCTCCAAAAGAAACACTACAAAGTGAAAAATAACTTTAATTTCGGAAGTCGGTGTCTTGGGTTTTGTATTTTCGTTTTTTGCCACCGACTTCCGAAATTAAAGTTATTTTTCACTTTGTAGTGTTTTTTTTTGGAGGTCGGTTGTTTTGTTTTTTTGTAAAAAGTTTTTATTTTTCACTTTTTAGTTGTGGTACCTACCCCACACACATTCAAATACCACTACCTGCTACAAGTGACAGAAACTTATCATATCATCTACATATTAAGTGGGAAAAAAATACGTATTTTGTAGCTAACTCAAAAACTATCCAAGCAAAGTTAATGAAATTTATATGGGACCAATTCCAGAGCACACCCTTTCAAACAAAAAAATAATTTTCAAAATCGACGTCGAATTGACGGAGAAATCGGTGGAGATACATAAAAAAAAAAACAAACATACGCGACGAACATATCGCACCTTTAAAGTAAAACCGTCACTAAACGAAAATTTTCATGAATTGAGTTATCGTGCCATCTATCTAAAATACGTATTTTAGATAGATGGCATTGATAACTCAATTCATGAATATTTTTCGTTTAGTAACGGTTTTTCTTTAAAGGTACGATATAATCCTCCTCCTTTTTGGAAGTCAGTTAAAAAGAGTCCTTCTCACCCGACCATCTCCGTCTTCATCTTAAAACAAGACCGTTTAAAGTCAAAGTCAAATCATTTACTTCAAATAGGCCATTAAAAAGCACTTTTGAACGTCAAAATGTACAAGAAAATATAATTGATTCTAGGCGCCCTTTCCAAAAGGTAGTTTCGAATGGAGAAGATAAATTGATAAGCCTATCCCGGTTAAGAAAGCAATAGACACTGATAAGAGATGAACTGCCCATCAATACAATAGCATTGAGAAAGTCGATGATAAGCTGAAGACAGTATGGCAGACATTATCGCACGCGGATTGTGTTACTAAACATGAAGCTATTGAATAAATTAACTTTTTATTCAAATGCATTAGGTATTCGTTACATTATTGTGAGACTTTTTCACTCAATAAGTTGTAATAGGTAATTATATGCTTTATGTAACTATGTATCTGTTGTATATGTAAATACCGGTACACCACTGCAGTATTGTCTCTCCTTTTCCATTTAAATCCATCCAAAGGTTGTCTGTAAAAGATCGCTTTTAGCGATAAGACCGCCCATTGTGTCACCTAATGTAAAATTTCTAAATTAATGTCTGTAATTTTTATGGTGTACATATTAAAGAATATTCTATCTATCTATCTATCAATATGAATGATAATCGAATTTTCATCGTAAGAAGTAGTTTTATGCCTAAATTAAGGCCTCCAGTCAGAGCTGGAGGCCTTAATTTATTAACGCATCCATAGGATAGTTCAGTTAAGCAGCCGACAATCTCATTGGTTGACCGGCGACATGAAAATCCCAAAAAAAAACAACGTAATAAGTAGGTAATTACTTTGGTATTTAATTTTAAAATATGTAAGTATATTTATTTGTGATTGAGTACATTAATTTGAATGAATTAATTAGAAGAAAGCCTAACAAAACCTTTATAACTTTCTCTTCTTGCATACCTTTACAAAGTATCTGATTAGTGTAGGTATTTAGATTATGCGTATAATTAAATTATACAAATTATTATTCCATATTTACATAGTGTTGGAATGTTTAATATTTAAAGGCATTATATCAGACACTTAAAATAAAATTCGTTTTGTCGGAAATGTGAAGTTTTTTATTGAATCGATGTTTTCTACGTAAACGTGTGAAGTTTTTATTGCTAATTACTTGTTAATTTGTAAATAGCTTTAGTATATATAATATTTGGCTATTCACGAATTATTTATTCGTGTTTGTATCAAAACAAAAAATTACGGTAAAAAATCTTATTGAGTTAGCACCTCACATCATAAATATTTTACAAACTAGCCATATAATTGTTATTATAAGTACAGTATTTTATTCGATTAACAACCACACAAAATATTATGAATATTATTTATATAAATATATTATAGAAGGAAACTAAAGAAATATTCCATTTTAATTCAATTATCAGTAATAATTATTTCTTCAACGAGAAGACACCAAAAAGATTTTCTTAAAACACGAAAAAAAAAACTTACAACAAAATCCAGTATCCAAAAGAACGTCAGTACGTCCAACTATTAGGAAACTCAAAAACACAAGTTCACCGCACTATTCGTTCACTCACAAGAAAATTCGGAAAAACTTTCGGTAAAATTCACTCAAACACTTAAAAAAAATCGCAAACTCAAGTCTAAAAATGATCGAGGTAAAATGAGCAATGTAACTAAAGCTTTATGGTTGATATTCGCTCGTCGTAGCGATGTCCGCGAATGATGCGTGTTTACGGCGTGGTGTATGCCGCTATTTTGCGCGCGCGCACCTGTGCTCGCCCACAGCCCCGTAAGTGGGTGACATAGAATTCATGTAAAGCCAACAGGTTTAAATTTTGATTATGATTTTTTTTGGAGATTTTAGAAAATGACAGTGTATTTAATTTTTTGAAGCGTCTGTTTGATAAGTGCATTTTTGCAATTTTTTTATGCTCTTATTGGAGTCTAAAAAAATACAAAAAGCATATAAATGGGTTGTTTACGTAGGTAAAACTACCAATGTATTTATCAATGCAAATGTGCAGTCCACTGAATTTACTGATAACATCATTACTCACACGAAAATTTTCAGTTTCCCTTTTTCTCTTAAGCCTACTTTACGGAAATTGTGACGATATCTTCAAACATAGATATGTACCTAAGTAATAAGAATCATTAGGATTGAATATCTAATTAAGATAATTACTTAATTGAAACTAAAACTTGAATTACCACAAAGCAATTATCCAATTATCAATATTATAAAGTAATTAAAAAAACACTTTCTCAATACTGTCCGCAAAATACAATACTACATGCGGCGAAAAATAACTTTCTGTCAATTGTATAAAATAAACATAATTGGTTGGTTTAGGAAAAGTTGTTAAATACAAATACTTCTAAAACGCTCAGAGTAAACATCTTCGTACCGGTCTGTGAGCACAGCACAGACCTTAATTATGCGCTTGAGCATTTAACTTTCACTCACTTTTGACAGACTATGCTCATCTCCCCAACATTTTGGACAGGTTAAGGTAACCTGCTTTGATGAGTTTATAATCGTTGGTGCTCAACAAAGGTAGGTCAAGGTTAGCTCAGTTGAGGCCTACCTCCTACAGTTGTGATCAGCTAGGTACTTAATTAAATACACCAAGGAGTTTAGGCTGCCCAGTTGCCTTAAAAAACTTATACACTAACTAGGTACTAAAAAGACGATTTCAGAATGAAAATGTTTGTTTACAAGTTATTTCAGAGACTTTACAAGACTGTATAAATAAATGCTGGCTGGCCTCCACTTCATCATTATCATCATCATTATCAGCCTATAATGTTCCCACTGCTGGGACACAGGCCTCCTCTCTATGAGAGGGAGTAGGCCGTAATCCACCACGCGGGCCCAGTGCAGGTTGGTAGATGTCTCATGTCTTCGAATTTTCGGTTCTAGGACATGCCGGTTTCCTCACGATGTTTTCCTTCACCGTTTTGAGAGCAGTGGTGATGAAATAATTTACAAAGTGAAACGCCTGTCTGGGTTCGAACCTACGACCTACAACTCGTAAGTCGCGGCCGTTACCACTGGGGCACCGCTGCTCCCAGCCTCTACTTACTGCACGTCATATAGCACTACTATCAATCGTCATCACAACGAATACTAGTATTTAGATACACGGGTCACAACAACTAACATGATATAATTAGACTCATACCGTCTCATTTCAAAACGAGTTCTAACTTCGGTCCAAGCTTAATAACCAGAGGTCGTAGTACTAATAAAAATTGTATGGTAATTATCTTTGTTTTATTTGTCTTATCTATCTCTGAGGTTTTTATTATTATTTATTTGTAATATTGTTGGTCACACGGGATTGTCTATTAGAAATCCCGGGAAGATATGGATCTTCCCAATATGAATCTTTCTAATATGGATTAATATCAACATTTCGATGCAAGTACATAAATAACTCTACCTAATTCCGATCTCAGTAAATAACCCTTTTAGCCAGACTGAGAAAATTGACTACTTAGACTCAGGTTTAAAATCATTTTTCTTATTTAGAACATCATTGAGATTCGAGTGTGGTGCTGTTCCACAAACGATGGGACGCTTAATATCATGTCCTGCGTGTCCTGTAGAGGACGCTAGTGATAGCGCCAAACACGTAGCCGAATTCTGGGCCGAGTCCATTTAGATAGCCATCGACACGATAAGAAGATATATGTACTTATACTAATACAATATTGTCGTAATAAATTGCGAAAAACAAAAATGACTCGATGGTTTAAACCTCCAAAACTCAAACCGTCTGTCGTAGCAAGGTCCTTAGCAACTAGGTAATGGTGTTTATTAACATCATACCTTAATCACACTAAAGAAAGTTAAAAAGTTCTACGTTCTACCATAACTTATTCAAATTCGCCTGAAAATCGGCACTTTTGAACATAAAAAGTTACAAAAGGTAGTAGATACCACTGACTTCTTTCTAATGTCAATGTTTAATGGCAAAACCTATGTATCTACCTACAAAATTGTATCCCTGTGATTCTAACTCAGACCCACAGCATGTGGGATTCTGCTCAACTGGTTGCAACCGCAAGTAGTCGCAAGTTCTATAACATTATTTTATTCCGTGACCTCCGGGCGGCCTCACACCTACGACCAAGTTGTAATGTGCTTTTGCAAAGTCAATGCTACGAGCTTTGTTGAGAGGATTCGATGTACTTCTTAGGTGCTTAGTTGGTAAATTGCGATATAAAATAGTTGTTATTGATAAAATAATGTTAAGTACGTAGTAAGACTGCCTCGTTGGTCTAGTGGGCGCAAGCGCTACTGCTGAGTATGAGGTCCTGGGTTCGATTCCCGGGTCGGGCAAAGTGTTATTGGGTTTTTCTATCTGGAATTTCTCAATAGCAGCCCGGAGCCTAGATTTGTGCCTGGTTGATGGCAATAGGCTCGCCCCCTATTAGATGGGACTTAAACAAAACTGGCGAAATGTGGGTGTACTATAGGTACACCTCTGCCTAACCCGTTGAGGATTACAGGCGTGATGTTATGTTATGTTAATATTAAGTATTGAAATAAAATAGTCTGTTTTGAATTTATATTAGAATAATGAATGACAGCTGCTTGTTCACTCTTACTTATTTGTAGAACCTACTATAACAGTTATTATAGTAAATAAAACTAATATAAAAATAACTCTGCTTCCTGTATTCCTATAGGTAGAAATACCCAAAATTGACAAATTAAATAGGTAACTGAAAAAAGTTGACATAATCTCAACTTTTTCAGGCTTT